>OX578155.1:13581909-14781909 GCA_951213105.1 Amaurobius ferox | reverse complement strand
AATATTTAAAAAAAAAAACATGCTACATAGAAACATTTAAAAAAATCTGATGTGGGCAACACATGACTTTCCTTATATAATGTAATTAATTTACTACTTTTACAGTAAAAAAAGTAGGTTTTTCTTATAGTAGATACTAATATTCTTTCCAAGATATTAAATTTTCGACAATTAGTCGTCATTTTTAACCATTTGGCGAGATTTTCGTTAATTTGGCAACATTTCAAAAAGTCGCCAAGTTGGCGACATTCCGCCAAATTCGTCGCCAAAATCTCGCCAAGCGTTATGCACTAAGAAATAAGTTATTCTTACAGCAGATAAATGACTATTGGCGTTCAAACACAAAAGTATTACTAAAAGTATATTTTTTCATGAATGGAATGAGCTAGTTCCACGAGAATGATGTAACCCAATTTATCGCATGGTATTACATATGAAAAGTGAACATGTTTCTCAATAGGAATTTTTTCTTTATATGACTTTTTGATAATTTTTTTTTTAAAAATGAACAATATCTCGAGAACGGTTCATGTTAGAGTTCTAAAATTTATGTCAATCGTTTTCTAATGAAAAATTACATAAGAAATGTCTATTTGCGTAACTTTATTAGTGGTTTTGATTTTTTGACGATTTTTTCAAAATTTCATTCGAAAATTTAGGGGGGTTCTTAATATTCGATTGCATATAAAAGCAATAGGCTTCCAGTGTTTACGGATTGTGATTTTTGTTCCAAATTTGGTTCGAATCGGTCCATTCGTTCGTCAGTTATTGTCTCCACAGACTCACTGACACACACACAGACATCACTTCAAAAATGTTTGATTCGTGATCAGGGATGCTTGAAACGTGCTCTCCCGTCGAAAACTCGAATTCGAATTTTCGACCCCGTCGCAATACTTTCCTTATACATTATGTATATAAGGAAAGTAAAAATATAATATACTTAGAAATTTAAAAAATACAATACTCAAAAACATTTGAATAAAACATGATATTTAGACACATGAAAAAAATGAACAAAATGATAATTCAACAAGAAAGATCAACCATGCTTAAAGCATTGATTATGAAACACTTTTCAACTTCAATGCAATTTTATTTAAACATCTCTAAAATGCAATACATTCCTCGGTAATATTTTAAAACTTATCACAATATTACATTAATTTATTATATTTGAAAACTTAAACCACCATCGAAAAAATGATACTTAATTTTCAGGACTTATTACCATTACCTATTTTACCTGTCCTGGCAAAAATACCATTTTGCCGGCAAAATGACCAACCCTATATTGTAAGCACTGCTAAGTGCAAAAGAGGTTTATCTGCTTTAAAGTGAATTAAAACCTGCTTAAGGAATCATATGAAGCAGAACACTTTAAATAATCTAATGCTAATTTCACTAGAAGGACCAGATCCAACAAACTTGGACTATGCTGCTGACAACTGATATCAAAGACGAGAAGAATTAATATATAAAATGTTAATTCTTCTGACTAACATATAAAATGTTAATACTTCCATTAATGTCCGAGCTGAATTTCATGTTTTAATTGAATTTTAATTAATGTGAGGTTTTTCTGGGGGAGAACACCAATTTTCCCTTATTGGAGTGGAGGTCTCATGGTAGCAGCTCAAATTATGAAATGCCCAAATGCACATTACTCTGAAACACTTCCAACTAAATTTGAATATTTCATTGAAATTGATGTTATGATGAAGCTTGAATTTTGAATCCATAAAATATTACAACTGATTTAAATTAAAGTGATATAATTTTAACTTGGTGGGAAATTTTCATTGCATAGAAATATATATATACAAACAATAGAAAGTAACATGTTTGTTCGCATTCACATCATACTTAATAGGCTACTTTCAAGTCCATATCATGACACTAATCACATGTTGCCCTATGCTGCAATATACGTGCAACAATGTTAGGAGTCATTTTCGAAACAAATTTAAGTCACAGATTATATATACATGATTAATAAATCAAAATGAATCAAATATAAAAGAAATTGAAATATTGCATTATGTAGTCATTGTATAAGATTTTTCTGATTCAGTGTTTTCACTATTTTATCAACATGATTTATGGGATTGATCAACACATACTTTTTGTTACCCACAGTGACTAGTATACAAAATTTTATTACAAAAATTTTAAATTGTGGTAGTCACTAGCCAGCTAAATAATGAATACCATATAAAACTATAGCTTCATATTTTAAAACAAAATGTATACAACAAGCTTTGAGATTATTTACATTCTTCCTATTGGCATGTTAACTTTTTCTGGTACACCTACAAGTAGAAAATGTTTGCTAGAGGATCTATCTCAACACACATTTGATGATACAAAAAACGAGTTATATTCTTATGCATTACTGGAATGATAATTAATATAAAGAACAGATGGCATTAAGAAGTACAAGTGTGCTATCCTGATCTCCATATGAAATCATTCACTAGTCGAAATCAGACATTTGTCTAACTTTACCACATATGTTTTTTATATAATTATGGGGGATTTTCTAATTCAAAGTTTAAAATGTTAAATATGATCCGTAAAGATGTAGTATAACATTTTTGATTCTTGGCAATTATAGGTGAGATTTTGATAATCCCTGCTATGATTTGGAGAACATTCCATTCTAGTAACCCTTTCCGCATCTTTTGTCGTCCATTTTTTGCCCTTTTGTTGCCAAGGTAAACATCACAATATTCCATTCTGGCAACATTTTCCATGTCTTTTGTCATCAATGTAAAAATCGACCTTTTGTAGTCAGGGTAAAAAGTCAGAAAATTTTCTGATTTTCATGTTGTACATGAGCCACAGAACACCTGTTGCACAAATAGCTATTGCTATGTGCGACCTCTGACAGTCAGCGAGACCGGATTCTGTGATGTTTTTTTAGCAAATAAGCAGAGCGAGTTAAGCCCATGTTTGAATTGCTGCAGATTAACTGTTGCACAAATAACAACAAAAGGGCAATTTTTACCTTGGTGACAAAAGATCAACAAAAAATGAGAAAAATGCTGCCAGAATGGAATGTTGCAATTTTTCCCTTGGCAACAAGACGTGGAAAGAGTTTGCCAGAATCTCACCTAAAACCACCAAGAATGAAAAAGGGATTATGCTACATCTGTTCCATAAAATCTAAATCAGTATAAGTAATCAGGTATAATATGCTCTTCCTCACCACATATATTGCTGGTCTGATCATTCAAACTATTCACTGACATTTGATCAGTAAAACAAATATCACTCTCTATTAATGTCTCCGAAACTGATTTTTCATCTGAATGTACACGAAGATGAGTATTCAAAGATTTTTTAACACGAAATCCTTTTTGGCATATCTTGCAAATAAATGGCTTATCACTGCCATGACAAGCACGTATATGAGAATTTAAACATTTATTTTCTCTAAATGTTTTTTGACATATAGTACAAATAAATGGTCTTTCACCAGTATGTACAAAGGCATGGACTCTTAAAGCTCCTCTTTTCCTGAAATCTTTCTGGCATATTTCACATATATATGGTTTTTCCCCTGTATGAGTTCGAATATGAGATGTTAATGATGTTCTTTCTGTAAATCTTCTCTCACACATCTCACATACAAATGGCTTTTCTCCAGTATGAATTCGAATATGAATATCTAAAGCATTCTTTCGATTGAACCCTTTTCGGCAAATTTCACAAACATATGGTTTTACGCCGGTATGAATACGACTATGAACAGTCAAATTACTTTTACTCCCAAATGTTGTATGGCACACTTTACAAGCATACGGCTTTTTGAGAGAATGTACATGCGTATGATGATTCAAAGCACTGTAACTAGTGAAACTTTTCTGGCAAATATCACAAATATATGGTTTATCACCAGTATGTGATCGTATATGAGCCTGAAGAGCTGTTTTACTTCTATAACTTTTCTGGCAAATCTCACAAGCTGATGTTTCTCCAGTATGCACCCGATCATGACTATTTAAATGAGACTTATTTCTGAATCCTTTCTGGCACACCTTACAAACATACGGCTTTTCGCCTGTATGCAAACGAATATGAATATCTAAATTACCTTTGCATCCAAATTGCCTCTGACAAAATTCACAAATATATGGTTTCTCACCGGTATGCACACGGACATGACGATCTAAAGCACTCTTACGAACAAATTCTTTATCACACACGTCACACATAAATGTGTCACCTGTATGCATACGAAGATGAAGGGTTAAATTTTTCTTGTCTTTAAATTTCTTCTGACATATCTCACAGATAAATGTTTTTTCGTCTGCATCATTAAGGTGATTCAAAGTGATCATTTTAAATTCTTCTAACACACACGTACATTTGAGGCAAATTATTATGGAAAAAAAAAAGAACCACGGTAAAGAATCACATTCCACCTTTATAACCTGTAGACACAGACTAGACTAATAATTACAGATGTTCCACTCGCTACTGCAGTGTACAGACGATCAGTGAATGTTTGTCAAAGATGTCGATTCTCAGAATGAAGACTGTTTCGTCCACTGCTTAGACCCTGCAAAGTTACTCCCGCCAGAATATCACGTGATACATACGTCAGGCGCGAATTTCAGCAGACTAACAGATTCAGCTCTTCCGATTGTTTCTTTTTGTCTTTTTGTGTGACGCCCGTAGATATGTGGCCGCGGTGAATGAATAGAGTTCTTTGTTTTCTTCATGAGGAAATGTACAGTTCAATTAGTTAGTACGTGATTTTGATATTGAAAATACACACACATATATATGGGCGCGGTAGCCCATTGGTTAGCGTGCTGGAGTTGCACTCGGTAGGCCCGGGTTCGATTCCAGTCACTGCCAAAACTGCTGCCGTGTTCATGCGGAGTACGATCACCAGTGCCGTTCCTGGCGGGTATGCAGCGAATGCCCCGCACGCAGGCGCCCAATTTAAGGGGCGCCAAATTCAACTATTCGCTACTCTTGCAAAAACGCACTTCTAATTGGAAGAAAAATCGGCATTAAAGGTGTTAAAAATCAAATTATAGCAAAACTGTAAACTTTGATTACAGGAAGAAACAGTAAACTAATATAAGAAGTAACTTCTACACTTTGCTTCTACACTGGAATTTACATGCAAAAAATCTGTTGTCGGCACTCGGCTTACGGGCAGCGGCGTATCTTCAAAGGATGCCGCTCGCCTTTGGCGGCTCGCTCGACAAATAATATACATGTTATTGTTTTTTATGCATTTATCGGCGACGTGTGCCTCAGAGAGGTCGAAGGTGCAAAAAATATTATTTTCTGAAAAGTTCTCCAAAAAAAACTTTTTTTCGGCTCCAGATTTTTCCACCAGATTTTAGCGGTGATATAAAACAGGAGAATGTGGCTTGTTTCAGTCAGTCAGTTCAGTCATCGAGTATTCGTCGGTGATTTTTAAACCTCAAACTAAAAATGATTATGAAAATTGGTCTTATCATCAAAATTTAAGCATAGTATATAGGGGCGCACAAAATTATTCTTGCACGCAGGCGTTCGCCACCCCAGGAACGGCACTGACGATCACGTTAAACATATGGGTCCGAAAGTCCTTCCGAGAGTTTGGTGGTAGGGGAAGGAGGGTACGGTTCCTGTGGATGCCTCCCCCACTGGGTTCCGGTCTAAATTGGGTGGCACTTCCCGACCGTCCAAACGGTTACCTTACACCTTTCTGGTAGGTCGGACGGTCTGGGTTTCAACAACAATACACATATATATATATAGCCATATATATATATATATGTCAGAAATATTTATAACGTCAAATATTAATGTAAAACATATTTATAATATATATATATATATATATAATGTCAAAAATATATATATCATGAAATATATATGTCAAAAATATTGTACGATTAAAAACATAGTGTGGTAATTGCAGGACGGAGTCGACCTTGATTGAAAGAAGTAGGATTAAAGAATGCTAAAAATACTTTTTCCTGCGGTGGTCAAACTAAAGTATGAAAGGTAAAAAATTGACTAGCTTGATGTTTACATTTGTGACCTTTAAATTTCCAAGGGAGGGTTAATGTCCCTTGCGCTCCCCTATGGACGCCCATGGCAAAGCGCAAATATAATTTTTCTAGGGGTGCAAACTATATGATTATACCTACAATATTGACTAACTTGAAATCTACATTTGTGATCTTAAATGTCCTAGGGAAGAACAAGTGCACCCCTTGCCCTCTCCTATGGGCGCCCATAGAGCTTTTTTTTTTCATGGTGACAAACTGAAGGTTGAGGCGTTCAACATCGATTAGCTAACAAGTATAATGAGTCATCTATGAGAGGGCAAGTGTCCTACTTGCCCTCCACTATGGGCGCCCATGCAACATTTTGCAGTAGGGCAAAATCAAGGATGAAGAATTCAATATCTACTAGGTTCTGAAGAGCACGTGGCCCACACGCACTCAGATGCCCCAAAATCTTCAAATCAAACCCCTAACCTCTTTCTGGAATTCATTAAATTCTTTAAAGAAATACAAGATTATTTCAATATCAATGATGTCAGGAACTTCTTAAATCAAATCACCAAAATAATTAAAGCAGACGTAGACCCGATGCAAAAGACCTTTGATATAATCACACTAATTGCAGATCAAAAAACCTCAAACTTTCCCCATAACTTAAACTAACTCTGCCTTGCAAGATAGTTTTTCGAAGTTGTGCTCCAGTTCTCTTGACCAACAGGAAAAACAGATCCCTTTGCTCCGCCCACTGTGGGTGGTCCCTATGGACTCTATCTGCACACCTGCAATCCAGCCAACTGATGTCAAAGCTTCAAGATACTCAACGCACACCTCGAAGATACGGCATAACCTGCCAGGCGCTTCATAAATGACGAAACAACGCTATATCTACTAGCTTGAAGACTACATTTGCAACATTAAACGTCCACAGTAGGGCAAGTTTCCCCTTGCATTCCCTTATGGGCGCCCATGGCAAGGACACTCGTAGAATTAATTTCATCGATGACAATTTCAAGGATGAGGCGTTTCATATCGACTTGCTAGTAATCTACATTTGTAACCTTAAGCGTACACAGTAGGGCAAGTTTCACATTGCTTTCCCTTATGGGCGCCCATGGCAAGGACACCCATAGAACTAATTCTATCGGCGACAAACTCAAGGATGAGGCGTTCCACCATCGACTAAATTGAGACTTGCATGTCTAACCTTGAACGTCTATGGGACGGCAAGTGTCATCCTTTCCTTTCACTATGGGCGCCCATGTAACATTTTCCAGGAGGGAACTCAAGGACGACGCATTCAATATCGACTAGCTGGTAACCTACATTTGTAACCTTGAATATCCTGTTGGGATTTAGTGCTCCCTTGCCGTGCTCTATGGGCTCCCTGCTTATACTATTGCCCTCAGGACAGAACCTAACGGAGCCAAATTTCGATTTCCTCATGGACGGTAAACAGTCTTTCCAGACCCTCTAAATGTCTCTGTCACATATTGAAACATTGCACACTTGCCATGGGCGCCCATAGGGGATGTTGAAAGTCACGAATAACTAATGAATACTGTAAGTCTCGTCCTTGAGATTATCCCCGCTGGAAAAAGTTCTATTGACGTCCTTGCCATGAACGTCCATAGACGTAAGGGAGCATCCATACGTAAGGGAGACGTAAGGGGGCGTCCATAGATGTAAGGGAGCACTTGTCTTCCCGTAAACATTCAAGGTCACAAATGTAGGTGTCAAATTAGTAGATATTGTACGTCTCATCTTTGAGTACGCTCTTCTTAGAAAAAGCGTTATGGAAACCCTCGCCATGGGAGCCCATAAAAATTTTGAAAGCCACAAATGTCGGTATCAAGCTAATCGATATTGTACGTCTTGTCCTTGAGTTTGGCCCAGCTTTAATAAGTTCTATGGTCACATTTGCCATGGGCGCCCATAGGGGAGAGCAAGGGGGCGCTTGCTCTCCCTTGGACGTTCAAGGTCCCAAAGTAAGTATCAAGCTAGTCGATATTATAAGTCTCATCCTTGAGTTTGAGTTTTCCCCTTTAAAAAAATTCTATGTGTGCCCTTGCCATGGGCGCCCATAGAGGAGCGGGAGGGGCACTTGTTCTCCAGTGGACGGTCAAGGTCGCAAATGCAGATATCAAGCTAGTACATAATTATGTTTCATTCTTGAGTTTGGCCATCCCGGGAAAAAGTTTTATATTCGCCCTTGAATCCTACTCTTTCGAAACAATGTTGACTCCTTTCTGCAGTTACAACACTATATTTTGAGCGCACTATATTTTTGACACACACACACACCCTCTCTCTTATTCGTGCTCTAATCACGTTAATTATAAAATGTTATACCTAATTCTGATTTTTTTTTTTTTCAGAATGCATCTACATATAGTATTTCATGGCTATACGTACTCTCTCTCTCTCTTTTGTAAAATCTCTAATTTTGAATAATCTGTGTTTTAATCACATTGATTTCAAAATATTCTACCATTCTGTAGGAAATTAGAAACAGTTAATTAAAACACGAATAATTTGAAATTAGATATTTTAAGAAAGAGAGTACGTACAGCCATGAAATTCTATATGCATATGCATTCTGTAAAAAAATGGAATTAGGTAGAACATTTTGTAATTAACGTGATTAGAACTCGGATGAGAGAAATAATGTCAAAATATAGTGTTGTAATTGCAGGAGGGGGGTCCGCCTTGTTCAAAAAGAGTGGGATTCAAGGGCGTTCATAAAACTTTTCCTGGAATGTCCAAATTCAAGGATGAGAGGTAAATATATCTAGTATCTTGATACCTACATTTGAGACCTTGAACGTCCACGGGAGGACAAGTGCCCCTCGCGCTCCCCTATGGGCGCCCATGGCAAGAGCACCTATAGAACTTTTCCAGGAGGCAAACTAAAGGGTGAGACGTACAATATCGACTAGCTTGATACCTACCTTTGAACATCCACGAGATGGTAAGTTCCCCCTCACGCTCTCCTATGGGCGCCCATAGGGGACAATAACATTTATTATTTATCCAATAATATTAACAATACTCGAATATAGATATCAATACTGTATGTCAATATAATCAATACTGTACTTCACATCCTTATGTTTATCCCGCTGGTAAAAGTTCTATTGGCGCTCTCACCATGGGCGCCCGTAGGGGAGCGCAAGGGGTCCCTTGCCCTACTGTGAACGTTCAAGGTCACAAATGTAGGTAGCAAATTAGTATACATTGTACTACTTATCTTTCAGTATACCCTCCTTGAAAAATTTCTATTGCCGCCTTTGCCATGGGCGCCCATACGAGATGCTGATAATAAGGTGTTGCCCACAAGGTGTCAAACTAATCGATATTGTCGCCCTTGAATGTGCCCCCGCTGGAATAAGTTCTAGAAACGCTCTTGGTATGGGCGCCCATAGGGGATCTTGAGGGGGAACTTGCTATCCCATCGACGTTCAAGTTCACAGATGTAGATATCAAGCAAGGCGATGTATGTCTCACCCTTCAGTTTTCCGCCTGTAAAAGTTATATGGGTGCTCTTGCTATGAGCGCCCATAGCAAAGGTGGCCATAGAACTTATTAAAACGGGATGAACTCAAGAACGAAATGTACAATATCGATTACCTTGATGCCTACGTTTGTGGCTTTTAAAATTTGTATGGGCTCCCATGGCAAAGACGTCCATAGAGTTTCTTCCAAGAGCATAACAAGGATGAGACGCACGATATATACTAGCTTGACACCAACATTTGGGACCTTGATGTTCACGGGAAGGCAAGTGCTTCCTTATGCTCCCCTATGGGCGCCCATGGTAAGGAAGTCAATAGAACTTTTTCCAGCGGGGACAATCTCACGGACGAGACGTACAGTAAGTATTCATTAGTTTGATATTCGTGACGTTCAACATCCCTTTGGGCGCCCATGACAAGAGTTGTTGTTGAGACCCAGACTGTCCGATCTACAAGAAAGATGTAAGGATTGTAAGGTATCTGTTTGGACGACCGAGCAGTGCCACCCAATTTAATCCGGAACCCAGGAGGAGGCATCCACAGGGACCGTACCCTCCTTCCCCTATCACCAACCTCTCGGAAGGATTTACAGACTCGCATGCTTAACGTGATCGTACTCCACGTGAACACGGCAGCAGTCTTGGCAATGGCAGGAATCGAACCCGGGCCTACTGAGTGCAATCAATTCCCGCTCGCTAACCACTGAGCTGTCGTGCCCCACTCCGTGGCAAGTGTGCAATGTTTCAGCTTTTTATGTCACACAGTCTTTTGGAGGGTCTCTAAAGACTGCTTACTACCCCTGAGGAAATCGAAACTTTGGCTCCGTTAGGTTCTGCCCTGAGGGCAATAATATATAAGCTGGGATCTCATGCGCTGGGAGCCCATAGAAGAATGCAAAGAATCACTTAGGCTGAACTGGATATTCAAGGTTACAAATGTAGGTTACATGCTTGCGATATTGAACGCTTCATCCTTGAGTTCCCTTCTGGAAAATGTTACATGGGCGCCCATAGTGGAGGGAAAGGATGACACTTGCCTTTCCATAGACGTTGAAGGTTAGACATGTAAGTCTCAATCTAGTCGATATTGAACGCCTCATCCTTGAGTTTATCGCCGATGAAATTAGTTCTACGGGTGTCCTTGCTATGGGCGCTCATAAGAGAACGCTTGATATGGAACTTATCATACCGTGTACATTTAAAGATATAAATGTAAATTACAAGCAAGTCAATATTGGACGCCTCATCCTTGAGTTTGTCACCCCTGGAATTAGTTCTATGCGCGTTCTTGCCATGAGCTCCCATAGCAATTCCGGCGCGCTAACCACTGGGCTGTCGCGCCCAATCCCATGGCAAGTGTTGTTGAAACCCAGACCGTCCGACCTACCAGAAAGGTGTAAGGTAACTGTTTGGACGGTCGGGAAGTGCCACCCAATTTAGACCGGAACCCAGTGGGGGAGGCATCCACAGGGACCGTACACTCCTTCCCCTACCACCAACCTCTCGGAAGGACTTTCGGACCCACATGTTTAACGTGATCGTACTCCGCATGAACACGGCGGCAGTTTTGGCAGTGGCTGGAATCGAACACGGGCCTACCGAGTGCAACTTCAACGCGCTAACCAATGGGCTACCGCGCCCTCAATGGGCTACCGCGCCCTCAATGGGCTACGCGCCATGGCAAGTGTGCAATGTTTCAGCCTCTTATATCACAGATACTTTTTGGAGGGTCTGGAAAGACTGTTTACTACCCATGAGGAAATTGAAACTTCGGCTCCGTTAGGTTCTGTCCTGAGGGCAATAGCATTAATCAGGGAGCTCATGCAATGGGAGCTCGAAGAGGACTGCCATGGGCGCCCATAGGGGAGTGTAAGGGGTTCGTTTACCCTCCCCTGGACGTTTAAAGTCACAAATGTGAACATTAAGCATGTCAAATTTTTCCGTCTCATACTTTAGTTTGACCACAAGGTCGACTCCCTCCTACAATTACCACACTATGTTCTTGATAGTGCAATATTTTTGACATTCTCTCATCTAATAAAAGCAGAAGTAACTCGTATTACTAGTAGTTTGATAGCCTTGAAAATACTTTAAATAGAAAATAAATAAATAATATAATAGAAAAAAGTAATGAAAATTATTAATAATTAAACAAAATTTAAATTATATATATATATATATATATCTGTGTGTGTGTTTTCAATATCAAAATCGCGCATAGACTAATTGAACTGTAAATTTCCGCATGCAGAAAACAAAGGCTTCTCATCATTCAACTGCCGGCACAAGGTCATGAAATTCGCGCCTGACGTAGTTATCACGTGGTGCATTTCCCGGGAGTGACTTTGCAGGGTATAAGCGCTCGTGCTTCGTCCACACGCATGTTCCGAAAACGTACCCGCTATACCAAGGCCACCTAGAATAACGGAGGGAACGTATCTCCCGTGCGTAACACGTACGGGATCTGACACAGATGAATTTCTACAGTAATAAATAAGACTAATATGAAAAAATATATCTCTAAACTAACAAGTAAATTAGAATAAACTTCAAACTGTGATTCTAAAATAAAAAATGATCTACATTGAGAACAAATATTGTTTCACTCTCTTCTGTAAACATTTATGTTAAAGTTATATAAATATAATAAACAACTATATTAATATTTATATAATATTTAAAATATATCAAAAAACAAAACTTATAAACCTTAGAAATTCAAATAATATTTTATAACTATAAACTAGGAAAAAAGTAATTACATATTATTCACTATAATGGGAGAAACTGCTGACACTTACCTATGACTTTAAAATACATATTTTATTAGCTAACATACATATATATATATATATATCCAGATTTAGCATTTAGTTTTAAAATATAAGCAACATAAAACGCAGTGAAATAGTTATGAATATAAATTTCTAAATTTAACTTTTCTATTTTGTGACAGTAACTTTTGCAACATTATTACTTTTACACTAATACTATATTTCAAAAACTCTTGATACCTACCTATTTAACTTGAACAACATTTTATACTGTAAATCTAGAATTCATAAAAAATGCGAAGAAACATGCCTGTTTAAAAAATCTGAAAATTCGTCATTTAAAATTCAAGCAAATTTGTGCACAATTTTCTGTCGGACTTTAGATGGGAAAATAACTTAGTAGAAATTTATTAAACATTTTAACTTTCTGACTAAATATAAAGCTTTTTAATTTAGTAATGACAATCACCACTATAGTTACACTTCAGTATGCATGCTATATGCTAGTACACACCATTTATTGATTTATATCTTCATGAAATTTAAATCATTTTTTCCTTCTTGAAATGTAAATTACCTTAGCTTGTAATGACATGTAGTATATGTACAAATTTTAATTATCCATAAGTTAGGTTACCACACTAAGTAGAAAATCGTTGTCTTTCTACATGCAATGAAACTATTTAAATTATTAAATCCATCAAAAAATGTAACAGCATTTCTTCAAATAAGGAAGTAAAATACAAAAACAGGGCTTTTATGAGTTGTAAAAACATTTTATCTTACAAACCTAATTAAGTGATATCAAATTTATATTAAAATGTATCATACTGTATATGTAGAAATAAATAGCTAGATTTGTATTTTGTCTGAAAGAAGTATATTCAAAATTAACTCAAATTTTCTGAGTATCTGAGTATACCATGTATGTGTGTATGTTTTAACTAGTACACACCATTAATATTGTGTTGAAATGTGAAATTATTTATTATTCTTGTTGAAATGTGAAGTTATTAAGTTTTTCTTGAAGCAAGTAAATAAAATACAAAAAAGAAGAGTTTTTTATGAGCATATTAAAACTTTATTATTGCTTTATTAAACTTTATTAATTTGGCATTTGCATCCCCCCCCCCATTGAGTTCTGAAAAACAATTTTACTCTACGGATTAGGACATTTTCATTAGATACAAAAACTATTCAATCAGTTAAATCTAAATGACACATTAAATACTTTGATTACTACACATATTTAATAACTTTGAAACTTACTACACATATTTAATATTTTTTTCAGGAACAGTGTACTGTAAGCGTTTACCTACGTGCAATGATACACAAGTTTTATAAACATATCGAGTTTCGCTGCACTTTCCTTTGGAAGAGCATACTCCACATAGTCTGGGATCCCCCCCCCCCCCAAGTAACATCAAAACATCTAAATAAGCTTCAATAAACTTTATTTACACATACTCTGAGGTCCCCCCTCCCAAGTAAAATCAAAACATCTAAATAAGCTTGAATAAACTTTATTTACACAGCATGTGTTGAAATGAAACTTACTGCATATATTTAATAATTTTTTCGGGAACGGTGTACTGTAAAGCATTTACCTATGTGCAACGGTACTCAAGTTTTACAAACATATCGAATTTCACTGCATTTTCCTTTGGACGAGCATATCTGGGATTCCGCCCCCCCCCCCGCAGGTAACATCAAAACATCTAAATAAGCTTCAATAAACTTTATTTACACATACTCTGGGATCCCCCCCCCCACACACACACAAGTAAAATCAAAACATCTAAATAAGCTTCAATAAACTTTATTTACACATACTCTGAGATTCCCCCCCCCCCACACCAATATATTTGACATGCATTATTTCAACCCATCTAACAATTCAGTCGAATTCAATTCATATTATGCTATAACTAATAAACACAGCACAAAAGTAATTATTTTTAACAAAAGCCTGGCAATTCAACAATAAATACAAATATCAATATGAAAATTTAAGTGTGAATGCATTATGCAATGATCACAGATACCCCCCCCCCCCCATGCTTTATTTCTTAAACAATTATACAAAGGCATTTGTAATACAGTTTCTATGTTCTATGATTTATCAAGGCTATTTCGATAATTCTATGATTTATTATGGCTATTTCGATAATTCTATGATTTAGCAAGGCTGCAATTTGATTCATTGATACTTTAGATTAAATTAAAATAACATATCATGATATAAGGAGTAATTTGTAACAAATTTTGTCTTACTAAAGTCTAAAAAATGTACGATTAACGATCTCAACAAAAAAAGCAAATATTTACTTCACAGATGTCTGTAATAAAATTATGCTTAAAATGCAAGGTTCAGTGATGAATAACAAGTCATTCAGACAATATTAAACATGAATTAAGAGTATTTTTCTCAAGATATAAGACTATTCGTACAGATATAGCAACATTCGGCGCTACACGTGGTATGTGTTACAAAAATGTTAAAATTGCATGCATACAATAAGACAAAATAAAAAATAACTCACCATTTATGAAGTCCTGTTTGCAGTAGACACTATAATCCAAGTGGGCACGTATTTAAATTATTTTTTTTTATTTAAAAGTATGAATTTTTGAAAGTCACTCCTGTAACTTCAATACACTTTCGTACACTCGCAGTGATTGCATATCCCTCCGCGGCTGACGTCACGTATCCCATGATTCCTAGATGTCCGAGCCTTGTTTTAGATAGCCTTGGCTATACCTATACCCCCTGCTGTGAGGCCGGTTCTTGGCTATTGGTTAAGTTAAATGACGTCATGGACAAAACCTGTCGTCTTCGAGATTATACGTGTTTACATTTTCCTTAAGGTGTGTACAGACGGTCAGTGAATGTTTGTCAAACAAGCTTGATCACTTATTAAAGACCAAGGACAGAGAAGGCAACGTGTGCTAACTGCAATGGAGATCACCCGGCGAACTTCAGGCAATGCCCGAAGAACCCCTGGAACAGAGGAAAGGCACCGGGGTATGCCCCCCCTCCCCCCAAAAATCAGATACCCCCTTGGAGGCAAAAGGCCCTCGGTCTAAACCCTCAGACACCCCATCAGGACTCCTCGCACTCTGTGCCACAGGTTAAAAGAACTCAAACTTCAGCACCTACCAGATCGGTGCAAGAGCAGGCCCCTAAACCGTCGACCTCCAGAGAAATGACTGTGGAGGAAGTGAGAATAGCTCATGAAGATATAAATCAGAGGATAGCAATTGATAAAGCCGCCAAAGAGGCAAGAGAAGCAAAACAAAGATTAGAAAAAAAGGTTCAGGAATGGCAGAAAACTAAACGTGCCCGAGAAGAGCTCGCGCAAACACAGCAGTTAGACAAATCGGCTGAAAAAAAACAAAAGACTACCGAGGTCCAAAAGGATACTCACAAAACAGATCAAACCGCGGTTGAGGCTTAGGAAATTGTAGCTGAGACTGAGGAAATGGAAGCTGAGACTGAACTTGCTGATAAATCCAATGATGAAAAGATGGATGAAATCCTCAACCTCGTCAGAGGATTTATCAGTATGTTCAACCTAGACGATATAAAACATCTGTTGATGCAGCTCGCTGAGTTAATTAAAAAAAAGAGCGATCCAATGCAAATGGTCTTTGAGGCTTTTAAATTAATCGCGGAATTTAATAAAAACAGTGAGAAACAAACCCGCCATGAATAGGTCCCAAAAAGAAAGTTTTAAAATAATATTTTGGAATGCGAACGGCATATCTCCAAGAATAAATGAACTTAAGAGCTACGTAAATGAAAATGATGTAGATGCCCTGCTAATCCAGGAAACTAAAGTTAGAGAAAACAAAAAACTAAATATAGCAAACTATAATAGCTATCATACCCTTAGCTCAAATATAACTGCTAGAAATCCCCATGGAGGAACAGCAATATATATTAAAAGTAATATTCCCCACGAGGAAATAAACAACATAAATCTTCAAGGTATAGAAAATACTAGTATAAAAATTAAAATAAATAATGTAAACCCATTTATCCTAACTTCAATATACGTCAAAAACATGAGTGGTATAAATGTAGCTGCGCAGCTGGAACTGCTTTTCTCGCGATATCCAAATACAATACTCGCGGGCGACTTCAATGCACACCACCGAGCGTGGGGCAGCAGGAGAGCCAACACACGCGGTACACAGATACATAGATTGCTAAACACAACAAACACTGATATCATTGCACCGTCGAGACCAACCTGCTTCTCAGGTGCCAATGGCTCATTCATAGACTTTGTCCTAACGAGAAACATAGAATACGCTCACACAATTGATACCCTGGATGAATTCGACTCGGATCATCTACCGGTATTGGTGACATTCGATTTGAACACTCCCCTTCCAGCCTCTCTGGGACAAGAGAGGGTGAACTGGAACGTATTCAAAAGAGCACTTTTCGAGCCGCATTTAGCAGTACCCAACATTATGAGCACGGCGGATATTGACTCTGCCACGCACACACTCACAACAGAAATCAGGAGAGCTATTGCATCTGCCACAACACATCGTGAGTCACCAAAAATGCCCACACTTTCCCACCATGTCAAACAATTAGTTAGGCAAAGGAACAGAATGCGTAAGACATGGCAGGCTAATAGAGACCCTACCCTCAAAAGGGAGCTTAACAGACTCACGTGGAAAGTCAGGGATAAAATTGTCGCAGAAAAGCAGCAACAGTATAAAGAGTTAATTGAATCCCTTAGCTCGGAAGACGTATCGCTCTGGCAATTCGCTAAAAGACTCAGAAAACCTCAAATTAAACTCCCGCCACTAATAGATGGCGCTAATATTGCGTACTCAGACGAAGAAAAGGCAGAGGCGCTTGCTAGGCATTACGAAAAGCAATTTGAACCAAACCACGATCTAATGTGTCAGGACACCCTAAGAATGGTTAGGCAAACTCAAAACAATTTCAGGAACTCCCCGGTCACGGCTGAGATTAACCCAGCCACCCCGCAAGAAATAGTAGAGATTATCAAAAACCTTAAAAACCGTAAAAGCCCAGGGCACGACAAAATCAGGAATATCGCGGTAAAAAAACCTACCCTTAAATATAATATTTTACTTGACCATCTTAATAAATAAAATACTAGAACTAAATTATTTCCCCAAAGAATGGAAGGAAGCGATAATTATAGCGATCCATAAACCTGGTGAGGATGCCTCAATTCCAGCCAACTACAGACCAATCAGTTTGTTACCGACACTTAGTAAAATTACTGAGAAAATAATTCTTAAGAGACTGAACACGCACCTTAGTGAGAATGACATTATCATTCCGGAGCAGTTTGGATTTCGGCCAAAACACTCCACCACTCATCAATTGCTGAGAGTGGTAGAGTACATTTCTTCTGGTTTTAATAATAAGACACCCACAGCTGCGATTTTTCTTGACATCCAAAAAGCCTTTGATAAAGTGTGGCACTGTGGATTAGCTTACAAATTGATCACTCTAAAAGTCCCTGATGCACTTGTCAAACTTTTAATTTCATACCTAAATAACAGACACTTTCAAGTCAGAGTAAAAAATAACTTATCTACACCCAAGCTGATTAAAAGTAGTGTACCGCAAGGATCCATCCTGGGCCCGACACTCTTTAACATATATCTAAATGACATTCCCAGGACCCCAGACACGGAGCTGGCACTCTATGCAGACGACAGCGCGATACTTGCAAAACACCCTTACGTCTCAGTAATGCACAGACAGCTACAACAACACTTAGACATACTCCAAACATGGCTGGAAAAATGGCGAATAAAATTAAATCCCAATAAATGTCATTGGATTTATTTCTCAAGAAAACGTAAACCTCCGCCTCCTCTGTACATAAACAACCATGCCCTAAAAGCGGAAAAATCTACTAAATACCTAGGTGTAACGATAGACTCCCACCTAACTTGGAAACTGCACGTAACGAACATAATCAAAAAAAGCGTATATAACCATGGGAGCCTTATACCCAATGATAGGAAACGGAAATCTAAGTTATCAAAATAAACTCCTAATTTATAAATCGGTCATCTGCCCGGGAATGCTGTATGCAGCACCCGTATGGGGATATGCCTGTAAAACTACCATAGACTTATTAGAGACAGGACAAAACAAAACCCTAAGGATTATAAGGAAAGCCCCTAGATACTTAAGAAACTCGGTAATTAGGAAAGACTTCAAAATAAAAACTGTTAGAGCCCAAATCAAAAAGCTAGCGCTTAAATTCTACAAAAATCTGCCATCTGTCCCAAATGAACTATTATTTAATCTGCATGACTATGATCATCGCAAGGCTAAATCTAGTAAGAGACCCCGCTCGGTACTTAACTTTGATATTCGGTACTAGGAACGTCCCACCTTAATCAGTTGATATTAACGAAAACTCGCGATCTTTGGTTTTCTACAAAATGTTTAAAATCCTAAACTGCTAAAATGCTAGGTTACCCTCAGATCTGCATCAACCCCCCAAACTGCTTAAACTCTTAATGTGCAACAAACTGCCACACTAGGAGCTAGGACAAATAATAAAAACAGTAAATCAAAAACCTCGAACCTCCAACTATGGACCAATGAAATAATGTCACAGTATGAAGATAAGAACCACACCTAGAGATTGGAGATTAAAGGCGCTTCGCGCCTGGTGCTCTGTTCTGGACGAAACTCTATGAGATCACTTATTTTCGATCATCTGAACACGTGTTTGACGTAGTTGTCAAAGTGTGAGGTCAAACATTTTTCTTGTGGAGCAGCGTCCTACTTTTTCACCAAACATTGCGGAGTCAGCATGATTGACATTTGTATTGACCAATCACGAGCATATTACCATTTTGGATTTGCATTCGCATTCATCATATCTTCATATCGTTTTGTGAGATTCTTTTGTTCTTTGTCTGTCGAGTATATATATTTTTTTGCCCGAGTCTTTCTTTTGTGTATTTTTTTAATTAATTATTTTTGTTTAAAATGAGTGTGAGCTGGAATCACGATAAAATTGATAATGTTATTAGTGCATATAAAGAGAGACCGATATTGTGGAACATGAAACTGCCGGAATATCATAACAAAAATCTACGAAATCGGTGTTTATGTGAAATTGCCGAACTTGTTGATTTGTCAACCGAGGAGGTAAAAAAATATAAATACAATGAGAACTCAGTTTAATTTTGAAAACAAAAAAGTAAATGATTCGATGAGGAGTGGAAGAGGTAAGCTGAACCAAAAATTTGTTAATTTATTTAACAAACATAATTTAATATATCATTTTGTATTTAATTATTGATGTTTTTCTACTAGAACATAAAAATTTTCTGTAGGAAATTCAAGTAAGTATGAATACAGATAATTGCGTACCAATTGTTTTTTGTTTTTGTACTATGGACTTTTGCTATTCTACTTCTGAAAGAAGTATAAACTTATCTCTGATTCAAATTATTTTTACATGATTTTGTGTCAAAAATGCATTCCAAACATACATTAAGTAGAATGTATTAAGAAATAAATATTTAAGTTATAATTGTTTGTCCCTAATGCAGCAATTACATATAGATTTAGCACATAAAGCCGAAAAAAATTTGGTGCCCTTTTTCAAATGTTTCTTGTCTTTAAGGCTAAATCTTGTATTATTGTAATAAAGTATAATCTTGTATTAAAGTATTTGCATTATTGACGAATAGTTTTTACTTCATATTTATGTTTATTAAAATCCACTTTCACATTGAAATGAAAATAATTCAAATTATTAGAATCTTTTTGTTTTTATATATGCGTTTAGTCATGTTTTGCATCACCCTGTTGGGATTTTAGTATACCATACTTGGTGAGTGCATGCTGTGACAAATGATCATCTCTTTTTCCATTTCTTTCCCATTAGAAATTAAACAAAATGAGGCTTAAAAACATTGTGTTGCGCAAATATAATTGGACAATGTAAAATCACCACCAAAATTTTCTTTACTGACTCCTATATGCAAAAAGAATTTGTCCAGTCCTATGTCATGTATCTGTTTATCTTTATACCTGCCTATCACCTACTTTTCATAAAATGTAACAAGTGACGAGCACAAGATCTACCTGCCAATGGGAACAGAGACCATATGATTTTTTACCACATATTATAATAAATATTTTATCATTTTCTGTTTGTATGTATAAAAATGTTTGTTTTAGCAGTCACCCAGTAATTGAGAAAATCGAAATCAATCATATTTCTGTTAGTTGTATTGGACGATTTGTGCATGTCAATTTTTAAGTGTTTTTTACTTAAAAATACATGGTTTGCATTTGCGTAATAGTTAAAATGTTTTTATCTGCAGCAATACATATTTTAAACAATAACTATTGTTTTTATATAAGAATCTGACTTTCACAAAATCTCAAGTCTTCTTGAATAATGGCTTTCGAATTTCATTTGAAACTCAGATGTCTTACACTTATCCCATTTCATTTTCTTAAATGAACACATTTGTGCTAATCTGGAAAGTAAGCATATAATACCTAGACATTTGTTTTCCGAATCATGTTAATATGACCTCTAGAATATACAATAAAGGTTAAAATTGAAAATTCTAAAGTTTCAGTTCATATATATGTTATTTTGATTTCAATTTGGAATAGTTTTTCTACAAAATGCACATATTGATTCATTTGGAGTTATTTGTTTTAATATTTTTCATCCAATTTCATAGTTAACTTTATCCATTTCTCTCGGCAATCTGCAAGTTAATTTGAACCCTATGTTTTAGAGATATGCAGTATTTTTTAATTAAATATTAGCATCATATGTTTTCTTTTTCTTAGCATGATAAGCATGGTTAGAATGAAAATAAATTTTAATATTTAATCAATTGTCAACCTTAAAACAGTTTTTAGTTCTTTACATAATAAAAGTAGTGATAGAAACGAACAATAAATGGAATTTTATCAATTTTTCAGGGTATGAAGATGTATACACTCCGAAATGGAAGTATTTTAATGACCTGCTATTCCTTAAAGCAGTGTTCTTCAACCTTTGTCATCCCGCGGAACCCTTTCTTGAGATATTTTTTATGGAACCCTTCGTTCAGTAGCACACCCAGATTTGATTTTAGGGGGATGTGTTATATTACGTATTACATGTTATAAACAAGGTGCGCCCCTGCCTTTGTTATAAAAACTTTATATAAGATATAAATTTGCATTAATTCAAACAAGAAGATAAATATTCCGTATAAAGTATTTGTATTATACATATATATGTCGAACATTCGAATTGCAGTATCGACTCGCGGAACCCCTAAAGCGTTTGAGTGGAACCCTAGGGTTCCACGGAACACAGGTTCAAGAACCCTGCCTTAAAGGAACAACTGTTCCAAGACCAAGCAGAACAAATCTTCCAGTAAGTATATGTAAAAAATAAAAAGTAATATATGATAATTTATTTTAATCATTTTAATATTAATCCCCTGTTCTTTTCAAAAATTTGCATAGTTAACATTTTAAGACAAAATCATACATTTTAAGACAAAATCATACATTTTAGC
This sequence comes from Amaurobius ferox, assembly GCA_951213105.1. Classification (NCBI taxonomy): domain Eukaryota; kingdom Metazoa; phylum Arthropoda; class Arachnida; order Araneae; family Amaurobiidae; genus Amaurobius; species Amaurobius ferox. The sequence goes on along the minus strand of OX578155.1, from coordinate 14,760,028 downwards.
ACTTTACTAAAATCTTAAATTGTAACATTTTTAAAGGAAATTGCAATTTGTAGCACTTCTAAATGAAATCATGATTTTAGCACTTTTGAAGGAAAAATACAAAACTTGTTACATAACAGCTTTCCAAGGAAGAAAAGCTTGAAATGGCCACTTTAGTTTCAGTAGAGAATTTGTTGCAAATACTATATATCACAGCATATATTATTTATGTTATGTCATTCTGTTTTCATCAATTTATTGTTCAAAAGAACTTTTGCTTAGAGATAATTTATTTATATGTTAAATTTATTCTTATATAGTTAGGAGTTGATGAAGATATGGGAAATATATCTTCACTATCATCATCAAGTTATAGTGTCAATGATGTAACATCACCTCCACCAGCTTCAAAAAAGAGGAAGCATATTGATGAAAAAGAAGATCTTATGAAAATGGCTTGTAAAGTCCTTAGTGATATGTCACAGAGTGACGAATTTGACATATTTGGACAATATGCAGCTAATGAACTTAGAGCTATATCTGATCGTGAACAGATGCTGTGCGTAAAAACAGCATTTAATAAATTAGTTTTCAAAGCACATTTAGGGCTTTTAGACCCTTCAACAATATTTAATTAAATGCCTTTCTTCAAAATGATTTTGTGTATTTTAATTTTCGTCATTTATTTACATAAGATTTATTTATATAACTGTGTTAGTTTTTCTTAGTAATTTTCTGAAAAAAAATTACTAGGAAGTACTAACTTTTATTACAGAGATTTCTTTTAAACTCCGTAATAAAACTTTGTTTATTTATTTCTGTTCAAATTATTTATATCCCAGAGCTAAGCCCTGCTCAAAAGTAATATTTTCTCCTTTATCACTAGAATCAGTATCAGAATTAACTTTTGCAGAAATTAATACTTTATTGTAACTCATTTTAAATTTGATTGTATACATCCAAAATGTTTTGTAGATTATAGGTATTTGCGGATTAACAAGAGTCAACTATATTCATAACTGCATAATCTTTTAATCAGAAAACCTTTTTTCTAATTCATTTGTATAAATTTTTAAAGTTGTAACAAATTCACATTTTCTTACATGTGCATTTTTTGCATAAATACTATACTATGATGATTATACTTTTCAGTGCTGAAAGTAATTAATTTTAATTATTTATTCTTAATTATCACTGATAGTCGGTAAAAGTAGATAGTGATACATATCTGGTAATTTTTTGTCTGAGGTCCATGTACCCTTCTCTGTACCCTTTTTGTGTATCTTTTAATTTCAGTTTCATAAAGTATAATCACTAGCAAATTATGCTGCTTATAAAGTGTCAGCAAACTTCCTAGTGTTTTTTGGCTGAAAACCTTCAAGGATATATTTTTCATTTCACAGAATTGGAAATTGTTTGCTTTTACGTAAGTAGTTGCATGTAATAATTTTAGCATCTTGATATTTTGCATGTGTATAATTTAGTTAGAGCTCAAGAATTGAAATAGCATGTTTTTAGTAGATTGCATGAATTCTAACAATTTTGCATGTTTCGGGGAAATAATTAACAGAACTGCATGTTTTCAAACAAGAGTGTATTTTATTTGTTGATTTCAATGTGTATACCTTCATTTATTCCATGAATTGAGTATTATTCTATGTACCCTTTCTGTGTATCTTTTAATTTCAGTTTTATAAAGTATAATCACTAGCGAGTTACGCTGCTTATAAAATGTCAGCAAACTTCCTAGTGCTTTTTGGCTGAAAACCTTCAAGGATATATTTTCCATTTCACAGAATTGGAAATTGTTTGCTTTTACGTAAGTAGTAGTTGCATGTAATAATTTTAGCATCTTGATATTTTGCATGTGTGTAATTTAGTTAGAGCTCAAGAATTGAAATAGCATGTTTTTAATAGATTGCATGAATTCTAACAATTCTGCATGTTTCGGGGAAATAATTAACAGAACTGCATGTTTTCAAACAAGAGTGTATTTTATTTGTTGATTTCAATGTGTATACCTTCATTTATTCCATGAATTGAGTATTATTCTATGTAGAGAGTTATGTTGCTTATAAAATGTCAACAATCTTCCTAGTGGTTTTTTGGCTGAAAATCTTCAAGGATATTTTTCTCATCTCACAGAATTGAAGAATGTTTGATTTCACGTAAGTAGTTTCATGTAATAATTTTAGCATCTTGATATTTTACATGTTTATAACTTAACTAAGTTGGAACTTAAGAATTGAAATGGCATGTTTTTAATAGATTGCATGGATTCTAACAATTTTGCATGTTTCTGGTGAATAATTAGCAGAACTGTATGTTTTCTAACAAGAGTTATATTGTTTGTTCATTGGAATGTGCAGCCAGCCCTGCATTTATTTCATGAATGGAGTATTATTCTATGTACCCTTTCTGTGTTTCTTCAGTTTAATGCTTGGATTGCACAATGAGATTTCTAAACTATGGTTCGGTATCTTCCACTACAGTCATACAAAGATAATAATTACTAGAGAATTATGCTGTTATATAAAATGTCAGCAATCTTCCTAGTGTTCTTTTTTATTTTGTATTTCCTGAAAACTTTTAAGGATATTTTTCTCGTCTCGCAGATTTGAAAAATGTGCAGTGTGGCATGTAAGTAGCTTCATGTAATAATTTTAGTATTTTGATGTTTTGCTTTACATGATTTAGATTATGATGTAAGTGAAGAAGTGATATAGCATATTTTTAAGAGTGTGTCAAGTATGTAATTGTATATAAAATATTTGTATCTTGATATATTGCATGTATATTTTGATTATTTGTCATGGCATAATAAAACAAAAAATAATGGGTTATGTTCAAGGTTGTGTAAATCTGTTTTTATAATATTTTGAATGAACAGTTATTATGTTAATAATTATAGTATATTATATATTATAATATTTTAAAAACAGTTCATAACTACTAAACAATGATGTTAATTTGTTTCTGAGTAAAAGTACTTTCATTCATGTGTGATATCGTGCATAATTTCTAAATTTTTTTTTGCATTTATACATAAAAAAAGTGTTTATTGAATGCAAATTTACTCTGCTAACATTTTATATTTAATTATTTTGCTTTAAACATGCTTCGTTAAATTAATAACATTACTTTTCATACTCTATGAGATCAGAAGAGGTTTTCAGTCCTCCTTATTCTGTACTTTGCTGCAGGGTCAAATTATCAAAATCCATCTCATGGTTCAAGATATAGTTATGTTTTTCCTTTTATATATTGGACATTTATGTGAAATGGAGAATACAGAATGATTCAAAAGTACCATATTTTTTTTTGTATTTATTTAAAAAAGTAAAAGGATACAAAAACAAAACATATATATAAATTATAATTTTGATTTAACTGTCAACCTTAAAACAGTTTTGAGTTCGTTACATAATAAAAGTAGTGATAGAAAATGAACAATAAATAGAATTTTATCAATTTTTCAAGGTATGAAGATGTATATACTCCAAAATGGGGATATTTTAATGACCTGCAATTCCTTAAAGGAACAACTGTTCCGAGGCCAAGCAGGACAAATCTTCCATTAAGTTTATGTAACAAAATAAAAAGTAATATATGAGAATTTATTTTAATGTTAATCCTTTGTTTTCTTTTCAAAAAATTCCATAGTTAGGATTTTAAGACAAAATCATACATTTTAGCACTTTTAAATAAATAACGAATTTTAGCACTTTACTGAAATCTCAAATTGTAACATTTTTAAAGGAAATTGCAATTTGTAGAACTTCTAAATGAAAATCATGATTTTAGCACTTTTGAAGGAAAAATGCAAAACTTAACAGTTTTCCCAAGGAAGAAAAGCTTGAAATGACTATTTCAGTATCAGTAGAGAATTTGTTGCAAATACTGTATAATACAGCGTATATTATTTATATTATTCTCTTCTGTTTTCATCAATTTATTGTTTAAAAGAACTTTTGTTTAGAAATAATTTATTTATATGTTTAATATAATATTTCAAATGTTGTAATATTCAATGTTTTAAAATAATATTTCAAATATATCTATGTTGAAATGGTATTTCACCAACTCCATTAAAAAGGGAGCAGAATTCTTCTCTCATTTCCCTTACAGAATTTGAGGAAAAGTTGCTCCCTTGTTCCTGCAATCGTTGAAAGCCAGCATAATTATGCTCCTCCCATTCTTGGGGGACAAAAACCTGCGGATCTAATTGGTCAACAGGAGAAAAATATGCATTGGCACTATCGGGATTCCTTAAGAAGTTATGAAGCGAACAAGTAGCTAAAACTATTTGTTCTATAATTTGGGGATTCAATGGAATTGCCGTGTGGAATACTCTGAAGCGATTTGCCAGAATCCCAAAGGCATTTTCAACAGTTCTTCTTGCACGACTTAGCCTGTAATTGAAGATTCTTTTCTCTGTTGTAATCCCTTTCATTGAATAAGTCTTCATAACATTTAAGGGAAAAGCATCATCTGCAACGATGACAAATGGAAGCATTTTCCCTTCTGGTGTGAGGCATTGAGGGGATGGCAAGCACAATGCATTATGTTCTAATGCACTGTATAAGGATGATTTTGAGAAGACAGTACTGTCAGAAATGCGTCCATTTGTGCCAACATCGACATAAATGAAGTTGCATTCTGCATCAACTAAAGCTAAAAGAATAAGGCTATTTTGATGCTTATAGTTGAAGTAATATGATCCTCCACTCCGCTTACCAGTGATAACAATGTGTTTCCCATCCAATGCCCCAACACAATTGGGAAAATTCCACTTGTCATAAAAAGCATGTTGTTGTTGTTGAAACCCAGACCGTCCGACCGACCAGAAAGGTGTAAGGTAACATAAAAAGCATGTGCAATACTTTCCCATTCGTCTTCAGAAGTTGGAACCTGAAATGTTCAAGGAAAAAATGTAGTGTTGATAACAAAAAAATTATAGTGATAAGAAAAATTCAGATACTCGCTAGCTAGTTAGCTAATAACTTTCAAATGTAAATAGTAACATTTTTTTCTAGATGCGATGTAGCTAATAACTTGCATATGTAGACTAAAATTCAGAGTTCATACTCTTTTGCAAGAACCCAATTCCAGGATTCGAGCAGTTTTCTTAAATATTAACAAAGGCAAAAATATATGATTCTGCAGAAATTTCTCTTAGAGCTAGGTGTTTTGATTTTGTATCAGCAACACCACTCCAGCCATATATAGAATTCCCTTGAATTATGTTACAATTCACACACACACACACAAAATTACCAATTTCTACTGAATTTATTAAGTATTAATGATGTAATAAACATTTGCTCTGTTTAAAGCATTCAGACTATATTAGTGATTTTCATGGAAAGCATTCCAATGTACAGAATAATTTTTTTTTTTGTACATTGGAAAAATTCAAACAATTTTTTCATTCTAAGCACTTGAAAATCATTAAAATTTATGATTTTTTATGAGAACATGCTTAAATTAACAGTTTTTGTGGAAGAAAGTTGAATTTTTGTTTATTTATTACAAAAGAGCAAAGATTAGTGGTTTTCATGAAAGAATGCGAAATTTCCCGATTCTTACATTGTATTCAAAAATAAAAGATTGTGATGAAATTACTAGCAATTATCCATTAGTATTTTCTGATTTCACGGATTCTAGGACTAAAATGAATGAAATGAATGACTAGCAATTATCCATTAGTATTTTCTGATTTCAAGGATTCTAGGACTAAAATGAATGAAATATAGAGTTTTTATGTACCCTTATAGAAAAACCATTAAATACAGGATTTTCTAAAGATTTCCATGAGGCATATGAACCCTGTTAATTACAAAAGCAACACCAGTAGTCTCAACTTGTACTATTAATATACATGAAGCAATATTTAGAAAGTTATTTATACATCATAAATTAATTTTACATTGAAAATTTTTTTATCAATTAATTATTCCATTTAGTCTGTGAAACATTTAAATTGCCATGTTATGTGTCAAAGTGATAATATGGTGAGGGCTGAAATATATATTTTGGTCATAATAAAGTTAAAAATGTGATCAGCCACAAGTTATCTGATCAGTCACAAATCACTTACAATTTATATGGAAACTGGTTGTTAAAAAATTGGAATGACACCACTAAATAAACTTATATATTTAACTTTTTAGGAAAGTTTAATAACCTAATTAGACTTGGGTTTTATACAGGACTCTAAAAAATCGTAGCAAATGCTATGAGCTAACTTAAAACCATGTCATGACTGGATTTGCTGTTACAGTTTATGGCAAAAACTAAGCAGCAATGAGTTTCAGTTATCCTCAACTAGTAAAAGCCATATGCCAAACCCAGGAATAATAACGCAGAAAGAACTGCAGTAATTAAAAAATGCAATGCAGAAAAACACTTAAAAAAAATCTGCAGCTTCTCCTTTATTTTTGAAGTTTAGTAAAGAATTTGCAACTGAAATTTAAAAATGAATTTTAAAATATTTCAAGCCATGGTTTCATTGCATAATAAATGCAAGTTGCAGATAACATAAATAGAAGTAAAACGATCCATACCTTCAGATAGTCCTTTAATACAGAATGGTCAGTTTCTGGTCATCACAAGTTTTCTGGTCTTCACAAGTTTCTGGTATAATTGTTGTTAAGGAACTCTTTGGAATGCGATATAAAAAATGCAGGGATGTATAGCTATCACCTAAAAACAATTAAAACATATTAAAGCATATGGATTAATAATTTACATATAGAGCATTTCTATCATGTTATATGGGTTATACATGTAATCCTACAATATAGAAATGCCAAAATTTGAATTTAGAATAAATTAAGAAAATTTGTGTTGTGAAAATTGTACTAAGGTATTATAATAACAAATGTAACAAATCAAAATGTTAACATAGAAACAATTTGTATACAAATCCACAGAATGAAATTTAATGATTTTTTAAGGAATTTTAAAGAAATATTACTAAAATTCAAAATTTTAATTCAAGTCCTGCATTGGGTCAGGTACCTATGGTTACCTGCTCAGCAGGTAAGGTTTATTTTATTATTGAAGTTGCGATTCAGGTTTCCTTTATTTTTATACCTGCTAGTCACATTTTTATAAGAGTAACTGAATAAATGTATAAACAGTGTTTACAAAGGGTCAACAACAGAAAATTGTGGATTTAAAACCTACAGAATAAAATTTTAAAATTCTATTCCAAATGCAGGTTGGGTATTTTCTGTGGGTTTGGTTTGACAATTTTCTTTGTTATGGGTCAGGAGAAATCCAACCCGTGCTTTTGTCCCCTTGTTTGGATGCACAACAGTATAGAATAACTTAATATTTTAAACTTTAAAGGTATTATTTCTAAGACTTTTGCTATGCTGCCGTGTATTTAAACAAACAAAGTTTAAAGTGTTTTTATTTTTATACAAGTTAATATGTTGTTGAGACACGACTTCCCAGGTTAAAAATGTTTAACAAAATTTTTTATAGTTGGCGAGAATTCTATATTTTTAATGCAGGTAAAAATTGAATACTTATAAGGCCTTGAAAATATATAAGAAAATAATTGAACAGTTTTAATTATTTCAAAGGTTGGTGGGAACTAAATTCTAGGTAGTAAAAACATTTCGTGAAATGCAATCGAATGTTGTGAGGTACAGATCATAATAATACCAAAACAAGCTTTGTACTTCTGAGAAATCAAAAAAATATATTCACAAAATAATAAAAACAAAATTATTTTCAAAATTTACATAAGTCCTAAAAAAATTGCCTGAGGCTAAATATCTCAGAGTCACAGCTAGGCGTTCACCTGCAGGGATGCTTTGCCGCATTACTGTATCTTGTTTTGAAATTAACGGAGAAACTTTTTCCAACAGACTATAAAAACTTGCCAAATCCATCCGTAAAAAATTTCTTAAGACCTCTGGGTTCTCTTTTAATTCCTTCATCAGGCAGTGATATGCACCCGGAGTATCTCGTCTTTGAATATATGGGTGTACCCACGGTCTAGTTCTTTTTTCTTCCTCTGTAGTTACGGCAATAATTATCGCTGCACAAGCAGCTTTAATATTTGCTTGCTTAGCCATAAATAACTACAGATATTTTTGCAAAAATAAAAAAAAAAATCAACAGGTTCTAATCGATCTAGTACTCTACTGACAATAAAACAAAACTAAATAATAATTATAAAACAATATATTTAAATTAATTATATATTGTTAATAGTTATTGTAACGATTTGAGACACTTTCAATTTCTTTTCACTTCTTCGATTTGAAAACAACAAACGAAATTAGTAAACAAGTACAACAGCGCCATCTACTAGATATGAAAGGAAACTAGCTCATTATCATAAAACTTCAAATATGCGTGACCGTGTGGACAACGCACACTTCAAACACAATTCTGAGAATCGACATCTTTGACACACATTCACTGATCGTCTGTACGGACCTTCAGATACATTTCGTCATGTATTTTACTTCATACACACATATTTATTTGCTTTTGATATGATTTTAAACCAAAGAATTAAATAAAATATATTATTATTATCACTACTTGATCAATGATAAAAATGCTTCATTTACGGGAAAAAAATTATATACAGCATACAGTTTAAAATGCTTGTGTTATATGTATTATGTTTATTAAAGGCACACCTTATGCCCATTTTATATTGTATTCCGTACGTGTATCGCAACTTTTTAATCCTATTTTCATTTATGACTTATAGCATTTGAGGCAATTTGTTTTATTTTATTAATGTTTTAACTACAAAAAAGCAAGTTACCTATCCAAAACAAAATATATAACTGTTCAAATGTGGGTTACTATAACCCTTTCTGAAGTCGGTTTCAAATATTTAAGCAAGTTTGTAAGCAAAACTATGTGTTTGATTTAAAAGAAAAAGAAATACGATGGAACATTTTGGACAAAAAATGTGGAAATTTTTTTTAAAAATTAATCTAAAATTAATAAAAATGCAGGCTTACAATGTAGTTCTGGGTAAAATATTTAGTGTAGAGGGTGGTTAATCCATCCCACTCTATATACACAGTGATGTGCTAATAATTTTCTATGCTAAAAATTTTTAATAACTGATATGCTTCGAAAATTATATATATCAATTGTTTGCTGTTCCTATTAAATTATAAACAAATAGATATGCATATTGGTTTCTTTACCATTTGAATAGGTGTGAGCAATGCTAATGCTATGCCACTATCACCAACCGAAAGATAAAAAATGGCAAAACCAAAGGAATGACATACCTATATTTTTATAGAACTGCGTCAATGGATTTACAATTAAAGTACTTCAATACACCTTCTTTTGGATTTTGAGGAAATTTTTACACACATTAACAATTACAATATGATTTGTGGCTTGATTAAGTGTAATTAAAAAAAATTTGAATAGATTTTTTCCTGTAGTTGGGGGGGGGGTATCTTTAACCAGGCAAGTCCATCAGTCACAACCAGTGCATACTTTTAAATATATAAGTTAATTTCTTGGCATTCTTTTATTAACCCTTTCGCGACGGTTGGCACGCCCGCGTGCCGGCTGCGAACTTGCATTCAAGGACGTACGGCACGCACTCGTGCCGGAGAGAACTTTATCCTAAACGGCGAGTGGCACGTATCGGTGTTTCTACGTGAAACGTTTTCATTTGAATCTATTTGTCTACTAGATGGCTTTAAATGCCCGTGGAAGTAACTTAAATGTATTTTGTAGATGCTTGACCTTGGCACAAGGAGAATCCAATGAATTATTTCTCCATTTGGAGCGGTGAAAAATGGTTCTGTAAAGTAAACAGACAGAGCACTTCTCGCAGCATCAACAATTTTATAATTGAGTTCCGGGTCTCCTTTTGATTTTAGGTTTTAATGATTTCGTTGGTGAATTACAGGAATATAAGAGAGTATTATTTTGGGGGGTGGGGAAGCGGTGGGGGTTAAAGGAATGTGCGACAGTGAAATGATTAGGCTATTTCGGATAAAAGTATGGCTGGTTTGAGACTTTTTTTTCTGTGGAAGAATATACGCGTATGGTAAACGAATCAGACAGTAATGAAAGCAAAGCAGATAGGGAAGATTCGTGGAACAGTGTTATTTCTGATGATGAATCTGAAAATGCAATTGATTCTTCAGATTCTGAGCGTACTATTATTACAACGCCGCCAGCTTCAGTTGCTGTTTTTTCGAATAATGTTTGGACATGCGATTTGAAAGATCTGAATTCTTTGGAGTTTTTGAACATACCTGGAATAAATCACAATATCATGCCGCCTAATTTAGATAAGGAACTTGATTTTTTTAGCATATTTTTGATGATGAACTAATAGAATTTATCGTAAAAGCAACTAATGAGTTTGCAAAGAAAAAATGGGAGAAAAATCTCCTCTCTCCTTCCACATCGAAGAGTCCACCTGTTTCAAATGTATTTACACCTGTGACAAGAAACGAATTTCGTGTGTTCCTCGCACTTGTAATTTTGACGAGCATTGTCAGAAAACCAAATCTTAAAATGTATTTTTCTAAGAATCCAATTATCAGTACTCCTTTCTTTAATTCAGTTATGAGTCGCGATCGATTTATAGAAATATTACGTTACCTTCATTTTACTCTTGATAATAATGCTCAAAAACTAGATAAATTGAAACCCGTGTTAGATGCATTAGTTTCAAAATTTAAATCTATATACACTCCTAGAAGAAATGTGTTCATTGATGAATCTTTGTTCTCATGGAAAGGAAGGCTGGGATTTCGTCAATAGATCCCCACGAAAAGGTCCAGATATGGAATAAAAATATATAAATTGTCAGAATCGGAATCAGGCTATAAATGGAATTTGCTTCTGTATACTGGAAAGGACGTTGAATTATCAAGCTCTGATGGTGGGTATGGAGAACGCGTTGTGAAAACATTTCTAAATGAACTTTTAGGAAAATGATGTACCTTGTATTTGGATAAATTTTTTACCTCTCCTGTACTTGCAAAGTATTTGTTGTCTAAGAATACGCATATATGTGGTACAGTTTTAAGAAATCGGAAGGACATGCCAAAGAATTATCCATCTGTACCTAAAACATATATACACTAAAACTTTTAATATTTTGATAAAAGAAAATTTGTATAAAAAATATATATCAAATAGAAAATAAGTATTTCCTTTCTTCCAGAAAAAGTAGAATGTTGTGTTGAATGGGTGATTTTTAGTGAATTTTTTTCGAGAGTTAGGCTTAGCGCAAAAAATTAGCCGTCTTTTGGGAACAATTCGGAAACAAAGCGCTCCGTCCTTTGGGCCATGGCAGTTTCGGAATGCCGCCGTCCCGAAAGGGTTAAACTTTTATTTACTTCAAACATTTTCAATGTAACAACTGATACTTGAACATTGAAAATTTTGACAATCAGTATGTACATACTGACTCTAGTTCTCCTTTAATGCTCGCTCCTTGTTAAAAGATACCAATAGATCAAAATAAATAAACTGCTGCTTTTTAGAATATAAATTTGTAATACTTTCTTGAAGAATCTGATTTGTCACCTAATTTTTTATACCTGGTTTCTTTACAGAAGTATTAAAAAGTTATATACCATTAGAATAGATGCTATGGATTTGAATTGATATCACCAGAAATAAACAAGTTGGTTGAGATTTGCACTCTAACTTAGTGTGTTACCTGAAGAATTTGACTTTCAGAGGAATAGCTTTTTTTTTACATTAATTGAAATTTCATGTTAACTACTTTATATGTAACAAATAAATATATAATAGAATATGTAATAGGCACTGATAGTGCCTAGCCTGCAGTCGTGCTAACTGATATTTCACATAAAGTGGTTTCAACTTTTCTTACACAGCAAAACCCTCATATAATTCCATATTTTAATCTCAGAACATTCTAAATTGATATTTTGTCTCTATGATAACCATCTACTTAATATATGTACACGTAATAGGTGAAAGGAAACAAATATGAGTAAATAAATACATCCCGCCACTCCCAAAACTTACGCCACGTTCACGCAGAGTACGATCACGTTAAACATGTGGGTTCGTGAGTCCTTCCGAGAGGTTTGTGGTAGGGGAAGGAAGGTACGGTCTACATTGGGTGAATAAAAAGAAAGTTATGGAGATTGTCGCGGAGGGCGAAGTAGCCCAGTGGTTAGCGCGCGGGAATTGCACGCGGTAGGCCCTGGTTCGATTTCCGCCACTGACACGGAGTACGATCACGTTAAACATATGGGTCCGTATGTTTTTCCGAGAGGTTGGTGGTAGGGGAAGGAGGGTACGTTCCCTGTGGATGCCTCCCCACTGGGTTCCGGTCTAAATTGGGTGGCACATCCTGGCCGTCCAACCCGTTACCTTACACCTTTCTGGTAGGTCGCGCCAACGAGTTTACCACGGTTGGAATTTGCCACGATCAGCATTTTCAAGGGTTGCGAAAAGGCTGGTCGCCAAAGGCGGCTAGTATATAATAAAATATATAATAGGCACTGATAGTGCCTAGCCTGCAGTTCGTGCTAACTGATATTCACTTAAGGTGGTTTCAACTTTTCGTAGACAGCAAAACCCTCATATAATTCCACATTTTAATATCAAAACATTCTAAATTGATATTTTGTCTCTATGATAACCATCTACGTAATACATGTACACGTAATAGGTGAATGGAAACAAATATGAGTAAATAGATATAGCTTTCCGAGTACATTCAAGTTAGTTTTAAAAGCCTGAAATATAACTAAAATACCTGTTCATCAAAGACGTCATGTGAAATATATTAGCTGCAGCCCCAATGTCAACTTCAAAATAGATCTGCAATTCATCTTGCTCATATTTGTTTCTCCAGTCATAATATTTTTTATGAAAATAGCTTGATAAAGCTGTTTGCTCTTATAGTTTTGCAACATTCTAATATATCAATTTGTGAATAGGATATAATGGAGAAGACACTCCTATTGCAGATACTAGCATCCATGGACCAGTTTCTCACTTATTATATGCTCGTCATCATGAAATAATCAAAATTTGCAGTGGTAGCATGAAAGTTAGCATGCACCACAATTTTTTAGAATTTCTATGGGAACTAACATTTTCAGTTCTTCCACGTGGCTGGCTCAAAATTCATATACAATTTAGCTCAGGCCACATGAAGCTGCAAAGGCAAAGTTTATAAACACAAAACCCATCTATAAGAGGCTTTCTAAAAAATATGGGTGATATTCCTATTACAGATACCAGCATGAGCATTCTTGGACTGGTTTCATGTTTATTATGCATTCGTCAATATAGAATATCTGATATCTATAATGGTAACAAGAAACTTAATGTAGATCCAGGTATGGGTCATTGTGGCAATTACCCCCCCCCCCTTTTTCAGATATATGTGTCATTTCTTGTGATTCTATAGACTCACTTATAAAAGTTTATTGCAATGTCATAAATCCCAACATGACATAAAAATCATTTTATCAGGCTAGTTTGCTTCATTTTATGATTAATAAAAATTTTTTATCAATTTTGATAACTATTTACTGATATACAACAAAAACAAATGTTCAATAAAAGAAACGTGTCGAAGTAAATCCCTTTTTATTTCTGCCTGAATCTGCCCTTGTAAAGTGCTAACTGTAAACTTTGCAACTACCTTTTTAAATTTGGTTAACTGTACTCACGATTCATTGAATGATGATCAATTTACAAGGACCTACTTAACCTTCAGCTTTCTATAAGAAATTTGGATTGGCTAGACATGGATTAACATAAACACTATGTAATAAAAATTATAATGTTTTAAATTTGATTAAGTAGGTACTAGTCAATCAGGTTCAGTTGATTAAATATTTAAAATTTTTCAAAATATTGTTCACCAGATGAACTAAAATATGTTTTTTAGGTAATGCATATGGTTATCTTATTTGTACTGATTTTTTCCCATCAGTAGTACAGATTATAGAATTTTGATGCATAAAAGTAAATTCCTGCTTTAGAGTAAAGGTAAGAATAAATTTCAAAAGTAAATAAAAACATTCCATTTAATAAACTGATATTCATATAATGCAATTCTAACTGTAAACGAAGAAATTGGAAAGCAGATTTAGTTTTAGCTAGAATCATTGTACTATTAGAAAGAAATTGCATATATAGCTTGATTCAGTACTATCTTATTATAGTGGCTCCCATAAATCCGATTGAGCCAAGATCGCAGTTAAGATTTCGCCAAGGTTTTCATTAACGAAAAAACAATATGACAATAATATAAACACGTGTTTTTTCTTTGGGACTGCAAACGTTTGGTGAGATTTTACATCCTACCTTAGCGATAAATCTCGGACACTTGGTGATTCATCCTCGGGGGCTGCTATAATAAGGAAGTACCCCTGATTCCTTAAAATTATAGAAATATATTTAAGAAATATTTTTTGTCTCTACACACCAATAGCATTACCAAGTAGGGAAATCATATTCCCTAGAAACCCATTTAAGTTCAGAGAAATGATATTTAGCGAAATGGGAAGCAAACTGTTTGGTTACCAATTCAACCCCCCTCCCTCCTCTTCCTCAAAAAAAGAATTGCCTGGGGATGCTATGCTATTGTTACACACATAATACTAACGTTAAAGGAAAATATTGTAATAGGCTCAAATATTTGAACTATCAATGAATTTTAATGTTTTTGTTTTAAATATTCTTATTTTCGAATTGAATGCTTTTGAGATAAGCATGTGTAATTTTGTAATCACTGATATCTCACTAATGATTCAAAAGTTAGTACTTATTTTCTACTACTCAATTGAATTATCTTCAGGTAATGAAATATGGATAGTTATATTTTAATTTCAATATTTGTATAAAATTCATAATTTCTTGTCAAATCAAAACAAATTTTAATTTTATTTACATAAAAATGCTTCAAATATTTTGTTAAATCCTCCAATTTCCCATTCTAATCAGTGAATATTAAATTTCAAATATTTGAAATACAGTACGTACATCATTTATATGCATTTCTTCATAGCTCGTCAAACATTCCTATCCAGTGACATTAATTTCAATTACATATTTTCACAGGTATACGCTTTACTTCACTGGTCCCTAGAGTAGTGTATAAATAGTGCTTTACTATAGTTAAAAATATGCATTTTCAGTTTAACAGTACAATCTGCTTGAACAACTTTAACTGCATAATAATAATGTTGCATGATATTACCTAATTTCAATTTATAACATGTTTATAAAGAAGGAGTTTATCCAACAAATATTTTAAATCAACTTACTGAATGCTGTTTTTGAAAATAATAGACAGTAGTTACTAATTTAATTTTATATGAAGATGGATTTGATATCCTAGGATGCATGAATAGATGCAATTTGACTTACCTAGTTAATACTGATGGTATCTGATTTATCCTAATGTAATGAGATATAATGAAGCTGTAAATACATATACCAGTTAAAAGTTTGACTAGTTATCACTGCGTTCAACCGATGCTAAAGTATTTCGTTAAGATTAGATTAAGTAATATATTATCTAAATCGAATTATAGTTGTTTAAGTAAGAAAGATATTGAAATTAATATTTGTTTCAAATAAATAATTTTGGGTTTAGAAATTGATAATATTCTGACTAAATGTTTCAAACTGAAACTATTCAAGAGATTGAAAAATAAAACTTCAGGTTTTATATTTCAGATGTGTTATACAGAATAGCAAGTGTAAAGAGGATTTTAACTGAATTAACGTTGAGTTAAATTCAAAATGTTCTGAAAAATTTGAATGATGTATCAATACATGCCTTTTAAATTTGAATATCAAAATTTTGTATATTCAAAATTCAAAGTGTAGGAAAATACACATGTAATTGTTATTAAACATTTCCAAAGTTTAAATATTGGTTGTTAAATTTTAAACATAATTTGAAATAAAAATGTTTAAGAGTTAAAATGCCCGTTGAAATCAGGAGGTCATAAGAAACAACAACGAATTAAAATGTAAATAATTTTAACTCGAACACCAAATGAATTCTAAACACACAATAAATGTATATCATGTTAGTGTGAACTGCGAAGAATGATAGCATTTGAAACCATAATCTTTCATAATAGCTTACTGGCTGTTAAAAATTTAACAGCTCACTGCTGGATACAGATCAAACTTCAAAGTATTTCATAAACATTAGATAATGGCTATTAGTGTTTGCTTTCTTCAGAATGTTACTTAATATCAATAAAATCTCAAAATCAACACCCATACAATTGAAATTAAACTTCATATATATGCTATTTAAATTACAACTTGGTATATACATATAGAATATATATTAATTTTATTAGTAATTTCATTAATTTGTATAACATCTTTACACTCTTATACTATAACACACTACTGTGATAAACAAAGTAACTATGAATCACATTAAAAAATATATTGCTGTCTTTTACACAAATTTAATTAACCTAGATGGAAATAATTCAAAGTTTCTCCTTTCATTTAACTGTTACAACAATAAAAACATCTGACTACTTAAGTTATTTAAACAGGCCAGGTGAAATATTGCAGTACAAGTTTTGATATATTCATATTTGGTCGGCGATCTTCTATCTGAAATTAGGTACTATAAAAAAAATAAGTTAGAAAATCATTCAATCGGATTATTACAGATGTATAAGGTATAACGTTCCAGTGTCAACATTTTACTCGCAAAAATTGTAATAAATATATCATATCCTACTACTTACCTAAATTTAAGATATTTTTGTTGTTTTACGAACGTGTATATATCTCCGTATATTGTCACACAACGTTATATCTTTGCACTATTTCTTTCTATCATAATTTTCTTCCCGATTTAATAACAAACATTTTTTGCCATGTAAATTCTTTGGCAGGGGGGTGCCACTCCGCTGCCACGAACATTATCTGTGACGTCAGATGGAGTCAACTTGCAGTAACGACACAAAGTGCCACAAGATGGCGCGGCAATCGCCGCCTGAGATTATATATATATCTCGCCTGAGAGTGCCAGCGAAATATTTTATTATTTCTCAAGCTGTTTCAATCTGATCGTTTGTTGCGGTTGTTGTTTCTTACGTATCTTTTTACGTAAACTTTGTTTTGTTTTAAATCAATCCAGTCTTTATTAAGGCTATTATTTCTACTATCTAAAATCATCGGCTTATTCATTTTGTGAGTTTTGTCGAACAAATTTCGATATGCCGAACAATTGTGCAATTGCAACTTGCCACAATAATAGCAGTTTCACGAGTAAAACGATTTCTTATTATAGATTTCGTAAACAGTCTGAGATTAAAAAAGAATGGGTGCGTATTTGCAAACGCGAAGATTCATTTAATCCAGATGTTTCACGTGTATGTTCAATGCATTTTGCTGAGTCTGATTACGTACGGAATTTAAAAGCAGAATTATTGGGATATGTTCCTGCCAGGAAATTCCTACGCTAAATTTACCTGGCCAATCTTCGATTCCCAGTTCAAGCACCTCAATATTACCAGAAGTAGCTACACAGAAATTTCTTTCTGTGGATAATGTTACTTCTGTAGCAGCTACTTTACCTGCTGTAGATGTTAATGTATCTGTTACTTTGCATGCTGTGAATACTAATGCAACACCTTTGTGTGCTTTGGATGTTAATGTAACACCGTTGTGTACTGTGGATGTTAACACAACACCTTTGCGTACTGTTAATGCTAATGCAACGCCTGTGCGTACTGATGCTAATATTCCTTTGCAACGACAGGAAAGGTGGGAAAAAAGAGGAATAAGAAAGCGTGCTTTAGATGTAATGAGCAATTTGTCCCCCAAAAGGACAAAAGTAGACAAGAGTGCAAACACAGAAAATACTGAACATTGCACAAATTGTTCAGTAATGAGGCGTAAGTCTCATTCTGATGCCATGAAAATGAAACGTTTACTTTTACGTGTAAATGCAGCAGAAAGACAAGTACTTGTTGTGAAAGGCAAAATTGCAAGAAGAAAATAAAACACTGAAGGAAGAATCTAAGAAAGTCGAAACCCGTACAGCTAAACTTGTACAAACTGAAATTGAAAGAGTGTGTCATGGTGTCCTGACTAAAACTCAAATTGCATGTTTGATGAACCGCCAAAAGCAAGCTCGTTGGACTAGGGAAGATATTGCTAAAGCTTTAACTTTAAGATCAATATCAAAACGAGCATATCAATATAGAAGAAAGATTGGCGAACCTCAGCCTGGAATATCTACTTTGCGTCGATGGACGAAATCCTTTGATTGCAAGAAAGGCATAATGACAAATGTTATTTATTTGATGTCAGTTAAAGGTGAGAGCTTAAGCGAAAGTGATTGTTTAACTGTTTTATATTTTGATGAAATGAACATCGATAATAGATTATGTTATGATCAAGCAGAAGATAAAGTTATTGGTCCTCACAAAAATGTTCAAGTGGTTATGGCTAAAGGTTTAACGTCTAAATGGAAACAACCAGTTTATTATGATTTTGATGTAAATATGACTGGTGAAATCTTAAATAGTATCATTCTGACTTTGGAGAAAATAAAGTATCAAGTTGTTGGTATTGTTTCGGACATGGGAGGAAAGAATATGATAGTTTGGAATGACTTAAAAATTACCCATGAGAATACTTCTTTCCCTAATCCAATGGACTGTTCCAACTGTTGAGCATGTAAGCGAGAGCATTTTACAGACTGAGGAAAATGTTATTCAAGAACCTTCTGCAAACTCTGTTGACTGCCCTTATGAAGGCCTACGTTATATTGCCCGTTATCTTGCATATAAATGTTGGAAGTATGATAAGACATTAGGTACTGCTTCGGACAAAGTTCCTGCATTGTCATCACATCTTGGATGGATAGAAGCAGTATCTCGTGGGGGTCTACTAGTTCCATCACCTGAATGGTTAAAAACTGTTGAGCAAATGGAGGTAATTTTTGGAATGTTCCATGGACAGTCATTATCAAAAGCAGATAAAGTTGTAGAAACTTTATCTAATCATATACAAGAAAATTTTTTAGTCTTACATAAAAGCATTATAAAAGCGTATGTCCGAACAAGAACCTCTTCATTCGAATGCGGTACTTAAATACAGAATATGCTCAGAAGCAGAGGGAAAAAAATGCAGCAAAAAAGTCCTGGAAATGGATTAATTTCCGTAGCCCACATTAGCCAAGATATTTCTTTTTTTATGTGAAGAAGTAAGTGTTCTTTTTGTAATATAATGTATATTTTAGAGTAGTGTTTCCCAACCCTTGCAAAAGATGCCAAATTTTCAGTATTGAAGAATATGACTAATTTAAATTATTTTATTAAACCAAAGATATTTCTTATTAAAAAATTAATGACTAAAAGTATATTTATACTTATATTTTCAAAATTTATTCTTATTCTTTCTTTTAAGGTTGAATAATGTAAACTTTAATCAAACATTTTCTTTTAAAGTAGTCAACATTGTAAAATTTATATTAATTTAGGAAAATGCACTTCTTTCTTGAAACATTAGTTTTCATGAAGTTCCATTATGTAGGATTTTTAAATCTTGAAAGACGAAAGTACAGTATACTATATTAATTATTATATTTATATTGATATTTATATTAATTAAATTTTATTACATTTGCGTATGATTTTCAGAACTAAAGTTACTCTTAATAAAATAACTTAATTGTAATTTAATTTTAATAGAATTTTTTCATCAAAAATTGGGGGGAGGGGATGATTTAAGAAAATAAACAAAATAAACAGGCGCAGATTTTCAAGGGGATAAAGGTTGGGAACCGCTGTTCTAAATCAGATTGCAAGCTGTGTACATGTATGTGCATGCGAGTTGTGTAGTGTGTATAAGAGATGGTTTGTGTACAAGTCAATGGAATGGTCATAAAGATCTGTAAACTTGTGCATTTAAATGGGTGTGTACAAGTCAATGGAATGGTCATAAAGATCTGTAAACTTGTGCATTTAAATGGGTGTGTAGAAGTCAATGGAATGGTCATAAAGATCTGTAAACTTGTGCATTTAAATGGGTGTGTACAAGTCAATGGAATGGTCGTAAAGATCTGTAAACTTGTGCATTTAAATGTGTGTATACAAGTCAATGGAATGGTCGTAAAGATC
Source organism: Amaurobius ferox (assembly GCA_951213105.1). Classification (NCBI taxonomy): domain Eukaryota; kingdom Metazoa; phylum Arthropoda; class Arachnida; order Araneae; family Amaurobiidae; genus Amaurobius; species Amaurobius ferox. The sequence continues at coordinate 14,739,908 of OX578155.1, read as the reverse complement.
TGCAAACTTGTACTTTGAATGCATACTTACAAGTCAATGGAATGGTTGTAAAGATCTGTAAACTTGTGCTCTTGAATGCGAGTGTAAAAGTTACTGGAATATGTGTGATTTTTTATTTATATCTTTCACTGTTATCACTTTGTTATTTTAGTGTGTGTGTGTACCCAATGAAGAAACTAAATGCTTGTTATGAAACTAAACTCATTTACAGAGGGTATTATTTAATATAACATAATATTTTTATGATAAGTATTTATTCTAGTTATTGTCAACTTTGAAGTGCTTTAATATATACATAGTTTTATTTAAGTATTTGTGCATACAAACTAATATTGAATTATTTGAACATATACAACACCACATTGTAGGCTGGCAGCAAGGTTAATATTCTATTCTAGATTTCTCAAGACATTTGAACAATGATATAATAAAATAGACTTTCTTGTTACTAGTTGATTAACTGATATAAAGTAGGATTATTTTAAATTTTCTACTTTGTTTTGGTTGATTTGCTGGTGTGAAATGTCTTATGTATGTCTGAAGATTGAAAATATAAAATTATATTCTGATGAAGATGCTTAACCATAGTAAGATTTACGGAGTGCAAAACCGTTCTTGCGAATGCTGTTATATGCTCCAGGAGCCCAAAGCGGGTGACCACCACCACCACCATAGTAAGTGAAAAATAAATGTAATGATATAATTTGCTTGCTCGTATATTTTTCATCATGAATCAATATACTATAATACATTTAATTTATTATTCTGAAAGTATATCATAGTGAATGTGTTAAACGATTGGTTTTTATATTTTTATATGTTTACATTGCATTTCGATTTGATATAAATTATCTTTTTGATCTAAAAAAAACTAATAAAATCAAGTGTTTAGCAATAATATAAGTTCTTCACTATAAAAGCATCAATTAAATTGTTTACTAGTTAGGCATAAGTACTTCCCCCCTCCCCCGAAAAAAAAAAGACATGAAACTCTTAGTGTTAGCGTTTTATTTATTGTTTTGATTTAATCTCGCACATTTTGTATTAATTAAATTTGATTACATTACATTTTATTAATTAAATTTTAATACATTCAAAAAATGAAGGGGGGGGGGGGGGGTACGATTTAAGAAAATAAACAGGCGCTTGCTCGTATATTTTTCATCATGAATCAATATACTATAATACATTTAATTTATTATTCTGAAAGTATATCATAGTGTGTTTGTTAAACGATTAGTTTCTATATTTTTATATGTTTACATTGAATTTCGATTTGATATAAATTCTCTTTTTGATCTAAAAAACACTAATAAAACCAAGTGTTTAGCAATAATATAAGTTCTTCACTATAAAAGCATAACTTAAATCGTTTACTAGTTCGGCATAAGTACATCCCCCCCCCCCCTCCCACTAAAAAGATATACAACTCTTAGCGTTTTAATTATTTTTTTTATTTTCAATTATTACAGATAACATAATCGAAAATAACTTTATTTATATGCATTTAGAAAGAAATTACGCGATGTTTATTTGTGTATAATGAAAATTTTAGAATGATTGCTTGTTTAGAAAACTTTCCGAACATATTTCTGTAAATTCGCGTATTTAAAACAAAGTTCATTAATAAAAAAAACATCGCCTCCTGTAATAACAATGACAGGTGTCAAAAAGCGAAACGAAACTTTCAGATGATTTACATTTTTCAGAAAGGGAAATATAGTTTTATTATGTATGTACCCTTCCAAAAAACCCCAATACTGCATATTTAAGTTGTGTTCACGTAAAATTAATGTTATTTGAGTATTTATTTTATATTTTAAATTAAAAAAAATGATTAAATTAATTTAATTACCACCCTTTAACATTGGAGTCGACCGGTCCGTTCCTGATTTTCGATTCCAAGTGACGTTGCGTCTTTACGTGCTCTCATTGGCTAGAGGTGAAGTGGCGCAACCTTATAGATATAATAACCTTCATAGAGTTTCGTCCAGAACAGAGCACCAGGCGCGAAGCCCCATTTAATCTCCAATCTCTAGGTGTGGTTCTTATCTTCATACTGTGACATTATTTCATTGGTCCATAGTTGGAGGTTCGAGGTTTTTGATTTACTGTTTTTATTATTTGTCCTAGCTCCTAGTGTGGCAGTTTGTTGCACATTAAGAGTTTAAGCAGTTTGGGGGGGTTGATGCAGATCTGAGGGTAACCTAGCATTTTAGCAGTTTAGGATTTTAAACATTTTGTAGAAAACCAAAGATCGCGAGTTTTCTTTAATATCAACTTAATAACCTTGATTCTTTGGTATAATCTCGAAGACGACAACTTCAAAGTGTATACTAGGCTCCGCCCATGACGTCATTTAACTTAGCCAATAGCGAAGAATCGGCCTCACAGCTGCGGGTACGTTTTCGGAACATGCCGTCCACACTATCACACATATTTGACGTTTTATGATAATGAGCTAGTTTCCTTTCATATCTAGTAGATGGCGCTGTGGTACTTGTTTACTAATTTCGCGGCGAATTTCGTTTGTTTTCAAATCAAGAAATTGGAAAAAATTAAAAGTGTCCCAAATCGTTACAATAACTATTAACAATATATAATTAATTCAAATATATTGTTTTATAATTATTATTTAGTTTTGTTTTATTGTCAGTAGAGTACTCGATCGATTAGAACCTGTTGATTATTTTTTTTATTTATTTTTGTAAAGGCATCTGTAGTCAATTATGGCTAAGAAAGCAAATATTAAAGCTGCTTGTGCAAAAGAACTAAAAACTGTTTTAAGGTTGACAATTAAATCAAAATTATAATTTATATATATGTTTTGCTTTCTTATCCTTTTACTTTTTAAAATAAAGATAAAAAAGAAATATGGTACTTTTGACTCATTCTGTATTCTCCATTTCACATAAATGTCCTCTAATATATAAAAGGAAAAACATAACTATGAATCATGAGATGGATTTTGAATACTACAGGTTGCACAACAATTTCAGCATAACTCTTAGTTTTAACATTATCATTTACATTATCAATTTTTTCACTACAATCCATGTTATCCTGGTCATTAGATTTTAAGTTTAAATCTCCATTCTGGCTTTTAGTAGGAGCATCCATAGTGGATTGCCCCTCTATCTTCCTCTTTTTATTTGGATTTTCAACAGTTTTAAGTTTATCGTCATCTTTAATTTCCTTAATTAAGCCGAGTTCTATCATTTTACATTTAATTACATTACTAGAATTACTTCCTTCACAGTTATAAATCTCATTTAAATTACTAGCATAAAACCTATCCAAATTCTGGACCAGCAAAAAGGAATTTACGGAAAGAAACGAACCCAGAATCCTGGAGACTTGGTCCTCGTCCTGTGCGAGTAGTCCATTCGTGAGTAGCTCCGTCACCTTCGAGATCTAAAGAGGCCATCCAACTCCCTCGTGACGTCACCGAAAAGGGTGCTAAAAATTGTGCACTCTAATGTAAAGCTTATGGAGATATATGGAGTTCTTGTAAAAAGAGGTTATTTTTTAATAATTGGACACCCATAACAGGTATGTAAACTTTTCTATATGTATATTAATGTTTCTGGCAGTCGCCGCCAGTAAAAGAAATTATTTTTTTTTATAATTTTTGCAATAAATGATGCATTTTCCTTACATCGTCTGTTAAGCCTTAACGTCAATGCTTATAGTACTTAAAGAGATGTAGTGTATCTTGCAATTTTTCGTTTATTATATATTTGCATTTTATAACTTTTTAAAGGTGTATATGTCTTTCTATGCATACGTTATTGGTTCACGTAATTTCTATCAGTAAATCATATATTTTTGTATCGGTTTTAACTTAATGTTTATAGCACGTTAACATCGAATTCCTACATCAAAATATTGTTTGTCTAAATTATTTACCTTCAATTTTATTTATGCCGAGCTTCCGTGTATTTATTGTTCAGAGATTTTATAGGATCACAGACACTTTTTTGTTTTTTCCTTTTGAATGAGATTTTAGAAGTTTGTGACAGCCAATGTGAATTTGGAGTGTATTATATCTCTACTTTGTTTGCCATGGTACTTGAAGCACTAATAGCGGTAGTCACATATATAGCTAAATCCCAGTGATCTAACTCTATTGTTTAGCGTATATTAGAAACCTGAACATAGTAGTTGGATTTCTTGGTGGGCTTTTTGATGACTAGAGATCATGCTCTGAAATTGTGTATTCAAATATAAAGCTTTTTCAGCAATATAGTATACTATTGTGTTGTTTATAGTAGATTTGTATACCTTATGAGTATTTTAAAGTATCATGCAGTCTGTGTTCATGAATGTTTTGTGGTAATATTTTACTGATTTTCTTGTATCACGCATTAAACTTTTAAATGTGCTATTCCATCGAAAACTCAAATTCAAAACATTCGACCCCCATTACAGAACTATCCCTATATATAATACTATGTATGCGGGGAACATAATCATGACATCTGTTCTAAACAGGATATTAAGATAAGGCTATCCAACCATTAGAAATAATTTCACTGCTGCCGACAAAGTTTTTAGGACCCTTTGTAACAAATGTGCAAGCACTCTACTACTCCCTATTTTACAAGTTATTGCTTTTTATTCATAAACTGTTTATGCAGTCCTTGTCCCCAAACCTTTTGGGTCTTTTTCCCTGCTCAGTTGATAGCCATGAATACTTTATCCGCATTTATTATGTATTTCTAATTTTAATATGTATAGCACGATAAGAAATTTCAGCTTCGAGTTCACTCACCAAAAAATTTTCACTTGCCAATACAGTGTACATTGCATTAATTTCTTATTGTAAAAAATAATTTCATTTAAATTTATCTGCAATTCAGTAGCATAGCATGAGATTTTTGATTAGGAGGCTGAGCAACTGATAAAAGATTTAGAATTACAAGCGAAATTTATAAACTGTTGTTATTATATTGAAACTGCTGCTAAATTATTATGCATATGTTAAATAGAGAAATAGCTTTATCTTTAATCTTATATATTACATTTTATATTTTGAAGTATTTTGTATGATTTACTCAGTTAGGTATCTGCATATGTATATGTTATATATGTAATATTTTTTACTGTGAATCTTAAGATATTGTCTAATATTCGATGCAAAAATACAAACCAAATATCACAGTAAGTCATCACTATAGATGTGCTTGATACATTTATTTTAATTCGATCCTGACTTATTTACGTATAAAGCTTTTGTAACTTTTTGCAGTATTTTGTCTCAATTGGCATCATTTAAAGCGATATCAAGAAAACAATCATTTCTGAAAGTATTGCTATGTGCTACAGTGTTGTGTTTATATTTGTATCACTTTTACAAAAGTCACATGATACTTTTCATTTTTATAAAAGTCATATTATCAATCAAAATGAAGAACCTTCATTTTGAAATTTAGAGAACATGCATAAATTATTTAAACTGTAGCTCATAATTTGAGTAACACAAAAATTTCTTATATGCCCAAATATAAACATAACATACATTCATTGCAGTAACACAGATAGATACCATATACTCATGCGAAACAGTCGTAGCACTGAAAATGATGAAGTTTGATCAAAATATGCACATGTAAATACACCCAAAATTATATTTTAATTTATGACTTATTACAATACTTTTAATATATGTGTACTATGTCTAATAGGGAATCTAAAAATGATCTTTAATCTTATGTAATTATATTTTATGAAAGTATTGTGTGTGCTTTACTCAATTATGTAGCTGCATACCTATATATTATATCTAAAATCTATTTTACTATGAATCCAAGATCTTGTTGAAGACTCGATGTAAAACTACAAACCAAATATCACATGCTAGGTCAATGACTATAGATGTGCTTGATACTTTTTTAAAATTCAACATGACTTGTTTATAAAGTTTTTGTAATTTTTTGCAGCATTTTGTTACTTAACTGCCATAATTTATCTAGATTTCAGAAAAATAACCATTTCTGAAAGTTCGCCATATGCAAAATATAACATTTATATTATTTTTAAAAATAATTGTGGGTGAACGAATCTTGTACAAATTTCAATACATCAGTTCATTGTCAAATCAATACTATTGATGCATCAATATAAAGATAAAATATGTTGAAAGTGTTGAAGCACTGTGCATTGATCGCTATAGAAAAATAAAATTGATCTCTCATAATGGTGGTCTTTGACGTTTGACAATTTTAAAAGCGTGTTTACTTTTAAAATGTAAATAGGTTTCTTTACTTTTCTACTTACTATGTACTATATTTATACTACTTTACTATATTTAATGAAAAATTAAATTATATTGACAATGATTTGCTCAGGAAACAAGGAAATTTCAAAATAAAATATGAATAATTATGCTTTATAGAAAGGTAAGAGAAAATTTTATTACTGTGTAAATAAGTGTGTATGGGACGAAAGCTCAATAAAGACTTAAATTTACTTCTTTTCTGAGAATTTGGTTGTATTTAAATTGTAAATAGTAAACATTAACATTACTGTAAGATATGGCTTCTTATTTTCTTAGTTCACACTTTCATAGTTTGAACATCAAATTTACGCATGATTTTGAGGTATGATTATTCCAAATATTCAAACAATAAATGGTGAAGACATTTTTCTTTTATATAAACAGAATAAATATTAAATTTCTTCCTCCCACTAAATTATTAAATTTGTCACTTCCCACTATAGTTATATCTTTGTTGCCCTTTGGCTATCGATTTTATGCATGTATTTGAGGTAAATAAAACAATTTGAATTATTCTATGATTTTTTTTCAATATTTATACATAAGCTTTAGTACAAATTTAAATGTTATGAACAAATGTTTATTTTTTATGGTGAATAAGTTTTTGACCACATAGTCTTGCAAAGCAGGATTTTCTATGGTGACCAATATTAAAACAGTGAAATGTGGCAGCTTAAAAATGCTGAATGAAAAAATACGCGTGAACTTATTCCACATTCGACCCAACATAAAAGAAATTTATAAGCCTCACCAAGCAAATGCTAGCGAGCCACTAATATTAAGGATAAAAATATATATGCTTGTTTTTATTTTCTTTGCATGGTATGCAAATATGCTTCTTTTATCTCATATAAAATGTAAACAACACTGTATATAATGTATGGTTGTTTTCAGTCATCTTACGAAGAGTACATATGTTATGAAGAGATATTGTTTTTCATTTGGGGGGGAGGTTGTCAAAATTTGAGATAGGTAAGGTGTCACCATGGAAAAACTTTGGAAAGCACTGCCTTAGACACATGCAGATTCGGAGGTGTTATTATAGAGTGTTCATGCCCCCCCCCCCTCCTTAATTTTCTTTTCAAAATGCATTCTAAACACACATGTGATAAAAAATGTACTCAATCCCCATTCAGTTTGTTGTTCTGGATTCCCTGAAATCAACCTGTTTTTGCATAAAAAAATGGGAATAAGTAAGTAGTTTTTAGAAACTAAGAATTCAAAAAGAAGTGTTTTAGCTACTACATCACTGCAATAGGGGGAAAAATTCTCCCAACTACAAAAAAACCTAAAACCTCCAAATTTAGGTAAATCCCTGTAAAAGAAAGAAAAAGAAACGATCAAAAGCCAGTTACTTAGAGACTAAAAGTCTGTATAGGTTTAATTTGAAAAATTTTACCCAGTCCAGTTTGAAAATATTGAGATTTCACCTGACCAACACCTCAAAATTTTTCAAACTGAATTTATTGTGATTTATAAATTCAGAAGATCCTTATTTTAGGAAAGACGAATAGTATAGTAGTACACATTATGGTTAGTATACCATAATTCACGATTGGCACAATTCATAATTGCCAAATCTTTTCTTCTATTACCAAATTGAAAATTTATTGCTTAAGAATTATTTAAAAAATATATATAAAATTTAAGTATTTCGAATTAAAATTATTTTAAAAATAGTTTTATTTAGGAGTCGGAGTCAGTATATTTTTTTCGACTCAAACTCCACTGCCCTGTGAAGAAAGTTTGTATTTTGAAAAAGTTCTAGAATGTTTTTTTAAAAAACACAAACTAAGTATAGCAGAATCTCAATTATTCAAGCTACCACTTTTTTCAAGAACATCACAGCAAATGACTTCTTTAAAGTAGAACACATTGAAAAATTATTTTTTAAAGCCGACAGTGGCAACTTGTGACTTTAGAAGTGGGTGAAGCAGATTCAGCAGCAAAATTTCCCTTCCTCTTCAATAACAGACATCTTCAAAACACATCACACTATTGATACAAGTGTTGTTAAATATTATCTAAAAATAGCCAAACAAGTCTGAAAAATTTGCCAAATAATAATAATAACCTATTCAACCGATAACTTTAGGATAATATTTAAGTATTTATTGTACATATTCTTTTTCTTATAGTTTATATTTCCTTAAGAACAGAAACGAGGAGGTCCTTGATAGAAAGGGGAAGATTGTCACAAATGTCAGCGCTATATTATAGTTTGAAGTATGCAAAGATTTTTCCATGTTAACTGAATTTGACATTATCCAAGCTGTTTTCAATCCACATTAGCTTGGATAATAGGGACTCTATTGTATTTATGTTTTTGCAAAATGAATGCATTCCTTTTCGATGAATTTTTTAATTATTATTTTTAGTATTTTTTTCTTCAATTGTATAAATTATCAATAAGTTTTCACTTGTCATTTTTAAAATTTTAATACTGATCATTGGGAATATACAGGGGCTGATTGTCATTATCACGTTTTGAAATAAAAATTCAATTTGGCGATCATGAATTCTGACGATGTCAAAATAAAAAATTATGGTTTACTAATTGTAATGAAAACTACTTTTCCAAAACAATGATCTTTGGAATTTGAGAATTTATAAATTAAATCAAATTTTTCAAATAGAAAGTCAAAATAAAATTTAGCAGATAAAAACACCATTTTACGAAAGATTTCATTTGATAAAAGTAATCAAAACTCCAGAGTAACCCCTGGAAATACATAAAAAATCTATATATACTAATTGCCAAGTGTCCGTCTGCTTATCTGTCATGCTTTTTTTAGGCACTTCTCAAATAGATAGACTTGCAACCTGGTACATGGATCGATCGTTCAATAAAAACCCCTGAAAAAAATCTTATTTTCCGAAGAGAGGGTGATCCACACCAAAACGTTTGAAAAGTGAAATGATAAAAAAGCATGCTTTGCGATAACATAGACTTCAAATTTGGTGTGCAGGTAAATCGTTCGAAAGGAAAAAAAGTGTATAATTTCAGATTTCCAATATTTTCTACTTAAGGGGGTGCCGCACACCAAAATGTTCGATTTGCCGAATAAATGAGAAACAACTCCTTTAAAATTTTATAAGGGCTTGAAATTTGGTATATGGTGCAAATCATTTAATGAAAACACCCAACATGAATATAGTGATATGATAGGCGAATATAGGTTAATTGATAAAAAAAAACACGCTTCAGAATGAGAAATATTTCAAATCTGGTGTATGGGATGATAGTTTGGAAGGGAAAATGTGTACAATTTCAGTTTTCCAATATTTTCTACTTTAGGGGGTGCGGCACACCAAAATGTTCAATTTTCGGAATAAAAGAGAAATGCCAATTTAAAAACGTGATAGGGGCTTGATATTTGGTATATGGGTGAATCATCTGACAGAAAACCCAAGAAGAATGGGTTTTTTTAAAAATGTATATTTAAGGGGGTGGATACTCCACACAAAACATTCGAAAGGTGAAATGATATAAAAGGCGTACTTTGCGATAAGATAACTTCAAATTTGATGCATGGGTAAATAGTTGGGAAGGAAGAAAGTGGCAATTTCAGTATTCCAACATTAGCTATTGTAGGGGGTGCGGCTCACTACAACATTCGATTTGATGAACAAATGAAAAACGCCTCCTTTACAATGTGATAGAGGCTTAAAATTTAGTAGATGGGCTAATCATTTGATAAAAAACCCAAGATGAATACGGCTTTTCAAAAATGTTCATTTAAGGGGGGGGGGTTACACAGAAAAACATTCGAAAGGTGAAGGGATAGAAAAGAAAAAATATGCTTCGCAATAGCATAGAAACTTCTCATTTTGTATACGGGTAGATAGTTTGAAAATGTATGTCAAATAAATGTGAAACACGAATTATTAAACTATTTACATTATTCAGGGGTAGCTTATTTGTGAGATCGTTGATTTTGAACAGGTATTCAACTAGTGTTTATTGCTAAATGTTGTAAACAAATGCTGAAAATATATAATACCCATCAACCATTGAAACTATGTATGAACTGTTAGATATGTGCAGAGGCACAATATCACATAGGTAACTGTTTAGGAAATTTATATTTTGATTCACATTTCACTGTCCATCCAAGAATTATTTTCAGCTGTCCCCATGGGGATGATTGATATTCATGTTTATAAGCATAGCAAGGTACGAGCAGTTTCCTTACCATTTACTCAAATATGTTTCTGTTACTGGCCCTGTTTCTCAATTACTCTTTTACCAAATTGGCGAAATATGTAACATTTTTATAAAATTCATAAAGTTATCGGTTATGATAAAGCTTGAATTTCAAAATTCGACATTGGACGATACAATTTTTACTACACTATCAGAATACTATAAATATATTGCAAGTAAAGAAATAATAAATACTTATAGAAAAGGGAAACAAATATGCTTTATTTTCATTATAAACAATAAAAATATACATAACATATATATATATACTGCAAGGAAAGTAAATAATGGTCTCTAATTGTCTTCGTTCCGCAATAAAAATTAAAAAGTATCAAAACGTAGACCACATAATAAAAAAATCGATGCTGCCCAAGTAAGACATCATCTAGATTTATAATTGTAATCATGCACAAAAGAATTGTCAATACGATATTAAAATATATACATGCAAAAAAATAGGACAATGATGCAATTGAAATAAAAAGACAAATTTAAATGAATTAAATAGCGTAAGTGAAATAATTCTAATCCTTACCTCATAAAGATTAGAGCTATTATAAAGCGCAATTCTCGAGTCAACTTTCCATATGTTCCTGGACTAGTGTGGATGCTAATAACTTCGCAAATACAGACTTTTCCTTTATTTCCTCATTATCCTTGTAGCACTGATGTAAAACGTATGAATTTACTATTGAAACATCCAGAATGCGAAAAAACACAGCTAAAGGCCATCTGCGTGTGCGACGACTTGAGGAATGTTTGGAGCATTTTTCATCAAGACTATCTACTCCACCTTTGTTTGCATTATAATATGCGATAATTTCAGGTTTCTGCGTTTCAATATCAGTGCAAACTCTGTCATGCATTGAAGAGATGAGTACTGCTGCTTTACCTTTCCTGTTGATATGCGAAATTATTGTAGATTCCTCTCGAAAGCCATATAATGTTGATCCAACTTCTCTTGTTTTATTAGGTAAAAATTTGGGTGGAATTTCTCTTTTGTTTTCTTTTCATTGCACCGATATAAATTAGCTTGTTTTTTCAATAGGATGTCTACAAGTTCTATGAACGAGAACCAATTATCCGCAGTAACATTTCGATTTGCTCCAAAAATAGGTTGAACAAGGTGCAAAACAGACTACATTGGTTTAGAAAATTTTCTGTATTCAGATTGCAGCCCAATTCGGTCAGAGTCTTTTTACCACAATATATGTATGCATTGTAAAGATAACCATGGCCTCTGTTAGAGCCATGATTTTTATTCCATATTTACATAGTATATTTGGCATATACATTTTGAAGCAAACTTTTCCTCTGAAACTAACAAGCATTTTGTCAAATGTCCTATTCCATAGACACTTTGGCAATTTTCTATGAAACTCCTGAAAATATAGGAAATAGCTGCTGTTGGATCCTGTTTTATTCGTTCTGATCTGTCTTCAGGATTGTCAAACCTCAATGCGGAAAGAAGTAATGCAAATCATTTTATACTCATTATGGCCCTAAATATATGTCTGCCAGTTCCATCGGTGGCAAAAAGTGTTTCAATGTTCTCATGATTTGAGTTAAATACCGATGTGGTCTGTGTTTTATATTTCATTCGCATTTCATTAATTTTATGGTTTGTCCATTTCACGATATGCAGTAAAATATCGTTAGTAGTAAATAATAACTGCCAGATAGAGAATGGATCTACTTTTTCTCCAAGATCTTTAGCGTTACCTCATAAAACTGGCACTTTTATGATTATATTGTGCTTTCTTATTCGTGACGAGGGTCGAACTTCTGAAACAGACCATCGGTACTGATGTTTTCCATATATATATTTAATATCCACTAAGTTTTCATTATTTCTCATCTCTCCATTTTCACCCGATTTTTCTGACAACGTTGAATCACTTTCATGTTCGGAATTTATATATTCATCTTCTAAAATACTATCTACATCACTAACATCATTTCCAACTTCAATAAACCATCGCAAGATAGTCTCTTCAAAGTCTTTATCACCATACTCGCTTTGACGGTCCCGTCATGTAGATATTTCACAGGAAAAAATTACGTAAACAGAAACGTACCGTTTAGCAGACTGCATCTAATAAAAATATTTTTTTCTTTCAATAACTAAGAATGGGCAAGTGTTGCGAATGAGGTGGGAGGAAGAGGACTAATAGCGTAACAATTAGGTAGAGTGATAAGATTGAGGACAAGTTCATTTTTGTGTAAAGGGTAGATTTGTAAATGCAGCAGCCTCCCAGACGGCAAGTTTCCGTTAATGTTATTAATGAGGAAATAGAGCTTACCTTTGAATATTTTGGAACTTGCTAGTTCTAGGTATTAACAAAATCCACTTTTTTTAGTTCTTCATTAACAGGAAATTTAAAGCTGCTAACTTTGGAACCATTTTTATAATAAAACAACCAGGAACTACACCAGGAACACACTTGGCATTTTTAGTTATTAAAATTCAATAAATTATAATAAAAACTAAATAATTTAAAAAGAATAATCAAAATATAAAAGTAAGCCTTATATCTGTTGCGAACAATATAATATTAAATATACTTCTTTATGAAAGTACTAAATAAGCTTTACATTTGAATATACAACAGAGCATGCCCTTTAGTCATGAAAAAGCCCACCAAGAAATCTAACTACTATGTTCAGGTTTTTCATATACGCTAAACAATAGAGTTAGGTCACTAGGATTTAGCTTAAATATATGCAACTACTGCTATTAATACTCCAAATTCCTTGGCAAACAAAGTAAGGAGCATATAGTACACTCCACATTCACAATTCCAACATAAACTGCAGATCAGACAAAATTAAATATTGATAGCAAAAAATTTCTAAATAATAAATAAATATAAGTGAAGCCTAATAAATAAACCAGCTAAACACTTTTTAGATAGAAAATGTTTTGAGATGGCAATTCAATATTCACATATGCTATGAACATTAAATGAAAACAAATACAAAATATTACAGGGTTACCGACAGAAATTACGTAAAACAATAACGTATGCATAGAAAGACAGTCAAAGCTTTAATAAATGATAAAATACAAAAGTATAAAACACGATAAATTACAAAACTCTGCCCCTACATTTCCGTTAAGATATACTACGAACATTGAATGACAAGGCTTAACGTATGATGCAAGAAAAATGATAAAAACTGCAAAAATTACCAAAAAAATTTAATTTTTTTTTCGGCAGCGACTGTCAGAAACATTAACGAACACATAGTAAAACAGACATACCTGTAATGGCTATGAAATAATGCAAAAATATCCAATGTTCTGGAGATACCCTATGTCGCTCATACGTTTAGCATTAGCAAGCACAATTTCCTAACACCCTTTCCGATGACGTAGGAGGTTTGGTTTATGACCCCTGTATGGCCTCTTTAGTTCACGAAGGTGACGTTGCAACTCATCTAAATTCTGTGAAGTTCTGAAGAGCACTCTCTCTCGCGATCTCTGATTGGAGAGTGAGCTTCTCTCTTTACCGCTGCAATTGAACGGCTCGTATCATGTTGTGTGATTCACAGTTCTATGTATTTAAATTATTGTATTTATGGTTCTAGCAAACATCACAATTATGATTAACTTATATTGCATTTTTTTTTTATGAATGGAAGGACCTTAGGTTCCATGATATATTCTGTATTGTATGGTTTTAGAAAGTTCTGTTACAATCTGGATCATTTCTATTTTTGTTTATGGGGCAGTTTGATCAGATAGAATGTACATTCTTTTAGTTACTCCGTTCAAGAAACTCTTGGTTTCTTACGCTGTATTCCTATAATATTATTTCAAGTTAAAAAATTGAATTATTTAGCGAAACACTTTAGTATCAAGATTGTTGTGACCCTTTTAAAGACTGATTTGAATCACATGTTCAAGAGGCTGTGGATTCTGTTAAACAAAATTAGTTGAATGATGTTAAAGATTTAATGAAATGAGCATGCAGAGTTTATGCACTACGTAAATAATATCATTGCTTGAAGCAGAACCTATATTTTAGTCTTCAATTTTTACTATCCATCACATTATTCTACTCTGGATTATGCAGTTTTGAGCTATGTGATAGGTTCTGACACGGCGAGATCTAAATTTCTGACAAAACATCAATCGGGGCATGAAATGGACCCAAAAATAACCAATCGGCATTAACTTGTGAAATAAAAAATTTAGGGTGGAAAATGATAAAATTATCTAAAGATTAATTTACCTTAAGTTGGAGACTGTTTTTTGCTTCTAAGTCTGGTTGATATCATTACTAATTTGTTTTCTGCTCTGTTTCGAATGAAGTTTTTACTTTTTCAGCAAATGTAAGGTCAGTTGATAAAATTCTGATAGAGATGGTGACTTCTATACATATTCTCTAATTTAGTTTAAATATTTACAAGAAATATATAATTGATAACACTTAACTTATTCAAAAGTAACGCTTCAATGAAAACAGTTGAATTATATGTACTTATGTTCATTTTGAATGATGTCTTTTATATGCAAAATATGTTGCAATACATTTACCAAGAAAAGAGATTTAAATAATCACCTATGCATGCACACTGATAAAAAGCCTTTTGTGTGTAAAATATGTCAGAAAGCATTTACAGAGAAAGGTTGTTTAAAAAATCATCTAAGTGTGCACACTAGTGAAAAGTCTTTTGCATGTAAAGTATGTCCAAAAGTGTTTTCACAGAAAGGTGGTTTAAATAATCATCTACTTGTGCATACTGGCGAAAAGCCTTTTGTATGTAAAATATGTCAGAAAGCATTTTCACAGAAAAGTATTTTACGTACACATGAACTTGTGCATACAGGTGTAAAACCACATGTATGTGAAATATGCCAGAAAGCATTTGCATATAAACATAATTTAAATACACACAAACTTGTGCACACTGACCATAGACCTTTTGTATGTGAAATATGTCAGAAAGCATTTGCATATAAATGTAACTTAAATACACACAAACTTGTGCACAGTGATAAGAGGCCCTTTGTATGCGAAATATGTCAGAAAGCATTTACAGGGAAAGGTACTTTAAATGATCACCTTCGTGTGCACACTGGTGAAAAGCCTTTTGTATGTGAAGTATGTCAAAGAGCATTTATGCATAAAAATGTTTTAAATAGACATAAACTTGTGCATATTGATGAAAAACCTTTTGAATGTGAAATATGCCAGAAAGCGTTTTCACAAAAGATTTATTTAAATACACACAAACTTGTGCACACTGATAAAAAGCCTTTCGTATGTGAAATATGTCAGAAGGCCTTTTCACATAAGAGTAATTTAAATGCACACAAACTTTTGCACACAGGTGTAAAACCACATGTATGTGAAATATGTCAGAAAGAATTTTCTTATAAAAATACTTTAAATATGCACAAACTTGTGCACACTCGTGAAAAACCTTTCGTATGCGAAATATGTCAGAAAACATTTTCACATAAAAGTAATTTAAATGCACACAAAATTTTGCATACTGGTGTAAAACCACATGTATGTGAAATATGCCAGAAAGAATTTTCTTATAAAAGTACTTTAACTACGCATAAACTTGTGCACACTCGTGAAAAACCTTTCTTATGCGAAATATGTCAGAAAGCATTTTCGCTTAAAGCTAATTTAAATACACACAAACTTTTGCATACAGGTGAAAAATCCTGTATTTGAAATATTTTAGCATAATTGTATAAAAATGTTCTTAAAATAGATGTCAATTTATGTGTACTAGTGAAAAACAATTTGTACTTGTGCTGTAAAGTATTTAATTTGAAATTAGTGTATACACTCAGGCTAGTTTGGTAATAAAGCTGAGAAATTGAAATATCCAGAATAAATTTTTTTGAGAAACTTTGAAAAAAGATGGATTTTTAAATTTTGTCTGCTTTGTACCTCCACTTTTTTTTTAGTGACAATGCTAAATATGATAATTTTGGGTGTGAAATTTTGGATTCATGTATAGTAGTATTTGTAAATTTTGGTTTATATTTAAAGAGTGCCGAATGCAGTATAATTCATGGTATCATGTATACTAGTCTTTATACCAGTCTTTATAGCAATTCCAAATTGGTTTGATCATAATAAATAAGGATGAACCGATATCAATTATCAGTTTTATATCAGTATTTTTCAGCTATCAATAATAATCCATATTTAAGCACTGATAAACCGATAGATCCAATATTTTTTAATTCTTTCCTTTTTATACCATATAATTGAGGGAATTGATTTTTCTGAACTTTCTTTCATTCTGTAATAGGATAAAATGCAAAAAGACGATAAAATACAGTAAAACATCACTAGCCTATTGGATTGCCACTGGGACCAGGGATAGAAGCATTTACCAAATTGGGTGCATCTATAGAAAAGGACACTCCAAAGGTCATTTGGTGTTGCAAATGTTTATAGCCACTTTTCTGTTATTTATTTATCTTCAGAATGATATATTTATTTGGTTATTTATTTATCTTCAGAATTCACTTTACTTCATAAGTGAGATCCCTGATCTTGTAAAAGTCAGAACAAACTTTAGATTTTTCGAAGTTTGTATTCTGTACTTTCATTTTTCATGTCTGTTATTTCAACTCTGTACTTTCATTTTTCATGTCTGTTATTTCAACTCTGTACTTTCATTTTTCATGTGGTAAGGTTAGAAATTAAATTTTTTTGTAAATTGAGTTTTGAACGAAAAAATATCAGATGGGTTCTTCAGATATCGGAAGTTGCCATTTCAACCAAGCTTGTTCACACGTTAACTGCTTATTCTTTCTGCTTTATTTTGTTTCCTTCTGAACCCTCTCACTTATTTAGTAGTTTGGTTGGATTTAGGTGTATTTTCTTCATGTACTTTTGATTTAGGTATGTATTTAGGGCATAGCCACCTAGTAGCCTATACAGGGTGTCCCAAAAACAATGACCTCGACTTTTATTCCTTAAATATTGACCTTAGACATATATAATAAATTACAAAGTTGCGTAAAAAAAGGTGCAGAATTTTATAAAATCGATTAAAATTTTCAAGGGAATTAAATTTTAAGAAATACAAAATTTAAATTTTTATTCGGTCCCCATATATAAGCATTTCTAATGAGTTAAATGTGCCCCCATACACTAATAAGGGGATGTACAAAATTTCAGCATTTTATCACAGAAAGTCCCAGAAATATGAAAAGACAAAAATGCTGACTTAAACCACTTTTTGATACATCGACATGGGTTCTCAGAGGGTAAAAATTATGTCAGTAGATCGTTTTTCAAGGGTCATGCACAAATTATGAAAGAAAACAATGATTACATAAATAAATAATAATTTTACTATTTATTGGTACAAAAGTATCTACACTGTGTAGAAATAATAACTTTACACAAAGCTTGTTCAAAATGTTTTCCATCCATGCCAAAGATTCATTAAAGACAAGAGGCAGATATTATTTGCCTATGATGCATTTCTGCGTTGCGTCAGTTGCACTCTTGCTATAAACATTTACATTTTAATTTGTGATTAATCCCTCACCAAATTTGTTAAAACATATCACTGTGACTTTTTATAATAAAATGCTGAAATTTTGTACATCACCTTATTAGTGTATAGGGCACATTTTACTCATTAGAAATGTTTTTGTATGGGGGCCGTATAAAAATTTAAATTTTGTATTTCTTCAAATTTAATCCCCTGAAAACTTTTATCGATTTCATAAAATTCTATACCTTTTTTTACACAACTTTGTAATTTATTATATATGTCTAAGATCAATATTTAAGGAATAAAAGCTGAGGTCAATGTTTTTGGGACACCCTGTATATATATATATATATATATATAATTGAAGAATTTTAATTTACTTATATATATATATAATACAACAGTACAAGTTCTGTAACACAAGAAGTATACTTGAAAGGAAAAATAAATTTGTTAAAATAATTTAACTCTATGTGTGGAAAAAGTCATATGCTTCATACATCAGATTTTTTAAAAATGGTAACAGATAAAAGCTTATTCAATTTCAAAATGATCAATGTATAAAAAAGGTCTAATTTGTTATTGCTTCCCTACAATATACAGGGTGTCCCAAAAAGATTGAAACATGCTTTAATTCTTTACCTGTTGGAGATAAGTGGGCATGTCCTATTTCACGTAAATTAGTTAAATTTTCCAAAAATAAATATGTATAAATTTACTTTATAAATTTTCAACCCATATGAGCTTGGAGAAAAGTAAAAAGACAACTGTTTTTTCATCTAAAATTATAGTAAAATTTGTATATTGCATAAAACCAAAGAAGTTTTATTGAAACGTCAATACGGTGGGGGCACAGTAATGATTTGGGGCACTTTTTTGCAGCAAACGGAACCACGCCTATAGTCTTTATCAACTACAAAATGAACTCTGACAAATATGTTGATATGTTAGGTGAACATTTGTTACCTGAGGCCCCATTAATTACGTCAGGAGACTATATTTTTCAGCAGGATAATGCTTCCATACACGTTTCTAAGAGTGCAAAACTCTGGTATGAAGCTAATTTAGTAAATTTACTTGATTGGCCGGCGAGAAGTCCCGATCTGAATCCAATAGAAAATTTATGGGGCCTTCTAGCTCGAGAAGTTTATAAAAATGGCACACAATATCAATGTAAACAAGATCTTGTATTAGCCATCAAACCAGCTTGGAATAACATTCCCATAGACACTTTAAAAGAACTTTCAGCATCAATGACCTCTCGGCTTATTCAACTAATTGAAAAAAAATGTTTGTTTTCTTGATTATTAAGAGAAATGTTAAGTAATTTAGAACATGTCCTTATACTTTTTTCTATATTTTCTTTAGTGATAATCTTTATAAAGTCAACTTTTATAAGGTATTTGTTGTTTTATGTGTTGTACATGTTATTGTATAATTTCATATTAGATATCAGAAATACCAAAAATTCATTTTGATAAAGTGGAAATAAAGTATAATTTCATTCAATTATATGTTATCCTTATACTTTTTTCGTGCACTGTATATGAAAAGTCAAACAAAAGTATGATACATTTTGCTTTAATGTGTTGGACTTACTTGGTAATCTAAAATCAATTAATATAACTGTGCGTATGTATATATATATATATATATATATATATTATGTATATACAGTGGAGTACCATTTATACGTTTCTCAAGGGAAATTCGAAAAAGACGTATAAATGGAAAGACATATAATCGGAATTTTAAGAAACAACTTTGATTATCGAAAATTTAATGCTACAAATTATCCTAATTTATTTAAAAGTAATACTTTAATTTTTTTAAGGTATCTATATTGAAAATAATATTTGTTAAATTTTTATATTTAAACATTTACAATCATAATGAAAAAAAATCATACCTTTATTTTAATTTCATACATACATATCTTAAGTAAATACACATCTTGTTTTATATGATTTATGTGCATGCGCGCATGCAGGTAGATCTTAATTTTTAAAAAATGTTTAATTATCATCTGATGTGCAGATTGAATGTGAGTAATCAGTACAGCATTATAAATCAAATTAAGGTCTTAAAGTTTTTCGCTGGTGTTTTGACAAACAAAATAAGTTCTAAGTTTATCAATGAAGTCCATGGAGTCTTTAAAGGAAGGCGGGATAACTTCTTTGCACTCTTCTTCATCATCATCGCTACTTAAATTAGCAACAGACAATTTATCTTCTATTAATACATTAATTGTGATTAATTTCGAAGTCATTACGTCAGTATCACAGTTCACATACTCCTCAAAAGTAACTTCTGATCTCAAGAGATTCCAGTCTTCTTCATCCATGATCACAGTTTCATCATCTCCAGCACTGACATCACTGTCGTCGTTGGCATCACATCCATCTAATTTTGGATCTGGAAACCCTCCTTTAATGAAACTATTTTTTATCGTTTCAGACTTGACTTGAGTCCATGCTAGGGAGATCATGTTTATCCCCCCTGAAGTACATTTATCTTTTAAGCTTTGAAGAGCATGTTAAATTAAATGCTTTCTGTAGTACACTTTTAAGTTTTTTATTATTCCCAGATCTAGGGGTTGTAGTTTGCTCATGCAATTTTCTGGAAAGAAAACCACTTTCACACTTTTCAAAAAGTCAGTCTCTTGTGGGGTGAGCAGTACATTGATCCATAAAAAATAAAATTTTATGTTTTTGTTGTTTCATATCTGTATCCATATTTTTGAGCCACTTAGTAAAATTTTAAACAATCATCCACGCTTTTGTATTTGCTTCATAGCCTACTAGCAATGTTTTAACTTTTGCAAAAGACCTTGACTTCCATGATTTCCCTATGACTAGAGGAGTTATCTTATCACTTCCATCAGCGTTGGCACAAAGTAAAACAGTGAGGCGATCTTTAGATTTTTTTCCACCATTGCAATTGTCACCTTTAAATGTGAGAGTTCTTGCAGGCATGAGATGATAAAAGAGGCCTGTTTTTAATCAACATTGTAAATGTCCTTCAGCTGGTATCCATCAATTTTGTTCGGCAAATTTTTTAACCATTCACTAACAGCTTCAGTTGGAACATCTTTAGATTCCACGCTTACCACTTGACTTGACATTTCATGTCGCATTTCGAATTTGTGAAACCATCCAGTTGTAAAACATGCATCTTTTACATCCAATTTTAATGCAATTTCCTTTGCTTTTCCCATAAGCATGGGCCCACTCATGGGAGTATTTGATGCACGACATTGTGTTAAACACTGAAGCAAAATGTCCTCTACTTCAGGAAATTTGCCTTCCTGCACACGCAGTTTCTTCGAAGCAGATTTTCCGCAAGCTGCTACTCTGTCCTCGATTTTTTTTCTTTCATAGACAATGGTTTTCCCAGTAGAAACTGGAATATTCAGTTTTTTAGCCAAATGTACTTTTGTTAATCCTGCACTTTTTTCAAATTCTTTTCAAATTTCAATTTTATCTTTTAATGAAAGTGTTTACACTTTTTGGAGAACGTTAGATTTTTAAGAAACCAACAGAATGATAATAACCAACAAACTGAACAGAAATACTGAAAGTGAGCTCTCAAAAGCATAGAAATTCGATTCGAGAATGAACTGCTTATCAAACAAAAGAGCCTGGTGAATAAACCCTCTCATTGTTCGTTTTTCCCACAGCAGGTGTAGTTTAGGGTTGCCATGTAAATTTGATAGCTTGAGCGAGAATTCTTTGGGAATCAAAAAGCGTGCTAAATTTGTAACAGTGGCAACCTATGTAACAGTGGTCAGAGTACCTCTACCCTTGTGGTGGCAATTTCCAAATGTTCTATCTGAAAGAAAATTTTCGAATTTTAGAAATATTTATCAGCGGAAAAACTGGGAAAATGATGTATAACCAAAGTTTTGCATCGTATAAACGAAATATTTTATCTTTACATGGTTACGAATGAATCGGGATTGTGCTGAAACGATGTATAAATATAAAAGACGTATAAATGAGAAAAGTATAAACTGTGCTCCACTGTATATATATTGTTTTCAAGTTTTAAATTTTTACATATGATTACTTATATTATTGTTTATTTTCACATATTTTAACATAAAGAAGTTTTGGACAGTATGGTAAAAACCACAGTAAATACCACGGATTTTACCATTGTGTCCAAAACCCTGCCAATCCTGGAGCTAAATAAGAAAAAGAATGTCTGTATCTTTGATTACAACATAAACATAGCAATAATTTATTTAATATTACAAGATATTTTTATCAATGTTTTATTGTGGAGATAAATTGTAAGACCACAAGTCATCCCTACATTTTAAGAAAAAACAATAATGAGGATAGAGGCTTGAATAGCAGATAAAAAAAAAACAATAACATATAGCTCAACACAGATTTACTTGACTTACCTTAAGCGATGAATTGATACCACCTGCTAAAAGGCTTTTTAAAGACATAAGATTTAAAATAAAGTCTCATTAACCATTAAAAAAAGCAATGGTAGGTGCAAAGAATTATACATATATTTATATATTTTTTTTTATACCACATCTATTGTATTATCAATCATAATTATTATACACAATATAAAATTATAACAAAGTTATGTATATATATATATATTTTTACCATCTAAATATATATGACACACAAAATGTATATATATATAAATTATACCAGTGATTTGTGTTACACTGAAATTTATTTGTTTTGTTTCGAAACTCACTTTATCATTATTAAATACTTTACTTCATTTTAGAAAGTTTCTTAAAGTTTATCTGGTTTAGATTTTGCTTTATAAGTTATTTTTTCAAACAGTTTATAAAATGGTTAAATTTCGTTTCATAAAAACCGGGACTTTCTAAAATGTTGACTCGGAAAATTTATATAATAATCTAATATTTTCTAAGTAAAAGACACATTTTGCTAATTTTTAAGAATTATTCTATATAAAACTAAGAGGCAAAAATGTATACATATCGATGTATCTGATGTTAAAAAGATAAATTATATAAAACAAACATTTATTTAAAAAAATAATAATAATAGAAATGCTATAATTGAATGTGTTATTTCAAATGCATCAGCATACTAACCTGAATCAAAATAATTATTTTTATCATTTAATTTTCAGTCTTGATTAGAGCTGTCAAACAATCACTTTCCTGCTCTAATTGACAGCATTAAGGGTAGAGTATTTGTATGACCCACAAGCAGGTAACTGAAGGGTTATCTTAGCTTTATTTTGTTTTGCATATGTGTACTTGATATAGTTTTGGGATCATTTTAAATCAATCTTATAATAATAAAATTATAACATTTGCTAATATCAATAGAAAACTGAATTACTATTTTCTTTATGAAGCAAAATATTCAATTTTATTTCCCCATATTTTTCAATTTTGCATAAATCCCCTAATTAAACTTCCATTGTGATGTCAACTTTTAAATTCATTTTTGAAGCATTTTAAATTTAAATATGAAAAGAAAAATCCTAATTAGAATGAAATATATGTGTTTCTCCTTTAATATCATGCAAACAATTAACATTTAAAGGCAAAATTATATACATTTTGATATTAGTTAACACAGAGGGGGAATATTTATAAAATGGTTAAATTTTGTTTCATAAAAACCGGGACTTTCTAAAATGTTGACTCGGAAAATTTATATAATAATCTAATGATATTTTCTAAGTAAAAGACAAGTTTTGCTAATTTTTAAGAACTATTCTATATAAAACTAAGAGGCAAAAATGTATACATATCGGTGTATCTGATGTTAAAAAGATAAATAATATAAATTATATAAAACAAACATTTATTTAAAAAAATAATAATAATAGAAATGCTATAATTGAATGTGTTATTTCAAATGCATTATCATACTCAACTCCAGGACGGGGTTTAGTGAAGTGCCCAGGAGAGGAAAGAGAATCCTCCCTTTAAACTTCAGGCCAAAAGGAAAAGAGACAGAAGAGGAATTACTAAAAGGTATTTAAACAACTAAGAGATGCTTGGGGGAAGGGGGGGGGGGGGGCAGTGACCGAGGTCATGCTAAACATTCCCCACTGAAACATGTTTTTTAAAACATCTGCACAAATCCATTTGCCTTGTACCAGATGTTATTGGAAAACTTAATAATGAAAATCTGTATAAAAAATGTTGATGATGAAATGGTGAAATGCACAGAATACTATTGAAATACTATTCCCTAAAAGTCACGTGCTGATGGGATGTCCGGAAAGTCGTAGGCGACCAGATTGGTGAAGTAAATGGAATAAAATTGTAACCCAGTGTATTATGTCAACTTGGCGGAATTTAGTACTTTGAAAAATGAGTAGTGGGCTATTCTATCGATCAACCTTACTATTTTCTCATTTTTTTTTTTAGTTTTTCATAAATTTCGTTAAAGTCCAATCATTTTTCTAAGTGTTGTTTTCTTTTAATTTTGTTAAAGTACAATCTTTTTTCTAAGTATCATTTTTTCTTTAAATTTCATTAAAGTACAATCCTTTTTCTAAGTATTGTTTCTTCTTGAATTTCGTTAAAGTACAATCTTTTTCCTAAGTATCGTTTCTCTTACATTTTGTTACAGTCCAATCATTCTTTTAATAAATTTCTTTAAAGTCCTTTCAAAATTTTAAAAGTTTCGAGTTATAAGATGTTGAAATTGATTTAAAATTAGCCACCTTCGGCGACCAACCTGTTCGCTACCCTTGAAAATTCTGACCGTAGCAAACTCGCTGGGCCATATCCGCGCTGTGCCGCATCCCATGGAGTTAACAAAGTTTATTTTAGTTTAATGACGTTAAAACTAATAATGGAATTTTAAGATGAAAAATGATGTTCTAGGGATCAGCTGCTCCTATGTTTTTTATAGAGGTATGCTCCTCTATTTTTTGTTTTACATAAATAAAATTGTATCCGTTTGTCTGCATTTTTAATATTGCATCGCAAATGACATGAAAGTATTTTTGAGACTGATGATGTTGAATGTGAATTTAGTATTTAAGAGATAACGATGTTGCTCAGCGAAAAAAAGTTTTTTTTTTTTTAAAGATTGTCCCCACCACCATCCAACAATCTCCATAACTTTATTTTTTTATTTCTTTAGTGTTTAAGTTTTTTCATTGTGGTCCCAACCACCACCCGATGTAAACAATACATCTCCACAATTCAATCTAGCATGAGCCAAAAACCTTATAAAAAGCAAACACTAATTCTGTTTTTAATTGTCCCTAGGTCAAAAACTGTACAAAAAGCAAACACTTATTTGGTTTTTAATTG
The DNA here is from genome assembly GCA_951213105.1 of Amaurobius ferox. Taxonomy (NCBI): domain Eukaryota; kingdom Metazoa; phylum Arthropoda; class Arachnida; order Araneae; family Amaurobiidae; genus Amaurobius; species Amaurobius ferox. The sequence goes on along the minus strand of OX578155.1, from coordinate 14,714,642 downwards.
TCTCTAGGCCAAAAACCGTATAAAAAGCAATCACTAATAACATTTGCAAATATAACTTAATACCCATGTGAATATCCTCATCTGGATGGGTATCAAGTGCATGGCCTAAATATATCAGCCAGATACCACCAAACACTTATTCCGTTTTTAATTGTCCCTAGGCCAAACAGGGCTGGATTTAGACCTTGGGAGTCCTGGGGCAGTTAAGATTTGGGTGGGCCCCAACCCCCTCCAAAAAAAAACCCAAAAAAATTTTTAAAAGGGGGGGGGGGGATAATCATTGGCGTAACTAGAGGAGCTAAGCCCATCTCCCAAAACATATTTTGGCCCAATAAATTCTTATGTGCGAAAGCATTGGAGTAGGGGTTCTAACATCTCTCACCCCACGTTTATACTTCAGTCCTGAAAATGTTTCTCTTTTCAGCTGATTTCCTCTTTTTTTGTATTTTTCAATTGCCAAATCTACTGAAAATTTCTAGAAAAATTGTCAAATTTACTGATATTTCGGAATTTTTTTTAATTTTCCTCTTTTTTAAAATTTTGCATTTTCACCCCTGATACTTCGAAGCTACTTAAGTCAATGAAAATAATTTATCAAATTTACATATCACATTCAATTTATTGCATATAAATGAAGCTAAGTTATACACACATAGAAACAACAGCTACAGAAAGTCCTTCTTTCTGCACTTGGCATCTGAAAAATCCTTAATTCGTCAAACTGTATCATCTTTAAAACACTGCTCTCTACATCGAGTAGACACAGAGAACTCTGTCTTTCATAGGTCATCGTTATTCCCAAATAATTTTTATCAGTGCCAATTTGCTGAATGATCTCTCTCCGGAACAACTAGTGATCATCATGCTCAAATATATTCTAATAGCTACATTGACACTTGGAAAGGTTTCACCAAGCCCTTTATCATGGAGTAAAATTGCCTGTTGAGATGAAGTGAGACATGACCTGAGCTTGGTAAAGGTTGCAATCTGGACAATTTCCTCTTTGAACACATAACTGAAACCACAGGGGTAAGTAGTGATTAGTTTCTCAGCTTCAGCTCTGATCTCTGCATCAGATAGATCTTACTGTAGGTCAATTTCAACTCCTTGTAAAACTTTATTTGTACTGTTGAATCTCATAAGAATTAAGTTTCAGATCTTGACCATCAGAGCAGTTTCAAGACAGTCCACTTTTTTTTTGCCAATGTCTGAGCTTCATGTTTTGCTTTAGGTGTTCGCTCCAAGTCACTTGCAATATCTCTTATGGCATTTTGAATAGAGTTGTATTCAGCTACGAGGGCTTCAGTAGAATCAGCACGTGCTGACCAACGAGTGCCTGACAGGAACTTAACCACCAGTGCACTTTTATTTATTTTCAAAGAATTCGTTAAAATTGTTCATCTCTGTGATGATGCAGAAAGGAAAAGTATATAACTTTTGCATGAAGCTAAAATAACTGATAGTTTCAACACAGCATGAGGCAGCAGCTTGTCCAACAAGATTCAAAAAGTGAGCAGCACAAGGAATGCCCCCCAAGCATCTCTTAGTTGTTTAAATACCTTTTAGTAATTCCTTTTCTGTCTCTTTTCCTTTTCGCCTGAAGTTTAAAGGGAGGATTCTCTTTCCTCTCCTGGGCACTTCACTAAGCCTCGTCCTTGAGAACTTGAGCACAAGGAATGAAAACTGCTGCTGCATTCTTCTCCTTAAGTCTGGCTTGCATTCCTGTGTAGCGACCAGACATATTGCTGGCATTATCATATGACTGTCCTTTGCAGTCTTCAAAAGTAATACATTCTTTTTCTAGAAATTCTAACAGAGCTTTAACTAGTACCTTAGCCTTGTGAGAACCAGTTTGCAAAAAAGTTAAAAAATCTTTCTACCGACTTGCCAGAAATAACATATTGCACAATGTCTATCAATTGGTCAACATGAGCCAGGTCTGTTGTTGAATCTACCGAAACTGAGAAGTACTTGGCAGTTTTTAAGTTCTGCCACAATATAATTCTTAACACATTTTGCCATAAGCTGAACAATTTCTTTGTAGACAGTTGGCGATAAGTATGACTGCTTTTCACTTCCAGGATTACTAAATTCTTTAAGGTCACCCATCAGAAATGGATCAAATTGTGCAATAAGTTCCATAATTCCTGAAAAATTCCCGTTATGCTTGTATCCAATGATCTCTTCATTACCCCTAAATGCCAGACCTCTCTCAGCTAGAAAGGTTGTCACAGCCACAACACGTCGCAATACCTCCGTCCAATATTTCTTTTTTCCTGTACTTATTTTTCTAACTATCTGTCAACATGAGAAGATTCCCTGCATCGAAGATTGTACTTTACCACAGAATCTCTGTGGCCTTGGCTTTGCTCAGGAGTTTTCATTTTTTCCTCTGCTTTTTTTCCAATCATTAAAGCCATCCTTTTTGGAAAACCTGTCATGTTGGCAGGTTAACAAAGTACAATAAAAGCAGTAAACTGCGCCTTTCGATCGGCTGTACAGAAGACAATTTCTCAAACGCTGTTCCCCGTTGTCATGCCTAGTGTAAAACATGAAATTCTTAAAATAACGACAATTCCCTTCCAATTTGCCTTGACCTTCACCTGTTTGATAATGTCGTTGAGATTCTGTGTAAGAATTAGCGTCATTTTTTTTTTGACATATCATAGCTGATTTTGACCAAAGGGACACATGCTTTTCTCTAACAGGAAACCACCTGGCTGGATCTGGATCACATGGAGCACCTCACTGTCCATATTTGAAATACCTCTAGCATGTGATGATCCATCACCTTCAATGTCTTGATTGGATATGTTATTCTCATTTTCTGGAGATATGCTTGGAAGTACAGGTGATTCCTTAAAAGATACATCTCATACTAATTCTTCAACATTAGATTCCATGTTTTCGAATTTTGAACTCGAGAAAAATTTTGTAAGCAGTGATGTCTTTGCCAAGACATCGGCAGTTTTTTTACTTCTTTTTTTTGTAGCTTTTCGCTTCTGAGCCCCAGACAATTCAATTTTTCATGGCGTACTGGGTCTTCTATGTAAAATTGCAAATTTTCAAGAAATATATTACATGTATATATAAATAAACTGTCTGAACAGAATTTTGGTATTTTAATTCTAAGTTAAATTTTTATCCTGATTTATTTTGTTTGCCATGGTATTTTACCAAGAATTTGGTTACAAATTTTTTCTCCAGTTCTATGTAAATAAACAAATTTCCTTCTAACAGATTTTTCTGCCGTTGCTTTTTATAAGATAAATTATTAAACAAGAAAGATCAATCATGCATAAAGCATTGATTATGAAACACTTTCCAACTTCAATGCAATTTTATTTAAACATCTCTAAAATGTGATACATTCCTCGGAAATATTTTATCACAATACTACATTAATTTATTATATTTGAAAACTTAAAACTTCATCGAAAAAAATGAACTTTGAAACTCAAATGACGGCATTGAAATATAAATTGCCTGGTTTAAACATCTCTAAAATGCTCTCTCTATAAAAACAGAATTTCATTCATTCACATTTTACCATTCATTTCATGCATCACAATACTATAATGATTTATTTATTTAAAAACTTAAGATCATGGAGGTACAAGTAATTAAACTCTATGTTTAAAACTTCATCGAAAAAATCGTCCTTCTCTCTGTAAAATCAATGAATATTTCATTCATATCAGCTATATTGCAGACTCCATGAGCTAAATAATTTTACATTAAAGAAATGCAGCAATTCTTATACACCTCATTCCATATATTTTGCTGTTTACATTTTCCATAAGTGAAAAGTAGGCTTTGTTGTAGAAATTATCAAAATTGGATGATCATTTAAACTCAAATATATTGTAATTACGTTGTTTCAGTATGTAGATGCACAGAATTTAAGCAAAAATAAAGCGGTTTTAGGATGGATAAAACAATAAATATGATTTAAAAAGAACTTTAAAAATAATGATTTGGTACAAGATGGATGTCATATTTTATTTTGAAGTGGGTCATTTGATCGCTTCATATAAAAGGTATAATTATTATTTTAATTTTTATTTAAAAAACTACTGAATATATTTTGTTGAAATTTTTTTTATATATTTTATGGGGAAATTTGAATATGTTCTAAAATTTTCGAAGCAATTTGTGAATTTTAAATCCGCTTAAAAAATGTTTGAAAAATTAGGTCCCATAGGGTTCAATGTATTTCATATTTTAACCCGGGTTTAATCTAAAACTAATTGGGTGACATTATTAATTTATATTCCCATAGGTCCCACAGATCGTCTGAACAACATACTAAAATTTCATTTTGATAAAGTCATTTTTATGGCAGTTATCGTGCCAACGGACATATAGACTGACAGACAGAATGAACAAAGTCATAAAAACTTTTCAACTTTGTTGTAAAGTGTTAAAAATGCAAAAACTAAAAAATTGAATGGCAAGTATCAAAAATGGTCAACACCACCTTTTAGCACATTGTATATTTTTTCTTAAAAAAAATATGATAGCTATAAAATATACTTTTAACTCAAATGAATATGAGGTAATCTACAAATACATACATAAAATATAAAATTTTAATTTTGAAAAATAAAAAAAAAATTCTTCAAGGAGGATGGCCCCCTTAAGAAATGTAAACTTCAATAATAATCTAATAATGAATGAAACAATAATGATTTAATATGTAGAGGGTGGGCCCAATCTTTTATTCCGGTGGCCCCAATCATGTCTGTACTTAAGGGCCCCCGGAAGATCTTATTATATACTAGCCGCCTTTGACGACCAGCCTGTTTGCTACCCTTGAAAATTCTGACCGTGGCAAACTCGCTGGCGCTACCTACCAGAAAGGTGTAAGGTAAATGTTTCGACGGCTAGGAAGTGCCACCCAATTTAGACCGGAACCCAGTGAGGGAGGCATCTACAGGGACCGTACCCTCCTTCCCCTACCACCTAAATTTCGGAAGGACTTACGGACCCACATGTTTAACGTGATCGTACACCGCATGAACACAGCGGCAGTTTTGACAGTGCCAGGAATCGAACCCGGGCCTACCGAGTGCAATTCCCGTGCGCTAACCACTGGGCTACTGTGCCCTCCGTGACAATCACCGTAACTTTTTTATTCAGCCAATTTAGACCGTAACCCAGTTGGGGAGGCATCCACAGGGACCTTACCCTCCTTCCCTTACCACCAACCTCTCGGAAGGACTTACGGACCCACATGTTTAACGTGATCGTACTCTGCGTGAACACAGCGGCAGTTTTGGCAGTGGCAGGAATCGAATCTGGACCTACCGAGTGCAATTCCTGCGCGCTAACTTCCAGCTAATTTAAATTTTATAATGACCATATGCTATTTAAAATATCCATCTTTCCATCATTTAAAATATCCATATCGTTCCATCAATCATCCATATCGTTCCACCAAATAATAATTTCAAATACATCACCATAATTCAATAAAAATATCTATATAATTAAAATATCGATTTAAAATATCCCGATGTATACAACACATATGCTAAGCTCTTAATTCATTTAAAACCAGAAGCGCGATCTCCGTGGAAACGGGGAAATAACTTCTGCGGGGGGATGCCGATGGAGAACTTCTATAGCGGATTGGCGAGAAATTGAAAATCCTTAGTTCATTAAAATCGCGATCCTGTGGATATTTATAATTATTTCTTGACCAGATTAGGCTTGTAAGAAAGCCAGATGTTTGAGCTTTCTAAAAATGTAAATTATTAGTCGAAATTATGAGCAGTTTTTACGATGGGAGAGTTTAAAAATGAAAGTTGTTTTTTTTTAACCGAAAGTGACTTTTGTTTTAAAATCTTTAAAAAATATTAAAAATCAAAATTGAGATTTGAAATTCATATATTTTTACTCGCAATTGTCTGCTCTTTCCGGTGGTGTGATTTGTTTTTTGGATCGTGGAAAAAAACGGGCAAAAAACGGTCGAAATCACATAAAACATTAAATAACAAAAAAATATAATTAAAATTTAAAAAATCGGTCCTCCTGTGACCCCCTCCCCCCCGGGTCTCCGATTGCCAAATTTCGTAGCTCTCCGATGCGCGGTCACTGAACGTATAGTGTATAAGACAGACATTGCCTTTTATTATTTAAGACAAAAGATATATGCAAAACGAAATACTTTTAAAATATTAGACTACTTTATTTCAACCTTTGTTAGACTGTTCAGATGTGTCCCCTGGTGAAAATTCATTAAAAAATGCTCTGGATGAGAGAAACACACTTCAGATTCTTCAGAAGTTCACCCAATGCACACACATTAGTGTTGATCAGGAAAATAAAGTTTGCACAAAACAAAGCCTGTCCTTTCCTTTCTTTGGCAACCCTTCCCGGTTCTTCTCTCAACTTGTCACTTACAGCATTGTCTGAGCAAACAATTTAGCAGAAACACATTTGCAAGCTGAAACATACGTCACTTACATACCCAAATTTGGCAACCTATGTGCCTTTGGCGGTGAGGTTCGCTACATTTTTTCATTATTATTAATTTTTTAATTATTATATTTTTGCATAACGGGCTCCTTCTATTTTAGAAAAGTAATTTTTTAATTATTGTTTGTATTTCTGCACAAAGGGAGGGTAGGGGGCCCGGGGCAATTGCCCCTTATAAATCCGGCCCTGAGGCCAAAAACCATCCCCATAGAAACACTGTGCGTCTACACATGCATGTGGGTGAAAAATCGGACCTTCTTTCGCCAAGAAGTTTAAAATCATTACTTCTTTAAAATCCGGATCCTGCGACTACTTTTTATTATTTCTTGACCAGATTGGACTTGTAAGAAAGCCTGATCTTTGAGCTTTCTGAAAATGTAAATTATTAGTCGGAATTGTTGGTACTTTTCCTGACGTGAGGATTTAAAAACGAAAGTTTGTTTTTTTGAGCCGAAAGTGACTTTTGTTTTAAAAACTTTAAAAAATATTAGAATTTGTCCCCGAGATTTGAAATTGATATATTTTTACTCACAAATGTCTGCTCTTTCCAGTCCTGTGATTTGTTTTTTTCTACGACGTCTGGATGGTGGAGAAAAAAGGGGGAAATGCAGTCGAAATCACATAAAACATTAAATAACAAAAATAATAATTCAAATTCTAAAAATCAGTTTTCATGTGCCACCTTTGACTTATGCTTACTGTTTAATAAACCAGTATATAAATAAGTGTAATATATCTGTAAATTTCTAAATTATTTATTACATAACATATTTAAACACAATTTTGTATAACATTAAGCAAGATGAAAAAAAACATGGGTGATCGGTAGAATAGCCCACACATCAATTTTCAAAGTACAAAATAGCGCCAAGTTGGCACCATGCACCGGATTACAATTGCATTCCGTTTACTTTGCCAATATAGTAGCCTACGACTTTCCGGACATCCAATCAGCATGAGACTTTTGCGGAATAGTATTTCAATAGTAATCTGTGTATTTCATCAAATCTTTTTGCAAACTTTTTTCGAATATATATTTGTTTCTACGAAAGTTAAGAATCTTTTTCGATCAATTTTGTTGATTTGTTTTGCAACAACCTTTTTTCAAATATATATTTGTTTATTTCCAAGTAATTGACATACATAAAGATTTTCAGTAAATTTTCAGTATTAGTGATTGCAGATAAAGTTTCTAAATGGCATCTGGTAAGCAGCAAATGGATTCTAGCGAATGTTCTAGAAAACATGCTCAAGTGGATATTGGTGAAAATGAGTCCAGCATAAAATTTCATTATATGGTTGGAATAAGTTTAGTTATTTTATTTGTTCATCCCATGTTTTGAAATTCACTTTTGTATTTTTCCGTGTTTTTAAAATGGGTTTCTTAATTTTAAAGTATGGTTTTTTCTTGAATTTCATTAAAGTCCAATCTTTATCTAAGTATCATTTTTTCTTGTATTTTGTTACAGTACAAAAGTTCTGTTTTTTCTTAAATTCAGTTAAAGTACAATTGTTTTTTTAAATTTTTGTATTTTTTTTTAATTTTCGATGTTTTGAGTTATAAGTTTTTAATATTGATTTAAAATAAAAAATATTTGAAGTGTCGCGTGTTTCAATATGGTTTCTAAAATTTTAAGTTTTTTATTCTGCCATTATGCAATATTTTTATATTGCACAAAAATCGTATTTTGTAAGCTTTTTATGAGTATTATTCACTTTTAATGAGTATTATTCCTTTTTATTAAAATTGAATCCCTTTACATCACTTTGGTAGGAGGAGCCAATTACAAAACACAGAGAAACGTACGAACTTGACACAATTTTGTACTTAGAAAAATGAGGTGTGAGGTATTCTACCAATTTACCAAAAACATTGTCCATTTTGCAGTTGTCAACTGGCCGAAAAACTTCATAAACCTACAGGTCAGTGGTTATGCTAACTAAAAGTGGGAATTTTAAGCTTTATGTGATAGGACTTGGAACTTATCACCCATAGATAAGGGAGCACTACTGTATGCAAAATAACCTTTCACAGCAGGCTTCCGGAAATCGCCCGTCCTCCCGGGGCTAAAATTCGGCGAGGACGACCAATTTTCGGATGTTGCTGTCCTCTCGGACGGCTTTGAGATTAGATTTCGTAAAAAAAAGTAAATAAATAACAAATTGTTGTCATCGTAAAATTATGGCGAAAGCCGCCATTTCCCATGCCATGAATGAAAATTGAATAGTGCGCTCACGATCGAAGTGACATGTTCTGTTCTCCTTTTCGAGGTCTACATGTGCCGAAATTTCGGATTTTAACAAGACCGACAATACCAATGCTTAAACCCGGACCACGCCCGAAGAAATTTATAAATGTAGAATGAACTCGGCCTGAAGATAATTGCATCTCAGCGGACCCGAAATGATTTGTATTCAAATATGTTAAAAACAAATTTGTCAACATTTTTACGGAGAATTTAGTTTGTTGTCCTAAACATTTATCTTTACGTAGCTGAAATAAAAGCAATAAGTTCATATATTCAATTTAAATCCATTTTAAAAATAAATATGTTCGGCTCGGTCGTATAGACGGAAGTAAGTAACAAGTTTGAATTTTTGGAATGGATTCTTCTTTCAGCCAGAAGTGTTTTATTTTCTTCCCCTTAGAAATTAAGAAAGCCAATGAGGTTTAAACTGCTTAGAGACAAGAGGATTTATATGATTATTTATTTACCACGCCTTCAAGTTACCAAACATTGGAAAAAGGAGAGATTTCTTGCATATCTTACCCCTCTGCCCCCACCCATAGATCGGAATTCCGCTGGTCTGATCTTTTATGGGAGACTCCTCGTCAGCGAGTTTGATTGCAGCGGTTAAGCGCTGTGGGGGTGGTGTATGAATATGCAGTTATCGCACTTCATCGTGAGGCAGTTGGTTCTAATTTATTTTTGTTGTGTGATGTATTTAAGCACATATATTAATGAATATAAAGTGAAAAAAAAAAATTCTTAGGAGGACGGGTAAAAATTTTCGAATTAGGACGATTAAAAAATTTCACTAGCCGTCCTCGCGGACGGGCTAGATTTTGCCGATTTTCCGAAGCCTGTTTCACAGCTACATTTTTTTTTACTTTATTTAAGTACAAAGTTATATAAACATTTTTCTGTTTTTTTAAAACACTATAGTTCAAAATGTAATGTTTAAAATACAAAAAATATGCTATCAGCTAGAGTAAGAGGCACTACCAACATGCTAAATTTATCCAAATCACATGGAATGACCTAATTATGAATACAGTTCGTTTTATTTATTTCTTTTTTTTTCAAATTACCCAGGAGTAATTTATAGGTCTATGACTAAATCTTTGTAGCACAGTTCACAAATAAATGGCTTTTCTTTCCTAGCACACTTCACAAATAAATGGCTTTTCCTTTCATCACTCATTATGAATATGAGCCTTTAAAATAGTCTATTCAGCAAATCCTTTGTGGCATACCTTAAAAATATGGCTTTTCGCCTGTATGAGTATGGAGATGCCTCTTCATATCACCTTTCAGAGAAAATTTCATTTGGCACACCTCACAATGGCTTTTCGCCTGTATGAGTATGGAGATGCTTCTTCATATCAACTTTCCGAGAAAATTTCTTTTCGCACACTTCACAATTGAATGGCTTTTCACCAGTATGAGTACGAAGATGAATAACTAAATTATATTTTTGTTTAAATTCTTTCTGGCACACATCACAAATAAAATGTTTTTCATCAGTGTGAGTGCGAAGATGTCTATTCAAATCACCCTTTTGTTTAAATTTTTTATCACACACCTCACAAATAAAAGGTTTCTTACTAGTATGAACCAAGGAATGTCGAACCAAATAACTTGACGAATGAAACTTTTTTCCGCATACCTGACAACTAAATCGTTTTTCACTAGTATGAATACGAAGATGAGCATTAAAAGTATGCTTTAAATTAAATCCTTTAGAGCATACATCACAAATAAAACGTTTTTCACCAGTATTATGATCAAGGACATGATTATTTAAGCGACTTTTTGTAGAATATCGATTTGGACACAGTTCACAAATATATGGTTTTTCACCAGTATGAGTTCTTAAATGGATTTTTAAATGAACTTTCTGAGAAAATTTTTTTGAGCATAATTCACAATTAAACGCCTTTTCACCAGTATGAATACGATTATGAAGATTCAAATCATACTGTCGATAAAACCTTTTCTGGCACACTTTACAAGAAAAGGGCTTTTTACCAGTATGTATACGGAGATGATTATTTAAACTACTCTTGCCACAAAACGTTTTATGGCATACCTCGCATATAAATCTTTTATCATTAGTACGCATACAGAGATGACTATTCAAAGAAGGTCTTTGATGAAATCCCTTCTTACACACCTCACAATTAAATGGTTTTTCACCAGTATGAATACGAAGATGATTATTCAAATAGCTTTTCTGATTAAAACCTTTCTGACACACCTCGCAATGAAATGGCTTCTTTTCAGAATGAATACGGAGATGTTTTTTCAAATTACACAATTTATTATATCCTTTCAGGCACACTTCACAAATAAATGGCTTTTCCCGAATATGACTACAGGGATGTCTATTTAAATCAATCTTTTCGTTAGAACCTTTACAACACATTTCACAATTAAACGGCTTTTCACCTGTATGAATACGAATATGACATGTCAAACTGTATTTATAATTAAATCCTTTCTGACACACCTTACAGAAAAATTGCTTTTTATGAGAATGAATCCGAAGATGTGTAGTCAAATTACCTTTTTGGTTAAATTCTTTCTGGCATACCTCACAACTAAATGGCTTTACACCACTGTGAATACGGAGATGATTTTCTAAATTATGCTTGCTGCCAAATTCTTTACGGCATACGTCACAAATAAATGATTTCTTACAAACATGATCAATAAGACGCTGAGTATTAACACTTGACTTCTTAGTAGACATCTTACTATGCGCATCTATGCACAAAACTAACTACACATTTCTTACCGCCTTGCAGGTTTCTTTAATGCCAAGGTTATTATATTTAAGGCAGAGCTTCCGCAATATTTAATGCCAAGGTTATTATATCTTTAATGCAGTATGTACTCCTTTCAAGTAATTTAAGCTAACTCCATTCACTCAAGTAGGTAGGTACTCGGTAAAAGTTAGGTACTCGGCCCGGCAACCAATGAAACGAGAAGCATCTAAAGAGAACAAATGCCCTAGCGTCACATATATTGATACAGGGTGTCGAAATTGAGTATGGGTGTTTACGGGGGCGGGCCATTGTGACGTAGCCCTAAACGTTACTTCGATTTTCGTACTTCCTATAGATGCCAAGACGCTTGCTTACGGCCGTCACCTTCGAGATCTTTAGTTCACGAAGGTGACGTTCTATCCGTTCCTATGAATATGCGTTCCTCCTGGTCTATTTGCGCAAAGGGAAAATGCTAAATTATTAGTATGTTATAAGATATTTCCTTGTTACATGTTTCTGGAAGATTTGAATAGTACGACCTTATAAAAACATTTTTGCAACCCGCTAGTTATCGATTAATTAGTAGAAACGGTCCAGATAATTTTATATCAACATCCCGGATTCATTCACTACAAATTTTAATACCTAGAAAGAAATTAATGATAGAAGTAAATTGAGGATACCTATCCTTACACATACTGATAGGACATCATTTTATGAGAGATGTGCCAGGAAGGATTTGATGAATATAACTTGAATATCGAACCACATACTATTGCTAAAGAAAAACCATTTATTTGTGAAGTGTGTCACAAAGGATTTAATCGAAACAGTCATTTGATTAGACATATTTTAACTCATACTAATGAAAGGCCGTTTGTGTGTGAGATATGCAATATGGGATTTAATGAAAAGAGTAAATTGACTAGACATCTTCGTACTCATAATGATGAGAGAACGTTTCTATGTGTAGTGTGCCAGAAAGCATTTCTAGAAGGGAGTGATTTGATTAGACATCTTCGCACTCATACTGGTGAAAAACCATTTATTTGTAAAGTATGTCAAAAAGGATTTAACAACAAAAATGATATGAATAATCATCTCTTTACTCATACTGAGGAAAAACCATTTATTTGTGAGGTGTGCCAGAAAGGATTTATTCGTGGAACAGATTTGATTAGACATCGCCGTACTCATACTGGTGAAAAACCATTTATTTGCGAAGTATGCCATAAAGGATTTAGGCAAAAGTGTGCTATGACTAGTCATCTTTTTACTCATAGTGGGGAAAAGCCATTTATTTGTGAAATATGCCAGAAAGGATTTAAGCGAGCAAGTGATTTGATTAGACATAACCGTATTCATACTGGTGAAAAACCATTTATTTGTATGGTATGCCAAAGAGGATTCAAACAACGAAGTCAATTGAGTAGACATCTCCATACTCATACTGATGAAAAGCCATTTACATGTGAAATATGCCAGAAAGGATTTATACAAGAGAGTAGTTTGATCAGACATATCTGCCGTGCTCATGCTGATAAAAAATCATGTAATGTGAATTAAAAATCTCTTGTGTACCTACTTAAAATGATTTTATCAAAAAAGTGATTTCAATACTCATCTCCATACATGCAATAGTGAAATCCATTTAACTTTGTTTTTAAGTAAACTCGGAGAACTTCAGTGTACATATCTATATTCATAAGTTGAAATATGGGAGATATACCTTAAATGTTTCAGCATGCAATTATTTTATATGCTGAATTCCAGTAGCATGTATAGTGTTTGCTCTGAACCTTCACAAACCAGAGTTTCAAGGACCCATTATTGTAAGAAATGTAGTATAATCCCTTTTTAATTTTAGGTGAGATTTTGGCAATCCCTGTTCTGATTTGGAGAGCATTCCATTCTGGGAACCCTCTCTGTGTCTTTTGTTACCAAGGTAAAAATTGCAACTTTCCATTCTGGCAACATTTTGAGTGTTCCTTTTTTTTTTTTTGCCATTTGTGCAACAGTTGATCTGTAGCAATTCAAACATGCACTTAACTCGCTATGCTCGCCCACTGAAAAACATCACAGAATCCGGTCCCGCTGGCTGTCAGAGGTCACACGTAGTAACAGTTGTTTGTGGTACAGGTGTTTTGTAGCTCATAGAGCACAACATGAAAATCAGAAAATTTTCTGATTTTTACCTTGGCCACAAAAGATGCCAGAATGGAATGTTGTGAATTTAATCTTGGTGACAAAAGACACAGAAAGGGTTTTCCAGAATGGAATGTTCTCCAAATCACAGCAGGGATTGCCAGAAACTCGCCTAAATTCGCCAAGAATGAAAAAGGGATTATCCTATATCTGTACCGAAATGTGGGTCCTTTGATGAAAAAAGTTAAATGTTTGATGAAAAAAGTTCTTTAAAATTTTTCTTAAGAAATATTCATAAGATTATTACCCACAAAGTATAGATATTACATATTTGTACAAAATAAAACTACTATAATCCATAGAATGCAATTACCTTATATACTCACTTATAAGTCGAGAAGTTTGTGACGCAAAAAAAAGCTTCAAAGTATGGGGGTTGACGTATACGTTGGGTTTAAAGAAGCAAATATCATAAGTCTAAAAGTTATTTTTTTCCCATGAGGCAATCCATCTTAAAACAATGCGGTAGGTAGTAATTACGTAATCGTGCACTTTGAATTTCTCAACACTTCAAAACTCTTCTGTTAGTCACTACCCTCCCAATACTCCCAACTACCAGTGTATCATGTCATCAAAAAATATGCATACATTTTCGTTCGATGTTTATCTCTCGCTTCTCAAACTACAGCCGATCGTCTTCCACAAAAAAATTGCTCTTTTCAGAGATAATTCTGTAACAAATTGTTTACAACTATAATACAGGATTTTAAGTTGAAAGTATTTTTTTGTTTTGTTTATTGCAGAGGGTAGCTAATAACAACTGTGGGTACTTTTCCATTTTGCCGGCGTAGGCGATAAAGTTGCCAAAAATACTACAACTGACGCCAAACGGAATATCCCCGCTGGTAACCTTTTACCGCCAGAATTTCAAAACAAGTTGCGGCCATTTCTTATCAGTCACGTCTTTTTCCTAATACGTCAAAAATGGATGAAAAACCAATGAAAATTTGGGATTTGCCTAGAACAGAGGACGAATCTGTCATTCTTTCAAGCGAAAGGCGTTTTGTCTAAAATTGCTACTTGTTATAATAATCATGAAATGAAATTGTATTTCGGAATCGAAATTCAATAGCGCTGCAAACTTTCACCTTGTCACAGTAAAAGAAGTATCTGGAAAGGCACATGGTTTGAGTCATCGAAATTGAGTTTCTTGAAGTGTGTGAGGTTTATATTTGGTTGGAGCAAAGAATTAACTTCAGTTAAATGGTGTGAAAAGCAATTGGAAATCAGTCACAGAACAGTTGTGGACTGAAATAACTACATGCGTGAGGTTTGTGTGGATTCTTTGCTTGAACGTCAACAATGGAAAATAGGAGGACCTGATATAATCGTCAAAGTGGATGAAAGTATGTTCACAAAGCGCAAAAACAATGCAGGACGGATTCTACCACAACAGTGGATCTTTGGTAGAGTTTGCCGTGAAACAAATGAATATTTCCTTGTGAAGGTGCCAAACCAATCCATGAGCATCATATTAGAATCAATTAAGAAAAATATCGAAAAAGGAACTATAATATATTCTGATTCGTGGAAATCATATTGCACTGAAAAACTAGAAGAGGAAAGTTTCCAACATTTCAAAGTCAACCATAAATACAATTTTGTCGATCCGGAAACTGGAACGCACATACAAAAAATAGAAAGACTGTGCGGTAGCACCAAATGGCGAAATAAGAAACACAAAGGAACGGCACGTCATCATCTAGAAAGTTATCTTGCGGAATTTATGTGGAGAAAAGAAACAAAAGACCCATTTGAAAAATTTTTAAACGATATTAAAGTGTTTATGCCTCCAAAGTAAAAAATTCTTAGAACTAACATTTATTAACATTTGTTTATGTGTAGGGGAGACCGGGGTACAGTGGGTCACGGGGCACAGTGGGACAATTGATTTATTTACTAGGGTAAAAATATTTAAGAAAGGGAAAAATATGATACATTATGCCATCTTGTGTGGCAACACTGTGCAAACAGATCACAGCCATCATTTGTTTTGGAGGGAGGCAATAGCCATTTTTGTTCTCATCTGATCAGTTGGGAAAATTACGTAAGTGTTGTTTTTTTTGTATTTGTACACTAAATTGTCATCCAATAATCAATATTTTTGCATTAATCCATAGGTTAAATCTTTTTTATTGCATATGTATGATGGTTTTTCATTATATTTGTTAGTGATATATAAATTGTAAATTTTGTTGTGTGTGTGTCTCTTGGGGTACAGTGGGACACCCTTGATGGGGCACACTGGGACACTGTCACTCAACATAAAATTCCCCAGATTCTCAGAAGTTGAAACAAAATTATTAGAATTTATGCTTTTCAATTAATTATTACTTATGGATAACCTTTTCAAACTACTTTTATGTTGTGTAAGCATGTAACAACTTGAGTTAACCTGATATTGTTAGAACTGCATCAAAGCTATAGGCCTATAGGTATATTGTGGAGAAAAAACTACATCCGAAAAGAAAACTACATACACTAATAATCAGGGGGGAAAGAATAACAATTCACGAAATAGTAGAGATTGTAGGAAAGGCGTATCCACATACCTTTTGTGCAAATAACATCCTATCTGGTTTTTCTGTCACAGGTATTTTTTGGTATAATAACAATACCTACACTGCTGCAGACTTTGAGGCTGCAAGTGTAACTGATGTCCCACAGGTGTGCGTCACTGACAACCCAACGCCTGAACAATCCAGTCCTACTCAATTTCGACAATTTACTGAAGCTGATGTATCTAGGCCTATTACAGAGGAACCACAAGCAAGCTGCTCTTATTTAAATTCACCTTCAGTGAAAAGCTATGTAGGTCTACACATAGTGGAAAAAACTGTTCTGTCACCTAAAACTGTAAGGCCTCCCCCAAAATATTATACAACTGAAATACATAAAAAGATGCGAAAAAGTAAAAAATCTGAAGTATTAACTGACACACCAATTAAGGAAAGAATAGAGCAGGAAAATTTAAAAAGATTAGAAAAGAAAAATCAGCCTAAAAAGAAAAAAGCTTCAAAGATCTCAAATCAAAGAACAAAAGAAAAATTAATAGAAAAATTTGGCAAAACAGTTCCTCAGAATATGAAGAATGGAAAGAATCTGAAAGCGATAGCAGTTTTGAGGCAGAGAATGAAGATGGTGATACTATTGATATTGGAGATTTCGTGTTGGTCAGTGTGCGGGAACAAAAAAGCAACCTTTAGCTATTATGTTGCGGAAGTGATACAAAAAAGTGAAATTGACTATGAAGTGAAGTATATGAGAAGACTTTTACCAGGATATAATTTTGTTTTTGATGATGAGGCAACATATTCAGCTCTTCATAGTCACATCGAAATGAAATTGCCGAAACCCGTATGTCATGGAGGAACGAAAGGACATTGATATTCTGTTATTCAACTGTTAACCGCAACCCATACAAATTATGAGAATGAAAGTGTAATGTATCATCATACATATATATGTGTTTATTTTTGTGTCCCATTGTACCCCATTCAATGTCCCAGTGTACCCCGGTCCGGGGTACACTGGGACGAATTACATACCTTAGGAAATATGATATTTTTATAAAGAAAAACTTGTGAAAAAAATATGAAAAATTTAACAATGGAAGTTAAAAAGTAGTACTATTGTATTGCATATGTGTTGAATTTCTAATATTGAAAATGGAAAAAGTATTACCAAATAAGTAAAAATTGTCCCACTGTACCCCGGTCTCCCCTATACTGTGTGTTATTGCCAATAAAGTCTGCTTGGCGAAATTGGCACCGGCAAAATGGAAAAGTACCCAACTGTGTTGGGGGTTAATGGTTGTACAATTCGGGGTTAACAAATAATCTGCTCAAATTGCAGATGGAAGTCAGATTTGTTTTGATTGCATGGTGGGACAAGGATGCATGGTCTCCCATCTGTTTTGAGGATGCTGCATGCTGGGGATAAAAGAATGCCTAGAGCTTGCCATGCGAGAACGAAGTGTCTCCAAAACTGATGGGAGACAACGCTCATATGTCATATTCCTACTTGCTTTTAATCAGACTTTAAAGGGTTCCGATAAAGTTTTTATTATGGAAATAAAATTTTAATTTTATATTTTTTTGTTTCCATGTATTTTTGAATAATTTATTGAATTTTTTTTTTTTTTCTCTTTTTGGGATCGACTTATACATGAGCTTTGGATTTTTTTCTCAGAAAGTAGTAGGGGGGGGGGGGGGTTCTCAGAAAGTACTCTACTTTCTGAGAAATATATGGTATTCTCCTGAGTATATATGGTATTCTATATATTACATTTAAATAAAAAAATTATCAGGTACATATTTGTAAAAGTATTTAAAATCCACCAATTCTCTTATTTTTATGAAATGTTTCATTTACTTTCTTGAGAATGATAATACCATTTGCTTCTTTGATTGTTAGACCTTCTAAAGATAGCAGTATTAAATTTACTTTCAGTTAATCTATTTCTTAAAGCTTTGATTGGAAAAATACAAAACATTTTTTTTTTTTTTTTTTGATAACACAGACATATTCATAGAAATATTTTTGTTTCTCATTGAGTAATATTGTTAACATGGATTTATTATTACTTCTTCTCATTTTTGGCATTTAATAAACAAACAACTTATTTTAGGTGGAGTTTTTATTTCTAAAATTAAGTGTTCTCTAAGTCAGTGCTTCTCAACTTTTGTGAGACTGTGGCCTGGTAAACACTTTTTATATAAGACGAAGGCTCGATCCCAACAAATCTACAGGTAAATACCTTTAAAAAAAATTTAAGTTTATACATAAACTAATATAAGTATTAATTATTATTCATGACATAGTCATAAAGAGTATTAGAGTACATTTATGTATATGGTGGCATGTTGACAAATATAAAATTACATTTAAATAAGTTATCAATCACTGGACTAGTGAAATCTTACAGCATATTGTAATTTCCGCTGGCCAACATTAAATTACTTTCTGCTAATGTTTGTTGATTTATCCCATTCTGATCACCAAAACTTTATAATATTATTCAGTATAAAATTGATTATTATATTATTGAATATATTTTACAATGTTAATTTGAAAAAAAGAAACTGTATTGAAAAAAATATTTATCCAATGTAATTCACCATAGAAGTCAGCTGAGCAGTATTACTCATATTAAAATTTGAATGCGGCTTGGTCACTATCATTTGCTACATAAATGTTATTTAGGCGTTCTGGTTCTGAGCTTTTTGACACATTTGTGAATATTATTCTTTTTAGAATATTTCCACTATTTATATTTATTCGTAAAAATGCTTGGAGGACTAAAACGACAAATTCCAGGAGAATCTCTTGCGGCACAGTATAATTGATGCCAAGGCCCTACCTTAACACTGGTCTAAGTCAAAATAATCCTCCAATTGCAGCAAGTGTGTGGTTGTTACCAAGTGTTACAGTTAGGCCTTCCTCAAACGATCATTTTTCGTTGGTAAATCCGGTAACCTACACACCTCATAAAATCCAATCATCAGTACTCTGCTTTAATGGTTGCTACCAATTTTAAGGAAGGTATTTCCACACATATTTGCAACTGTTCTGTATAAAACGTGGTTGGAGTTTTTTTTAACTCTTGAAGATTAGCAAATTGATTTCTTTCTTTGTTGTGGCTTATTTTGGATTACTTTAATTCATTCCTGTTCTGTTGAGATCCAGGCCATCCAACCTACCAGAAAAGTGTAAGATAACTGTTTGGACAGCCAGGAAGTGCCACCCAATTTAGACCGGAACCCAGTGGGGGAGGCATCCACAAGGCCCATACCTTCCTTCCCCTACCACCAACCTCTCGGAAGGACTTACGGACCCACATGTTTAACGTGATCGTACTCTGCATGAACACAGCGGCAGTTGTGGCAGCGTGCAAATCCAGCTCGCAAACCACCGGGCTATATGCGCCCGAAATGTGCCAACATCACGCGGTGTTCTCAGGTGGTCACCCACCTAAGTACTAACCGCGCCCGATGCTGCTTAACTTCGGTGATCTAACGAGAACCGGTGTTTTCAGCATGGTAGGGCCGTTGGCTTTATTCCTGTTCTGTGTATTTTTTTAAATTGTTTATTATAGTTTCAAAGGAATTTGAGTGATAATTTTGTAAAACATGATCGAATGGAGTCTGAAGGATGTTTTTACCATTGCTATTGTTGGTTTATTTTAATTCAATTTTAGCCTATTGTGAAAAGTTTCTTTGTTCTGTAAAACATGGTTGGATCAAATCCTGAAGGTTAGTCTGTCTTTTCTGTTTAATTTATCCTGTATTTTGAAATTTTGCTTTGTATTTTCGTTTTGAAAAATTACTCTCTCATGCGTAAAAATATTTGCAAAATCTCCCAAATTTTATAAGTTTCGCTCTTTCAAAAGTTCTAAAAATTTTAAAAGTAGGCTATTAAATAGTTTTTTAACATTCTTTAAAATGATAACACATTATTTTAAAAAAAAATTAAGGGAAAACAATGTGAAAAAAAAAATAACCTATTTTATAATTAATATTTTATTAAATGGATGACTTTATTTATTTGATGCTAGCTTGTGCCGTTCTCCAAATTTACATGTTTCTTTTATGAAACAAATATAAATTAAAATAAATAAATATATTGCTTACATATACGAAATAAGTGGATGCTTTTTAAGTAGTTTTAACCAAAGGTGACGATTTCATCGCTTAACAATTTTCATTGGCCATTTTTTGGATATAGGAAATTTTTACCATATGGAATGTGATATTTCTCGAATAAATTGTAATATTGGGTAAGAATATTAAAAATACGAGAGCCACTCTCTAAATAAAAGAAATGTTATCTTCCCGAAGCATAATATTTCTTGAAAGATTTAAGCAATTTTAATGAAATGTGATGCAATTATTTTAATTCTTAGCTACAATAATACTGTTTTTATTGATTTTCAGCTAGATTTAATCAATAGCAATTCCATTCATTTCACTGATTTCTCTCAAAATAAAATTTGTTAATGCTAAGTGATTATTACGCTCATCAATTTGCTTATAGTGTTGAAATAACCTATAAAACTATAAAGTTTTCAAGTACTGGAGATTCAAATTTCGAAAGACTAGAATTTAGTTTTAAAGTGCTTTTAAATCTGCTGCTAAAAATAAAAATAAATAATATGTCTTAAAAACCATAAAAGTTGGGGGTGGGTATAACAGGGCTCAGAGACACAATTTTAGATTTCGCACAAGGGTGTCAAGTAAGCACCTGGCGATCCTGTTTCTTTGTAATACAACACTATTTTAGACAAATTTACACATTATTAATCACTTTGGATACTAAATGGGGAATGAGAATCCCCCTCTTCTGATCTACCCATAGATATCATAAAGAGATCTATAGATCTACCTGGACCTCACCCATGAATGGACAGCAAACCATATTGACATTTGCCAGACCACCACTAGCTTCAAGTGCAATAAATTAGGATCAGGTGGTAGGGGAGAACTATGGAGGAGCCATAGCAGCACAGTATTGTAGTGATTGTTGATAGATTTCCATCAGATTATTTATGTTTCTTTTCCATGCAGGTGATTTTCTGGCCTTTTTCAAAAGATTATTGTACTTTAGTAAAATATTTTTGCTGACATGAAAAATTTTTGGCATTTTCTTTGCATTTTACATATTTGAAGTAGAAAAAATTTTTGGGTCCTCTGGGCCTGGTGGTAGTAGCAATATAGTTGAGTCCCTCAACAAATTTGCATATAAAACTTGCTAATGCGAACTCTGATGTATAAGCCAATACAGTATGATAGAGGTACAGTCTAATGAATATTATGAAAAATGTCTTAATGTTTTATTAAAATATGTTGTAGAATGATTTTCTGTAAATAGCAGTGGCTAAAATAGAGCTAATCTGCAATACATTAGTATAGATATTTTTTTTTTAATTGATTTAAGTTTTTAATAGGAAACTTTTTAAATCTTTAAAAGCAAACCTACTTGGTATATAACATTGCCCAGGTGATCATAACAGTTGATCTCCGTCAAGATTGAAAATCTTGTACAGGATATATTAAGTTGTCAACTACTAGAAATTGCTCAATGCCTAAATTTAGCAGTGTTATTTGGTAGTTTTCTTTTCTTTCCATATATTTGAATTGAAAAAAATCCCTCTATAAGTTTAAAATAACTCCGACCAAAATTTAGTTAGTTGTGGTATCATTTCACTGCCAATCATCTCCAATTCTTGGCATTATTTTGGAGTCAATTTAATTTCTGGAAATGTTGCATTTTTTGCTGTTTCTTCTA
The DNA here is from genome assembly GCA_951213105.1 of Amaurobius ferox. Classification (NCBI taxonomy): domain Eukaryota; kingdom Metazoa; phylum Arthropoda; class Arachnida; order Araneae; family Amaurobiidae; genus Amaurobius; species Amaurobius ferox. Next base: position 14,692,675 of record OX578155.1, on the reverse strand, counting down.
TTTGTTACTGTTTTAAGTATTTTTAAATGTTTTTTGTGTATGCAACTTGTTTTTCAATAATTATTTTTAAATATCATTTTAAGGAATTCCTTTATTATGCATGATTATCATTAAATTATAATTTATAATATCTTTCTTTAATGCAATTTTATGATATACTAATTTAACAGAATTTTTCTGTTTGGTACTTTTTAAATATTTTAAAATATGTTTCATCTTAAATAACACTAATGTTGAACATTAAACAAGAACTGCAGCAGCTTTAGTATAAAGACTTTTGGCATAATCCACCATTTTATTGGTGAGCAAAAATGTGGCCAAGGAAGATAGTGAATACGAACACCATATTAGGCTTAGTGGGTAATAAAGTGAAAAATATAAGTAAAATACAAAAATGTATAAAAAAATATGTAAATATCATACAAAAACAAAAGTTAGTACATGTCAGCATTGTAAAAAAGAAATAAAATAATGTAGAAACATAAAACTTACCTCCTAAAGTTTTACATTGAAAAGTATTTACAAACACCATGTTAGGTTTAGTGGGAAAATAATAATTTAATGAAAATAATTCAAAAATAGAAGTAAAATACAAAAATGCATAAAAACAATTGTTATACAAAAATAAAAAATATCGCATGTCAACACCATAAAAATGAAAATTTCTCCCCTAAAGTTTTTCACACGCTTTTCCCAATCAATCTCTGACATATTCCAAAAATCGATTAAAACAATCCGTTCCTTTCTCTGTACATGATATTTTGTGCATATACACAATCAAATAAAATTACCTAAAAAATACCTACAAGGTAGTAAAAAGATCTCAAAAACTCAAAATATAAGAAACGGTACAACCTGATTTTATGTAATTCAAAAGAAAAAACTTCAAAATTAAATGTTGAAAAGTGAGAAGGGGTTGCAAGAAACTAAATGGGATTACCACATTGCACCATTAATTTCACCAAAAATCTCACCAAATAAAAAGTCTTGCTGTACCCAAGAACTTTTTCAAATCCCATCTCATTTAGCAAACCTCTTTATTATGTACAATTGCTGCTCTCAATGGATATACATATTTTTAGAACTTTTGATGTACATATGAACTGATTATGTGCTAATATAATTGAACTTTATCTTAATTATTCAATGGATAACATATTTTCAAGGGACTTTTTCAGTTTCAATGAAATGTATGTGCAAAAGCAGTTAGACTTTATATGCGATTATAAAAGAAATTTATTTTTATCAAACTTCTGTACTCTGAAAGTTTTATGATATAGTAATTTTTTAACAATATTTTTCTTTTTGGTACTTTTTAAATATTTAAAAATACTTTTTATCTTATGATTTTAAATGACATTGATATTAAATATGAACTTTTCTAATCTCATCTTATTTTAACAAACCCCTTTATTATGCTGCATTCAGTGGATATGCATATTTATAGAACCTATGGTGTATATGAACTGATTATGTATAATTGAACTTTATCTTAACAAGCATTCAATGGATGACATATTTATAAGAAACTGTTTCCATTTAAATGAAATGTATGTGCAAAAGCAGCTAGACATTATATGCAAGTATAAAAATAATTTCTTTTTATTGAACTTGTTCGCTCTGAAAGTTTTACAATATAATAATTTTTTAACAAAATTTTTCTTTTGGTACATTTTTAGATATTTTAAAACGCTTTTCATCTTTATGATTTTAAATAACACTAACATTGAACATCAACTTTTTCTAATCTCATCTTATTTTAAGAAACCCCTTCCTTTATTATGTACAATTGCTGCATTCAATGATTATACATATAGAACTTTTGGTGTATATGAACTAATTTATGTGCAAATATAGATAGAATTTTATCTTAACAAACCTCTCTATTAATAACAAATGTTGCACTCATTGAAAATACATGTTTATAGTGTTTGGTATGGATGAATTAATTATGTTTAGACATTTTTAACATTTGGACGAGTGCCCTGCACTACTAACTTTTAACTCAATCATTGAGAAATACTGAAGAGCTCGCTGTCTAATAGCGTAGCGGCCAAATGACCGGCATTTGTAAACAACAACAATTATGTTCAAATCTAGATAGAATTTTAATTTAAACAAACCCCTCTATTATGAACAATTGCTGTATAAAATTACATATTTATAGAACTTTTGATGTAAATAAACCAAATATGTTCAAATATATATAGAACTTTATTTATTTTGATAAACCCCTTTATTATGAGCAACTGCTGCATAAATACATATTTATAAAATGTTTAGTGTGTATGAACCAATTACAGTGTTTTTATTTTATCCACTATTTTTGAGAATGTCCAGGATACTGAAAGAAACCGGACAAAACTAGACTGCATTATATCTACATTATATTATATTTATTATGTTACAATTCTGGTTTGGTATGATAAAATGATATTTCTAAATGGTTTCGTTTATAAAATCAAAAGCACTTTACCATAAAATTAATCACAATCAAAAATTCAATTATTAATGTATTTCGATTAGTTTCTTAAAAATTGCTAATTTAAGGGCTATTTTTATATGTTAGTCCACAACTTTTAAATAATGAAAAGAAAAGGTTGAATTCCGATAATGAATTCTGTTTTTAACTTCACAAAATTAAATTTTTCAGATCATCTCAAATTCTTGTGTAATATATGAAAGAGTACCTATACAGGAAATGAGAAATTCCATAGCATTCTTTATATAAGAATATACTAGCATTAAAGTTTTATAAGTCTTTTCAAGTTTTATACTCTCATTTCTCATTCCGAGAGTTGGTGGTAGGGGAAGGAGGGTACGATCCCTGTGGATGCCTCCCCCACTGGGTTCCGGTCTAAATTGGGTGGCACTTCCCGACCGTCCAAACAGTTACCTTACACCTTTCTGGTAGGTCGGACGGTCTGGGTTTCAACAACAACAACTCTCATTTCTCAAATCTCATTAAGCATAGAAGCATATAGTTTACCTTTTATGCTATACACTTATATTCATACATAGTTTTAGTTTAGATTTGAATCATAACCTAAACCTAGAGATGTAAGCAAAGAATATTCTCAAAAGATTATTCTCTCAAAATGAGAATATTCTAAGAATATTCTCTAAAAATTGAAATTTAGAGAATATTTGAGAATTTTCTATTTAAAACCTCATTTTACAAGAAATTGAAATTTATTTCATTTTATTGATTTCAAAAATAAAGATGAAGCTTCTTTTATGTAGGTATCATTCACAATATATAGTTGGGTGCATAAGCATTGTTTTATAAACATTATTTATAATTATTCTTTTTTATTAAAAAACTTATATTTAAAAAAAAAATTTTTACCATCATAAACTATTCCTATCACGTGGAAATAAAGTTAAATGTAATAACTTATATACAATGCAACATTATACTAATTTGTACTTTAATCTACTGTACCCAACAATAATTTTTTATGTTATTTCACTGATTATGTATAATAATTATTTCTTATAAACTAGGCAAGTTTCTAATATTACATAAAACTAATAGTATTAAATTTTTTGTTTTGATTTTTACTCTCATTTAGAAGTTTGAAACCAATTTGATCAATGTATTTTCAATATTATTATCCTTTGGAGAATTATGCTGTTAGAAGCATTGAATTTAACATAGGTATTCCCTCCAATATATTCCCAGTTAATACTATGCACCAATGAAGTGTTAATAAAATTTGCTAAAGCTGCAGATTAAGAATTTTGGTTACTGACCAGAAGATTCTAAAAAGTGTTTTCTCGGCCAAATATTTTTACTATGAATTTATCCTTTTTGTTGCTTATTAAGATGTATAAAGTGTACATATGTGTTATGCATAAAACATTAAAAACTGTTTACAGTAGCCATGTATTTGAAATTTATTATTGTATGCATGTATTTATTTATGTTATATGTTATTAAAAACAAATGTTATTTTTCGACTTACATATAATAGAGATTCCACCCTACAATTATGGGTTTCTTGCAAAACTGGCATGATTATGTTTAATTTTGGCTAAAACATATTATATTGTGCTTTGAAATACTCCAATTACAAATTCAAAATTAGATCTGTCACTTAGATTTTTCAATTTTCTGTTTTTTAAACTTTCTTTTCTTTGCCCATCTCCTGTTAGTTTTACATTTTGCTACATTTTATTATCTGCCATTTCCAATTTTCAAAATTATTTCAACTGTTTTGTGTTTTTTTTTAAATCTATTTTTTATTTTCAATTTTTCTGAATTCTAATACTTTTAGTAACACTTTCTTTTAAACTAATAAGAGCGATGCAATATCATTTTGTAGAAAGTGGCAACCAGGAAATAATGCAATTTGAAAATGGTGACTTTTTTGGTTTTGGTAACATTAAAATTTTGCCCAGTACAAAAAAATTTACTCGCCAATTTTGCGAGTGTTGCATCTTTTCTTACAGGCCATTTTTGAAAAGTTGCTCACCTGTTGGTGAGTGCTAATTTGCAGCTCTACAATTTACCCATAATGAAATGCTTTATTTTCCACTATTACAGTCTTCCATTTTCTGAATTCTTTTCACACAAAGAAATGCTTAAATACATAATTAAATTAATTGTACAAAAAGAATTAGATAAAAGTTTGAGTAAATACAGTACTTGATATATTTTGACAAATCTATATTCTGAGTCCGTATAACTGAATTTCATAAGTTGTTGGTCCCTATATCCTAAAATGGATTACAATCCTTGAATCAGACAATCCTTCAATCAGCATGGTTGTTGAAACATTTAGGGAAATTACGAAAAATATGTGAGAAAATTTACCATTTGCCCGACTTTTAAAAAATGAAGAAAAGCCATTCTTGATATAGTAATAAAAAGGAAAGATGAGACTTTAGAACCAGTCCACTATGCTGCAAACATCTTGAACCCTAAGCTTAGTGGAATAAGTCTTAATAAGGATGAACATGTGTCTGGATAAGAATCCATCAACAACATGAGCTCTTTCCTCGAGAAAGTATCAGTGGAAGTTCTTTTGGAATTAGAAGAATACCGAACAAGAGAAAATTTCCTTGGTAAATCATATATCCTGAAGTCTACAGAAAAAATCTGATGTGGGCAACACATGACTTTCCTTATATAAGGCAATGGATTTACTACTTTTACAGTTAAAAAAAATGTTATTCTTATAGTAAATACTTATATTCTTTCCAAGATATTGAATTTTCTTCAATTAGTGGTCATTTTCATTGATTTAGCGTCATTTTTATCTATTTGGCGAGATTTTGGTTAATTTGACAACATTTAAAAGTCGCGAAGTTGTCGACATTCCGCCAAATTTGTCGCCAAAATCTCGCCAAGCGTTATGGACGGAGAAATAAGATATTCTTATATCAGATAAATGACTATTGGCATTCAAATACAAAAGTATTACTCAGAGTATCTTTTCTCATGAATGGAACGAGCTAGATCCACGAGAATGATGGCACCCAATTTATCGCAGGATATCACATATGAAAAGTGAACATGTTTCTCAACAGTTAATATATTTTTTGATAAATTTATTTGAAAAATGTGCAATATCTCGAGAACGGACCATGCTAGCGTTCTAAAGTTTATGTCAATCGTTTTCTAAGGAAAAATTACATAAGAAATGTCTATTTGCGTAACTTTATTAAAGGTTTTGATTTTTTCATGATGTTTTCAAAATTTCACTCGGAAATTTAGGGGGGTTTTGAACATTCGATTGCGTTTTAAAACTATAGGCTTCCAGTATTCACGGATTGTTATTTTTGTACCAAATTTCATTCGAATCGCTCCATTCGTTCGTGAGATATCGTCTCCACAGACTCACTGACACACACAGACATCACTTCAAAAATGTTTGAATCGTGATCAGGGATGCTTGAAACGTGCTCTCCTGTCGAAAACTCGAATTCGAATTTTCGACCCCGTCACAATACTTTCCTTATACATTATGTATATAAGGAAAGTAAAAAATTAATGTAGTTGCATTATTGAAAGGTACTTGCTTTCGATTCACTCTTAAAGTAGCTAGCTCTCAAGATCGTGACAATGCATACTGCAGCTATTACATGAAGTTTCAGTACTTATCACTAATCCACTCAGCTAAAGGGAATACTATAGATTATTCTTCGAAAGACATGGCAGTTTGACATATATTGCACACAGCATAAAACTTCTGAAAAATACTTTTTCATGTTTTTACATGAAACAGTCACTAAATTTTACTGGGGCTGTGGATCAGTGATCTCCAAAGTGTGATACACATGCTCCAGGGAATATGCAAATCGATACATGGAGCATGCCAAATTTATTTTTGGAAACAAGTTTTATATTGACAAAAAAAAAATTAATCAAAGAATAACAAATATTTACTTGTATTTCCAAATTACATAATCATGAACATAAATATTATGTTTATATGAATATTACTAACAGTATACCCATTCTTCATCCAGAAACTTAAAATTCACAATTATGTGCAAATTCCTGTAGTTTTTTAAATAACATTGTTATTCAAAACATTTAATTTAATTCTAAAAAAAATCTGATGTGGGCAGCACATGACTTTCCTTATGTAATGAAATGAATTTACTACTTTTACAGTTTAAAAAAATGTTATTCTTATAGTAGATACTTATATTTTTTCCATGATATTGAATTTTCTTCAATTAGTCGTCATTTTCATTGATTTAGCGTCATTTTTATCCATTTGGCGAGATTTTGGTTAATTCCACTCAATTCGTCGCCAAAATTTCGCCAAGCGTTATGGACGGAGAAATAAGTTATTCTTACAGCGGATGACTATTGGCGTTCAAATACAAAAGTATTACTTAAAGTATCTTTTCTCGTGAATGGAACGAGTTAGATCCACGAGAATGATGTCACCAAATTTATCGCATGATATTACATATGAAAAGTGAACATGTTTCTTAACAGTTAATAGTTTTTTAATTTATGGAATTTTTTGATAAATTTATTTGAAAAATGTGCAATATCTCGAGAACGGTTCATGCTAGCGTTCTAAAGTTTATGTCAATCGTTTTGTAAGGAAACATTACATAAGAAATGTCTATTTGCATAACTTTATTAAAGATTTTGAATTTTTGATGATTTTTTAAAAATTTCACTCGAAAATTTAGGGGGGGGGGGGGTCTGAACATTCGATTGTATCGTAAAACAATAGGCTTCCAGTATTCACGGATTGTGATTTTTGTACCAAATTTCATTCGAATCGCTCCATTCGTTCGTGAGATATCATCTCCAGAGATTCACTGACACACACACACACAGACATCACTTCAAAAATGTTTTATTCATGATCAGGGTTGCTCGAAACGTGCTCTCCCGTCGAAAACTCAATTCGAATTTTCGACCCCGTCACAATACTTTCCTTATACATTGTGCATATAAGGAAAGTAATAAGTATAAGAATATTAGTTCTCACTATTCAAAATTATCTTCACATGCTGATCTGAAGAATAAAATATCTTGTCACATTTTTAAATGAATTAAATGCATGAAATTTTATTATTTTATCCCAAAATGAAAGCACTGAAATGGTATTAGAAGATTTACCCATAATATTTTCCATAACGTTGCTACAGAACTACAGGTTTTTACATAAATTTTTAAAATGCAAGATGACAGCCTATTTGAAACATTTAAGCATATGCTTATACTCTACCATTAGCAACAACATGCTGCATAGCTGACAGGCACCTGACATTTTAATCAACTTTTCTTTTTGCATCAGCACCTGTTATAAATATGAATAATTTACATCAAAACTTCTTAAAACTATTTTCATGGTTCAGTGATTTTAAGAAAAGTGAAAAAGAATTCCATAATCTTGAGCCGGTTGAATTGATATTTAGGTATAAACTGTTTGTAAGAGAAAAAATCTGATGTGGGCAGCACATGACTTTCCCTGCAGACTTATATTCACGTTCTCTTTATTTTAATTAAATTTAATCCACTTTTAATTCAATATTCGTTCTCATTTGATAACTGGACTTATTTTCAAAGAGGTGGCGTAGAGAAAATACAAAGAAACTAAAATATCTCGAGAACGGCTAGTCCTAGTGTAATGAGGTTGGTCTTATTCTTTTCTTCGTTAAGAATTACGTATTAAACAAGCATTTAATGGATATATTTGAGCATACGTAGTTTTTTATTTTAGATTTTGGCGATTTTTGTGGGCCATTTTGCAAAAAAAGGCAGGTTATATTTTTCCCAATCGTACCAAAATCTAATCAGCACCAGGGTGTCCCACAAGTGATATATCTACCGAATTTTGTGAAATTCGGTCCATTAGTTTTTTAGCTAGAGTGGATACAAGCTTTTGCGGGCCATTTCGCAAAAAAAAAGGCAGGTTCTCTTATATCCCGAATCGTACCCAAAACTAATCAGCACCAGATTCGCCCACAAGTGACTTACCTACTAAATTTTATGAAATTCGGTCCATTAGTTTTTTAGTTAGAGTGCATACACAATCTGCACAGACAGACACACACGCAGACGTCACCCTAAAAATAGTTTTTTCGTATTCTAGAGGTCTCGAAACGTGTAGATCCGTCGGAAACTCGAGCTGCGATTTTCGGCATGATTCCAATACTTTCCCTATACATTACCATGTATTGCAGGAAAAGTAAAAATCTGATGTGGGCAGCACATGACTTTCCCTGCAGACTTATATTCACGTTCTCTTTATTTTAATTAAATTTATTTCACTTTTAATTCAATTTTCGTTCTCATTCGGTAACCGCACTTATTTTCAAAGGTGGCGTAGAGAAAATACGGAAAACTAAAATATCTCGAGAACGGCTAGTCCTAGTGTAATGGGGTTGGTCTTATTATTTTCTTCGTTAAGAATTACGTATTAAACAAGCATTTTATGGATATATTTGATCATACGTAGTTATTCATTTTAGATTTTGGCGACTTTTGCGTGCCATTTTGCAAAAAAAGCAGGTTATTTTTTTCCGAATCATACCAAAATCTAATCAGCACCAGGGTGTCCCACAAGTGATTTACCTACCGCATTTTGTGGAATTCGGTCCATTAGTTTTTCAGCTAGAGTGGATACAAGCTTTTGGGGACCATTTCGCAAAAAAAAGGCAGATTCTTTTATCCCGAATCGTACCTAAAACTAATCAGCACCAGATTCGCCCACAAGTGACATACCTACCAAATTTTATGAAATTCGGTCAATTACTTTTTTAGTTAGAGTGGATACAAAATCTGCACAGACAGACACACACACACAGACGTCACTCTAAAAATAGTGTTTTCGTATTCTAGGTCTCGAAACGTGTAGATCCGTCGACAACTCGAGTTGCGATTTTCGGCATGATTCCAATACTTTCCCTATACATTACAATGTATTGCAGGGAAAGTAAAAATCTGATGTGGGCAGCACATGACTTTCCCTGCAGACTTATATTCACATTCTCTTTATTTTAATTAAATTTAATTCACTTTTAATTCAATTTTCGTTCTCATTTGATAACTGGACTTATTTTCAAAGATGGCGTAGAGAAAATGCGAAAAAACTAAAATATCTCGAGAACGTCTAGTCCTAGTGTAATGGGGTTGGTCTTATTCTTTTCTTCGTTAAAAATTACGTATTAAACAAGCATTTAATGGATATATTTGAGCATACGTAGCTTTTTAGTTTAGATTTTGACAATTTTTGCGGGCCATTCTGCAAAAAAAGGCAGGCTATTTTTTTCTGAATCGTACCAAAATCTAATCAGCACCAGGGTGACCTATACGTGACTGATCTACCGAATTTTATGAAATTCGGTCCATTAGTTTTTCAGCTAGAGTGGATACAAGCTTTTGCGGGCCATTTCTCAAAAAAGGGCGGGTTCTTTTTATCCCGAATCGTACCCACAACTAATCAGCACCAGACCCGTCCACAAGTGACTTACCTACCAAATTTTGTGAAATTCGGTGTATTAGTTTTTTAGTTAGAGTGGATATAAAATCTGCACAGACACACACACACAGACGTCACTCTAAAAATAGTGTTTTCGTATTCTAGAGGTCTCGAAACGTGTAGATCCGTCGAAAACTCGAGTTGCGATTTTCGACATGATTCCAATACTTTCCCTATACATTACAATGTATTGCAGGGAAAGTAAAAAGGGATAACAATCGATTCTTATTTCGAGTATTATAACGTGGGAGGCGCGACAGCCCAGTGGTTAGCGCGCGAGAATTGCACTCGGACGGCCCGGGTTCGATTTCCGCCACTGCCAAAACTTCCGCCGTGTCCACGCTGAGTACGATCACGTTAAACATGTGGATCCGCACGTCCTTCCAAGAGGTTGGTGGTTGGGGAAGGAGGGTACGGTAGCTGTGGATGCCTCCCCCCATTGGGTTTCGGTCTACATTGGGGGGCACTTTCCGGCCGTTCGAACAGACAGATGCCTTATATCTTTCTGGTAGGTTGGACGGTCTGAGTCGAAGAAGTATGATCGTGAAAATTAGAGAAAAAGATACTACAATGGTGATTATGATGAATATGCTGAAACATAAACAAAGCTAAACGATAGTGAAAAGTTTTAGTGGCGGGCAAAATTTTGTAGCGCCAGTGTTTTTTTTTTTTTCAGGACTTTTTAGCCAGGGAGGCGAATAAAAATTTAGGAGGGTTACAAGTTTCTCATTTCCCCTATATAAATATATCTAAATGCTGTGTCACGTAAATAGAAACTAGGTTAACACAAAATGTCTCTGAGGGTGGGTGGGAATACTGCTCTCCGAGAGTGCGATGCCCCCACCCCGGAGGTATGCCTGAAAGAACCACTTGCGAGAACAAATACCATGGTGATGAACATTCAAATCAAAGGAATCTTTAAGAAGCGATATATATACTTATTTTGTAGAATGCGAAGCCTGTTTATACTTCTGGTAGTAGTGTTCACCCAAACAAGATTGCAATAAGACAATATACAATGCATCTTTTCCAAATCATATGCACAGTGGACGCATCTACGCATGTTTCAGAGGCGATACGTCAGTATGACCACCCAGTTGTACGTAGGCCTAAAATGAATTCCCTCGCACAATCATCCAAATGCTGAAGGGTGAGCGTCAGTCAATCTTCTGCCCTATCCGCGCTTTGTTAATTTTTATGGCACACATTTTTTGCCGAAATTCTGCTCAAACAGTTGTGAAATATTTTCTGAAAGATAAAATGCAATGCTTAGATTATATTAAAACTAAATTTAATACCTAATAAAACATAGAATATATTTTTTTATTTTAATCTAAATAGATTTGGTGCTGCCATTTGTTGTCGTAATTTAATTCATACCGACTATTTTTATTTTTTATTGAACATTTTTAAATGTCTATTCCTTCTAATACAGTATTAAATACAACAACAGATCATATATACTAATGCCACAATCACGGAAAGGTAATTTTTCATTCTATAAATTTGATAAGGGGGATCTGAATGTACATCACTGAGGACTGCAGCTTTGTCTTCAAGTCCTAATTCAATTACGTTTCCGTGATTGTGGCATTATTATATATGATCTGTTGTTGTATTTAATAGCGTATTAGTAAGAATAGGCATTTAAATATGTTCATTAAAAAATAAAAATAGTCTGTATGAATTAAATTACGACAACCCTCACAGCAAAGATCGTCACATGTGTGACAGTAACGTTGTAGTCGCGTGACACCTGGGTCACAATGTGACATCATATTTGTGACTTCTATACGACGTTACGTATTAGTAACTTTGTAACTTCATTGTGACTATATTCTGTGACGTTTCCACAATTTAATTAACACGTAACAATGTGACGACATTACAATGGCAATTACAATGTGACGTCACAAACAAGTTAATATGCGACGTCACAAACGACCATGAAAATAACCAAAATAACTTCGCTGTGACCTCAATATGGCATTGCCGAGACGTACTGCGACGTCCCAAAGTCACAGTGTGACGTAAATCTTACGTCACTATGAAAAAAAAATGCTGTTAGGGAACAAACAGATGGCAACACCAAAAATATTTTGGATTAAAATAAAAAATATACTCTATGTTTTATTGGGTATTAAATTTAGTTTTAATATAATCTAAGCATCGCATTTTACCTTTCAGAAAATATTTCACAACAGTTTGAGCAGAATTTCGGCGAAAAATGTGTGCCGCGAAAGTTAACAAAGCGCGGATAGGGCAGAAGATTGACTGACGCTCACCCTGATACAAAGTTCGGCGCCGTTGGCTAGGCTACTCTTCAACAACACGTGTCTTCTGAAACGAAAAACAGCTCTGAAAACGGGATTCCGTAGGCGAGAGATAGTAACAACTGTTGGCTCATATGCCGTTTCCATACCTTTTATCCCGCGTTCTAATCACGTGACTTACTTTTCAGATCATTTGCATACATGGACCAGCTGCGTTTCTCTCGCAATTTGCATAATTATACGGCCAAAGCTTCATGGTGTTGCATTTTCTATGTTGGGTAGTGTTAAAAGTGTGCAGAAATCCAGCCTTCTATGTCACCAAGGATCTTGTGGTTGGTCTGAAACACAAAAACACGTTACACAATTACAGAGTAGATGACTTTTAGAAAATGGCATTTCGTTAGTTGCGTTTATTAAATTAATTCTTATATAATTTATTCGTATATTATTTATTCGTATCGTTTATTAAATTTCTTCGTATTTTTAATTCATTAATGTGTTGATCAGCTGTATTTTATTATCAAAACGCACCTGATCACACTTTAATTTTTTTAACTATACTTTTCTACTTTCCCTGCAATACATGGTAATGTATAGGGAAAGTATTGGAATCATGTCGAAAATCGCAACTCGAGTTTTCGACGGATCTACACGTTTCGAGACTTTTAGAATACGAAAAAATTATTTTTACCGTGACGTCTGTGTGTGTGTCTGTGCAGATTTTGTATCCACTCTAACTAAAAAACTAATGGACAGAATTTCATAAAATTTGGTAGGTGAGTCACTTGTGGACGAATCTGGTGCTGATTGGTTTTGGGTACGATTCGGGATAAAAAAAAAAACCCGCCTTTTTTTTTGCGAAATGGTCCGCAAAAGCTTGTATCCACTCTAGCTGAAAAACTAATGGACCGAATTTTACAAAATTCGGTAGATAAGTTACCTGTGGGACAATCTGGTGCTGATTAGATGTTGGTATGATTCGGAAAAAAATAACCTGCCTTTTTTTAAAAAATGGCCAGCCAAAATCTAAAATAAAAATCTACGTATGCTCAAATATATCCATTAAATGCTTGTTTAATACGTAATGTTTAACGAAAAAAAGAATAAGACCAACCCCATTACACTAGGACTAGCCGTTCTCGAGATATTTTAGTTTTTTTCGTATTTTCTCTATGCCTCCTTTGAAAATAAGTCCATTTATCAAATGAGAACGAAAATTGAATTAAAAGTGAATTAAATTTAATTAAAATAAAGAGAACGTGAATATAAGTCTGCAGGGAAAGTCATGTGCTGCCTACATCAGATTTTTTTATAACTGTGTTTCCTCTAAAAAAAATATGGAAATTTCCTACACCTATACAACAGTTGCGTGTATTTAACAGTCAAATAAGCCCTTACATCTATAACCTTTCGTGCTAATGTGGGTGTTTTTACTGCAACGACTTTTCTCAAATGTTGAATAGCTGAATGCTGGCAAGTATGAAAAAGTCATTGACCCTCTCTGCGTTTGGTAAAAAAATGTTTATGCAGGTCCCAAAGGAACACGCCCGGCATACAGCAGGTGTGGGTGAGTAAGCAGTTTCGACGTAGGTGGGTCGAGCAAAAATTAGTTTTAAAAAATCTGATGTGGACAGCACACGACTTTTGCTGCAGACTCAAATTATTTTTCTTTTTTTTTTTCCTCTTTAATAATTTATTAAATTAAGTTTAATTTCACCACTTTTAATTCAATCTCTGTTTTATGGGATCGAAGGTGCAAAATTACCTCAACTTGCCGGGTTCTCTAACAGTCAATAGCCAAATACCTATATATCCGACTCCATTCTGCTTACTTCCAATCAGAGTGAGATAGAGATCTAACACTCAGTGTTTTCTTCAGGACTTTTTAACCGAGGACGGGGGGCGAATGAAATTTTAGGGGGGGGGGGGGCACGTATTCTATTTGTCCTGTATAAATATATCTAAATGCTGTGTCACATAAATAGAAACTAGGTAAACATAAAATGTCTCTGGAGGGCTTCGCCCCCCCCCCCCCGAGGTATGCCTGAAAGAAACACTGTCGGACCCTACTGATCTGACTGTTGGACCCTAATATCACCAGCTCCGTTTACAAAAGAGTGGCAAACCTACGATGAGCATGTCATCCACCACCCCTTACGTCGCTGCTTTAAAATTTGGGTTATACCAAGGAAGCAAAACCTGTTTCAATACAGGTCTAAGAATAAAACTTTTTTCTTTACAATGGGTCAAGAATTTGGACCAGTCACTTATATTTAATTACCGACCAGTTATGTCGCTGTTTGAAAAAGCTCTGTAATAGTTGTCGATCGCGCATCTCCGCTACGCGAGCAAGTCACGGCTAACAGTGCAGTTCATGAACTAACTGTCAACCGTACACCTCAGCTACGCACATATAAATCACGACTAACGGTACAGCTCATTGAGTAGCCGTCAATCGCGTATCCGCCCGCTATAAGGGCACAGGGGTAGTGATACGGATGCTGCACGAAAACCGCGTAATTTATATACAATGACGATAACCCCGCTCTATGCAATAACGTTAAGCATGCTGTGCGTCTGAGTAATGGATTTACAAAATGAATCTCGTTTTATTAGCGGTGCATGCAATATGCGTACGATAAATGCAATAATGACAATTCCACTACATGTAATAACGATATACACGCTTCGCGGACACACGCAATCCGCGTAGTGTTGAAATAACTGTCAATCGCGTAAACATCCACTATGCGGGTTCAAGGCCAACAAATAAACCAGTTTCGCGGAGCATACATTCACAAAATAAATTGGTTTTTGTTAGCGGATTTGCCTGCAGACCGCTGCGCAGGCGCATGCAATCCACGCATATTACATGCAATAACTACCAACTTACCAGCTAGACTTTTGTTTTTAAGACATACCTTGCTTTATTACATAAATCTTCAAACTTTTATATGCTGAATTCATGCAGCTTTTTGGAATTTTATTTGATTGTTTAAATTAAGTTCTTTTTACTTCAATTTATATAAAGTAGTTTGAAAACGAAACTAACATTTATTATATCAATATATATATATATATATATATATATATATATATGTGTGTGTGTGTGTGTGTACACTCTAAGACATAAAAAAATCGATGCATCTCGCAAAATAATCCGATAGTAATGAAACTTTACATGTAAACACCTATCGACCGAATATGCAAGTGATCGAAAATTCACAGCCAATGAATGAATAATCGGAACTACAGCGCATTGAAACTAAACTGAGCACCATGGTGGTGTATATAAGGAGCGAACCTCGCTTTCAGGAACAAAACGTGTAGTAGATTTTGATTGCGTTTCCATGCCTTGATTGTAACAATGCCTCGCCGGCGAATTCGCGGTCACTACGAGCTTATGAAGGAGTTTGAAAGAGGGCGTGCGGTCGGACTGCATGAGGCTGGATGGGCACATCGACGAATCTCTCGACATTTGGATAGGAGGGATGCAGAAATTCGACGATGTTGGCAGGAATGGGTCCGGAATGGCAGATTTCAGCGGAAGGCCTACAGCGAGGACAGAACGGGAAGATAGAGAAATTGTCAGAGCAGCTGTGACAGCACGAGATTCGTCGTTATCAACCATCCAACGAGTGACAAACACGGAAGTGACCCCCCCTCCCAGACTATTAATAGAATACTACGGGAGCGGAATCTATACTCGCGGCGCCCATTACGGGCCTACCACTGGCCAGTATACGCCGTCAACAGCGATTGCAATGGTGCCGGGCCCGATCAACGTGGATGTTCAGATGGAAAACGACTTGTCTTCAGTGATGAGTCCCGAAGACCAGCGCAGACGTATCTGGAGACAGCCCGAACATCGTCATGATCCTGCTCTTACTGTCACATGCCACACGGCCCGACAACAGGGAGTTATGGTCTGGGATGCCATTTCGTTCGATACTCGGACCCCTTTGTTAGTCCTCCGTGGCACCATCACAGCACAGCGGTACGTTGCCGAGATTCTACTATCCGTTGTATTGCCATTCTTTTCGCGACACGGCTAACTTTTCAGTAAAATAATGCCAGGCCACACACGGCAAGCCTCTCTATTGATTGTCTGCGTACCTAAGACACACTTCCTTGGTCAGCCAGATCCTCAGATCTCTCGCCTATTAAGCACATTTGGGCTGAGAAGGTGGTCGCCTGCGACCATCCCAGAATGTAGACGAATTAACTCGTCAATTGGGGGCCATTTAAAACCACATCCCTCAGAACACCATCCAGGAACTTTATGCATCAATGCCACGTCGGGTAACAGCTTGTATCAAGGCCAGAGGTGGACCAACGCCATATTGAAGTACTCACTTTGTGTAGATCTTTCAGTGCAATAAATAATCCAATTGTTCTGAAATTCTAATCATTTCTTTTTCTGTACAGCCACATTACACGTACCAAATTTTGTCTCATTTGGATAATTTTTTCTTGGTGCGCCGATTTTTTTTATCTTAGAGTGTATATAATATCCATGATAGAGTGGCCACTAAACTAAAAAAAGAGAAAATTTGAATTTTCAGGTCGACAGGAAACCATTACTATAATCTAAAGATTTGGGCTAACATGACCATGGTGCCAAATTCGTTCATGGTGACCATGGTTGTTGCTGAGACCCAGACCGTCCGACCTACCAGTAAGGTATAAGGTAATTGTTTGGACGGCCGGGAAGTGCTACCCAATTTAGGCCGGAGCTCAGTGGGGGAGGCATCCACAGGGACCGTACACTCCTTCCCCTACCTCCAACCTTACGGACCCACATGTTTAACGTGATCGTACTCCGCATGAACACAGCGGCAGTTGTGGCAGCGTCCAAATTCAGCACGCAAACCACAGTACTACCGCACCCAGAATGTGCCAACAGCACGCAGTGTTTCCAGGTGGTCACATGGTGTCAACTTCGGTGATTGTGGAAAAACAATTTGGCAAAATATTGCTAACTTGACAGCTTTTGGAAATGCTTCGAATTTTGCAGATTAAAAAATTCACGAATGAAGTGCTTTTTTTCTGAACTTTCCACAGAGGGTATATAAGGTTGTCATCATTCAGTTTGTTTGCTGACATGATTCGAGTAAAAGTGAATTTTGAATATGCCAATGTGTGAGTAAAACAATAAAGAAATGTGACGGGATGAAATGAAATTATGAAACAGAAATGCCACTATACTTGCACTGCTTAACTAAATACAAAAACCTAATATGTAATTTTTTTTCTGACTATATATACCCTTTAAGCTGTATTATAAAACAATTATTGCAGAAAAGTGTAAAAATTTTCATTTTAAATTTGCGACATGTGTTTATCGACATCTATGCTAATATGCATTAACTATCTATGCTAATATGCACTTGCACTGACCACACGCTCATTCGATAGAGGAACTACAAACATTTTATTTTCGATAACTTCATTGTTTGTGATCTGGTTTGGACAAAATAAACTGCATTCTATTAATCTATCAAAACTGTATAAATGCCCCAACCTCACACAAAAAAAAATATGAAAAATTAAATGCAGTAACCCAAAGATACCTTGTAATGCCCCCAAGATACCTTGAAATTTCCCCTATATACATTGTACCATTAAATTTTAAGGTTCGAAATAAGCAAGAGTAAAGTTTCACATCAATCTATAATGAGTTACTCACTCTTTATTTTAGAAATACGTTCTAATGGTTTTATATTCCACTCTTTCTTATTGTACATTCCAGTGTTTTATGCTTGGGTTTTCTTGAAATTGTGACAAAATATTAACCACATAACTAATGTTTTGTCTTGTTCTACTGAACAATAAACAAAAGACAACCTCATCTCAATTTCAAGATATTCACAAGAAGCATCTAGGTCAGCTCAGTTTAGCTACCTTTAATCTCCCATTTAAGAGGTGAAGGAAAATAATCATAATTAGAATTTAGCATAAGTAACTCTCGAAGAGAACAAGAAATTAGCTCCAACAGTTGGGACGAAGTTCCAATTCCTACCTTCATGCCAATTAATTTAGAATATAGGAAATAAGCTGTCCATAAGAAAGAAAGTGAAAATTAGATGATATGAGTATCTTAAAGGACACAGTCTGAGTTAATGAGTGGGCCAAGCCAACCCAGCCAAGGGAGGAAGGGACAAAGAAAAAGTCGACGGATTCTGAGCTAGTGCCCATAGGACCAATATTAAAAGACACCCTAAAAGCCCTCTGTTTAGACAAAACAACTCCCCTAGCATTAAGGGATAAAAAACATTTTACATACTGTGTTTATATTTTTATTTTGATGACTATCAAATTTACTGTCATTATTTTCTTTTAAAAACCGTTGCTTACTTGTTTGTTATTAATGGCCAGGCACTTGATTAACAGATCATTCACCCAAACATTGTCGAAACATGAAACCATTTTGTCATCACATGATGTTACCCTGGTACACCATGGGGTTGGGAGGTGAAACACATTGCACTCATAAGTACACTATAACATCTATATCCGCAGGTGGGATTCGAATCCACAACCTAGCAGTTTAGAGAGTGCAATACTTTCATTTGGAACTGCCAGCTACCGTACCAGTCAACTTTCAAATATAATACCAAGCAATTTCTTAATGTTTCCAAACATTTTAATATAAAATACACTTTTTAATAGGAAAAGCATATGATTTATTTATATCCTTTTGTGATTTTCCAACATGCATAACATCTACATAGATTAACAATACATTTTTTCCCCTATGCATAACATAAGCATAATTACACCAGGTTAATTCAACAAAATTGAAATTTTCATCCATCAGTAAAGCAATAACATACACTCTGATGCAGACCATAAATGACTTCGTATAAATGACAAACAAAAATTGTATTTACCAACAAATCTCTGTGGTTACTTTGTATATTTTAACATTTAATTTGGTATACACAATTAATATCTAACTGATAATTAAACCACACAAGTAAACATAGTATGTCATAACATATTTTTACTACTGTGAAATTAACTATAGGACAAAACACTTTGTGCAAAGAATAACAATATTTGATGAACCCCATTCTTTCTCCTTACAAACATATTACAGACCCAATTTCGTATTTTAAACTTTGGGTTTGCTGGTGAAGCAAACTGAAGAAGATGATTCAATGTATCCTCAAAACAACTATATGCTGCATTGTGCATCAATATGTGCTTAATTACATTGGTCAAGTTTTCCTTACTTTATTATTTTTTAACTTTCCTTTGACTACTTCTTTGAAATACTAATCTGGCCTTGTATCTACAATTTTCCCCATTTTTGTTTGTTTTAAATGCAATTGCCTATTTATAGTCAATTACTTTATCACCAGCTGGGGTTAATTTCCATACCTTTGTAGTGTACCTTTTATAACCTGCATTGTATCTCTTTAGCCATGGTCTGTTGCCATTTATTGTATCGTGCAGATATTTGTATTGTATAAGAGTTTCTTGGTATACAAATTTCATATTGACCTCAAGTTTATTTAAAACATTAACTAATCTTCACAATTTTTAAAATAAATATATTCATTTTGAAATTTAATACACTCTATAACAAAATAATAGACGCACCAAGAAGGAGTTGTCCGATTGTGATAAAAATTGGTGGATGTGAAGAACATACATAGAAAAAGAAACGATTAAAATTTCAGAACAATTTAATGATTTAGAGTTTGACCGTATACAAAGGGAAGAAGTCAATAAGGCGTTGGTCCACCTGTGGCCTGGATGCAAGATGTCACCTGGCATGGCATAGACTGATAAAATTCACGGATGGTGTCCTGCAGAATGTCTTGCCAAATTGTCTCCAACAATCATCAACATTCCGGGATGGTTGCAATCGCCTTCCCATAATGTCCCAAATGTGATCTATAGGAGAGAGATAAGGAGACCTAGCTGGCCAAGGAAGTATTGGGCAAGCTTGAAGACAACTCATAGCAACACATGACATGTGTGGCCGGGCATTATCTTGTCGAAAAGTAAGTCCAGGGTGTTGCAAAAGGAACGGTAACACAACCGGTCATAGAATGTTGTCTATGTACTGCTGTGCTGTCAGTGTGCCAGAAATGACTACCAAAGATGTAAGATATCCGCAGTCGAAATGCAACAGAAATTTTGACAACAGATTCAGAAATGCTGGTTATATACACCCACCTGCTGAATGTGCAGTTCCGATGAGCTGAAGCTCCCACTATTTATTCACAAGGACAACAAATTTTATTCATTTGCATGTTCGCTCAAAATGCCTTTGCATACAAATTTAATTACAATTGGACAATCCCTTCTTGGTGTGTCGATTTTTTTGTTATAGAGCATATTATTACAGTTACACATTTTTTCATTATCTTTAAATAATCTCATTCTTGCATTAAATTTTTTAATTTAACAAAACCTGTTCTAGACCTATTTTTTCTAGGACAGAATTCTTACCCTTAACCTACTTCCCATAAAGAAATTAAGCATGTTTTAAGAAACTTTCATGGGACATAGACTACAGAAGGGAAAAAAATAGATTATGTTTATACAAAAAGGTAAGAAAAAAGTTTATAAAAAAAAAAATCACATTATTCATGAAGTTACTAGAAACAGCACTTAGTCATTATACAAGAAATGCTTAAGGAATGCTTCTAAAATTCACTGCAAGAAATGCCCCAAACACCCTTCTCAGAGACACAAGACAATTTTTCCTACTTACAAGTTAAAAAAATATCATGAAAATCATTCCAGTAGTTTCCGAAAACATGCTGGGGACATATGAATTATATAAATGGCCATACCGCAAATTTGAATGTGTTTCTTCAATTAAGAAAATCTGCAGGTTGTGTTATTATGTTTAAAACTCAAATCATGAAATGGGCCAATTAGGATCCAAGAAAATCCTAGGGGAAGGGAAGATATAAATTCAATAAATAATCATAATTCAAATTGGAGTATATTCTCTAGTTAGTCAAAAATATTACAAAAGTCTGCAAATTGAGATCCTTTATAAATTAAAAAAAAAAATTAATTTGATCAAGAAGACTCAAGAACTTGCTGAAGAATGAATGGGAACTAATTTATTTTTAGTTAATTTTAACAAAAATAGCAGCTCAAATTTTTTGAACAAAATTTCTAAAAAATATGGAAAAAATTTTGAACAAAATGATAAAAATTTCATATGAGACAGTAATTAAGAATTTTTTAGAAACACAACACTTAAAAATTTGTTTCTAAAAATAGGATAATTAGAAATAGTTTTGAAAAATAGGATGCTTAGAAGAAATTTTTAAAATACATTATACTTAGAGAAACAAGAAATGTTTAGAAAATACAATAATTGGAAACAGTTTTAAAATACACAATACTTACAAAATTTGAAGATTTTTTTTTTAAATATGATACTTAGAAAACAAACATGATATTTGGCTTTAAAAAATACATAATTGGTTGTAAAAGAGGACATAGGTAATCACAAATTCAACTAAACTAGAAAATCTTATTTCTGTACAATGTGCCAAAAACTTATAAAAAATTCTCAAAACACAATTTTTTATGCAAAATTTGGATGGTGTGTCAGATAAATTTTATGTAATTACTAAAAATTGAATATTTTTATAAGGGGGGGGGGGCTTGAGTCTTTTAGGAGACATCCTAAAAGACAGAGGGGCTGAATCTATTAGGATTTAGGAGACTCAGCCCCTCTGTCTGACTATGGCCTTGTATTTGGGAAGGGATACTTTGTTTGAAACGTACAATATTGATGTTTAAAGTAAATATAAAATTTTAATTTTTTGCTACCAAATTCAGTCTTGTATTAGAGATTGTTGATTTTATTCATAGAACTTAGAAATGGTATAAAGGATTTTGAGTTCAAGTCATCATACACACAAGGATCACAGCACATTTTCTAAATATTTTAAGTAGGAATTCAAGGAATTATTTTCAAAATATTAGGTGTTAATTTTCTTTATTATTAGTACTGTTCAACTATCCTATTTTGCATAAATAAAAGCAGAACTGATACATATAACAAACATTATTGATGAAAGAAAACACTTTGAACATTTTTTCTCTATTTCATTTTTTACATTAATGCCGTGACATACATTTGTATTCAAAAGTGCCATATTTACCAATTGTAGTATCTTATAAATCTGTGCTTTTGTTTATTTATAAAATGTATTAAAATTGAAATGCAATTTGCCATATAAAACTGAGAAATGATGAAAATAATGTTAATTATACGAACTTTTAACTCTAAACAATGAAAATTTTTTTCCTGCTATAGGGTTATTATTATCAACTAGAAAATGCACCCGGGATTTCAAATAAGCGTTCATGGCATAGACGTGTGTGTACTGACATGACAGTTGTTTTATTTCATTTTTGTTGTAAGCAAAGGTATTGTTAAATCATTCTTTGATTTTCGTGCATTCGTTATGAGTTCTAGTGTAGTTCATATCAGAGATTTTCATCTTAAATCCCTTGAAATGCAGGAACATTCTAGAAAATTGAACTCGGCATTGTGCGAAATTTCAGATGCAAACATTTGATTACATTACACCGAAACATACAAAATATTCTTAAAAATTAAAGAACGTTTTAATATATATGCACATTTATAATAATAACAAAAAACATATATATATATAAATAAATAAAAATATAAAACTACTGTGTCAATGGAAAATAGAAACTCTGCAGGAATATCCTGGTCCGGGGCCTAATACGAGTATGTTCATCAAGAGAAAAGTATATATTTTTAAAAAATTACTGAAAATTTAACAATTAATTATATGGTTTCCATTCAAAATCGGTTTGGAAGGGAATTTTTCGATCTTTTTATTGGTGTTAAGATGGAAACTCTGAAATAATATTTTTGGTCACAATAGAACGCATTTGTGTGAAAATCGTACTAAAACATAAAATAACTAAAAAACAAACTTGAATTTAAAAAAAAATAATAATGCCAAGGTGTATTGTCCCGAGTCCTAAAGTACATGTGTACCAATTTCATGTCCGTACGATGTTTAGATTTTCTGCTACAGAGACACACACACTTTTATTATTATAGATTGTATGAGTGCTGCATGTTTTTACAGTATGTTGTGAAGGAGGCTTCAGTTCTATGAACCTAACAAAAACAAAATTCTGATTATCAATGAAAATTGAAAGACTAAATGACTTAATGGTGATTAATATGAATGTCTGCAAGAGACAATTTTTTAAAAACTGTGTACTTAGCTTCAACAGCCAAAAGATATGCAGATGGTCAAGGTCAGTGCAGATAAAGTGCAATATGATTTCATATGTGCATAGAAACTACTAATGTAAAAATAATACTTAAAAATTGAATATTTTTATATTAAGTTAAATGCATTATTTTTTTGTTTTCCTTATAAATTTTAATTTGAAATAATCAAAATTACATTAAAATATTTTACAGATTAGTGTTAATCGCTATATGTAATTATACCAGTGTAACAATTTATCATAAGCTCCGCTATTTATCATAAACTGATTATTGAAGATTCTGATTTTTTCAAAATGTCATTCAAAAACTTGAAGGTCTTCTAAACATCTGATTGCGTTTAAAAATCAGTAGGCTCCCAGTAGTTACAAATTGTAATTTCTTGACCAAATTTAGTTCAAAATGCTCCATTCGTTCATGAGATATCATCTTCACAGACTAGCAGACATACACACATAATATATACAGGCAGATATCACATCAGAAACAATCTATTCAAATTCAAGGATGCTTGAAACATGTTCTGCTGTCAAAAACTAGAATTTGAATTTTTAACTCTGTCACAATATTTTCCCTATACAAATACACTGCTGGACAAGGTTGCTGCTGCTAAGAATTGATCACAAATTGCAATGTAGCACAACATTAAGCGGGGGTGAAGGCCCAGCAGGATAAAATATTGTTGCCACACTGTTCGGACATTAGAATAAAGATCATTTATTGTTCTGGAAAATACAGAAGGTTTTGAAACATCTGAAAGGAAAAAAGTGTTCATTTGATGCTGTGTACGGAGAAATAGAAAAATGCATATGAATGACAGCAGGCACCTTTGACGCACATATAAGGCATTAAATACCCTCACTGACTAGACAATCCTGAACAGCGAGTATTCAATGACATGGGGAGTTGCCGTCCATGAAAACAAATTTGTTACCGACAGCACCACGGAAAAGGCAAACATGAATAAATAGAACTTCATCAATGTATTATTGGCCGGTCATAATCCAAGTTTCAACCACATGTAAGGGCATGCGGCCATTTATCATGATGCAGGCCCATACCATGATACTGCATGTCGGATATCTGTCCCTTTCCTGGATATTTTCTGGACGATAAGCAGTACCACTCTCACACCAGATGCGGTTCAACTGCGATGCTCGTGACACCATTGCAAACGGGCAGTAAGGTGCAGTCCAGACAATGGGATACACACAACAGGTCTGCGGTCATATAGTCCTCCTTCTCCAAAACTTCTGGTTATAGTTTTTGAGGAGACCAGCTGTCCTGTGGTAGCAAGAAATTGATTTGCCAGCTGCTGAGCTGTGGTTTGCCGGTCCCTTCTTGCTGATAGGACAATGTACCTGTTTCTTGCAGGCGTCGTTCTTCTAACATGACCTCCCCCGTGATGCTTACTACACATTCCAGTTGTTTTAAATGCTTGCCACAGCCGTGAAACAACGCTGTGGACGATGTTGAACTCCCTGGCAACATCTGTTATTTTTCGCCCTCCTCTGATCTTTCCAATAAAACGGCCATAATTAAATTCATCTAAGTATTATCAGGAAGACATACTGAAAATTTCAAGTTCGTTAATTAAATCTTTCTCATAAAACTTTCACTTGGAACAACAATAGTCCATATGCGTCAAATCCTTTAAATATCTTATCAGTGTTATCATGTAAAGAACAGGCATGGAAATGAAAAATTTGCATACACACACCTCTTCTTACTGTATCCTGCAATTATTCTAATTTTCCACATTTTGCTTCCTTTCATTTTGTGGTTGCTATGGGTGATAGTGTCTTCTGTCCTTAGCAATTGTCCAGAAGTGTATATAGCTGAGACTTGTGTATATGTATCCTTTGACAAATGAGAGCAAACATATTTATTTTTTCCTGTGCCAACCCAAACTAATGTAAGTTGCATTTCTGTTAATTAAGTATAAATATAATAAGTTTTAACACATGTTATTTAATGATCTTGGATCAGTGTACTATATATACAGGTAAAGTAAAAATTAAAGTTATATAATGAAATATTGAACTAAATCTGCTTTATTTGAGAATTGAAAAGTGATCAAAGCATTTTTAAGAAAACAGGATATCAAGATTGAAAAAGTAAATTCATTTAATTTCAACACAAAGACGTTTTATTATACGACCACACAGTGGGCAAAGTTGAGACTTTTAATATCATTAGCTATCATTACCATCGAATTTTAAATGACTTGTCCATTTAAAATCCAATCCTATTTTAAATAACTTACTTATTTGTTGGACCAATTAGGGATTAGGAACAACAAATGACTTGTTGTAAATATGTAATTGAAAGTTACATAAATTTACACATTGGCATGAAAGAGCTCACAAAGTAAGATCTGGCGGTTGAAAGGAATCAGCAGACAAAAGTCGAAGCATAAATGGCCATATTATAAGGTGGAATGAAGGAGTTCACGAAGGGAGTTCCGGTGGTTAGAGAGTGGCAGCAAACAGGCGGAAAAGCCCATGAGTGTTATCAAGCAGAGGGTATGAGGGTGGTTATGTGCACTGGTCAAGTTCAAAGAGTTCGCAAAGAAAGTTCCAGGAATTAGTGAGCACCAGTGAACAAGGGGTTGGACCTGCAACGGATGTATTACATCTGCATAGCAAGGAGCACAAAAGAGGAATAAGCCCCATAGTTAAACAAAACATTCTTGAGAACATCAGAAAATAACAAGAGAGCAAGCATGCCAAAATGAATATTAAAAAAGCAAAAATTTAGTTCAAAAGTGTTATAAATAAATATCTGGGAGAAAAGAAGGGTACAGCTTTGATATAAAGAATTTGGTTTTCTCAGCTTTTTTCACGAGCGATAAGTTGCCAAATGTGGCCCGAAAATAAATTGCATTTGGCGCGAAATGTCTTTTTCTGGCAACCCCTTTTAGCTTTCTGATATCGTCGTCTGCGGCCATTTTATTTTTGTTTTGTTCTTGAGTGTGTGAAAACCCCAGGCCATCCGACTCGTCCAGAGGACTTAGAGTAACTATTTGGACGACCGGGGTTCTTGGGTGTGTGTAAAAACGTGTCTATGTGTGTTAAAAATGTGAATATCCTACAGGAATTAAAGATAGCACCTGTTAATAAATAAAATAATGTAGAAGCAGAAAATTTACATAGAAATAATGAGATTTCTTTGATGACTGCAATGATGAAACAATTATTTGTGCAATTTGGATATTTACACGAGTTTTTCTTTGAAAAGTTTTGGATTTCATTAAACCAGGTATAGTGTTTTGATTTTGTTGTCCATGTAGTTGTCGCACAAATAGCTATTGCTACGTGAGACGTATAAGTATCATTTTTTTTAAATTTCTTTAAAGTACAAACTTTTTTCTGTCGTTTTTTCTTAAATTTAGTTAAAGTACAAACTTTTTTCTAAGTATCGTTTTTTTTAAATTTCTTTAAAGTGCAAACTTTTTTCTAAGTATCGATTCTCCTTAATTTAGTTAAAGTACAAACTTTTTTCTATTTTCTTCTAAGTATTGTTTTTTCTCAAATTTAGTTACAGTACAAACTTTTTTCTAAGTATTGTTTTTTCTTGAATTTAGTTAAGTACAAACTTTTTTCTAAGTATCGTTTTTTTTATATTTCTTTAAAGTACAAAGTATCGTTTTTTTTAAATTTCTTTAAAGTGCAAACTTTTTCTAAGTATCGATTTTCCTTAATTTAGTTAAGTACAAACATTTTTCTAAGTATCGTTTTTTCTTAAATTTTGTTAAAGTACAAACATTTTTATAAAATTTCGTATTTTTTCTAAGTATTGTTAATTATTGTTAATTATCGGCATTTTTAATTATAGATGTTTATATTTGTTATGTGCAATGGTCAAGATGGCGTCCTTTGGGACTTTTCAAACAAACGTTTTTATAAAATTTCGTACTTTTTCTAAGTATTGTTAAATCTGCATTTTCATGCATTTTTAATTCTATATGTTTATATTTCTTATGCACAATGTTCAAGATGGCGTCCGTTAGGGCTTTCCAAACACTGTACGCATTGGCGCCATTCTGGGCGACAAAAGAAAAATGGCAGATTTAGCCAAATTCTTTATATCAAATCTGTTCCAAAAGAAGGCAGAATTACAGAATTTTGGGGGTCCTATGCAGTTATTGTGAGTGCTCCACTACTACTCCTTGACTTTTACATAAACTGTTATGTGGCCCTGGCCCCTACTCAATGCATCCTAATGCTACTACATGTTTTCCTGTATGTGGCTGCAGCCCAGCATTGGGGTAAATAAGGTTTTTAAGCAGACTTACCACTTTAATATTATCAATGTCTCACACATTGAAATCATTAACTGCAGACACAACTCCTCCTCTACTCTTCCTTTTTGACACAATCAACAAAAACACTTATGGGGAAAATGATGAAAACGTTGATGTAAATGATGAATATAAGTATTAGTAATTACTACCTATTAGTATAGCATGTTAAAATATGATCATTCCAAATTTGTAAGGTGCTGGGTCAATGGATTTTGAGTGGAAAAGATGGTGTACCCGGGCATGTCACAAAATACAGCAGTGATGAGGAGGAAGGAGATAAGATTGTAGATTGCACTCATTCTCAGCTGCAAGTGCAATAAATTAGGATCGTCTAGCAGGGGAGAACTATGGAGAAGCCGTAGTAGTATCATAGTGATTGTTGACAAATTTTTCTTGCTCCACAAGGAATGTTTAGGGTGAAGAATTATTCTAAGATATCACAGAGTTTGGCTGGTAGTCAGGATTTTGTTAATCGCCAGTTTTTCAAGTGTAATCACCATGAGGTGACTAGGAATTTATAAGCTTTAGGCAGAACCCTTATTTATATAAAGATAAAAAATACAATTTTGGTCCTAAATAATTATAGATAATATATATGCATACAATAATAAATAATTTTTAAATATATGCTCACAGCAAATAGTTTTAATGTATCCAGTTTCAGTGGGTGGTACAATATATATATATATAAGATTCATATGAAAAATGGGGGGGAATGACAAAATGCAAGGCATAAATGCAAGTCAAAACACTGTGTTTTGACACATTTACGGAAGTATGGCTACTGCATGGCATAGGTACCGTGAGTGTTGCCCAGGCATAAAAGCAGTCTTTTAAACAGGAAAGAGGGGTCGCCCTCCCTTTCTACCATTTTATGCCTTGCATTTGGTCATTTCCCCCCTTTTTTCATATGAATCTTGTATGTTACTTTAGGAGAGTGTGCTGCATTGCGCCAACTTCTGGAGAATAATTGAATAACTGTAGTATAAATTTTAATCATATATGTTTATTATGCTATATATATATATATACTTTATACATCTAAATAAGCAACACTAGACAACTACCTAAAGTTAACATATGCCAAAAGCTAGCAATCCATATTTATATAAATTTTAGAAACATACGGTAAATTCTCAAAATAGGCCCCCACTCGTTTTTTTTCTAAGTACAAAATTGCGCCAAGTTGGCGCGTTGGCCGTGTTTTGAAATTGACTCCTCCCAATTGAAGTGACGTATATTCCCGTGTTTTAAAATAGGCTCCTCCTACAATAGTGACGTCTTATTCTAGAGTTTTATAAACTGGAATTTTTAATAACTAAATTTAAGATAAACGGAATTAAATTTAATTAAAAACGAAACTTAGAAAAACGTTTGTACTTTAACTAAATTTAATAAAAACGAAACTTAGAAAAAAGTTTGTACTTTAACTAAATTTAATAAAAACGAAACTTAGAAAAAAGTTTGTACTTTAACTAAATTTAATAAAAACGGAACTTAGAAAAAAGTTTGTACTTTAACTAAATTTAATAAAAACGAAACTTAGAAAAAAGTTTGTACTTTAACTAAATTTAATAAAAAACGGAACTTAGAAAAAAGTTCTTAAGAAACCCATTTCAAAAACACGGAAAAATACAAGACAATTTCAAAACACGGGATTAACAAATAAAAAACTAACCTCATTCCTCGTCATCCTCTTCTTCCTCCGAATCAGAGATATGTTCAAAATCACTTTTCTTTTCGGCATCGGCATCATTTCTATGGGGAGGAAAGATGGAAACGACGGCCTTCAAATATTCGTTCCAAGCTTTCTCCCCAATAGAATGCTCCTGGCTGCGCTTCCACATGTATTCATATAAATACGAATTAAAATGTTTTTTTACCTTTCTGCCTTTTACTTTTCTCTTGATTGCAGCCCAAGTTCCTTCAATGGAATTGGTATGCGCTCCTGTCTCGGGGTCTTTGAAATGGTAGCTGTGGTTTACTTTAAGGTGCATGAAGCCTT
This sequence comes from Amaurobius ferox, assembly GCA_951213105.1. Classification (NCBI taxonomy): domain Eukaryota; kingdom Metazoa; phylum Arthropoda; class Arachnida; order Araneae; family Amaurobiidae; genus Amaurobius; species Amaurobius ferox. The sequence goes on along the minus strand of OX578155.1, from coordinate 14,662,863 downwards.
CATTATTAAGACAATCATACGCCTTCCAACAGTCCGATATAATCAATGTCCCCTTCTCAACATACTTCTCAATCACATTCAGCAAACATTTACTCGACCTGTTAGACACCTTCGCAAAAAAACATCTATTCGTTCCCCTTTCAACCCCCCCAAACACCCATTGTCCTTCTACCGGCTTTCCTCTTCCATACTTATTTTTCCAAACTTACTCTCATCTATCTCCACAATCACACCATTCCCCCCAATCTTACTTTTATTTTTAAACAAAGCATACCGACAAATGTCACGGCAAAACTGTTTCCAATCAGTAACAGTATTTGCCGCGACATTCAACTCAGCCATCACAACCTTACATTCAATATTAAAAAACCACATTAAAGTTAAAATTAAAATTTCAGTTATACTTAATTTACTTTTATCAAACCATGTGCCCCTTCTCACACTCCTACATACTTCATGCTTATCATCACCCGTTCTCTTTCTACACCTCCATTCAAAACCATCAATCGCTTTTACTCTTTCACACAATTTCATTGCATCTCCACACTTAGGACATTCAAACCTATCACTAATTAATCCCTTTAACACACACCAATCAATCACTGCTTTCTTACCTTTAGCTTCCAACAAATAAAAAAATTTCAAGCTGGCCTCATTTTCAACATCCATTCGAACACGTTTTTTACAACATTCGCTCGAATCCATTTGCGGCTTACCAGATGCCATTTAGAAACTCAGTCTGCAATCAACAAAAAAGTACTGAAAATTAACAATCTTCACCAATTAACACTTCTAACAATTAACACTTCAAGAGAAAACACTTCACACAAGCAGTTCAAGAAAAAACACTTCGTAAAAACAATGGAGTAAGATTTCACAAACAGAAGTTCCAGAAATAATTATCAGTACTACCACACCACGTGAAATAACGCTGCAATTAAAATTACTACTGCCTATTAAAATGCAGAATCCAAAGAATAAAAAGGCGCGCGTGCAGCATCCCGAAAAGGCGAGCGCTGATTGGATGTCTGTGCGAGGGCTACCAGATTCGCGAAGTAGCAGAAATAAAATTGTAACCCACAAAATCGCACCAGCTTGGCGCTGGATCGTACTTTGAAAAACGAGTGGGGGGCCTATTCTAAGAATCACCCGAAACATACTATACCTCAAATATTTCAACATTATAAATATATATGAATTTGCATATTGAACTTTCCATAGCATAAATCAAATTAAATGGTTCTTACCACAGTGAATATGAAGGAGTTCAAATAAACCCTTTAAATGAATCCTTTTTAGTATACTAATGAATTTAAATAAATTTACATCATATTAGCATGAGTATGGTTGTAATGTCTAAATAAGTCAATCTCCTCTGTAAATCCTTCCATACAGATGCCACAGACAAATGACATTTCATCAGTGTGAGTATGCAGATGACTGGTTAATTTCTTCTTCTGATTAAATGCTTCATTGCATACCTTACAAACAAATGTTTTGTCTTTAGTGTGAGTACGAAGATGATAGGTTAATTTCTTCTTCTGATTAAATGCTTCATTGCATACCTTACAAACAAATGTTTTATCATTAGTGTGAGTACGGAGATGAGAGGTTAATTTCTTCTTCTGATTAAATACTTCATTGCACTCCTTACAAACAAATGCATTTTCAGTAGTGTGAGTACGCATATGTATAGCTAATCGATTCTTTCGATTAAATCCTTCATTACATACTTCACATGTAAATGGTTTTTCACCAGTATGAATAAGCAGATGTCTGGAAAATTGATTCCTTAAATAAAATCCTTTATTGCACATCTCACAATTAAATGCTTTTTCACCAGTATGAGTACGCAGATGTTTAATCAAATCATTCATTTTTTTAAATATTTTCTGACACACCTCGCATACATATGACTTTTCACATATATGATTACAGCGATGGTTCATCAAATCACTTTTTAATACAAATCTTTTATGGCACACTTCACACACAAATGGTTTTTCACCAGTATGAGTACGCTGATGTCTAATCAATTCTCGTCTTCGAAAAAATCCTTTCGAGCACATCTGACACATAAATGGCTTTATACCTGTATGAATACTGATATGTCTAGTTAATGTACTCTTATCGTTAAATTTTTTATAGCATATCTCACAAACAAATGGATCATCACAAGTATGAATACGTAGATGTCTAATCAAATCATACTTTAGTACAAATCCTTTCTGGCAAATTTCACACACAAAAGGCTTTTCACCAGTATGAGATGAGCGATGTCTATTCAATTGACTGTTTTGAACAAAGCCTTCTTGGCACACTTCACAAACATATGGTTTTTCACCTGTATGAGTACGCTGATGTCTAGTCAAATCACTTGATCGTGTAAATCCTTTCTGGCACACTTCACACACAAATGGCCTTTCTCCAGTATGAATAAAGACATGTCTAACCAATTTACTTTTCTCATTAAATGTTTTACTGCACACATCACATACAAATGGTCTTTCATCAGTATGAGTCAAAAGATGTCGATTCAAATCACAGTTTCGATTAAAACTTTTCGGACATACTTCACAAATAAATGGCTTTTCAATAGCAAGAGTATTAAGTTGAATATTTGAACTATACTCTTGTTTAATTTCCATTTGACAAATCCCACAAAGAAACCCTATAAAAAAAAAATGTTGTTTATCAGTATGAGTAGTATGTAGCTTATTTTTTCAAGGTTCCAATATCTTGACAGAATTATTACACCATACATCCAAATTATCTTTAGTTAGCACATTAAGATATGCGATGCCTTTCAGTTTAACTTCTAACACACTTGGTGATTCTAGAAGTATGGATATGATATTGAAATCACTTTAGATTAATGTAGCACAGCTCAAAAGTTAATAGTTTTACATTAGCTTTAAAAACAAATATTAAGACCAGTTCTAGTAATTAATTAGTTTACACACACTGTTTTTGGGTAACTTTAAGTACGAGGCAAAACATGAAGAGTTTTTAAATCCTTACTGTGTGGTATACAACTTACAGATGTTTTTTTGTCAATATCGTTGACCTTGAGGATTCATATCAAATAAATTATTTCTTTGACGAAAATCAATTCTTTCCCAGAATGTTGGTATAAATTATGGTCATATAAAATTTGTTTCATTGCTTCTCTTCATTGATAATTTATCTGAGGAGAACAAGTACGATTTTAAAATCAGGAGCAGCATAAATATGTTTTCATGCGTTACGCTCGCTTACATATACATCAACAGCCAAACATACATATACATCAGCTGCCAAACATCGGACGCGTCTGCAGAGCATATATGCGGTAATGTTAATGGCCAGCCTCTGGAACCAGAATTAATAAACCGCCAGACACAACTAGACAAATGCAGGACGGTTGATGCTTCTCTGAAGCATATATTGATACGGGGTGTCCGGATCGCGTATGGGCGGTAACGGGGGCGGGCTATTGTGACAACCAAAACGTCATGCGTTCAGACGCTTACGCTTGTGTATGTAAACGGACTTCGCGAGAGTAGAATCAGAAAACCACCAGACACAACTAGTTGATACAAGCGTCGTGTGGTGGTTTTCCTCACAGATTAATAAATATAGTATTCTCTGGTTTTCCTGATTTGTGCTGTTTGTGATCTGCAGCTTCCCTAATTTTAATGGCAAAAAAATAATTTATTTGATTTGAATCTTCTAGGTCGCAGATATTAGCCAAAAACTTTTGCTTGTAGTAAGGATTTAAGGAATTGTATCTTTATAAAGCTTCATTAGTGAGCGTAAAATTTATTTTGACACTTTTAGGGCATATTTCTGTCTCATATCTAGATGTGCTAACTAATGATAAATCATTTGTATGTGTAATGGGACAATTTCATATAGATACTGAAACCGCGAAATAATTGTATTCCTACTCATACTGGTAATTTGTTTTTAATGTCTCTGTGAGATGTGCGAAAAGGATTGTAATCAAGACTATAGCTTGAATATTCAATTGCAGACTCTTCCTAGTGAAAAATCCTTTATTTGTGAGGTGTGTCAGAAAGGATTTAATCGAAATTGTGATTTAACTAGACATCTTTTGACTCATACTAATGAAAGAAAATTTGAATGTGAGGTGTGTCTTAAAAAATTTAATGAAAAGAGCAAATTGATAAGACATCTCTCAACTCATACTGGTGAAAAGCCATTTGAGTGTGAGGCATGCCAGAAAAGATTTACCCAGAGAAATGATTTGATTAGACATCAGCGTACTCATACTGGTTATAAACCATTTATTTGTGAGGTGTGCCAAGCTGGATTTGCTCAAAGCAGTCAATTGACTAGGCATCGATCTACTCATACTGGTGCAAAACCTTTTGTCTGTGAAGTGTGCCAGAAAGGATTTGTGCTAAAGAATGATTTGGTTAGACACCTGCGAACTCATACTTGTGAAAAAACATTTATTTGTGAAGTGTGCCATGAAGGATTTAAATATAAGCTTACATTGATTAGACATCGGCGTATTCATACTGGTGAAAAGCCGCATATATGTGAAGTATGCCAGAAAGGATTTAAACGAAAGAATGATTTAATGAGACATCTCAGTACTCATACTGGTGAAAGGCCACATGTGTGTGAGGTGTGCAAGAAAGGATTTGCTAGAATGAATTATTTGATTATACATCTGCGTACACATACTGGTGAAAAACCATTTATTTGTGAGATATGCAATAAGGAATTTAATCTGAATCATAAATTGACCAGACATCTGCAAACTCATATCACTGAAAAACCATTAATTTGTGAGGTATGCAATGAAGTATTTAATCATAAGGATCAATTAACTAGTCATCTGTGCATGCATACTGATGAAATGCCATTTGTGTGTGGGGTGTGTATGAAAGGATTTATGCAGGAAAGTACTTTATTTAGCCATTACCGCCTCACTCATACTGATAAAGATATTAAATGTGAATTAATTTAAATGCACTGGTGTGTTGAACAGGGGTGTTTGGAACACTTATCTTTATACTCACAGTGGTGAAAATTAATTTCTAAGTATATGATAAAAAGTTTATATATATATATATATATGTATCCATAACGTTAAATTATTGAAAGTGTAACCTAAATGTTTCAATCTAATAATAATATAAATACTTAACTCCCCGTAGCATGTAATAACTACAGATGTAATTTTTTTTAAATATTACGGTTTTTAAAAGGATAGTAAAAATCCAAATATTGAACATAATAACAAAGAAATGGCAGAGTTTCCCTCAGGCAGTTTTGGAAGGGTGCAGCTCCCTGCCTGCCCTTATTTTTACCAGAACAGTGCCCTCCTTGCCTTTTGTTATGAGAAGAGTGCCCTTTTGTTATCGGATCAGATCCTCTGCTTAGCCTTTAAGACAGCAATGTCTGTCCTCAAACGAATATCAACCAGCCCTTGTATGACCTCAAATAAGTCCAAGAGCCCTTTCTTTGCATTCATTACCATAAATTTTTGATTGTGTTTTATCTCTCCTCGCCCCCTCCTCTTTCAAAGAAAGAGAGGTTGATCGATAGAATAGACCCAATAGAAGTACAAAATAGCACTAAGTTGGCATGATGCACCGGCTTTCAATTTCATTCAGTTTACTTTGCCAATCTGGTAGCCCACGACTTTCTGGATATCCAATCAGCATGTGACAATAGTATTCTGTGTATTTCATCAGATCTTTTTTGATTAAATTTGTTGACCCTTGTTTCTAAATATCTTTTCAATCGAATTTGCTAAGATTTGTTGCTGCAAACTTTTTTGGAATAAATATCTAATACTTTCCTCATAATTCACATACATCAACATTGTACAGTACAACCTCGAAAATCCAGACTTTTTCCAAATTTTCGGGGGCTATTCCCCCCCCCCCCCTACCGCCTTTAATGACCAGACTATTCACTTTTTGAAAAATCTCTTAATTTGCAATAGCTATCTTGGGTACTTATCGGTTATAGGGACCATGGGTTAGCGACTGCTTTTCTGAGTTGTCGTCAACACAATCATTGCTGATATACTGTATATGCTTGCGTATAAGTTGAGAAATTTGTGACAAAAAAAACTCAAAGTGTGTGTGGGGGGGGGGGGGGGGGGGGCTCGACTTATATGTGGAGTCTAAAAATAAAAAAAAAATTTTGAGTCTAAAAGTTCTTTTTTCCCGCGAGGCAATCCCTCTTAAAGTGATGCAGTAGTAATTACGCAATCACACACTTCAAAATTCTCCTATGAGTCACTGCCCTTCCGACTATCAGTGTATCGTGTCATTAAAAAATATGCATACATTTTCGTTCCATGTTTATCTCTCGCTTCTTAGATTATGGCCGATTGTTCTTGACAAAAAATGGCTCTTTTCAGAAATAATTCTGTAACACAGATTGTTTAAAACTATAATGCAGGATTTTAAATTGAAAGTGTTTTTTTTGTTTTGTTTATTGAAGAGAGTATCTAATAACAACTGTGTTGGGGGGGTTAACGAAAAATCATCTAAAATAAAGTGCGGAAGCCAGATATTGTGCATATCTCACAGAATTTATGTGGCGAAGTGTTACTGGTAGTGATAAATTTAATGAAATTTTATCGGCATTAGCTGAGTTTTGGCTGTCACAAATTTCAATATAACACAATATTTTTTGTTAAGTAAAGTTGATCAAACCCATTATATATTAAATTTTAATCACTGTATTTGTAATGAATTTCTCGTATCGAATTATATCTCCAATATTCGTGTTGGCGACAACTTGGAAAAGCAATCGCTAACCCATGGTTCCTATAACCGATAAGTACCCTATCTTGTTGTAAACTGCATGCCTCTGCTACTTCCGCTGCTGCTGACATTTGTAAAAGTCATGGCTAATGGTACTTCCACTGCAGTTCATGTAATAGCTATCAAGATCGACTGTGTATCTGTCCACAGCCAGCCATAGGGTGGGGTTGGACACCACTCAAGTGGTGAAGCCCAGACCCCCCCCCCCCCCCCCCCAATAATATTTTAAGGAAGGAGAAGACATGAAATATAAACAAAAGAGGAAAATGAAATATGAAGGAGGATCCAGAAATTTGTATGGGTGGCACTGATCCGATCACTATGCAGAAGGATGCAGTGCACATTATATATAATATAATGACAACTCTGCTCCAGACAATAGTGATACGCATGCTGCACGAACATATTTAATTCACGTAGTGGATTTACTCCCATTGCAGTTCATGCAATAGCTATCGGCTGTGTATCTGACTATGGCCATCCATACAAAGGGTCAGACACCACTCAAGTGGTGGGGGCCGTACCCCTTAATGATTTTTTGAAAGAGGGAAAGACATGAAAAATACACAAAAGAGGAAATTGATATATCAAGGGAGGACCCAGAAATTTGTATGGACAACCCTGACCTGACTGTGTAGAAGGATGCAGTATGCATTATATACAATATAACGATAATTCTGCTCCATGCAATAATGATACTCACACTATGCAGACATATGTAATTCATGTAGCAAATTTACAAAATTAAGTGCCCGTTTTTAGCAAGTGTATGCAATAATAATATATACACATGCAAATTGTGTGGCATTATGTTATGAACCAGCCCACTATGTAAGCTTATGATTAACGTAAGTCTGTTGTACAAGAACATACAATCTGCATAGCAGATTTGAAACACAAAATAAATCCCCTTATATTAACGGACATGCCTTTGAGCCACTCCATGCACGCATGCAATAATAAAGCTCCATTTAATAATAATACACCCTCTTTAGGAAAGTATACAGTAGTTGTCAATTGTATACTCGCCCACTATGCAGGCTCATAGCTAAAGACACAGACGCTGTGCAGGCACATGAACGTACATTGCATGCACTATTCATAACTCTGCTCCATGGAATAATGATCAACTTAGCAACCAGACTTTTTGCCAGACTTAAGTTCAAAATTTTATACGATGATTTTATGGAGTTTTCTGAAATTTTATTTAGTTGTTTAAATAACGGTTTTTATTTTTTTGTAATCAATATATATACCAACAAACAATTAACACATATTTTTAACATTTAAATATATTTTATCACTTAAGATCATCAAACCTCATTGACTAATGAGAAAATAACTAAAAATCAAAATTTAATATTTTTCCTTTTAAATTTAATAAACTCTAAATTTATATAAATTCAATAATTGTAATTGTTAATAAACCCAATTGCTCAAGACTATAATTACATTTAATGTATAACTAGCATTTATTCAATGATAAATTTGTTAATAAACCCAATTGCTCAAGACTATAATTACATTTAATGTATAACTAGCATTTATTCAATGATAAATTTGTATAATATAATAAACAGAGAAATTTATTTATTTTTATTACTCAGTATTTTTTACTATTTTCAATTATCAGTAGGTATTTTAGAAAATGTAATATAATATTTATTAATGTATATTCAATTATTATCAATGTTTAATTTTGATATAGCTTTGATACAAAGAATTTGAATTTGACGATAGTTTTTGAAGCAATAAATTACTTCTAAAACTTAAATCTTCTTTTTTGGATGGCTTTAATTGGATTTGTAGTAATCTTATTTATTTCAATGTGTGTGGTAGTATGAAAATTATTAGGCAGAGTCTTGGATTCGGAGATCAACAGTGATCAAATCAGACGTGTCTGCTCAGAGCTACTGGTATTCCATGAGGAGTGATTTTGATGCATATGTACTTGGTATGGATACGATATGAGTGAATCATGGAAAGAGATGTTTAAAAGCATTCCAAAGGCTTCACCTGTTATGAATAAGAACTTACTTGAAAAATATCGGATGCATAAGGCTGTTGCTATTATGAATGAGAAAGTTACGAACAAGAAAGGTAAGGCTATTGCTACTAAAAAGACTGACTGGGCAGAGGCCATGGAGGCCGATGATGAAAGAACACTGAAGTGGCAGGAGAAAGGTAGGGCAGCAAAGGAGCCTGTCCGACTTTCCCCACTATTGCGGACAGATGTGCGGCCAACTTGGGCCATACCCCAAAGTATATCACTGACTCATTTATGATTTACAGCTTCTGCAAGATCTTTGATTGGGTCATACACAACTTGGAGATAGAGATCCAGATTGAAGGAGACACCGACAGGACTGCTTTATCCAAAGAATTATCGCTGATACTCACCAGCTCGCAGATTCCCTAGACCCCACCAACCGCACTAGAATGAAGTCTTTTAAAGTCACAGATTGCGCTTAATCATAGCCATAGAGAAATTGACAGAGACACTTTGTACGAGGAGTACAAGGTTAGACTAACTAAAGATCTCGGCTTGGAATTTAAATTCCAACGCAGAAGAAGAAGGAAGCATTCAGAGAGGAATAACTCAACCCAGGCCCCGCAAGTATTACCTGTAGTAAATAAATTTAAACCCCTGGAAAACCAGGATAACAAAATGGTAGTAATTGAGGCTTCCACCCCTCAAACTAAACCTAAACTTTCCTACTATGTGGACTCCTCAAGCAATTGGAGAGCCCTTATAGAGGGACTTAATGAAATTTTTGAAATTCCAGTACAGGGACTGCTAATGGAAAGGATGATTCAGATCACTCCTGTAACCGTTGAGGACTACAGGAGTGTTCAGAATCATCTAACCCAATTAAAAGTCCTGTTTAGCTCAATAAGCTTAAAAATCGATCGCCTAAAAAAAATTGTTCTAAATGGTCTGCCCGTGAACTCTAATGGAGCTCTTAAGGATGTGATTGCATCAGAAGGGTTCCAGCCAATCAGAGTTTCACAACTCAAATATAGGCATGACAGGTTCCCCCTCCCCATCTTTTTGGTCTGTCTTGCGCTGGCCAAGAACTGGATGAGGATTTATAAGATTTTAAATATGCAAATTAAAGTCCAAGCTTTTAAAAGTAAGGGTTATAAAATGTGCTATAATTACCAATTCTATAATCATTCCTTGGAGAACTGCAGCCTCCCCCACTAAGTGAGGTGAAGGTCACGAGACCAGATTTTGCAAAGAATCGAGAGATACCCCGGCAAAGTGTGCCAAGCCAATAGTGGTGGTATGAGCTCCGCCAACTTTTGGCACTGGCCAAAAAAAACCCATCATCGAAAGATAAGAGAGCAAAACCCCGGATATCTCCGATATCCAGGGCTTCCTTCAGGCAGTCATGGATGTCCTAAAATCTGATAACCACCCCATGCAAAAGACTTTTTGTATAATAAAACTAATCTCAAATGAAAAAAAAACTCAGGAAAACCCTCGAATCTAATTTAATTCCTTAAATTTAAATTTAAAAACTGTTCCAGGCTGCAGTTCTCAATACTCCTCGTACAACTCCCTTCTATTACTAAAGGATCGCCCGGCTCCCATTGAAGGATACTGAATCCACACAAATAATGCTACAAGGTCCAGGATACCAATGCTTCAGACTGAAAGTAACGGCATTCTACACCCGGGACTTCTACTATTTCTGACCGACATACTGATTAGGCAGAAGTCGTGGTTTTGTTTTAGCAAGTTGAGGTTAGATGAGATTTTTTCTTTGATTTATAAGCTTGTAATGGGCACTAAGACTTCAGATGTTACCAGAGAGTTTCTCTACTTCTTCGACTTTAGTGAATTGGAGACAATTTATAAATGAAACAATTTTGGATTTTATTGAAAAGAGGTCTGAGAAAATTGGTGGGGTTGGGAAAGTATTAAGGTTGATGAATTTGGGAAGCGGAAATATAATAGAGGGCATGTAGTGGATGGGCAATAAATTTTTGGAGAAATTGTGAGAGCATCGGGCAAGCTTTTTTTGGTCACGGTTCATGACCGGTCACAGAAAATGCTTGTTAAAGTTATAAAGGAATAGATAGAGCCAAGGATGACGGTGCATTTTGACTGCTGGAAGGCTTATGATTCATTGGGAAGGGAGGGTTTTGATCATTTGACAGTTAATCGTAGCTTGACTTTGGTGGATGCCAATTCCCAATTAAAAGTCCCGTTTAACTCAATAAACTGCATGTGGAAACATGTTAGAGGCAGATTTTAAATATTATTTGGCTGTATATATGTTCAGAAAATCATGAGCAGAGAAAGAAATTGATTGTTTTAATCAATTTTTAGAATATATAGAGAGATTGATTGGGAAAAACGTAAGCCACGTGAAAAACTTTACGATCGCCCTCCAAAAAGTTATGAAATCTCAAAATGGTTTATGCCAAGTTTTTACAGAACTTTAAAGGTACTTTCAGATCTAGTACTCTGGTAAGAGAGGTTTCCAACCCTCCTTCAAATTACATGCAACCCATTTTAGTCATAATCAATTTAAAAATTGACTATGCCTAAAACAGGCTATGTATAATTTTGCGGAGGGTTAGAATCCTTCAGCAGAGTACTTAGGCCTGAAAGTACAGTGGAAACTTTGCACAAACCATTTTGATTTCATAACAGTTTGGAAGGAGGGTTTCATTTTTTGTACTTGACGGGGAGCTTTTTACCATGCAATGGTGTTTTATGAGATTAACAATAAATTTATGAAGAAACCTTCATATGGTGGCAAGCAGTGTGTACACCTCATTTTCGACAAAATTGTTAACATTTTAATACTCCTTTGTACACTTATTTCATAGTCATATGAATTTTTGAAAAACTGGAAATGGAAATGCTTAGTGAACCCCCCTCTGAAATTTGATGCTGAATCCATATCAGTCATCAAATAATATTTATTTATAGTTAAGCCTGAGAAATAATGTTGCAAGAGAAATGTAATTTTTTAATCAGATTAATGGCATCTCTAGAATCGGATGTGTAAATCTTTAGTGAAACTACTTCCCACCAGAATTTAATGCAGAATTCATATTAGTCATCATCTAAGCCTTATCTATAGCTGATTTTGAAAACAGTCCTTCAAAGAAAATTTTTGAACCAGAAGTTGAAATCCTTAGTGAATCCTCCTACCACTTAAGAAACTTGATGCTGAATCCGTATCGGTCATCATCTAAGCTGTATCCATAGCCAATTCTGAGAAATTGATATTTCAGGAAAAATTAATAACTTTTTAACCAGAAGTGAAAATTCTCAGTAAACCTCCCTGCCCTCAGTGGTAATATTTACAAGTACTAATATTTTCCTAAAATATTACAAATTTGAGATTTTGACAGATCAGAACGTTTTAAGACCTGAACCATTTTAAACTCTTAGAAAGATGTCGGTCTTTTTATCTCTCTCTCTGTGTTTGTGTGTGAGGTGGACATGATTACTCAAGAACGAATACACTTACACAATCAAATTTTATTTGTACATACATTGTGATAAATTAGAACTAAATAGAACTTTTAGTAATTCTCACATTTAGAACTGGAATTATTTTCTACCAACAACATTGACAGTTCCCGATGGGGTTAATTGATAATATAAACTATGTTATGAAATTAATTGGTATTAAACTAGTTTATATTAACACAGTTAAGCCAAATACATCCATTAACATCACTAAGCTGCTTCATGAATCAAGAACCTTTGAGAATTTTTATGAAATATTTAAAAAAAAAAATTAACTTGTGAACTAATGGAGATGCAATTTTCTTGTAGTCTTATTAGAATCAGTGGCATAATTAGGTTTTTGGCATGCTGGAGCAAATAATTTCAGGATACCTTTTTCCATAATATATAGTCTTTAGTCCTTATGTCAAATACTATGTATTATGGAAAAAGGTAACCTGAAGTTGCTCTGAAAATATGTTCAGTTCAACAGGAGCCCCCTTGCTTGTTCACAATCCTAAAGCAATCAATCCATCAAAATATCTCTTGAACGATTGGTCATAAACCCATGGTTCTAATTTAAGAACTACTTCATATAAGATAAACTATGACAGTTTGAGTCATATGACATGTTTTAAGAAATAAGTACAGTTTTATTTTATATACAGATGTTTTTTTATACACAAAGTTGCAATTATTAGCAATTGTTCCTTATTCATTTAAAGACTTTTTGAAAAAAATCAGTTATTTAATATGCAAAATTGCCAAATTTATAGGATTTAAATCACTGACCTGATTGACAAAAACAGTTAAAACAGGTTTCAGGAGTCATACATAATAGAATTTCGTTAGATAAAATTTCTATTTGATAACTTACATGGATACTTATCATTAGCAAGAGATTTATATTGTCTCCAATTATTCATCAAGAACTTTCATTAATGATATCTTGGATAATTTTGATTATGTGGCAATGGAACTTTTTTTGATTGACTAATTGGGGGGGGGGGGGGGGGGGGGGCTATGAAAACTGTTCTTATAATTGAAATTTTTTTCTAGGAGGCCTGTATAAAAAGTTACATTTTGTACTTTTTACTAAATGATGTTGCATGATCAAAACTTGCATACAATGATAGTCTACTTTAATTAATTAAGGATTTCTTAAATTGGAACCATGGGTTTACAACCAGTCATTCATAAGATATGTACTCGTACAATTTCTTTTGAACACGGTATAAAGAAGATGGGCAATAAAAAAACATTTAATTTTCTATAAATTCTATGAGTTCAGCACATACACAGAAAAATACCTATGGATACAAGATGCCCCCCCCCCCCCCCATGTCTTCTTTTTTCTTCTCGGTCATCCAAATAGTTGCCTTACACCTTTCTGGTAGGGGGCCAACGGCCGTACCGTGCTGATAACACCGGTTCTCGTTAGATCACCGAAGTGAAGCAGCATCGGGCGCGGTTAGTACTTGGTGGGTGACCACCTCGGAACGCCGCGTGCTGTTGGCCATCTCGGGTGCGGTATCCCCGTGGTTTGCGCGCTAGATTTGCACGCTGCCACAAATGCCGCCGTGTTCATGCGGAGTACGATCACGTTAAACATGTGGGTCCGTAAGTCCTTCCGAGAGGTTGGTGGTAGGGGAAGGAGGGTACGGTCCCTGTGGATGCCTCCCCCACTGGGTTCCGGTCTAAATTGGAAGGCACTCCCGGCCGTCCATACAGTTACCTTACACCTTTCTGGTAGGTCGGACGGTCTGGGTCTCAACAACAACAACACCTTTCTGGTAGGTCAGACGGTCTGGGTCTCAACAACAACCCCCCATGTCTTCTATGCTACTGATATTGGAAGCCTTGGCAAGTATTTAACTCAGGCTCATGCATCAGAAAATTTTTATGTTTGATGTTAGGACTTTTCCTAGGCCTGGAGTTCTTGGCAAATGTTAAGTTAACCCTTAATTCTAAAAATTTATTTTTCTTTTTGATGTTTGGGGGTTCCTATCAAGGTCTAGAGTACCTTAAAAAAATTTTAACAGCAGCCTATGAAAAATTTAATATTCACTCTCCATAAACTTGTTTAGCCAGAATTTCACTCAGGGTGGTATGAGAACCTCATTCTGAGCAAAAAAAGTTAAAAGAAAATTTGTCAAATCCAGATGTAAAAATTATAAGTCATAACTGACATGAAGCATATTTCTTCAAACTGAGTTCGAATTAGTGTTTTTCTTTAAATGTATTTGAATACACACAATTTTTTGTGTGTATAAAGCATATTTTTTATGGGCTGCGAGGTTAGTCCAAATTATAAAAAAATCAGAATAAAAATTCAGAATGTTTGTATTAATAACATTTACAGTTTAAATTTCTTCTTGTACTTTAAGATCCTTTAAAAATAGATCTAGTTTGTATATTTGATTGGTTTTAGAGCATTACTAAAACTAAAAGTTGTGGTAATTTATTGATTACTTATTTCATTTATTATCATTAGACCCCAAGTGGTTGGTGTTTTCTGCAAAAGCTGCTTAATTTGCATTAAAAATGTTGCAATGATGGATTTTATCTTATCTTTCCATATAAAAATTTATAATTTTTATGTGATTATTCTGGTACTACATCATCATTACAGCAACAGTTTGATGGTTTTGACCATGGAGTTAAGAGAAAAAGAGATAAAACTTCTATGGATGAAAAGCTTGAAAATATAACGGTTTGAAAATTATATCTAGAAGTGTTAATATAGTATCATCTGTTCTCGTTCGACACAACAGAAAGGAGTACTGTTTAGTATATGTATTTTGATTACTTTCCTTATATACATAATGTATAAGGAAAGTATTGTGACGGGGTCGAAAATTTGAATTCGAATTTTCGACGGGAGAGCACGTTTCAAGCATCCCTGATCACGAATCAAACATTTTTGAGGTGATGTGTGTGGGTGTCAGTGAATCTGTGGAGACGATATCTCACGAACGAATGGAGTGATTCGAATGAAATTTGGTACAAAAATCTCAATCTGTGAATACTGGAAGCCTATTGTTTTTATACGTAATCGGATGTTTAGAACCCCCCCCCCCCCTAAATTTTTGAGTGAAATTTTGGAAAAATCATCAAAAAATCAATACCTTTCATAAAGTTACACAAATAGACATTTGTTATGTAATTTTTCCTTAGAAAACGATTGACATAAACTTTAGATCGCTAGCATGAACCGTTCTCGAGATATTGCACATTTTTAAAATAAATTTTTTAACTGCTGAGAAACATGTTCATTTTGCATATGTAATATGCGATATATTGGATAACATCATTCCCGTGGATCTAGCTCATTCCATTCATGAGAAAAGGTACTTTGAGTAATACGTTTGCATTTGAACGCTAAGAATCATTTATATGCTATAAGAATAATTTATTTCTCCATCCATAATGCTTGGCGACGAATTTGGCGGAATGTCGCCAACTTGGCAACTTTTTAAAATGTTGTCAAATTAACGAAAATCTCGCCAAATGGATAAAAATGACGCTAAATCAATGAAAATGACAACTGATTGACGAAAATTCAATATCTTGGAAAAAATATAAGTATCTACTAGAAGAAAAACCTATTTTTTTTACTGTAAAAGTAGTAAATATATTGCATTATATAAGGAAAGTCATGTGCTGCCCACATCAGATTTTTTAGTTATAAAATAGGGTATAGAATATAAGGAAACAAAATAAATCCTAATGTAAAATAAATTTACATATATCGAAATATTCTTCATTGAGTTCTAATTTGCATTGCACTAATAATTATTTTGACAAAATTAACAGTTTAAATAAATATTATTAAATTTAAGACAGACATTTTGCTATAGAAATACCTACAATGCAGTGAGACTTATCCCAGCAACACCTGGATTATTGTCTCAGAAGATGTTGGCAAAGTTTTAACCAAAGAGATTATGTATAAGAGATGAATATAATCCCTTTGGTTTTAACTTCTTACCTATACCTCCATGGTTTTAACAATGGATTTTGTATGAATAACCATATGAACTTGGAACCATTGTGGACAATTGATAATTTCACGAAATCATAGATATTAATTATTAAAGCATATTCATTGTATATTTTAAGACTCCATACTTGTAGGTATATTTAAAACCACTCAAACATATACATATAATCCAATTCAATATGTACTGGTGAAAACAAACAAACTACACAAATCTAGTGAGAATAAAATGTTTACTAGCTTTAAAAATTTTAGTGCAGACATTGAAAATAGTAATTGGTTAACACAGCAAACAAACTTTTTTTCAATAAGTTTTTCTTACCAAGAAAATTAACATGCTGTAGGAATTATATTATAAAGGTGAAGTTATATTACTTAACAACAGTGGTTCGTAAATTATAGATACTAGATTGAAATTTTTAAACAATTCAAGAAGTCCAGATTAAGTAAGTTTGAAATTATTTTCAATTCCAATGTCACTAAAAACTTTAAATTACTGATTGGTATTATGTCAAATACAGACTTGACCACTAGCAGGCATGTTTGATCAATGAAGCCATGATTTTCTTTTTCATTATTTTTTAAGGTTAGTGAGTTCAAAAAAGTTCAGAACTACTGCATTACATTTTTACTTGTGTAAAAATTTGGGGCAAATCCCTTTGGATATTTTTACAGGAATATAAAATGGTTGATCTGAAAATTTTAACAAGCCTTCTCAAGAAAGACAAGTCTGAATAAAGTTAAAATACATCAATATGTTTCTTTCTGCTGATTTGTGGGGTAATATTGTCCGTAGAGGAACTTATTTTCCAAATAGAGAATTAAACTTTGAATTAAGATATAAAATATTAAAGGTTGAATAAAAATACATTTAAGATTGAAGATTAAAAAAAGAAACACATAATTACTTTGTAATATGGCGCTATTTTAAAGTTACCATATCATGCATATCAGATTATACACTATCCTCGAAAAGCAAAGCTCAAAATAGTAAAGTAAGGAATTGCATTTCATGTTTAACTTTGAGAGATGGAGTGACATGAAGGAACCCACTGTTTAATCTTTTTGTATGGGGGTCCTTTTTATCAACATAGAACTATGGCAACATTCACCAAGCTGCCACTTTTGGGGCTCATCATAATGAACATATACAAAACTATACAGGTCTATTATACATCTCAGAGCTCATTATACATCCTAAAAGAAAACT
Source organism: Amaurobius ferox (assembly GCA_951213105.1). NCBI lineage: Eukaryota > Metazoa > Arthropoda > Arachnida > Araneae > Amaurobiidae > Amaurobius > Amaurobius ferox. Next base: position 14,645,380 of record OX578155.1, on the reverse strand, counting down.
GGGCTGGTTACTGAAGTCAGCTAGTATAGATATAAATATTATACAAATATTTTCCTGATATATCAATAATGCATGGATTAAACATGTACATTAAAAATCTGTATGAGCCCTATAACCATCCAATATTCCCAAATTGGACCACGGCAAAAAAGGTATTTCCCTAGAGAAAAAAAAAAAAGACTAGAACACTATTTATATAATTCAATAGTGTTTAATGTGTCATTTATTCTACCAAAGCTAGTTTCTGGTTGTAAATAGTTAATTAACATCATTAATTACTTCCATATAAACATGAGAAAAATGCATTCTGCATACACATTTGTAGAATTAGAAAACATGTAATTCATGAATGATAATCTTTACTCATGTGCAAGAGCCTGTTTAATGCATATGTCACCATATACATAGCCTCCCAAAATTTAAGTGGGTGCAACATTTTGCTAACCTGAAATTTAAATTTTTAAAATAACTGATTATATTAGAAACATAAAGGAAAATATCAGCAAATTATTTTTTAATACTTCAGTATTATTTTAGGTTAAAACTATATCATTGTGAATATCTGCATTTAGAATGTACATCAGAACACATTTGTTTTAAATGTTTATTTACTGCTAACAGTGAATGCACCGAATGTAATTTTTGAAATATTTGATAAGGGGCAACTAGGTGCAGATCCCATCTTCTGCAAGTCATTTGCAAATTATAAGGGGAAAAAAATCTGATATGGCCAACACATGACTTAATTATAGATTTACAAATTTCAATATTGTAGGAAATCAAAAACCCAAATTAGAACTTTTTCATATCCTGCTGGAAATCAATTGGTATTGCGTTACTCATTAAAATAAGCACACTAAATTTATACAATTCCCTTAATTAAAGATATATTGCGCACTCTGTGCAAATGTATAATTTATAATATCTCGAGAATGGCTCTAGACAACTACTAAGCAATTATGACCATTTATTTCTGTTTAAAATGACTTACAAAGTATTTAATTATTTGATAATAATAAGCATGTTTAAATATTTTAAAATTTTTATTTTAGAGTTTAAAAAAATATGCAATACCTTGAGTATAATGCATGCTATCTAGGGACATTTGACATATAAAAGTGTTTTATATTACATATGTATTAAACATGCATATTTATAACTCCTTCACATAAAATATTAATAGAGTAAAATTTATTTTTATAATTCCAAATTATTTTCCTACTTAAAAAGTAAAGATACTATTGTGCAGACCTCAGAAATTGTTACTCATTTTTTTTTACCTTTTGAAGTTTCAATGTTCTCCCACATCCCCCACCCCAAGACATTCCAAGATTATCATTCATATATCTTTTACGTTCTTTTATCCCTTTTAAAAATTGGTATTTATATGTTCTACTCAATTTTTATATTTTTATATTTTTTTATATATATATTATCATTTTAAGAATTTGATTTATATTTTCATACACTGTGAGAGTGTTTTGTCTTTCTTTTTATCTTAAATACTCCACTGCTGTTCATTGACATAAATTATAAGTCAAATAAAAATGTACATAAAATATAAATCAAACAAAAATGCTTTCACTTAGACTTTTATTTTCTTCATATTTTGAAATTCTCCTTTTTACTTTATTTCATATTACTAAGGATTTAATTTACTTAAATACACATTTTTTAAAAATGCATAAAAGTGGCATATATTATGTATATGCATATTATGTTTCATGCATTTCACATATTATATGTGTCATCTCTGATACTGCCATTCATTAAATTATGCCATTTTATCTAAATAAAATAATACATATACAATAAATATTTAAGAAATTTAATAATTATATTTTATTTCAGAACTTTCTCCCAAACTTAAAAATCAATAGGCCCTGTGATATTTACTAATTCTGTGGGGGCGAGCATCTGTTTCCCTGGCTGGGATATTTACTGATTGAAATAATAGTATTAAATTTGAATGGGATTAGTCCTTAATCCTTACTCCATGGGAGAAATGAATATTTTCTGAGGCGACTTCAAATTCAACCTCCCCCAACCCCAGATTCCTAAATATTCTTTACCCACCTTAAAAGATTTTCCTTATATGGGGACTCCTGTACAAGGACTTCTGTGTTACAAACTCCATAGTTTACAACACAGAAAAGTTTTTTCGTGATTTTTTATGTGTGCACATTAGTATTAATGATAAAATACTCTAAAAGCCATAGAAAATAAAAAAGATTAATAACAAATAAGGATTTAATAAGGTTGTCATGTGTGAAAAGTACAAAATATAACTATATTCCTCTGGATAATAAACTGGAAAATAGGGGATATGCAGAAAAAATTTCTGACACAATAACAACCTCAAAAATGTATATAAAGAATTATAATGTATTTTTATAAAGATGCTACGAGATTATAGGGAATCATACCTCTCAATATTACATATAGTATTTAAGCACATCTGTCTTATACTTTTTCAAGAAAAAAATATTAATATTTTATTAAAATTACTAGAAAATGTACCCAGCATTGCCCAGGATTTAAGATGCTCTGATTAAAATTACTTAATTTTATAATGAATTCTCAAACATTCAGCAATGCCTTTCAACAAATATGTCATTACTTCTTATAGTAATAGACAGGTTGCGACATCAGTTGCAATGCCTAGTGCATAACAACCGGTGAACTGGAGAATGAAGTCTTTCCACCAAGTGAAATTGATAATATCAAATTTTATGCTTTTGTTTGAAACTTCGCAGAAAATAAAAAAAATAGTGCAATTAAAAAAAATAGAAAATATACACCCATATTTTTGCCCCGGCCACACAGAAAGCTACCATTAGCCTTTGGGTTGGTCGTGTGGTCTGGGTTTTCTACCCATATTTTTGCCAAAGTATAAAATTGTGCTAATCTTCCATTTTCAGATGTAACGAAAAAAGAATCAGATAATCTAAAATATACATATTTTGATATATTTAACAATAAATAAATAAATAAATATAAAGGAATTGTCCTAACATCAAGATCAAAACCGTGTAAAAAGATAATATTTTTGATCGCTATAGAACAGATTTGTGTGGAAAATGCTCAAAATCATGCTTCAACATAAAATAACTTAAAAACTAATTTGAATTAAAAAAACTCTATGAGATCTATCATATCAAGAGTTTAGCTAACCTTGTACCATATTTTTTTCTGGTTGCCCAAAGTTTAGGTTTTCTGCTACAGACAACACACCCAAAAAGACAAACATTTTGTATTATTATGTAAGAAAAAGATAATATATTAATATTTCTATGATTTATAATCATACATATTTTAATGCTAAAGAAATATAATGTATTTTCATGATTTACAATGGTTCATATTTTAAATTGTAAGATATCTTATACATTGTATAAAATATCTTACGATTTAAAATATGAACCATTGTAAATCATGAAAATACATTATATTTCTTTAGCATTAAAATATGTATTTTAAACATTTCTAGCTCTACGAGTTTTAATCCAAGCTGAGAACATCAACACCTAAATATTTTACTTCCAGAAGAAAGATTGATTCATCTAGCATCTTCAGGGTAGGTCTGATTTTACCCAACCCGGGTGGGTTCTTTAAAAAAAATAAAAAACCAGGTGAAAAAACCTTTCAAAAATCCTAAATGGGTTTTTTTCAAAAATTATAACTTAAAATTGTAGTTACATGCAAACAATATGCTTGTTAGTGATGCTAATACATTGGCATATTTAAAACCTGTGATCTTAAAAGAAGTATAAGTAATGTATATATTCAGTGCTATTTAGCTGCTCTTACCCCCCTCCCCCCCATTTTATATAGTTTCTTTTACAAACAGAGAATTATTTATTGAATGAAAAGATGCTAACATTATCATGATAAAAATATGTTAACCTAATCCATATTATAGTTTTAAATATTACCCGTAACATTTAGTTAAATTAGGTATGATGCATCTAAAATTAAAAACACATTGCGCTGTTATTATGTAAACAGTGCACTCCTTTACATTCTAGTCTTTAATGTGCATGTATTAATAATTATAAAATACATACTTAATTATTTGTTCCTTCACATTTTAATTAAAACATTATTACAATTGTACTTTATTAAACTTAAATTACCAATCATTTTCAGTAATGCCTTTTGATTTAAGTGATCTATATACTTTCACTAATTTTTTTGCTTTTTCGCATTCAAGTTTATTTCTCAGTTTTGGCCAAACCAGTCTGAAAGTTGAAAAAATACGCTCAATTGATGCTGATGTGGATGTAATTGAATGCAAGTCTTCCATAAATTTACAAAAGTTGGTATTTAAAGCCACATTCTTCTCCGCCTTGTGGTGCATGATTTTCCACCATATTTTTGCATGAATTGACTCTATCACATTTTGTGAAAACATTGATTCTGGATAGAAGTCTGTGTCTTTTACTTTGAATATCTTTAATACAATATCAAAATCAGTAATCAGTTTTTCAATCCACTGTTCAGCAGAAGCTTCTTGTTCATTAGTTAATCTATTTCCTCTTACAGCAGGATCGGTCATATTTGAAAGGAAATGAAATGGAGTTAGTTAGTGCCTGCTCTAAGCGATGCATAATACAATTTTTATACGATGATAATTCTTTACTTTCTAACACATCTAGCTATATTTCTACTGTCTGTGCAAGAGTACAGTCATCTTTTAGTAAATAATCTAGGGCTTTAGCAACAATAGATAACTGCACTTGCATATTCACACATTTTCGATATAAACCTTTATTATCTAAAAACATCAAATTATTTTTTTCAATTTCTTCATTATGTTCAATTGATATTTCTACATACTTTTGATAATTATAAATGAATGAAGAAAGACAAGCTTTCTCAGAATTCCACCTGGTTTCATTGGGCAATTGTGGCTTTCACCCATCTTTATCAGCCATCCTAGTGGTCTATGGTGGAATTTGAAAATGTTTTGAATTTCTACTACATATTTGATCACATTTTTAGGGCTAATTTCTTTGATAAGGAGCTTCATGTAATGAGATAAACAGCCAAAAGCAAGGATATGTGGATAATTTGGGGCAATTATATCACGAAACTTTTTCATTTTTTTCTCATTATCACTACAGAATGCAAAAACATTTTTACAATACTCTTTCTGCATATTATCAATAGCCCTTTGAACTATTTCTGCACAGAATTCTGCAGTTTTCTTTTGCAATACACATTCTATAGCATCCAATAAATGTGTGCTTTTACCAGTGTGGATATTTACTGCAATTATCGATTCAGCATCTGTATTTGACCAACCATCTAACATCAAAGTAATAGAGGCATTTTTAATTCCTCTTCCATTAGCAGATCGACTGATTTGTCTCATCTAATAATGATCCAGCTAATCTCTATTAGGAGGGACATAACCTGGACGCAAAGCATTTATCCTCCCTCTAAATACATAACTATCAGCAATACTGAAAGATATATTGTTTGAATAGAAGAATCCCGATGCTTTCTGATCAAGAATTGACCTGTGGTGGTTATTTCTTTTGATGGTAAATTCCCCCATTAATCTTTGATGTTTAGATTTTAATATTTCTACAGTTTCACCTTCCAAAACAGCATTAGAATTTTTGCATGCAGGAATACCATCTTCAAGTAATTGCTTCCTTTCAAATGAAGTGGATGACTCTTTACTAATGAAGATTCATCATCATCAATATTTGATTATAAACACAATAAATGAGCTTCAGATTTCTTGCATTTATTCACATGAGCACAGATCCTTTCCGCTTTTGAAGTAACTATACAACCACAAAACTTGCACGTCACTTGACATTTGTTATCTGTTTTATTCACAATAGTCCATTCAATACTGATTTCTTCTACTACCTTCAACCCTAGGCATTACTGACAAACTTTTTTCTTCAAAAAACTTTATACTTTTCACAAAATAAAGTTTTAAAATTTTAAGACTAGTCTTTGTCTAGCAAATCAGTAAAAAGAAATGGAAAAATACTGCATTCAGAAAACAAATTTCTTATTTAGCCACCTTCTGAGATAGTGGTGAAACTGACAAACCAGTTTAAATGAAGGGGTGAAGAAAAGTAGAAAGACTTGTCAGTTGTCATTGGTGGAATTTGCATGTCATTATAAACTTTATTCAATAAGTGAGAGAGCAGGTATTTTTCAATTTCAACTTAACAAGTGCAAGAAATTCTTTCTTGCACAATGGTCAACACTGCCTTGCATTTTCAGAGAATTAGATTTATGTTTCAGAATTTAGTTTCTTAGAACTATTTTTTGTACTGTGTATGTGGTCTTTTGAATCATTAATGAAACTCTCCTCACAGCATTTAAGGGCAGTGTTTCCTAATTATAAGTTTTGATTAGCAACTAGTTAAAATTGTTTAAAAATGTTAATACTCAATGTTTATTAATATAACATAATTTTTATAGATAGTAATTGAGTAATAATTGTCATAAATTACTCAGTTAATTATTAAATTATATTAATTAATGTACATGGGATATTCTTTCCTTCCACATTATCGAAAACCCAGTGGGTTGGTTTTTTCTGAAAAAAACCTGGATTTTTGCCTACCCTAGGCATCTTCAACAACTTTCTTGCTAATTTCGACCAGGGACCATAGACATTTGAAAGACCTTTCATACTATATACATATTCTTCTAGGTACAGACATTTTTTGAAAGAGGACAGGTGGGAATGTTTGCTTCCCCCTTTTTACTTTCTCTAAAGCCATCACATAGACATATATAGTACTAGAAAATGTACCCAGTGTCAGCCGGGTGGTAAAGCAGGAATAAATTGAATTTATTAATCTAAAAAATAACAAAAATATTAATCTAAAAAAATAACAAAAATATTAATCTAAAAATAAAAAAAAAATATTCATATAAATAACAGTGAAAATTTCCAGGTGATAAATTACATTTATAAATCTTAAAAAAAAATTAATAAATAAAAAATAAATAAATTTTATTCATATAAAAAAACAGTAAATATTGCATGCAATGGATGTGATATAACCCCATCCCCAAATTATGACTCCAATCCCATGTGGCTAAATATTCAAAAGGAAATCCTTTATCTTTTAAAGGATGGAAACTTGGTAGGACAGAACCCAACTGACCCATTAACATTTAAAATGTGTTTGATCCAGAGCAGGAGAAATTGAAGGTTGAATTTCCGTTAAATGCAAGAGAATTTGATGAAAAGTCCATTACGATGACTGAAAGCAATAATTCAAAGCATTACAAAAATTAAAATTACCTGTAAAATCAAAAATTTTTTTGTTAGAATGCTGATATATATCTGGAACTTTTAACCAAATTATAGAATTGCGAGTTTTTTTAATGCAATGATATATATATCAGATCACATAAAAATGAAAATTTTGATGTAGTATTTAAGAATATAAATAAATATGAAGAAATTGTCCCCCGGATTCAGTTCAAATATTGTCGGAAAGAATCTTTGATCTTTCCAATGGTGTCAAGATAGAAACTCTGTGATAACATTTTAGGTCACTAAAAGAATCTATTTGAGTATCTGGCTAAAATATAAAATACAAAAAATTGATCTTCGTGAATGTGTGTCAATATCGATCTAAGTTGGAGTAAAACATGGAATAACTAAAAACCTAATTTGAAATTAAAAGAAATAATACCGAAATGAATCTATTTGGAACTGTGTACCAAATTTCAAGGTCGTACAAAGCTTAGATTTTCCGCTATAGACATCTTTCTTTATTATGTAAGATAAGTACAATTATAAATGCATCAAATTCCAATTTATGCTAATGGCTCTAATTCTCAGTCCCTAAATTATTGCTTAAATAATGTTTATCAAAAAATATCTTTTCAATTTGTTAACCTATTTGAAAAATAGGTTAACAAATTGATTATTTTACTTTTTCATGTATAAAAAGTAAAATAAAAATAAATTTGATGTAAACAGATTGCAAAAATGGAAAATATAATTACAATATGGTGATAGTTGCAGAAGATCATGTATAAATGCAAATTTCCACAATAAGGTAACACAAATTACTAACAGAAAATGAAACACATTAAAAATATACATGCACTAACTACCTTTGGCAATCAGCCCAAATGCTTTGTTAAAAATCTAATTTGATAGCCTTCTTTCACAAGCTCTCAATAAGGGCATACAGCACATGTTTCCAATCTGTGTATGCAATCCTGACACAAGTGCTCACTGCACTGTGCAGCCTATGTGCTTTGATGCATGCCAAAAATGATAACATAACTTCATTCAATAACTATATGCTCTAAATAAGTGTCTAAGCAACAAAAAATTAAAAGTAATCACAGGGGTAGGATCATTTATTCATTTTAAAAAAGAGGGTAAATATTAAAGGAATAAGTGCTATCTATACTGGCGATCGAAGATATTTTTGACACAATATGTAGAATAGATAATGAAACAATTGGGCATTTAAAATATCAAAATCTTATCTGTAAAATTTGCAGTTTTAACTAATCATAAAATAAATCTAAAGACTAGATTCCTATCTAGATTTACCTGTGATTTTCATGATAATCTGCTTAATTTCTGCTGTCAAATTACAAATTTAAATGATAAGAAAAAAAAATTTGCCCAAAATTGGCTTTAAACATTAATAACTTTCAAACTAATTTGAATTAAAAAAAATTCTCCAAAATATGTTGGGGTCTGACCTAAACTACCACCATAACAAATTTGGTATACTGTGTGTCCTTTGGATTTTTTACTATGCTGCACACAACCAGAAACACACATATTATCCTTTATTGACTATAAGATTTCAGCCCAAGTGCCCTGGATTTTCTGAAGCCATTTTTGTCCAAGTATACAATTTAAATTTTTTAAAGGGGTTTTTAATTCTTTACCAGAATGATATTTCTTTTAAACCTTAAAAAAACAAAAGCAAAAGCTTTACACATAATCTTGAAAATTGGCGAAAAATATAAAAATCAGTGTTTCTTGAAAAAATGCAAATTTGGCATTTAAGATTCAGCATCTGAAAAGTTAATTATGATTAATAAATCTTAAAATGCATTTCATGATCGTAGTTTTTTGTTTGCTTTTTGACATTTTGAAAAATAATGAATTTTGGGAATAGAAAAAAAAAACATTGATATTTGTAACAAAATATTAGCAGAAATCCCCTAAAACCTTAAAGTAACAGGAAAATTTGAAAATCGACACAGTACTCTTGCCAGCTAGGTTTTAGTATTTGAAACAGTCTTTCTGAAGTTGGTATTTAATTGTTAATTTTAAAGATCACATTTCATATGCAAAATATTTTTTTTAGGCATTTTGATGAAGAACAACACAGTTTAATTTTGGGGATTGGTAAATGATGCTATTTCTGATGTTCCTTAAAATGAATACTTTTTAATGAAACCAGTTTGTATTCTGCAGATGTAGGTGTTGAAGACCCAGACCGTCCGACTCGTCCAACAGATGTAGGTGTGCTACATTTTTATGCATTCAGTTGCGGCAATTCACATAAATAAATTGCTACAGTAGAAACCCTGTATAAACAAGTTTGATATGGCAGTCGACTGGAATCTTGGTAATAAGTTGAATTAACACACATCGATTTATTATAACATTGCCTCATGCTACGAAGGAAGCCAGATTACACAATTGAAATGAAATGATTCTAGAAAAAAATTTGGACACTAGAACTGGTGATTTACTACAAAAATTTCAATCACCATGAGTTAAACTTTGTCACCAAAGGCAACTTGGCAACCAGGAATCTGCATCACTAATGAAAGTAGTATTCTATTAATAGTTGTTTACATATATTTTTTTAATGTTAAACACACAACCATCTCATAATGATTATACACTACATTTGGGTTTGACTGCCATATCCTCATTCAACTACCCAGACCCACTATTCCATTTTAACAAATGCAAATGGAGTGGTCAGGAGAAATTATATTATTAGCAAATTAATTAAAAATGTGTGTATTTAAAAGATATGGAATAAACAACTATTAAAATAATACTCTTTTACATTATTCAAGATTACAATATATTTCATAATTTCAACTCAGATCTCAAAATTAACGACTAAACTAGTAACATTTAATAAATTGATACGATTCTAGTATTCATATGCTTTAATTTTTAAGTGACTCTGCTGAACACATTTAGCAGCATAAATTATTATACACAGAAATTTCTCTTACTTTAAATTCACTCTACCATTAGATTTGCACATGCATATATATAACGCTCAGTAACAGAATAGACATCCATTGATAAGCTGCCTAGATATATCACATAAAAGAAATCTTAATATTATAAAATGTTTCTCACCAAGCTTCATTACAACTGCATTGGTTATTACATGCTACTGGAATTCACATTAATCTTGGGTTGAAAAAATTAAGATACACATTAAAAGTTCAAAGTTACGTATTTATATATATGCATATTGAACATTTTAAAACATTCTTGCAAATTAAATGGTTTTTCACCTCTGTGAGTATGGAGATAAGTGTTCTAAGCACCTGTGTTTAGCACATCAGTGAATTTAAATTAATTCACATTTAATGTCTTTATCAGTATGAGTAAGGCGGTAATGTCTAAATAAACTACTCTCCTGCATAAATCCTTTCATACACACGTCACACACAAATGGCATTTCATCAGTATGAATACGCAGATGTCTTGTCAATTGATTCCTATGAATAAATCCTTGACTGCATAACTTACATATAAATGGTTTTTTACCAGTATGAGTATGCATATGCCTGGTCAATTGATTCTTATGATTAAATTCTTCACTGCATACCTCACAAATAAACAATTTTTCACAGGTGTGAGTTTGAAAATGTTTGGTCAATTGATTCTTTTGATTAAATCCTTCATTGCACACCTCACAAGCAAAAGGTTTTTCACCAGTATGAATAAACATATGTCTGGTCAGTTGTTTCTTATCATTAAATCCTTCATTGCATACCTCACAAGTAAATTGTTTTTCAGTAGTGTGAGTTTGCATATGTCTGCTCAATTGCTGATTAAGATTAAATCCCTTATTGCACACCTTACAAATGAATGGTTTTTCACCAGTATGAGTACGCAGATGATTAATCAAATCATTCATTCTTATAAATCCTTTCTGGCACACTTCACACACATATGGCCTTTTACCAGTATGAATACAGAGATGTCTCGTCCAATCACCCTTTCGTAAAAATCCTTTATGGCATACCTCACACATATATGGCTTTTCTCCAGTATGAGTACGCTGATGTCTAACCAATTTAATCTTTTGCCTAAACCTTTCATGGCACACTTCACAAATAAATGGTTTATCACATGTGTGAGTACGCAAATGTCTAATCAAATCATACTTTATTACAAATCCTTTCTGGCACACTTCACATACAAAAGGTTTTTCACCGGTATGATTAGAGCGATGTCTATTTAACTGACTGCTTTGAATAAATCCTTCTTGACATACCTCACAAATAAATGGTTTTTCACCAGTATGAGTACGCAGATGTCTGATCAAATCACTTCTTCGTGTAAATCCTTTCTGGCACATCTCACATACAAATGGCTTTTCACCAGTATGAGTAGAGAGATGGCTAACCAATTTACACTTTTCATTAAATCTTTTATGGCACACTTCACATACAAATCGTCTTTCATTACTATGAATCAAATGATGTCTAGTCAAATCACAGTTTCGATTAAATCCTTTCTGACATACCTCACAAATAAATGGCTTTTCACTAGCAAGAGTATGCAGTTGAATATTCAAACTATAGTCTTGATTAAATTCCTTTTCGCACATCTCACAGAGAAATTAAAAAAAAGTTTTTCACCAGTATGAGTAGGGATGTGTATACAATTTATTAGTTTTCGAAGTTTCAGTGCCTATTTGGCACTGCCATATCATATATACAAATAATCTTTAATTAGTACATCTATACTAGATACGAGTTTGATCCACCTTTCAGCTTAACTCTTAGCTCACTTTGTGAGTCTAGAGTTTTCAGCAAAGCATGAAAATGCCTACTGATGTTACTCTAAGATAAATATAGCACAGCTCACAAGTTAAAATCTCTACATTAGTTTGATTTTGCCAACAAGATGTTGAAATAAATTTTACGATTTCATTTGCTTACATACGCATCACTAGTGTAGCTTGGCACAAATACCAGCTAAAAATGAAAATTCAATTCCTTTTATTTTTACTGTGTTTACAACATACAAATGGTTTTCGCTGGGCCTTGAGGAATCAAATGAAATTAGATAAGTAAGGTATTATTTATTTGAAAAAAAGAATTAATTTCTTCCTTGAAGAGTCATATCAAATTTGTTAACCTCTTCTCCTGAATATCAACAGAACTATGAAATGAAACAAGATTCTATAATAGAAAAATGAAGGCAGTGGTAAAAACCACAGCATACTATTTAATATTAGTCTGTGGTGGTAAAAACTATCACGGAGGTATAGTAGTCACGGAAAATTATTGGTTACTCTTCTTACGACAGATGGCGCTCGAAACGGTAAGTGTCACGATGCATTAGAGAGAGAAGCAGCTCCCTCCAATCAGAGATCGAGAAAGAGGCATCACCTCATAATGGTTAGAAATATCATAGGTGTATTCAAGGTAAATGGAAGTAAGAGTACCTTTCAATAGACCTTGGGTGTATTTACATTGAAAAAATTGGCGCATTATCGCCTATTTTGTGTATGAAGATTTATCATCTGAAAAGTTTTAAATTAGCGTACACTGAACTAGCATCAGTGCTTTTATCTGGTAGCCAAATTTCAAAACAAGATTTATAATCAAATTAAAAAAAAAATTGTGAAATTTAAAATGCGCTAAGAAAAAGCTTTTAAATTATAGAAATTACACATTGTAGAAATTTAAAAAAAAAATTGTTGTAATCTTAAAAAAACAACAGAAAAATTTGAACATGATTAAATAGAAGATATAGAAACACATTCTGATGATAAAAATTAAAAAAATTGATAAAGAAATAAAAGATTTTAAAAATTATATGATGGAAACTGAACAATTTTTACTTTTCTTATATGCATATATAAGGAAAGTATTGTGACGGGGTTGAAAATTCAAATTCGAGTTTTCGACGGGAGAGCACGTTTCAAACATCCTTGAACACGAATCAGACGTTTTTGAGGTGATGTCTTTATGTGTCTGCGTCAATGAGTCTGGAACGAATTAAGCGATTCAAACAAAATTTAGTACAAAAATCACAATCAGTGAATACTGGAAGCCTATTGATTCTATACGCAATCAAATGTTCAGAACCCACCTAAATTTTGAAATGAAATTTTGAAAAACTCATCAAAAAATTAAAACATTCAATACAATTACTTAAATAATCATTTCTTATGTAATTTTTCATTAGAAAACGATTGACACAAACTATAAAATGCTAGCACGAATCGTTCTTTGATATCTTGCACATTTTTCAAATAAATTTATCAAAATATCACATAAAATTCATAAAAGGTATTAACTATTATGAAATTTGTTCACGTTTCATATGTAATATCATGCGATAAATTTATTATCATCATTCTGGTAGGTCTAGCTCGTTCCATTCACGAGAGAAGACACTTTGGGTTATAGTATTCTAATTTGACGCCATTAGTCGTTTATCTACTATAAGAATAAACTATTTCTGCATACGCAATGCTTGGCAAAATTTTATCGACGAATATCGCCAACTTGACGAGTTTTATAAAAATTGCCAAATTGATAAAAATGTCACTAAACTGATAAAAATGATGTTAAATCAAGGAAAATGAAGACTGATAAAAATTCAATTTCGTAGAAAGAATATAAGAATATATTATCAGAGAAGATACTTAGTTTACAATAGTTTTATATTTGAATAGTTTTATATTTGAACAATAGTTTTATATTTGAACAGTTTTACAATAGTTTTATATTTGAATAGTTTTATATTTGAACGCCATAAGTCGTTTATCTACTAGTATAAGAATAACCTATTTCTCGACGAATTTGGCGAAATATCGCCAACTTCGCAAGTTTTTGAATGGCGCCAAATTGATGAAAATGTCGCCAAATTGATAAGAATGACTCTAAATCAAGGAAAATGACAACTTATTGAAGAAAATTCAATATTTTGGAAATAAAATAAGGATAACCTATTTCTTCGTCTATAACGCTTAGCGGAATTTTGGCGATATATCGCCAATTTGGTCAGTTTTTTTTAAATGTTGCCAAAATGACAAAACTGTTGCCAAATTGATAAAAATGTTATCAAATTGATAAAAATGTCACTAAATTGATAAAAATGACAGCAAATAGGATGCAATGTTTTACAAATTTTTAATTCCGTCATATAATGGACATACCTTTTATTATATAAAAAATGCACTTCTAAATATCGCCAACTTGGCGATGTTTAGCCCCACATTGATGAAAATATCGTTAAAATTACAAAAATGACTCCAAATTAATAAAAATAACGCTTAATTGATGGATTTATCTTTAAATTTTTTATATATATTGACAATATTGCTTATTGAGGACGATATCATTATTGATAATTGTTAATTTAGATTTGTGTAAAATATAAGTTAATTGGGTACGAAATATCTTTATATGCTATCATCCGGAAAAGCGCCAAATGTGCAATTCAAAGTTACAAACATTGTGCCGTGGATCTTTTCATCATTTTTTAACTGTGAAAGAAATAAATTCATTCCATTTTATAAAGAAAGTCATGTGCTGCCCACATCAGATTTTTTTTTCTTAATTTAAACTATAGAAAAAAATATTTCTATTTTAAATTAATTAAAAATAAATATAACGTTTTAAGAAAATGACATGGCTCCTATAGAGATGTTCTGTTGGTATGAACTTAACTGCTGCAAATGTAACCTGAGCTTAAAGTTTAGGAAATTTGACATTGGCTGTATGGTAGAACTGAATTTGTCAGTATTCGAAAAGTTTCACAAAATTGGGGCACATACCAAGTTTTCTGTTGATATTTGAAGTATCGAATATTCTATGCTGATAAGCACATATAAAGCTTGCAGCTGGTCAGAGAATGTTATCTTTAATTAGAGTATTATCCTAATTTTGGAAATGCCCCTATAGGCGTGATTTTCGAGTATACACTTGGCCCCTGCAAGCATGGGTTCCCATAGAACTTTAACGAGAGGGCGGCAAACTCCATAATAAGACGTACAATACCAACTAGCTTGATGCATTCCTTTGTGACCTGGAATATTCAGGAAGGGGAAGTGCACTCCTTGCCCTCCCCTAAGGGCTCCCTAATAAGACGGTACCAGTCCAGGAGTTCAAGTATTATATATTAGGTATTTTGTGCTACATTGGGGCCCCTATATTTGGGACTATGAACTTCACTATTGCTGTCTGAGCTAAATCTTCTTGAATATTGAAAAAAGTTGAGTGATCCAATAGTTAGTCACCATAGAAATTTTCAAAATTTCAGCACATAATATGTATGGTTACTTGCAACTATTGCAAGAATTGCGTATTTCGCGCTGAAGAGGGATAAGAAGCTAGAAATCGCTGCAGGGATGTGAATAACTGCAATGAAAGACTGATTCCAAGCTTTCGTAGCAACCTCTATAGTCAAGTTCTGCGACTATGAACTTGGCCTTTGCAGCCTGGGTTCAGTCTTATTGAATATTGAAGTTTGCTGCGTCAGGGCTGTGAAGTCGGTACCTCAAACATCCTATTCCTGTTATTTTCTGAAATCCAACTCTAATACAGGCATAAGTAGCAATTAAATTTAATTTATTGTATCAATAATTTTCACTTTCCCATGCGTAGTATTGTGAAAATATTGCTTTCACGAAAATTTACGATTTCGAGGACAATGTGTGTTTTGAGACCTCCTGAACGCGTTTTGACTATTTTTGGAGTGATATCCGTCTGTCTGTCTTATGTCTGTGGTCGATTTCTTGTGTACACCATATCAGTCATAAATATACTCTTTTTCAAAAAAAAAAAAGAAGCACCACGAAAAAAGTGATAGTTTTTATTGAAATTAAATATACGTACAGCTCATACACAGGAATAAAATGATTACAAAATCAAGGACCCATCAATGGTTAGCAAATGCACAATGAATTTTCAAATCGTAATTGGTGAAACCCCCCTTGGCGGCAATGCATGCTTGTATAGTCTAGGTAAGAAATGATAAAGTTTCCTGTCATCCTGCGATACATTCTGCCAGGCATTTCTTAATTGTTGCTCCAGATTTGCTACATTTCGGGGTGCCCGAATTTAGCGGCCTAGCATGTCCCATACATGCTCGATTGGCGAAAGGTCTAGTGATCTTGCTGGTCAAGGAACAGTATCAACAGCACGGAGACAGTCCACAGATATGCGGGCCATATGTGACGTAGCATTATCTTGTTGGAAAATGGCCCCAGAATGACGTGTCATGAAAGGTAACGCAAACGGCCGCAGGATTTCATCAACATATCGTTGAGCTGTTAAAATTGTAATCAGGATGACTAAGGGCGGCCTGCTGTCGTAAGAGATAGCACCGCACACCATCACAGCAGGGGTGATGGCTGTGTGCCTGTGTAAAATAAAAGCTGACTGGGGTCGCTGGTCCTGTCGCCTCCACACACGTACCCGATGGTCATCTGCTGAAAAACTGAAGCGTGATTCACCGCTGAACACTATGAGAAGCCAGTCTGCTGGCAGCCATGATGCTCGGCTACGACACCACTCCAAACGACTCTGTCGATGTTGTGAGGTTATGGGCAGACGTCTTAAAGGCCGCCTTGAGCGTTACCCCACCTCAGCCAAGCGCCGTGAGATGGTAGACGGTACCACGGATAGTATGGAAGAGGCTGTAGCACGTTGGATGGCGGATGCCGTTAGGTCAGTTCGAGCTTGCCGCACAATCACCCGATTTTGCCTCGCATTCGTGCACCTTGACCTTCCAGAGCCTTCATTCCGCCGATGAGTTTCTTGCAGCAACCATTGCTGCCAGCACCTTTGAGCAGCAATGTCCGTTTGGTGCAGGTGGCGTCCATTGCTCTGTATGACCAGCCAGCTTCATGCAACCCGACCACGTTCGAACTCGTCTAATTGCTTATAAGGACTTCGGCAACGTCGTAACGGCATTATTGGTTGTGTCTCCACAGAACTGCAACGCCGATAACGAGGAAAGATAAACCGTCCACATTTTTAACCTGTTTTATATTATGCTAGTTGCGCAATAAAAATGCGCGCTATGGCCGAAGTTAACACTCATTGACTCCGCAAATTTAATTATTTGCATACTTGATATAAAGGAATATGCATGCGAAATTTCGAGATGATATTTTTTAGAGGTGCTTCGTTTTTTTTCAAAAGAGTGTATTAATGGATATTCACCAAACTTTATTCTAAATTTTATGTATTGTTAATATTGCAGCATAACACAAAGTTTGATATAATCATGCATAAAAGCGTCTATTTATTGATCACGAGACTTAATAATTTCAATCATTATTATGAAAAATAGCCGCGATACAAATTTCTCTTTGACCGTAACCTAATTAGCTCTCCTCGGGGGTCAAGTTATCCCGTTCCCGGGGAGTACATTGTCAAGTATGGTATCAATCAGAAGAATTTGGACGTTGAATTTTTTATTTATTTATTTATTGACTTAGAAACATGAAAATTTGTATAAATATTCCTCTTAACATTACTATATAAAATACCATTAACTTATTTTCAATTTCGTTATAATTTTGTATTTTTTTTTTTAATTTAATTTTTTTCAACGAAAATTTGAAAATACTCCTTGCGTGCCGTGCCATTTGTTCACGTTTTTGATTAATTTTACATTATGATCACTCAAAAATACATTATGAACAAATTTGAGTATTCATTTTTAAATCCCTTAGAAAGTTTTTTTTTTTAAATATTTTTCTGCATTAAAATTTAATTTTCATCATTTAATTAGGTTCTTATTCACTTTTAATTACCTTAATAAAGTTCAATTATAAAATGCATTCCCAGTTTCATTAAAAAGTATGAAAGGCATCTTCTTGCCAAATTTCATGCATCTCAGACAAAAATTAAGACATGGAACATTTTAAAGATGTAAAACATTTGAAAATTCCGTTTCGAAAAAAATGCATTCAACCTCTTGCTTACGGGTGGAACAGCGTCAATCATAATGAAGAACATCCCCAAAAGACAGATATTTGATATACCCTATCCCAAACAGTTCGATCCCCCTTTGCAGGCATTGGCGTCCATGGAAATCGCTGACAGCAGGTGCAATGTTTCTGTCGGCGATTTCTTGAACACTTGATACACAGGTACTTCAGAACCTGAATTCATTGCACCTCGACATTATTTTTATTATTTTTTTAAATTTCAAATTAGTTTCTTAGCTATTTTATGCTTCAGTCTGATTTACAATAATTTTGGGCAATATTTACACAAATCAATTCCTTAGGAACCTAAAGGATTATCATATAGTTTCCATTTTGACACCATCGGTAAGATAAAAAAAAAATTCTTTCAAACAAACTTTAATAGGAATCCATACAATTAATAGATAATTTTTTTTAAAATATATACTTTTCATGCATTTTAAGGGTGAGCGTCAGTAAATTTTCTGCCCTATCCGCGCTTTGTTAACTTTCGCGGCACACATATTTCGCCGAAATTCTGCTCAAACAGTTGCGAAATATTTTCTGAAAGATAAAATGCAATGCTTAGATTATATTAAAACTAAATTTAATGCCCCAAAAAACATAGAATATATTTTTTATTTTAATCCAAAATATTTTTGGTGCTGCCATCTGTTGTCGTAATTTAATTCATACCGATTATTTTTATTTTTTAATGAACATTTTAAAATATCTATTCCTTCTAATACAGTGTTATGTATAATAATGCCACAATCACGGAAAGGTAATTTATCATTCTATAAATTTGATAAGGGATCTATGTACATCACTGAGGACTGCAGTTTTGTCTTCAAGTCCAAGTTCAATTACGTTTCCGTGATTATGGCATTATCTATGATCTGTTGTTGTATTTCATAGCGTATTAGAAGGAATAGACATTTAAAAATGTTCATTAAAAAATAAAAATAGTCGGTATGAATTAAATTACGACAACAGATGGCAGCACCAAAAATATTTTAAATTAAAATAAAACATATATTCTATGTTTTATTGGGTATTAAATTTAGTTTTAATATAATCTAAGCATAGCATTTTATCTATCAGAACATATTTCGCAACTGTTTGAGCAGAATTTCGGCGAAATATGTGTGTCGCGAAAGTTAACAAAGCGCGGATAGGGCTGAAAATTTACTGACACTTACCCTTAAACAGCCTTAATTATTATATTATAATACGAAAAAAATTATTGTCTGACATTCGTAATTTAACAGCAGCTCCTCAAATATCACAGACTGATCCAGAATAAAAAATAATTTCCCAAACCCATCTGTTGAATATTTAAAATTTTTAACTAAGCAAACTCAAAATTTTTTAATAATTTTCTTTCCAAGTAGATCCTTTCCAAAGTTTTTCTACCTACTTGAGCCATACCTGCAGGATAGGGGAATTGTGTTGTCAATTCACGTATGTGCATAGTGGATGTTGTTGTTGATCGTCCGACCTACCAGAAAGGTGTAAGGTAACTATTTGGACGGCCGGGAAGTGCCACCCAATTTAGACCGGAACCCAGTGGGGGAGGCATCCACAGTGACCGTATCCTCTTTCCCCTACCACCAACCTCTTGGAAGGACTTACGGACCCACATGTTTAACGTGATCGTACTCCGCATGAACACGGCAGCAGTTGTGGCAGCGTGCAAACCACCGGGCTACCGCGCCCGAAATGTGCTAACAGCACGCGGTGTTCCCAGGTGGTCACCCACCCAAGTACTAACCGCGCCCGATGCTGCTTGACTTCGGTGCATAGTGGATGTGTACGTCCTGACATGTGACCAAAATTTAGAGTATGGTGTTATCTGTATCTATATTATTTAACTAGCGAGCACTTATTTATTAGAGATATGTTGTTAGCGGAAGATATATAACCAATATATAAATTGGTCTGTGCTAAGATTGTTAAAATTAATATTTACATTGTGTCCATTAATGTAGAATGAGTCTTTCCAAATGTCGAATTTTGGTTTTGTGATTTGGAATGGGGGGGGGGGGGGGGGATGCATATCATACTTGTGTCGTTCATGGTTCGATGTTCATGGACTGCATGCAATTTTCACTGTTATTTATATGAACAAGATTTATTTATTTTATTATTACTTTCCTTATATACATAATGTATAAGGAAAGTAATGTGACGGGGTCGAAAATTCGAATTGGAGTTTTCGACGGGAGAGCACGTTGCAAGCATCCCTGATAACGAATCGAACATTTTTGAGATGATGTCTGCGTGTGTGTGTCAGTGAGTCTGTGGAGACGATATCTCATGAACGAATGGAGCGATCCGAATGAAATTTGGTACAAAAATCACAATCCGTGAATACTGGAAGCCTATTGTTTTAAAACACAATCGAATGTTCAGAACCCCTATAAATTTTCGAGCGAAATTTTGAAAAAAATCATCAAAAAATCAAAAGCTTTTACAAAATTACGCAAACAGACATTTCCTATGTAAGTTTTTCTTAGAAAACGATTGACATACACTTCAGAGCGCTAGCATGAACCGTTCTCGAGATATTGCACATTTTTCAAAAAATCCCATAAATTAAAAAAAATATTAACTGTTGAGAAACATGTTCACTTTTCACATGTAATATCATGTGATAAATTGGGTGACATCATTTTCTTGGATCTAAGTCGTTCCATTCACGAGAAAAGATACTTTGAGTAATACTTTTGTATTTGAACGCCAATAGTCATTTATCTGCTGTATAAGAATAACATATTTTTCCGTCCATAACGCTTGGCGAGATTTTGGCGACGAATTCAGCGGAATGTCGTCAACTCGGCAACATTTTTAAATGTTACCAAATTAACGAAAATCTCGCCAAATGGATAAAAATGACGCTAAATCAATGAAAATGACGACTCATTGAAGAAAATTCAATATCTTGGAAATAATATAAGTATGTGCTATAAGAATAACATTTTTTTAACTGTAAAAGTAGTAAATTCATTGCATTATATAAGGAAAATCATGTTCTGCCTACGTCAGATTTTTTTATATAACTACTCTGCTTTAACTGCAGATGCATTTTCTAGGTTCATTAATAATGTTTGAAATATAATATCCCAGCATAAAAAGCTTGTCAGCAAAGAGATTCAAAAAATGCAAAAAAAGAAAACAGATTTTAAAAATGGTAAATATTTAAAAATAAAGCAAAATAAACCAACACGATAGTTTTTAAATAAAAATGTTTGTGATATTGCTATACAGTCTTTATTAACTTATTAACACACTATACATCAAAATCTGAAATATACAGTGAAAGTTCTTGCTCCAAATTTAGGCCCAAATAGCCATTTCTATCATGGTAATAGGATTTTACTGAAAAGTAACTTTGATGTGGGAATTCCATAAAATTTATTTTAAAAAATGAAGATGTGTATATTTTCTTGGAGATGAAAAAATTGGATTTTCTGAAAAATGACTGCATTTGACTACTTCAGTAAAGTTTTTAAACAGGTCAATCAGAAAGTCTAAAATCATGTTTTGACAAAAGTTAATTCACATTAATTTTGAAAATCAGTTAAAAAACACATTTTCTATTATTTGGTAACAAATTTTTATGGACTGACCGCATTTTGGTGTATCCTCTAGGCATTTTTACAAAAGCACAGCACCTTGTCCACTTCATGCTTGTTATTGTCACACCCTGCCAGATTTTTGAGTGCCATAACTTTTTTGGGACGAAAATGTTATACGGATCTGCTTTCTGTGTTTTTTCCCCCAAACATTTCCCTAGCAGTTCCACTTTTTCCAAATTTGTTTTAAACGGCATAACTATTTATGGAAATTTCCTCAAAAGATTCATCCAGAAGCACCACAGAGTGCCATTCTATACTTTAATAAGTACTGAGGAGTAAAGGTATAAGTTTTTTGTGTAGTAGAAACAGATTTTCCTGCTATTTGTTTAGAGTATCCTTTAAGTATTTCATGCTAGTTTCAAGTTTCTTTTTTGGCCGAAAAGGGTGAAATTCTCCTTCATACATAAGCTTATCCTGTAAGGCCATAATCCAAATAGAAATATCAATTTTTTTGTGCAAAAAAATTCTTAAGACACAATGTTAAGTCATTTTCAATTAGCAGCTAATGCATACCGCTACAGTAGTTTGATTTTTTTGGCCGAAAAGGGTGAAATTCTCCTTCATACATAAGCTTATCATGTAAGGCCATAATCCAAAGAGAAATATCAATTTTTTTGTGCAAAAAAATTCTTAAGACACAATGTTAAGTCATTTTCAATTAGCAGCTAATGCATACCGCTACAGTAGTTTGATTTTTTTGGCCGAAAAGGGTGAAATTCTCCTTCATACATAAGCTTATCATGTAAGGCCATAATCCAAAGAAAAATATCAATTTTTTTGTGCAAAAAAATTCTTAAGACACAATGTTAAGTCATTTTCAATTAGCAGCTAATGCATACCGCTACAGTAGTTTGATTTTTTTGGCCGAAAAGGGTTGAAGACCCAGACCGTCCGACTCGTCCAGAGGACTTAGAGTAACTAGTTGGACGGCCGGTGGCCGAAAAGGGTGAAATTCTCCTTCATACATAAGCTTATCATGTAAGGCCATAATCCAAATAGAAATATCAATTTTTTTGTGCAAAAAAAATTCTTAAGACACAATGTTAAGTCATTTTCAATTAGCAGCTAATGCATACCGCTACAGTAGTTTGATTTTTTTGGCCGGAAAAGGTGAAATTCTCCTTTATACATAAGCTTATCATGTAAGGCCATAATCCAAAGAGAAATATCAATTTTTTTGTGCAAAAAAATTCTTAAGACACAATGTTAAGTCATTTTCAATTAGCAGCTAATGCATACCGCTACAGTAGTTTGATTTTTTTGGCCGGAAAAGGTGAAATTCTCCTTCATACATAAGCTTATCATGTAAGGCCATAATCCAAAGAGAAATATCAATTTTTTTGTGCAAAAAAATTCTTAAGACACAATGTTAAGACATTTTCAATTAGCAGCTAATGCATACCGCTACAGTAGTTTTATTTTTAGCATAAATTGTGCTAATTTTCAGTCATGATCAATGGTGTAAATTTCATTAAAATCTGTTGAAAATTTAGATATGCATCAAAATATATAAATATATGCACCAAAATATCATATCCAAATAATCACCAAGCAATTTAGATGTGATTTTTATGAATTCAAAAGCATTCATTTCCAACCATGTTTTGTATCAAATTATCTCTAGTATTAAAAAAAAAAGCAGCTGATGCTGTTTGAAAAATTTCTCGAGATTCTTTGCTTCGTACTGCAAAAACTAATGCATATAAAAATATGAAATTTGGTACACTTGTATAGAAAAAGCTTTGGGGAATATGCTGAAATAAACCATTTTTTGATATATATTGTAGTTTAAGAAATATTTAATGTCAAAATCAAAGACAAAATATTTGAGCTGCAAGTTCACTTCCTGGATAGACTAACCACAAATTTTTGGAGGCAGGTACCTACATGGGTGAATTTTTGCAGGATGATGCACCTTTTTTCAATTTTGATGTAGTTTTTGAGATATTTTACTTTTATGTACTTCTGAAGTAAATTTCTTTTTTCGTATCGGCACATCTAGCGATTTCTCTGTTTCGTACTGCAAAAACTATAACATACAAAATATGAAATTTGATACATTTATAGAGAAATAGGGTAACACAATGAAATAAACCATTTATCGATTGAAACTTTAGTTCGGCTTGAAATAGCTCGTGAAGAGAGTCCAAAAAATCCAAAAATTCAGTTTTTGGATTCTCTGAGAAAATTTCTTTCGATTCTCTAAGAAAAATCACCTGAAAATAGGTAGGGATAGAAATAGAGATTTTTGAAAGTAAAATTTTTAGGAGAGATAGGTATGAAGTGAGCTCTGTGAATGCAGTGAGTAGGGGGCGAAGCCTACACAAGGGGGTTGGTGAAGCATAGCAAGCAGGGGCAGAGCCCCCTAGTTTTATTTATAAAAAGCAGAACTCGCATTTCTTCATCGTATGTGTTATTATTAATAAATATTGTAGTAAAATATTGATAATTTTTATAAGTACGATTTTTTGCATACAGATCACATTTCCTTACAATATTACTAATGAAGCATCCATGTTCATCTATTAGAATTTCTGCAGAATCCAAATTTATTTCTATATTACCAATATTATTTCAAAATTTAGAAACTTGGATTCATCAGGGTGGTTATAGGTCCTTATATACTCTCCTATAGATTTTCCTATGGCATTAAGATATAAATATTATAATTATCAATAACCTTACTTTCTGAATAACCTTTTCTTACATTGTACTCACATGACAGGCAGCATCCATAAGATTTTACAGTGGATGGGGAGGGATTTAATCGCTTGTAAAACTTTGGTAATAAAAATAATTGTACCATAAATTATTTAGACGATAGTGTGCACATGTTTGCAACTTACGACTTTAAAATTTACAATTCTGCAAATACGAATTTAAATAAAATATTGTAGGATCATTCAAAATTGTGATACTGTTTAAAACATTACAAATATAAAAAAAGAAAGACCAATGATGCCTAAAGCATTGAATATGAAACACTTTCCAACAGAAATGCAATTTTATTTAAACATTTCTAAAATGTCATACATTCAGCATTGATATTTTTTAAATTATCACACTACTACAGTAATTTATTATACTTGAAAACTTTAAACTTCATTGAAAAAGACAATACTAGTTACACAAAATGAACCTTATTCAAATTGCATTATCAAAATATAAATCATCTGTGTTTCTATGTAAAATCAATGAATTCATATCACTTGTATTCCCGATCCAGACTCCAGAGCTAAATTTTACATGAAAAAAATTCAGCAATTATTATACAACTTACCTTAAAATTGTTTGATTTGTTTACATTTTGCATGCAGTAGTATTAGCATTAAAATTAGGCTTCAATGCAGGAATAATCAGTTTAGGGATCTTTTAAAATAAAAAATATTGTAATTGAATTAGTACAGAATTTAGATACACAGATAATACACAAAAATAGAGTTTTTATGATGGATGCAACACTAAATATAAACAGTCCTTAAAACCACAGTTATTATAGTGACATAGCATCTATGGTAATAGCAAAGAAATGCAAGCCATATTTAAATTTGTAATAAGTTGAGTGATCTCTTCATATATCATGGGTGTAATTATTATTTCAATTTTTATTAAAAACTACCCAACATATTTTACTGAAATTTCTTTTTACACATTTGTGTAAAAAGAAATTTGAATATTTCCTAAAATTTTCAAAGCACTTTGTGAATTTTAGCTTGAAAAATATTTGAAAAACTAAGTCCCATAGGGTTCAATGTATTTAATTTTTTTGACCCAGATAACATCCAAAACTAATTGGGTGATATTATTTATTTTCATTCTTAGACATCCCACAAACTCTTTCAACAACATACTAAAATTTCATTTTAATAAAGTCATTTTTATGACAATTATCATGCGAATGGACAGACAGAATGACCAAAATTATAAACACTTTTCAACTATGCTCTTCTTCTTTGACCCAGACCGCCCGACCTACCCAAAGGTGCAAGGTATCTGTTTGGACACCCAAGACGTGTCACCCAATTTGGACTGGAACCCAGTGGGGGAGGCATTCACAGGGACCATACTCTCCTTCCCCTATCACCAACCTTTTGGAAGGACTTATGGATCCACATGTTTAATGTGATCGTACTCAAAGTGAACACAGACATTTTGGGCACAGGCAATTTTCAACTATGTTGGAAAGTGCTAAAAAGACATGTTTGTTTTATATTCTATTCGTTCATGAGTTATCGTCTCCACAGACTCACACGCACACAGACATCACTTCAAAAACGTCTGATTCGTGTTCAGGGATGCTTGAAACGTGCTCTCCCATCGAAAACTTGAATTCGAATTTTCGACCCAGTCACAATACTTTCTTTGTACATTATATGTATATAAGGAAAGTAATAATTATGAGATTAGGAATTAACAATGAAACTTAATGTGAAGAAATGAATGTTGTACCTCTTTTAATTAAAAGTATTTAAAACTAAACATGATGGAAATGTATGCTTTTGGATGTTTCAACAATACATGGGAATGCTATCTATACCTACATGAAAATATGATGAAAATACGAGTTGAGAAACAGAATACAAAAAAATTAATGTTGAGAATTTTTTTAAAAAAATAATTTGAAACTAAACCATGCTTTTGGATATTTCAATATTATACAGGAAATTAATTTGCATGCATGATATCACAAATAAAAATAATCAATATTTTAGGAAAATACATATTAATAATGAAAATAATACAAATAAATTAATGTTGTTAATTCTTTAAGCAAAATAGTTTGAAACTTAACTGTGGTTTTAAGGACTGTTTATCTGATGGAATGAAAATATATGTTTTTTGATGTTTCAGTATCATATGAATAATTAATCTCATCCATGCAATATCGCAAATAAAAAATAATCCGAATTTTATGAAAATATGAATTAATAACAAAATGTAATATAAAGAAATAAATGTTGTGAATTTTTTAAACATAATAATTTGAAACTAAACATTGATGGAAATAGATGTTTCTAGATAACAATACAACAGATTGTAAATATGAAAACTCACAATGCATAAAAAAATGCTGATAATTTCTGTTGCCAATTAATGCAAATTTTGCGAAAATGCCATGAAAAAGTTTGATTTTGGCGACTTTGAATTGTGATAAATGCTTTTCAGCATGATTTTGATGTTTTTCTGTGAATATAATCAAAAGTGAAAAAGGAATAATTGGATAACAAATTATTAGTATATATACAATTTCAGCAAGGTGAAAATAATGCAACTTCATGCAGATACAAGGATAATATACTGAGAAATCAAAATGAAGATGGTAAAGTTTTGCTAAATATTGCCAGAAATCTAAATTACTGTCATTTTCCATAACATTTTTAGGGATCTTTATAACAAACTTGGGGAAATCAGCAACTGCTACTGAAAATCCTTAACAGTTGGCATCTCTGCATATTACCCTGCTAAATTTGATCTTGGGAGAAACACTGCATTTCAATCTTGTAAATGTGGTGATGGCACATTCTTTTTTCCAAAAAAAAAAAAAAAAAAAATAGTAATTGTGCATAATAATTATGCATATTTATAAAAAGCTTCATTTATATTTGAATTTATGCTATTTATAGAAATCAAAATATAATATTCCTCAAGTTATTTCTTTTGTTTTGCAATTTTTTTTAATTTTTTTTAAAATCTCATATACAGACCAGTTATAAAAGGGACCAATGACTGGATTTTTCTAATTTCTACCTGTGCTCCATTATGGATCTGAATAGGGAAAACTTATTTTTTTGACAGATTAATGATGAAATAGATTTTTAGTTCCAAGTTCAAGCAAAAATTACCAATTACTAAATGTTGAAACAATTTTATACAAGTTAAAAATCTCTGTTAGTATTTTTATTTAGAATGAACCTCAAGAGATATCTAGTCAATTAACTCTTGATTATATCTTTTATAGTACACCTCACAAGTAAAAGGCAGTATGGGTACAGATATATATAACAAAATCACTTTGTATAAATACTTCCTGGCACACTTCATAAACATAGCTTTTTACCGGCATGGGTACGGAGATGTCTAGTTAAAATATTCCTTTGTGTAAATCCTTTATGACACACCTCACACACGTGTGGCTTTTCGCCAGTATGAGTAGAGAGATGTCTAGTCAAACCACTCTTTAGTGTATAACCTTTCTGGCATACGTCGCAAATAAAAGGTTTTTCAATTGTATGAGTATGTCGATGTGCAGTCAACTGAGGTTTTCGATTAAATCCTCTCTGGCATACCTCGCAAATAAATGGCTTTTCATTCGTATGAGTAAGCTGGTGTGTAATCAAATAACTTTTTCTTATAAATCCTTTCTGGCATACTTCACACACAAATGGCTTTTCACCAGTATGGGTACGAAGATGACCAGTCAAGGCACTTTTTTCAATAAATCCTTTATGACACACCTCACAAACAAAAGGTTTTTCACCGGTATGAGTGCGCAAATGTTTTATCAAAGCACTTCCTACTTTAAATCCTTTCTGGCACACTTCACAGACAAATGGCTTTTCACCTGTATGATTAAGGAGATGTCTAGTCAAAGCACTGTTTTTAACAAATCCTATTTGGCAAATTTCGCATATAAATGGTTTTCCC
Source organism: Amaurobius ferox (assembly GCA_951213105.1). Taxonomy (NCBI): domain Eukaryota; kingdom Metazoa; phylum Arthropoda; class Arachnida; order Araneae; family Amaurobiidae; genus Amaurobius; species Amaurobius ferox. Next base: position 14,616,921 of record OX578155.1, on the reverse strand, counting down.
TCTGTATGAGTACGTAGATGAGTAGTCAATCTACACTTTTCGATAAATCCTTTATGGCACACCTCACAAATAAAAGGTTTTTCACCAGTATGAGTACGCAGATGTTTAACAAACGCATTTCCAACTATAAATCCTTTCTGGCACACTTCGCACACAAATGGCTTTTCATCAGCATGCATAGTAGAGATATGTTTAGTCAATTGACTACTTTGAATAAATCCTTTTTGGCACACCTTACAAATAAATGGTTTTAAACCAGTATGAGTAGAGAAATGTATAGCCAATTGATTCTTTCGAGTAAAACCTTTACAGCATACCTCGCATACAAACGGTTTCTTAATAGCATGAGTTCGGATGTGTCTAATCAATTTACTCTTTTCATGAAATCCTTTACGGCACACTTCACAAATAAAAGATTTTTCAACTCTATGAGTGCGCAAATGTCTAAGCAAATCATACTCCAGCATAAATCCTTTCTGGCACACCTCACACACAAATGGCTTTTCATCCGTATGAGTAGCAAGATGTCTGATCAATTGACTACTTTGAATAAATTCTTTTTGGCATACCTCGCAAACAAATGGTTTTTCCCGTCCATGAGTATACTGATGTGCAATCAAATTAGATTTTCGTTGAAATCCTTTCTGACACACATCACAACTAAAGGGCTTTTCATCAGTATCAGTATTCATGCTTTTGATTAAATTGATTTGGGCAGGAACAAAGAAACAGATTCTATTTACTTTACTTCTATGACAAAATTCTTGATATTGAAATCATAACCTTGACAAAACTGTTACACCTCACATATAATTGATCTTATAGCATATGATATAAGATGGGAGAAACCCTTTCAATTTAGTTTTTTTCTGGCTTATAAATAAAGATATTCAGTAGTATAAGTTTTGATGTGTCTACTAAAATAATTCTTTTAACAAAAGCATTACACCACATAAGTTAAAAGCTTTACATAATTCGATTTTAAGAATGCAAAATTAGTCTTTATAATTGGTTTACACACACCCCACTGCAGCCTTTTACAAGTATGAGTTTCATACACAGATGCTATATCTTAAAACCTTACTGTATGTGATGAAACTTACAAATACTTCTTTATTAATATTTATAGATTCAAATTATTAAATTTTTTTAAGTAAAAATTAATTGTCTTTCCATAGGTTGCCATGAATTATTTTCACATTAAATTTCTTTGGACAGTTTACTATCAATTACTGATTTATCTTAGCAGTAAATAAACATTTTTGAAAGGAACTTTCTTCTTTAAACTCCTGCTAAAAAAAGACATACTTGGAGTTTAACCTGATTGTTGTATGCTCCAATGAATCTTTTAGCAAAAATACATAGAAACAAATCAAAACAGGTGTTGCTTTTCTCTGTGAAGAAAGGATATCAGATACCAAATTAGAAATTAAGAAACACTACAATAACAATAAATAAATAGAGAACATATCACCTTTCATCTGAGCATGCTGTTAAAAGGTATATCAAACTTTGAACACAGATGAACAAAAAATGACAAAGTGAAAGATATTTTTTTGTTGTACGCGTATTCATCTTTTACATGTGGAAAGCCCAGACCGCCTGACTCACCCGAGGGCAAGAGCAGCAAAGTGAGAGGCCAGGAGATTATCTTTTACATGTGGAATACCTCATCTTTTACATATGGAATACCCGGCAAAACACAATTTGAATTAAACTCAGTCTGTTTAATGTTTTGTTTAGAGTTATGTCAGATCTTAGTTTGCTAAAAGTCTAAAGGTGTGTTCATGTCTTTCATAAGGGGAAGCAATCTATACAGCCGCTGACTGCATGTCTGAATTTTTAACTGGAACGTATTAACACTGTTCTATCTTTACTGAAGATTCCTTTTAATTGTTCACAACTCCATATTATCTTCTGATTGGCTAATAAAGTTATCTCTTTCTAGGATTGGATCCTAAGGTCCCTTAACTCCTCTATGAGATAAGGAAAGTTCTGTAATGCTGTAAGTTGCTAGTCTACAAGATATAGTTTTGGGTATTCACATCTCACCAGTTATCCAAACGATATTTTCTCGTGATTTTGTTGTTTTCCATGTAGCTGAACACTCTTATGTATGTTAAATTTTTATTTAGGCTTTGCCACGGGTACTACTGTAATATAATTGAGTTTCAAGTGATTCTATTCAACTTTCGCAAAATCCGAGTGAGAATGACAATCTTCTCGGTACTCTAAATATTCTGTGTCAGTTCACTCCAAGTAAGTAAACTGTATCAGTTCACTCCAAGAAAACATTTATTAGCTCTTGTATAATGTTTGCGGCAGGAGTGAATGTTACGAACTATCTACTTGGCTAATAGAATCATTACTCATCCAAACATTGAATCTCCACAGAATAAGAGAATAATGCCTTTTCTTAAGCAGAAAGCCTTCATACTAAGGAGATTTGAATATATTTAAATCTCCTTGTTTCATTCATACTTGCCTGAATCCATCATGATATCAAGATCAATTCAGAAACAAAATTCACGTTGCCATTTTTAGTGAGAAATACATTATCAACCCGGGAATGTCTAAATCCGCAGTTGAAATAAGGCGGTAAAAGGAGGAGCAAAGGGTGGAGCTGAGCTTCGGTAGGGCGGACCTTACGGCGTATTCAGAATCAGTGGTGCGTAGAGAACCCAGGATGGCCGCCAGGTGACGCTGACATCGGTCCTTGGCGAAAATCCCAATAACGCGCCAATGCTCACTCATGCCCTTGCAGTTGCGGTGCAGATGAAAAACAATGCGGTAAACCTTACCAGTCGAATTTACCACTCTTTTCTTTTGCGAAACAAATGAAACCAAACAGTGCTTTTTGTAGATCATTTTGCTACTAAATCCGATTCATTTTAATTTGTATAAAGTGAGTACGAAGTCTAATTTTTCAATTTTAATCGTTCTGTTTGCATTGTTTATATGTCGGTGTGCTGTAAATGGAAAAATGTTTGGGATAACTTCAGTATTTATGAAGAACAAATAACATTACATAAAATGTTCCTAATTATTCTAGCAAAATTTTTCCGTTATTATCTATATGTACGTTAATTTTTTCTTTTGGAATAACGTTTTCAAAATTTCTTAATACAGTTAAACCTGTCTAAGTTGGACACTCACGGTTCCCCCTAAAAGCGTCCAACTTAGACAGGTGTCCAACATAAACAGTATGATGAAATTTCATTTTTCCCCTTCAATAAAGCACATCAAAAGACTTAATTTTTAACATGTAGAAAATACTAATAATCCAATGGTTTTAATTAAATATTGTAATTACTGTTACAAAATACTCATGTATGTGCGTACATACTTAAAATGTGAAGCAAGAAATCTTATACATATAATTTTATACGTAATATGTAACGGCTACTCACATACTGTCAGATTGATGCAGTAATCCATTTCTATTGTTCAGAAAAATACTCTGTCAGAAGAGTTTGTTTTTTTCTGATTCCAGATGCACATTGTCTTTCCAATTTACTGTGCAGATTAAACACGGCCTCAATGAGTTCTGGCGTATTTTGCATAAAAGCATACAGTTCTAATTTCTTGACACACTGCATTGCACTTTCGTGTATAGGAAGTTCTTCTACATCTGTTTTTTCCTCTTCCTCCGAAGAAAAGCTGTCGTAATCATTCTTGCTCAATGTAGCAACACATGGAGATTCAGTATCATGGGTTTCAAGAATGTCATCAAATGCAACATTTTGACAAGCATCTTATAACTCTTTTCTGGACGTTTCAGAAAGACACTTTAGTTCTTCATCCAGTGACTCCAATTCGAAACAGTCTGTCACTTGACCCTCGGAAGAGCTGAGATCACATATAAATCCTGCATGCTTGAAACACTTAACAATAGTGTTTTCTGATACATTTTTCCACGATTCATAAATCCATCGGACTGCGTCTAAGACTGTCACCTGTTTGACAAATTTTGCCGCATTCTCACAATTTTCTGCAGCCTGGATAAGTTTCCGCATTAGTTGTTTCCTATACAATAACTTTACTGCTTGAATAATCCCTTTGTCTAATGGCTGCACTTCACTCGTTAAATTAGGAGGCAAAAATTGTATTGTAATGTTTGACAACTTCAAGTCGACATGACATGTTGCATTGTCAATGAATAACAAAATTTTTCTGTTTGCATGCTTCATTTTTTTATTGATCTCAGTCAACCAACCTGAAAATATTGCGGTAGTCATCCAGGCTTTCTTGTTATACTGCCATATTACACGAAGGTTGTTTATTTTCACATTGCTGCTCTTAAATACTCTAGGGTAGGTTGCCTTTCCTATTACCAAAGGCTTCAACTTTTCTCCTCGAGCGCTGCAGCACAAGATCCTCTCTTAAGACTTTTAAGAGAGACTGCACAAGATCCTCTCTTTAGACTTTTGCCCACCTCTGCATGTTTCACCTTTTTTCACCAATGAACGTGTAGGCAACAACCGATAAAAAAGGCCAGTTTCATCAGCATTAAAAATGTTTTCGTCGCCATACTCCAATGTTAGATTTGAAAGTTTACTTTTCCAGTCTTCTGAAACGTGGATGTTATCACCAGCTGATTCACCGCAAAGAACTTTAAAACTGATATTGTTTCGTTTCCGAAAGGACTTTAACCATCCGTTACTTGCAAAAAATGACTCCATTTTCAACTCTGAAGCGATTTCTTTAGCCTTTTCCTGAAGAAGTGGGCCACTTATAGGGATGTTCTTGCCACGACAACATAGAAAAAATTGACGCACTTTTTCATTTAGGTCATCATGTGGGGTTCTACAGATTATTTTTCTTGTTCCAGAGCAGTTCAGTTCCCATGCATGTATGATATCAGATCTCTTATTCATTATATTGGAAACAGTAGATTTTGATATGCCGAACTCCTCTGCAGCTGTCACCTTTGTCTAGGCGATCAAGAATTATTTTTTTCTTTTCAATAGTTAGCTCAACTAATTTACGTTTGCTCATTATTAAACAGTAATGTGCACGTCACTAAAATCACAGTCATCTTTCCAGAATGCACTAAGAAACAAATGCCAAGCCAAGCCAAGACGAATGATTTCGGGGTGCCTGCATCACCTGATGCGTAACCCCACATTTACTATAGCAATTATTCAGTTTGTTAGTTTATGCGATGATTGAAGTCGACTGTAAGGCACTCTGCTACTTGGAGGGTGCTGTTGTTGAAGTAACTTGCTACAGCAGTGAATGAAGTCGAATGATGGTCTTGGATGGCTGATCTGGTAAGTAATAGGGTAGTAAAGGGAAGGGGGTGGGGCTAAGGCAAGGCCCAATCAGATTGAGCGGGAGCCAGTACACCATAGTGTATAAAAAGTTTTCAATGGTGATATAGAATAAGAAATAATATAAAATAATTTACTATTAAGGTTATAATTACAATAATATACAAATTTACATTTATTATAGTTTTGGTACGGTTATAATTATAATATTCAAGCTGAAGTTTCTTCTCTTAGTTCTGAAGACCGAAATGAAAGCACAATTCGCTTTCCCAACGACAAAAAAAGTACAATTTTAGTTGCAAAAATAATTGCAGGATCTGCAAGGTATACAAATATATTTTAAGTTATCAAGTGATATTACTATTAGAATGTGAACGTGGAATGAAGGAATCGTGCACACTCATCGCGTTTGGCAAAAGCTAGCCGTACTATTGGCCTGTGGCTGGGCCCTGAGGGAAGAGTCAAGAAAACGCCAAGTCCTTGAATCGGAGTGGCGCCATCTATCTTCGGTCAGCGGTGGTGAAAAACTAGGAAACTCCTGTTTGCGGGACGAGGTACCGACGCTTTTTCCATTTGGTCTCGTTAGAGCCAAATAGGAGGTGTCGGGGCCTTCTCTTCCTAAGATAGGAAGGGACGATCGGATTGTAGGTCTGATCGACGTCTCTCAAACAAGGTCTACTGGAGTTTTTCTTGTAGAAATTTTGAGTGTGTAGCCCAATGCACTCTGAAACGCCAGAGATTTTAAGGTCATGGTGTATAACTTCGTTCTGGACATATCTAGGCGCATTAACAATGCAACGCAAGACTTTGTTTTGGAATACTTGCAATTTCTCAATATGACTTTTTGCTGCCGACCCCCAAATTTGGCAGGCATACAAAAAGCCAGGTGCTATGATCTGTTTGTAAACAATCAACTTATTCTCAAGAGAGAGGTGGGATTTGCTACCGAGAAGAGGGGAAAGTGCTCTGTACACAGTATTAGATTTGTCCAGTTTCGTTTTGATGTGCTCTAGGAAGGTCATATGAGCATCCAGCGTAACTCCCAGATTCTTGACGTAGTGAGAGAGCGGGATGACTTCATCGAAGATCTTGAGTACGTAGTTTCTGTTGTCTTCTCGGTAGTTAGGCTTAAATATACACACTGCACTTTTCGAAGCATTAATTTTAATTCTCCAGGTGGTGAGCCAGTGCTCAAGGCTATTCTTAATGTAACTTTGGAGTGTGTTGATCGCGTTGTGTGGTGAACAGCTACGTGCAATAAGCGCTGTGTCATCAGCAAAGATGGCCAGCTTAACTTGAGGTATGTGTGGTATATCGTTGATGAAGATATTATACAGCAATGGGCTGAGGTTGCCTCCTTGAGGGACCCCTGCCCTGATTGGTCGAACAGTAGAGAGAGTTTTATCAACTCGTACTTGGAAAAATCTATTAGTGAGGTACGAGTTGATGATGGCCAAAAGTTGCGTCGAAATGCCAAGTCGCACCAGCTTGGAAATAAGCCCAGGCAGATAAGTTTTATCAAACGCCTTTGCCACGTCGAAAAATACTATGGAAGTATACTGTCTGTTGTTAGCGTTTTAATGGATAGTTTCGACAACACGCATAAGTTGGGACTGCGTTGAATGCTCGGTTCGAAAGCCGTGCTGGTCTGGAATCAAAATGCTTTTCGAACGGCAGAAACTATCCAAACGTCTAAGCAACACCAATTCATAGATTTTCGAAAAACTTGACAGTAGGCTTATTGGTCTGTAATTCTCGGCTTGCGAGAGATTTTGGTTCGGTTTTGGAAAAGGGAGGACGACAGCGGTTTTCCAACTTTGGGGAAAAAAGCGATAGTCCAACATATGATTCAGTAGCATAGTAATCCAGCAGTAATACAAATCAGGTAGATTCTTGAGGATGCGATTACTGATTCGATCCAATCCAGGAGCTTTCTTTGCTTTCAATCCATCAACGATGTGTAAAATTTCAGCCAGAGAGATTCTCTCTAAGTCGTTTGGTGTATGTGCTTGAAATGCGTTGTGATTGGTCTGTTGTAAATCTTGTTCAGTGGTAGTGTATGTGTGGCTGAATCTGTGGTCGATGTTGGGTGTGAATTGGAGTTCCAAGCTATCTGCTAGCAAATTAGCTTTTTCCTCCGCAGTCTGGGCGAGTCCATTAGGGCCGTTAATGGGCGGAATTGTAGTTTTAATGGTTCTCATGTTTTTAGCTGTTCGCCAGAGACTGTGATTTGCAGGTGTAAGTCCCTCAAGGTGTGTTTTCCAGCGTTGCTGGGTGTGTGTTTTAATCATAACCTTGATTTCACCATGGAGTTTACGAAAGCATACGCCGTAAAAAGGAAACCTAGTGCGTTGCCACAGCTTTCGTAACCTGTTGCGCTGCTTAATTTTGTCTCTAATATCATCAGGTAAAATGTGATAATTAGAGCGGGCTTTTTTGGGTTTCGAGGCTGCAGCAATCGCCCCGAGCAGTACATGATTCATATCGATGACACGCTGTTCTATGTCATCGGTGCTGGTAATTTTGAGGGGGGGGGCTTTAAAATTTTGAAGGATGAATCTAAAATCATCTCAGTTTGTATGTAGCTCCTCCGGGTGGTCTAAAGATAAAGAATCAAAGAAAAGGTCCAATACTACAGGAAGATGATCAGAGGTTAGATTTACATCTGTTCTGATCTCGTAATCATACGGAATGTTCCGAAAAATAGCCAAATCAATTGTAGTGGGGGAACTTCCTGTAGTAAAATGTGTGGGGGTGGGAGGAGCTATGATCCTGACATTGGCGCACTGAGCCAATCGTTTTAGAACAACGCCATTGCTGTTCGAAGCTGTGTCCCAGGAGCAATGGCGAGAATTTAGGTCACCAGCTATGATCATGTTACTGCTATGCCTAATAAGTGCTTCAAAGTCCTTTTTAAGGGTGCGTTTAGCCATTACTGGAGGGATATACACTGAAGCAAGTGTAATCGGGACCAAATTTGGAATAGTGACCGTAACGAGCACGGCTTCAAGCTTCGTGAGTGCCGGGGCGCCCGTACGGTGGTGGGGAATATTGTTCTTGATGTAAAGTGCAGTGCCGCCTGAGCGGATAGAAAAATTCGAAGCAGGGCCAATGGTAGAAGTATGCTGTATAATTGCAGATACCAGGTGCAGCAGGCGAAACAAGATGTGTTTCATTAACCATAAAAATATCAAAGTTGTTGTTTACCACATAATCACGCATCTCGTCTAGCTTGGAACGCACTCCATTGGCGTTCCAGAAGCCGACCTTGAGAGATTGCAAAATATGAGAAGTGGGCCGAAAATGAGAAGCCAGAACAGAAAAGCGGGGGGGGGGGTTACCCTAGGAGAGCGTCGTAACGCCGATAGATATGAAATATCATATCTATCTCCGTGGTACACTTTCTAAGTTCAGGTAGCGCTTGGCTAAAGGCCTGCATAATTAAATCCCTATTATGAGTATGCCTCATCGTCATGAGAGACGATAGAAATGAGGCATAGTCTATTTGCTTCTCCTCTTGAGGAGGCGAAGTCTTACTGGGTTCAGGGGGTGTGGCCAAGGTTTGGCTCGATTTTGGATTGGCTGCCATGTAATCCTTTTTGAAGTTGGCCGAAAAATCAAAGTCATGGCTGGCAGAGTTTGCCTTATTATTAGAATTTCTGTATTTAACAATTTCAGGGGTACTACGGGTGTCCTGGGTATGTCCAGATGCCACTGAAGCGAAAGAAAATCCTTGCTGAGTGTTGACTCTCTGGAATGGACGACCTTGGGTCCCAGTTCTGTATACTGGGGGGTATCCTGATTTATTGAAGTTATTTTGCTGGGGGTCCCTGCGTCTACTGGTGACAGACGAATTGCCCGGATTTCTCGGGCAACAGCGCCAGTTAGCTGTGTGTTGGCCACCACAATTGCAGCAAAGTACAAATTCGGCCCTACAGTCTTTGGCGGTATGGGGCCCTGCACAGCGCATCTCAGCGGCAGTGAACAATGCATGCTAGAGTGAAAAAACCCTGAGCACGAATCGCACTGGGAGGCATAGCCTTTCCTGCCTGTGTAGGGCTCCACGATCACTTCTGTCCCCAGTATGCTATTTATTGCGTAAACGTCCTCCGGGTTAGTCCCGGGCACTAACTGCAGGTAGTAAAGCGGGAGAGGTTGTCTACTTCCTCTCCGGGTAAGTCTGGTGTTGCTAAGGACCTTGAAGCCCATTGCGTCCATAACAGACGACAAGACTTCAATGTCGGTAGCAACAGGGAGTCCTCTAACCACTACTCTTAGGGGTCTATCCTCCTTAAGGGAGAATGTTTTAAATTGCACGCCCGACTTCTTAAGGAAGTCGGTACATTTACGAAACTCATCTCCGTTATCAGCGTACATTTTAAAGAATCTACCCTCTAATTTAGGGGAAATGTTCTTAGCAATTTGCTTAAGTGAAAACAGTATAGATGGCCAATCTGGCTGAGGAGCGGAGGCGTTGCGGGGGGGGGGGGCTTCGGAGCAGCGTCCGAGGGAACGTCCATTCCAGAGCCATTTCCTTCCGGCTGGTTCTTAGAAAATGCTTCAAATTTATTTTTGATTGCAATTGCTTCTCTATAAGCTTGAACAGTTACTCTGTTTCTATTATTTTTTCCTTTAGATCTAACTTCGGTCCATTGACCGTCATCATCATCAGATTGACTATCATCTTCTTCATTTTGTCTCCGTTTTTTGCTAATTTGGTTTATGTTTTCAGAATTCATATTAGTCAAATCTCTATTTACTAGTTTAAGTTTGCTAACTTTTTCTACTACTTCATTAGTTGCCGATTCCACGTTCAACGAGTCATTATTTACATTATCATTACTATTATTTTTATCGTTTAAGTTAACATTGGAGACTTTAGGAGTCTCAGGTTCAGCAGGGGGGGATGCAGGAGGGAAATAATTATATATCCCTACGTTACATACCTCAGCCATCCGTAGCAGGTCCAGCACCAGTCCTTCTCTGCGTAGAAGCATTTCAGCATAGTCCGCTTTGTCCGATGCAGTCTTCCCGGCCTTGGCTGAGGCAATCATAATCTTTTTGTCCAGGTCTTTCAAAATATCACGACATCTGTTAACATTCTCCAGTTCACAATCCATGTTAATGGATTCATTAGTAGTAATGGCTTGTAACTCGCTACTAGTAGCGCAGTCCATGGCTTGTGCCGGCGCTACCGGCACTTCAGGTTCCATTTCTCGGAGCACTCAAAAACACGTCTGACTCGTTCGGAGGCTAAGCTCCGTCTGTCCAAGAGACAAATGTGAATTTTGAGGGTAGAGAAACCTTTTTATTCAGAGGATGCAGAAATCTAATTGGACAAAGCAAAGATGGGGTAGGGAAGCTACAGATGTCCATTCTTCAAGTGTGTTGTTGTGTGTGTGTAACAAACTGATAACAAAAAGGTTGTGGGCTGTGGAATGGTGGGGAGGGACAGCCCTTTAGCAACAATAAGAAAGAAATGTGAGCAGATAAGAGCTTCCTGAAAGTGATAACAACAAAGGAATACTTCTGGGGATCAACAACAAAAGATAATCCCTAGGGATAGAGTCTGGGGATCAACAACAAAAGATAATCCCTAGGGATAGAGTCTGGGGATCAACAACAAAAGATAATCCCTAGGGATAGATAAGGAAGGTCAAAAGTGTTAGGTTACTTCCTTTATGCAAATGCCAATTTTAAGGAACTTGTCCAACTTAGCAATGTAAAGAGTGTCCAACTTCCAAGATAGACAGGTGTCCAAGTTAGACAGTATTATATACATGTTAAAACATAGGAATTCATTCCGTTCCAGGGAATTGTGTCCAAGCTAGACAGGTGTCCAACATATAGAGGTGTCCAACTTTACAGGTTTTACTGTAGTTAGACGTAGGATAGATGCATTGCTAATTTAATATATTTATCATTTTATTTTTACACATTAGTTTTGTACTGAAATGATTACGTTTTAAAATTTATTCATACTGTAAAATAATTTACACATACTTGTCAGCAGAGTTTCTTCTTTGTCCAAAGATCATAATTGAATTCTTTGGCATAGAAGATAATTTTGCTAGCTTTTAATATGTTCAATGCTTGAAATTTAGTGACATATTTTTAGTTTTCTAAATTATGCTTAAATTTGTAAATATTATGTTAATATTTACATTAAATATTAGGTTAAATTTGTAAATGTTAGGTTAATTTGTAAATATTAAGTTATGAGGTTTTATCAACATTATAGTTGTACTTGAAATGTACTCCTTTTCATATTTGTAAACTGCATACTGGCCAGCTAAGTTATTCTCTGTATAGAGTTTTAAATTGAAATCTCTTGCTCGTAGAGGACAAATTTTCTGTTAAGAAAAGTAATTGCTGAAATATATCAGCATGGAAGGTTCCAAGTGACCAACCATATTGTTTAGTGCATAATTGTAAAATTGAAACTTTTAATTATTACCGGTTTGTGTTGTAGCATAAAAAGGCAATGTTTCGAACAGCTGTCAGAAAATTTTATACACTAGATGCATCCATGCTGAGCATCTACGCTCTAGTGTCTTTTAATGCTCACTATCTGTTAGTAACTTACTACACAATCTCTGGAGCATGAGTCATTTTCACTAAATCACTTTCACTCGTTCGTCTTGTGCAATATATAGTGCAATATTGCCACCTACTGTTACCTATCTAAAGTCACTTATTAGGAGCTGTAACGCAGCTTCCGCAACATGATATCCAAGCGAAAGTGATTTAGGCCCATTTGGAAATAAACTCTTCATTTAATGAATTGCACTTCCAATTTTATTGTGTACTTGCAGTATACTTGTTCGTCATATGGAATATACATTATATAAAGATATTTAAAATTCACAATCACGTGCACGTGTAAATTCCTAAAGTAATCTAAATGACATTGTTATTCATTCTATTAAAATATTTAAATTGATGGTCCTAAAAAGAAGTTTAAGAATATCTGTTTCCAAATTTGTCTAAGGGGATCGTATAAAAATTTAAAAAGTGTAACTTTTAGAAAATTAATGGGAGGACTATTTCATTAACGTAGTCATATTTCCCACCTTACTTTCAACATTGCCTACTTTTGCAATTTACATTGCCTACTTATCTCCAACAGATAAAGAATTAAAGTGCGTTTCAATCTTTTTGGGACACTCTGTATAGTATTCAGAGAAGCTACATTTTTTCCTCTTTCAAAATATAATGATAAGTTTTAACAGCAGTAAAACAAACTTTTACAGATAAAAAATTTGAATACTTAACTTAATTTTCACAATAATGCCCCACTCTGTTATATGCAAAAATACTTTAGTTAATAGCTTTTAATACATTGGTAATTTTGCTTATGTTCAGGGCAGGGTTGAAAAAAATCCGGCTAGAATTAATAAAAGCCACGCCGGTGGCTTTTATTGGTTTTAACCAGCTTTTTTTTGGCCAAAATTGGCTCTTTTTTCAGAAAAAAAAGCGTGGAGGATTTTAATTTTAAATTACACATTTTTAAATGTTCTTTAACTAATTTTAAAGGCATTTTATTGGGTTAGAATTTAATAAATAACTTTATTTCTCAATAATGAAAACATTAATATTGGAATACCTGCTAGTGATTTGTTGGTTGCAAAATAGCCAGATAAATTTTTAAAAGGTGTATACCAACTGCTTTACTTAGTTTACATTGGCCTTTAACACATTTTTTTTTAAATGTTATTGCTTTAAATAATGAAATATTTTATTTTAGGACAATAGTTGCTGAGTGATATATTTTACTAGTTGACTAATTTTAAGGACTATTGATATGTAAGAGTCTTATTTTTACTCATAAATATTTAAAATCATGCATAAAGTCATTTAATAAAAAACACTATTTATCACTATTGAAAACAGTATTGGGAATTATATATGCATGAATAACTCTTTTAAATAGCATCAAGCTTTTCAAAAATTTATTTTAACAAGTTTTAATTTGAGAACCTTTTTTGATTGCTCACTCATTTTTTCTGAACTTAGATGCACCAAAATTTCTTCAAATATTATCTCCTTCTAAATTCCTTTTCCAACATTGAACATTCTATGATTTAATCCCAAATATTTACAGCCAATTAAAACTAAAACAAAACATCACTCTAAAATGAAAATCGGCCGTCCAATTAGATACTCAAGTCCTCAGGATGAGTCGGACGGCCTGGGTCTTCTGCACTCTTACTTATAAACTGAAGTGAAATAAAGTTAAGAACATGTGTTTAGTTTTGGTTTAGATCAAAGTGATGTAGTGCTTGAGCTAGATGGTTAACTATAAGGAACTTTTTTATAAGGAAGGATTTGTCTGTTTAATTACTGAGGGGGGGATGAAACGTAAGAAAAAGGCTAGTTTTCTATTTGCCTTATATAAATAAATCTAAATGTTGTCACAACAATAGAAATTAGGTTAATATAAAATGCCCCTCTCAAATGTATGCCTGAAAAAAAACACTGGGCCTAAAATCACGTGCCAGGCCAGAGCCCATAAAGGATTCACCTCTAACTTAGATCCCTTAGGACTGATATGAGCTTAATTTAAAACTGAATCCCTCCAAAAATTGGATTTCAAAATATGCCTTTGCTTATATTGCTGTAGAAGCTTTAAAACAATGTAGTAACAATTATTTTTTTATAAATCTGTATTATTCTGTAGATTCCCAAATTTTGAATTGATGGGAAAACAATAGTACACATTATGTTACTAATTATAGATCTCACTGGAAATCAGTAGGCTTACTGTTGTTACTGATTACATAACTTATAAAGATAAATAATATTTTAGACCAAAAACATGCAATATCTGAAAATATCATTTTGGAAGTTATGTTGTATTCACTTTTGAACTAAAAAATACACATAAAATGATTTTTTTAATAAAGTGTAACATAATTATATTTTTATAGTAGTTTTTGATCTAAAATGAATGTTCGAAATATTGAAAATGTTTCTGCAGTTTGATGCCGATGGTTCTCCGATAATCGCTTAGGAACTGACATTTATTACTCCAAAAATAATCACACAAATTTTTATTCTATTTACTTTTTGTTTCAGAGATATAGGGTTAATTGTAAAAAAATATATAAGTTTCATTGTATCTCGAGAACAGCTCTTGATAATTTCGAAATAATGAAGAATTGTGCACATTGATTTTTGGTTAAAACTATGTATGTACAAAATATTCATTCATTTAATAATAGTGCGTTTAGTTTATTTTTTTCAATTAAGGTAAAATCTTGAGAACATGTTAACGACTTAAAAATGAGATGGCATTCACATGTAAACAAAAATCACATATTATATACCTATTTTTGTAACATCTTTATATGTTACAAAAATAGGTGTTTAATCATCATCAATTAACATCTTTATAGTCCATGTATTAAAATATTTTAATAATTAATTTATCAAGTTGGCAACATTTTTGTAATTTTAATGATATTTTCATCAATCTGGAGGTTGTTGTTGAGTCCCAGACCGTCCGACCTACCAGAAAGGTGTAAGGTAACTGTTTGGACAGCTTTCTTTTTATTCACCCAATTTAGATCGGAACCCAGTGGGGGAGGCATCCATAGGGACCGTACCCTCCTTCTCCTACCACCAACCTCTCAGAAGGACTTATGGACCCACATGTTTAACGTGATCGTACTCCGCGTGAACACGGCAGCAGTTTGGGCAGTGGCGGGAATCGAACCAGGGCCTACCGAGTGCAATTCCCGCCAGCTAACCACTGGGCTACCGCGCCCAATCAATCTGGGAGTAAAATATAGCCAATTTGACGATATTTTATTAAATGAGTAGCCAACTTTGCCAAAAGTTGTCACCAAGCGTTACAGATAACCAGAGAGAAGAACATTTCCTATATATATAAATGAATGTTGGCAAATTATTTGATGTCAAAATGCAAAACAATTACACAAGAACCTTCTTTCGAGAATAGAATGAACTAGATCCACGAGAATGATGTTAGCAAATTTAACACATAATATATATATGAAAAGTGAACATATTTCACAACAGTAAAGACGTTATTTAATGTTATGTGATTTTTTGATAAATTTATTTAAAAAAGTATAACATCTTAAGAATGATTCATACTAGCATTCTTAAATTTGTGTCACTTGTTTTTTAATGAAAAATTACATACGAAATGATTATTTGTGTAACATTATTGAAACTTCTTATTTTTTAAAAATTTCATTCGAAAATTTGGGGGTCTTCCAAACATTTGATTGCATTTAAAATTAATAGGCTTCCCATTGTAAGTTACCCATTAATAGTTCACCCATTGTAAGTTTTATACAAAAATGTAATTTTGGTATGAAAAAATGTAAACTTTATACCAAATTTTGTCCAACATGCTCTATTTATTTGTGAGATATCTCCATTTACATACACACACAAATCACTTTAAAAACAATGGATTCGATTTCACGATTGCTTAAAACATGCTCTTCCATCAAAAACTCTAATTTTTGACTCTGTCACAATACTTCTTTATATATTATACTATGCACATAGCGAAAGTAAATAAAAATCAAATTGACAACAAATGTATAAACATTTTATTTATTTTCAAACAATATAGAAACATACAGAGCTTACAAAAAAGTTTGCTGTAGTATTACATTAATAGAGCACAGCAAAATGTTACAAACATAATCACAAAAAATTATAATATCAAATATAAAAAATACTCACAGGAAAAGTGCACAAGACGGTTTTCATGCATTTTTGATGAACCAGCGGCTATCTTATACATATGATTGCATGTAATGCATTGCAAGTTGCATTAAAATATGACTCTATGTAAAGCACAATAGGCTCATATATAGGTATTAGATACATTCTTGTGAAGAAAGATCGAGCTGTGAAAAAGAAGTTGCTTTATTGCACAAGGCCAAATGACTGCTTAGCGTGGCAAGCAGTCCAAGTTTACACATCATATAACATAACTACAATGGAATTTCAATATATTTCATGAACTGGAGCACTATTTTGGTTTGTTTTGGTACATTTCAGCCCCTGATTTGAAAGCGTGCCGTACCGCTCCTGTATATTATTCACGCCTTCTGTGAAGTGACAAATTTGTAAACTCATGCTATAAAGTATCATTTCATTCCGAAAATATGAATTTTAATTATAATTGGATACAATCAAAACATTATTTTAACGTTGCATGCCGTACTTAATATTATCAAACTGCACTTAATATTATCAAAGTTCTACATATTATCAAACTTACTAAACTTATCCTTGAAACTAGTTTTTTAATGCAAATTATTTAATTTCTTATTACAAAGGAGGGATAATGGATAAAAAGTGGAAAGCACCAGAAATGCAGCTGATTTCTCTAATAATTAATTGCTTTAATTAATTTTAAATTTCAACAGATTCATAGTTACTAGTAGAAGCGTGAAGTTTGAACCTGAGAGACTGCTACCTGTCCTTGACTAAATAGTAAGACAATTTTTAAATATTGAAGGTCATTAAATATTTATATAACAAAGAATAAAATTTCCGAAAATTTTGATTTTAATGTTCGTCTTAGTGACATTATACACTTAATGCTCCTTTTAATGACATTTTACACTTCTCTAGCGAGCACTAAATACAGTCCCATAAGAATTATGGTGCTCGTGAGCAACATGCAAACGTGTGGTGAAAATCCACGCAACACATCCCTATGTCAAGGTCAAGTATCTGTAAAATACATTGGAGTTGTTCGCATGGACATGTAATGCCATCTAGTAGACAAATAAATTCAAATAAAAACGTTTCATATAAAAATGCGCTCACGTAACCCTCGTCTTTTAGGGTAAAATTTTCCGAACGCGGATGCTTGACCGTCGTCCTTGAATGCAAGTTCGCAGCCGACACGCGGACGTGTCAATCGTCCGGAAAGGGTTAAATGACACCCGATAATATTTACATGTTCAGGGATTTCTTCATTCAATTTATTCCAATTTTCGAGTCCACAACCAAGAGCAAATTTTGATTTGTGGTTCTCAGGGGCACATGAGAATAAAAGGCAAGAAAAGCAGTATGCTTCTCCCATTTGGGGAGAAAAAAGTAAGCAGGTTCGATTCACCTTCTTCCCATCAGAAAGTTTTTGGGTAAACCATTTCTTTGTCATAGAACGACCATCAGTTGCGGAAAAAGGACCATCTGCATTTTGTAATACTGCCGATTCCATTGTAATCATTTCAGTTCTAATAGGCCTATATCTTTCTTCGATAAAACAGTAGGAAGTCTGAACCCTTTCTGATATTTCCACTGACGCTTCAACATTTTCAGCAAGAAGAATTTGTATAGCATTGACAATTACCTCAGAGATTTTTAAAGGCTCCATAGTGCTGGCAGTAGTAGTTTCATCAGATTCGGTATCAGCGCCAAGCATTCCAACTCTGTTTCGGCCATTCTCATTTTGCTTCTTAAAGAACTTGGCCATCAATTGACTGGATTTCCCGATTTCTATTGCAGCACTTTTTCCGTTTGCGCCCAGCGGCTCCAAATTATTTTCTACTGCAGCTGCTCATTATTCAATATTCACTGCAAACCACTTTGACTTTACCGTTATGGACGAGCCCAAATAAATAAATAAATAACAATAATAGTTTACAATACTCATACTTGCAGTAAATGAGTAAAATTATTCACACACTCATTTATTAATTATTTATGTTTAATCTATGTTCGTTTTTTCTCTCATTTTGCTTCCCCTATGGTTGGCACCCGGGACAACTGCACCCAACTGCCCCCTCCACGGCACGCCACTGTTCCCTTGAAACAACACTAGTTGGTGGCTTCAAATACCACATATTATCCACAAACACCCTCAATTACCTACCCAGATCTTCCAGGAATAATCATGATACTAGCTCGTTGACCCAGATAACCAAGGGCTCTATGAGGTAACTGCGGCATTTCTGATCAATACATGCCTGTAGGAGCAAATCTTCGAGGAGCAAATAATATTAGTGTGGGGGGAGGGGGTACTCAGTTGTCCACCCACTTCAGCATGTATGGAAAAAATGTGCGAAAGAAATAACGTACTTAATAAATAATTCCCCGACTTCTACCAGAACTCCTACAAAGAAAGTTTCCGATGTCAAGTCGTTATCTTTTACCCGTAGATTATATATTCAGCAAATGCCACCCTTATCACATTACAGACTTTTCTAAGATTTTTGGCATATGTGTTGTCCTTCGCGCAGTCAGTAATTTTCTTCAGGGTGGCTCTACAGAGTTCCATAAAGTCCGCTAGCATTGTGAGTATTCAGTCACTACAATTATTGACATTTTTATGACATGCAGAGGAACAGAAAATATATTTTCTAGCCTTCTAGTTGCATTTGCTTTTCCAACTGTATTTTGTAAAAATATGTTTGAATGAAGTCACATAAAAGTCGAAGAAACGTATGAAAATAAAAATTTCCGTAAAACGAAGAGGATAAATATATTCTATATGAAATTAGTTTTGCATATTTTGATGCAATGTCTAGAAAATATTGGAATCCTCTCAAATATCCTTGCCAAATTATTAAATGGAATTAGACTTCAAATACCTGTAGATACCAGTTTCCTTTAACGACTGGGCCACCACCTAGCTTGAGAGAAAAATAACCCACTTTACCCTTCTAATTTAAGACTAAAACTTATTGGCATCAACGGTTTTTCCCTCTGTTACAATACAGTAATGTTATTTCGAATCTGCTTAATTTTTTGCTTATAATGCGTAGGTTAACTACATAATGCGTTTACTTTACTTTTTATACATTTTTACTTTGCCTGCAATACATGGTAATGTATAGGGAAAGTATTGGAATCATGACGAAAATCGCAACTCGAGTTTTCGACGGATGTACACGTTTCGAGAACTCTAGAATACGAAAAAAACATTTTTAGCGTGACGTCTGTGTGTGTGTCTGTCTATCTGTCTGTGCAGATTTTGTATCCACTCTAACTAAAAAACTAATACACCGAATTTCATGAAATTTTGTAGATAAGTCACTTGTGGGCGGGTCTGGTGCTGATTAGTTTTGGGTACGATTCGGGATAAAAGAACCCGCCGTTTTTTGGCGAAATGGCCCGCAAAAGCTTGTTTTCGGCAGATAAGTCACGTATAGGTCACCCAGGTGCTGATTAGATTTTGGTACGATTCAGAAAAAAATAACCTGCCTTTTTTTGCAGAATGGCCCGCAAAAATTCTCAAAATCTAAACTAAAAAGCTACGTATGCTCAAATATATCCATTAATTGCTTGTTTAATACGTAATTTTTAACGAAGAAAAGAATAAGGCCAACCCCATTACACTAGGACTAGTCGTTCTCGAGATATATTAGTTTTTTTTTTATTTTCTCCACGCCACCTTTGAAAATAAGTCCAGTTATCAAATGAGAACGAAAATTGAATTAAATTTAATTGAAATAAAGAGAACGTGGATATAAGTCTGCAGGGAAAGTCATGTGCTGCCCACATCAGATTTTTACTTTCCCTGCAATACTTGGTAATGTATAGGGAAAGTATTGGAATCATGTCGAAAATCGCAACTCGAGTTTTCGACGGATCTACACGTTTCGAGATCTCTAGAATACGAAAAAACTGTTTTTAGCGTGACGTCTGTGTGTGTGTCTGTTTGTCTGTCTGTGCAGATTTTGTATCCACTCTAACTAAAAAACTAATTGACCGAATTTCATAAAATTTGGTAGGTAAGTCACTTGTGCACGAATCTGATGCTGATTAGTTTTGGGTATAACTCGGGTTAAAAGAACCCGCCTTTTTTTGCGAAATGGCCCGCAAAAGCTTGTGTCCACTCTAACTGAAAAACTAATGGACCGAATTTCACAAAATTTGGTAGATAAGTCGCTTGTAGGCCACCCTGGTGCTGATTAGATTTTGGTATAATTCGGAAAAAAATAACCTGCCTTTTTTTGCAAAATGGCCCGCAAAAATCATCAAAATCTAAACTTAAGAACTACGTATGCTCAAATATAGCTATTAAATGCTTGTTTAATACGTAATATTTAGCGAAGAAAAGAATAAGACCAACCCCATTACACTAGGACTAGCCATTCTCGAGATATTCTAGTTTTTGGTATTTTTCCTACACCATTTTTGAAAATAAGTCCAGTTTTCAAATGAGAACGAAAATTGAATCAAAAGTGAATTAAATTTAATTTAAATAAATAGAGCGTGAATATAAGTCTGCAGGGAAAGTCATGTGCTGCCCACATCAGATTTTTACTTTCCCTGCAATACATGGTAATGCATAGGGAAAGTATTGGAATCATGCCGAAAATCGTAAATCGAGTTTTCGACGGATCTACACGTTTCGAGACCTCTAGAATACGAAAAAACCATTTTCAGCGTGACGTCTGTCTATGTGTCTGTCTGTGCAGATTTTGTATCCACTCTAACTAAAAAACTAATAGACCGAATTTCACAAAATTTTGTAGGTAAGTCACTTGTGGGCGAGTCTGGTGCTGATTAGTTTGGGGTACGATTCGGGATAAAAGAACCCGTCTTTTTTTTTTGCGAAATTGCCCGCAAAAGCTTGTATCCACTCTAGCTGAAAAACTAATGGACCGAAATTCACAAAATTCGGTAGATGGGTCACTTATAGGGCACCCTGGTGCTGATTAGATTTTGGTACGATTCAGAAAAAAATAACCTGCCTTTTTTTGCAAAATGGCCAGCAAAAATTGTCAAAATCTAAACTAAAAAGCTACGTATGCTCAAATATATCCATTAAATGCTTGTTTAATACGTAATTTTTAACGAAGAAAATAATAAGACCAACCCCATTACACTAGGACTAACCGTTCTCGAGATATATTAGTTTTTTTCGTATTTTCTCCACGTCATCTCTGAAAATAAGTCCAGTTATCAAATGAGAACGAAAATTGAATCAAAAGTGAATTAAATTTAATTGAAATAAAGAGAACGTGGATATAAGTCTGCAGGGAAAGTCATGTGCTGCCCACATCAGATTTTTACTTTCCCTGCAATACATGGTAATGTATAGGGAAAGTATTGGAATCATGCCGAAGATCACAACTCGAGTTTTCGACGGATCTCGACGTTTCGAGACATCTAGAATATAAAAAAATCTGATGTGGGCAGCACATGACTTTCCCTACAGACTTATATACACATTCCCTTTATTTTAATTAAATGTAATTCACTATTAATTCAATTTTCGTTCTCTTTGGTAACTGGACTCACTTTCTAAAGTGGCTTAGGGAAAAAACGAAAATATCTCGAGAACAGCTAATCCTAGTGTAATGGGATTTTCTTATTCCTTTCTTCGTTAAAAATTACGTATAAAACAAGCATTTAGTGGATATATTTCAGCATACGTAGTTTTTTATTTTAGATTTGGTCGATTTTTGCTGGCCATTTTGCAAAAAAAGGCAGGATATTTTTTTCCGAATCATACCAAAATCTAATCAGCACCAGGGTGACCCACAAACAACTTATCTACCAAATTTTGAGAAATTCGGTCCATTAGATTTTCAGATAGATTGGATACAAGCTTTTGTGGGCTATTTCGCAAAAAAAAAGGCGGGTTCTTTTATCCCGAGTCGTACTCAAAACTAATCAGCACCAAATTCGCCCACAAGTGACTTACTTACCAAATTTTGTGAAATTCTGTCAATTACTTTTTTAGTTAGAGTGGATACAAAATCTGCACAGACAGACAGATACAAAGACAGACACAGACACAGTCGTTAAGCTAAAAATAGTTTTTTCGTATTCTAGAGGTCGCGAAACGTGTAGATCCGTCGAAAACTCGAGTTGCGATTTTCGACATGATTCCAATTCTTTCCCTATACATTACCATGTATTGCGAAAGTAAAAACTATTTTTAGCGTGGCGTCTGTCTGATGATTTCCAGATGGTTTATATCGGTACATTTCTCGTAGGGTTTTTACCTCTTCCTTTATGTAGTGTTTGAGATGGATGATGTCAAATATAAGCTCTTCCTTGTCGATATCGCTTTTATAATAGGCTGCCAAATTTTCGCAATGCTATCTTATCTCTTTTTCTACCAAGTCGTGAATTCTCTCAAAAAATCCAAATCTCTCAAAAATTACTTCATACGCTTGAAGACGTTTTGTTAAGTTTAACCTTAGACAGTCGATTATAGAAAGGAAACTTTGAACCTTAAATTTCTGTTGACCTTTCAAATGTACGTCAGGCGCATTTCCATCAAAGAATGTGACCCGACAGCTCCGATTTTTCTTGCGAGATCCGGAATCTTTGTAATCCTGGTTCGAGTCGCCGGACTTTTCTTTTGCTTTGGCTTCATGTACCCCAAACAGTTCTCGCTTGGCTTCAATCTGGAAAATCAATGATCGGATAAGCTTGACAGCTTCATATAAATCCATTTGCTCGTTCTGCTGGAATGTGCTGGTTTTGTTACATCTTGGCAGGATATCGTTCCACAGGATGGTCAAGAAGACTGTCTCCAATCTGTTCATTTGCTTTCGCAAACCGCTTGCAGCAAGACGAGCATCATGCTTCTCCTCCTCATCGTCGATGAAGACGTCGAATGCTGCCTTGATCTGGTCATAGCATAAGTATGCAACTGCATCCGCTCTCGCAGACCAGTGAGTCGCCGACAGTTTTTATAATCTTCTTCTTAGGGCCCAGGGCTGAAACTAGAACATCCCAACGGTGTCGTGAAGCCGAAAAGAAATTATACAGATTTTGGATAAAAGAAAATAAGAAGCTTCTGCACAGTTTTCCGCTGCCTAGACCCCGACCAGGTTCAGCGAATGTCCTGCACAAGGGAAGAACTCAGCACACTCGCTGTCTTTCTTGATTCTTGTTTGCAATCGTGAGTGCTTCTCAGTCATATGCATTATCATATGACTGGTCTCCGCAACTTATAAGTGGAATCCTGTGTTCCCTTAGGAACGTTATGACTACTTCGGCAAGATATTCTGCTCTATGACCACGGATAGGGATAAACTGCAGAAACCTTTCTATCACCACCCCGGCTTTCAAATAACGAATGATGAATGTCAGCTGGTCAATATGTAGACAATAGCTTCTAAAGCTTTCAGACAATAGCTTTCAGAGACAATAGCTTCTAAAACATTCTTTCCCATGATTTCGATAAACTCCTCACAGGTCATGGCTGAAAGATAAGGTGTTCCTTGTCTTGCATTTCCATATTTGTTGATGTGTTCTTGGAGAAATGGATCGAACTGACCTAATAACTCCAGAATACTCAAATAATTCCCATTCTTAACTGATCCAATCTTTTCATTGCTTCCTCTCAGCGGTAAGCCTCTCGAAGCCAGAAACTTGATTACTTCCACGATACTTTTCAAAACTTTCTGCCAGTACTCCTGCACTTTGTTCAATGCAATTTGCAGTTCGGTGTCTATACGCCGTCACTTTTTGTCGCCAATTACTGTACTACTGTTGCCAAATAAACAATTATAAAATATATACAATATAAACAAATGAGTGAAAATAGCCAAATGTCCCAAATAAATCGCCAATATTGTCGCCAAGTTGGGTTATGAGGCCCCCGGCAAAAGCCGGGTTCGCCCATGCGGTAAAACGGCTTAGGTATTAACAGAAAAGGCAAAAGGAGAGGACGTATTCATACCTCGCATACCGTTGATACCAACCAACCAACTATTCAGCTGCAAACGAGTCCAGTTCTCAGACTGGCATTTGCCATGACCATCAACAAAGCTCAAGGGCAAACTCTTAAGTTTGCAGGCATGAATTTAGAAAGTTCTTGCTTCTCTCATGGCCAATTGTATGTGGCATGCTCAAGAGTAGGAACTTCACAAAATTTGTATGTTTTAGCTCCGGGAGGAAAATAAAAAAATTTGATGTGGGCAACACATGACTTTCCTTATATAATGTAATACATTTACTACTTTTACAGTAAAAACAAAAAATCTGATGTGGGCAGCACATGACTTTCCCTGCAGACTTGTATCCACGTTCTCTTTATTTTAATTAAATTCATTTCACTTTTAATTCAATTTCCGTTCTCATTCGGTAACCGGACTTGTTTTCAAAGGTGGTGTAGAGAAAATACGAAAAACTAAAATATCTCGAGAACGGCTAGTCCTAGTGTAATGGGGTTGGTCTTATTCTTTTCTTCGCTAAAAATTACGTATTAAACGAGCATTTAATGGATATATTTGAGTATACCTAGTTCTTTAGTTTAGATTTTGACGATTTTTGCGGGCCATTTTGCAAAAAAAGGCAGGTTATTTTTTCCGAATCGTACCAAAATCTAATCAGCACCAGGTTGGCTTACAAGCGACTTATCCACCAAATTTTGTGAAATTCGGTCCATTAGTTTTTCAGTTAGAGTGGATACAAGCTTTTGCGGGCCATTTCACAAAAAAGGCGGGTTCTTTTATTCCGAATCGTACCCAAAATTAATCAGCATTAGCCCCGCCCACAAGCGACTTACCTACAAAATTTTGTGAAATTCGGACCATTAGTTTTTTAATTAGAGTGGATACAAAATCTGCACAGACAGACACACAGACAGACAGACAGACACACAGACAGACAGACACACAGACAGACAGACAGACACACACACAGACGTCAGGCTAAAAATGGTTTTTTCGTATTCTAGAGGTCTCGAAACGTGTAGATCCGTCGAAAACTCCAATTGTGATTTTCGGTATGATTCCAATACTTTCCCTATACATTACCATGTATTGCAGGGAAAGTAAAAATAGGTTACTTTTATAGTAGTTATTTATATTCTTTCTTATAGTAGATACTTATAGGTTTTTCTTATAGTAGATACTTATATTCTTTCCAAGATATTGAATTTTCGACAATGAGTTGTCATTTTCATCCATTTGGCGAGATTCTCGTTAATTTGGCAACATTTCAAAAAGTCGCCAAGTTCGCGACATTCCGCCAAAATCTCGCCAAGCGTTATGGACGAAGAAATAAGTTATTCTTACAGCAGACAAATGACTATTGGCGTTCAAATACAAACGTATTACTCAAAGTATCTTTTTCCATGAATGGAACGAGCTAGCTCCACGAGAATGATGTCACCCAATTCATCGCATGGTATTATATATGAAAAGTGAACATGGTTCTCAATAGGAGATATTTTTATTATTATTTTATATGACTTTTTAATAATTTTTTTGAAAAATGTGTAATATCTCGAGAACGGTTCATGTTAGCGTTCTAAAATTTATGCCAATCGTTTCCTAATGAAAAATTACATAAGTAATTTCTATTTGCGTAACTTTATTAGTGGTTTTGATTTTTTGACGATTTTTTCAAAATTTCATTCGAAAATTTAGGGGGGTTCTGAACATTCGATTGCGTATAAAAACAATAGGCTTCCAGTGTTTACTGATTGTGATTTTTGTACCAAATTTGGTTTGAATCGGTTCATTCGTTCGTCAGTTATCGTCTCCACAGACTCACTGACACACACACACACACAGACATCACTTCAAAAATGTTTGATTCGTGATCAGGGATGCTTGAAACGTGCTCTCCCGTCGAAAACTCGGATTCGAATTTTCGACCCCGTCACAATACTTTCCTTATACATTATGTATATAAGGAAAGTAAAAATGTGGTTTACAAGCAAGCATTGTGGTAAAACCTAACAAATTAGGATAATGTCATTTAATTTGTTAACATTTGCATTGTTGCCTAGCGTTTAAGAGTAATTTTAGTTTTCCTTTCAAACTGTACATCAATTGTGGACACCTAATAATCACATCCGGGGACATTGCCCGCCAGGGACTAGCTGCGAAGGGCATGCCGTAGCAGCTATGACTTACATAATGCAATGATTTTTTTTTCTTACATATTGCAATGAATTTACTTCTTTCACAGTGAAAAAACAATGTATAAGATTCACGGCCCAATATGTTCCGGTGTAATTTTTATCAGAGTTTTGCATCATAAATCCCGAGCAACGCCGGGCAATCGCTGCTAGTTATTGATATTTTCGGAGATTATTGATTCAGAAATTATTAATATTTTCAAATTATTATGTTATTGTTTTATCGCGGTAAAAATTATTGAAACTCATTGTACGTTGTATGAGAAATCTTCTTTGATGCACGGGTATATCTTCTAATCTACGAGAAAATAAGTAGTACAGGTATATTGGCATATATTGGAATCATAAAAGGGCTTCTGGTATGAAGATTATGGGGATTATTGATATTTGCATTTTATTATGTCATCAGTTTTATTTTGGCAAAGATCTTTGAGAATCATATTGTAATATGGGTAATCTTCTACTAACACTTGGACATATCTTCTAATCTACGACGTCAAAAGTAATATAGGTATATCCTCCTATATAATTTTAGCACTTTCATTTTGACATATATTGGAATCAATTACTGCCTTCAGGTTTAAAGATTACGGATTTATTGAAATTTTCAATTTATGCATGTAATGTATAATACAGGTTATATCTTCTAATATTCGTCTATTAAAGTAGTACGGGTCCCATAAAATTTTAACGGTTTTATTTTGCATATATTGATACAATTCCATATCTTTTGTAAATTTGCTTACAAAAGGGACCAGGATGTTTTATTCTTCAGATCTGCCCGTGAAGATAATTTTGTATAGCAAGAACAGAGATTCTTAAACTATGTTTTAGGAGCATTAAATAAATTATTTTAACAGAATATTTTGATTATAAATAAATACTTGGATATTTAACACAATAATATGCATGTGCAAATCTGACCTACCTTTTAAGTCTACAAAAATTATCCCAATATTGTGATAATCATGATGCAAAATCACCCTCTGGATAGAATATTAAAATTCAAATTGACCTAGGGGCTTAAAAAAATATGTCAGTAATTACACTTTCCAGACAGAAACCTCTGTGCCATAAATTGCACTGGGTCGGATTTCTATGTCAATAGCAAGAACTTAAGATTGGCCAAATAAACTATTATCATATGGTGAAAGTTTGTAAATTAAGATATTGACATGAAAACCTTTAAATTAAATAAAATCATAAAAATACACAAAAATAAGAATCCAAATTGAATAAACAAAAAAATTCATTTATTATTATTTTTTTTTATGGAGGCAAATAGCAAAATATGAATATAGTATGTTTTAAACAACTAATTATATTGTAAATATTCATTTTTTATTTTACTATTTTAATATATACCATATTTAATTAGATCACAAAAGAAATCTTAATGATCTTTAATAATTTATCTTGTTTACGTAGATTAAAAAAATATAGGCCTCATGATAATACGAATCTCTACGTTTTCTTTATGAAAAAAATATATAAAATAGGTATATAAAACATTTTACTCATATCGGATAGGATTTCTATGTTAATAGCAAGAACTCAAGATTGGCCAAATAAAATATCATCATGTGGTGAAGTTTGTAAATTAAGATATTGATATAAAAACCCTTAAATAAAATCATAAAAATACACAAAAATAAGAATCCAAATTCAATAAACAAAAAAATTAATTTATAATATTTTTTTTTTTATGGAGGCAAATAGCAAAATATGAATATATGTTTTAAACAACTAATTATATTGTAAATATTTATTTTTTATTTTACTTTTTTTAATATTAACTATATTTAATTAGATCACAATAGAAATCTTAATGATCTTTAGTAATTTATCTTGTTTACTTAGATTAAAAAATATAGGCCTCATGACAATATGAATCTCCACATTTCCTTTATAAGAAAAATATTTAAAATATGTATATAAAACATCTTACTCATTAGATCTTGATAAAAATATAGAATATAGGAATGATTTGATATCTTGAGACTTGAGCATATACGGATTAAATATTAAGATTCATTATGTTAAGCCAACTAGGGATTGTGAGCACCTATGTGTCAAACACTAAAGGTCTCTATATACGATGCAAGAAATTGAATCAGGGTAAGAAATTTCCACTTGCCCAACAAGTCAATTTTTTTGTCTGGCAAGTAAAAAAAATCTGCATATTATATGGATTTTTTTTTCTCTGTTATTTTCCGTTTTAATATTTGTGAAAATCAAAATCTTGAATAAATGTGGCTACTACTAATATAAACTGACAACATGCTTTAGCAACCATGGTTGAAGCAGTTGATCTGGAGAATAATCTAACAATCTTTCAATCGCGCCAAATGTTATGCCTTGCTCAAACGATTGTCTTTCATTGCCAATGTGGCAACTTATACAATGTATAAAATTCAATCATCAACACTCAGGTTTTATGGTTGCTACCACTTTTAAGAATGATATTTCAGTGCATATTTGCAGCCGTTCTGTGTAAGAAAAATGTAGTTGAATTTTTGTTATGGTTTGCATATTAGCAAATCAATTTCTTTCTTTGTTGTGGCTAATTTTGGATAATTTTAATTCATTTTTAGGGTGATTAGCATATTGTTTAAATTGTTGATTATAGTTTCAAATGAATTTCGGTGATAGTTTTGCAAAACTAGGTCAGATAGAGTCTGAAGGATGTTTTTACCATTGCTATTGTTGGATTATTTTAATTCATTTTTAGTCTATTTTGCAGATTTTGTTTATTGTTGATTAATTTCAAATTGATATGCGTGATAGTCCTGTAAAACATTGCGGAATTGAGCCTTGATGGTTAGTCTTTTTTGTTTAATTTATCCTGTATTTTGAAATTTAGTTTAGTATTTGCATGTATTTTGAAAATTACTCTCATGCATACAATTTTTGAAAAGTTTCACAAATTTTATTTTAAATTCTAAAAATTTTATAAATATCAGATATGTGAAATATTTGCGACATTCCACAAAATTTTAAAGTATTGGATTTGTGAAAAATTTGCAAACATCCACAAATTTTCAATGTATTGAATTTCTGTAATATTGGCAAAGTCCCACAAAATTTTAAAATATTCGATTAAAAAAAAAAATTTTGTTCTACAAATTTTAAGTCTTAAAATTTTCTTAGATTTGTGAAATATTTGCAAAGTCCCACAAGTTTTTTTCTGAATTTTTATAAGTATTGGACTTGTAAAAATCAAATTATCGTGTTTTTCAATGTTTTCTTATATCTGATAATTTTCTAAGGTATATGATTCTATATTGTTTTTTTCAGCTATAAATTGCTAATCCATTATATTCAAAAATATATTTCATGACATAGTAATTTACATAACTTCTGATGGTTTCTATATATCTAAATAATTTTCAGAGTATTTTATCTTGTATTTTTATATTTTATGACAACATTTTTCTATTTCAAATAACTATTTATTTAGATTATAAATTTAATTTCATATCATGGTTCGATGAATCACTTTCAATAGGGATGAGCTTATTTTTAAAAATTTGGCGAGATTTGGTACATAGAAAAATAACGAGTAGAGGATTATTCTTTGGATTTGCCTATAAAGCTATGGGAAATGTGTATGCACAATATCTTAATTAGTCATATGTTGTGTATATTTGTTAATTTTTTTTTTACATTATGATTACATAAATGCTGATAAATTTTACAGCAATTATATTTTTTCAAGAAGAAATGATGAAAATATTATGCAATGCTATTATTTTATATGGTACTGGCGAGTGAAAGAAAATTTTAGCAAGTAAACTATGAGCTGAAACTTCTTACCCTGAATTGAACTATCAACTTATTGTGTGAACTTGTTTCCTGTAAAATGGAAGTTCAATGTTATAATTTTTAATATACAATGTCTTGAACAAACCTTTACAACTGCAAATATACAAATATTTTTTGCAGTGAAATCTAACTTTGAAACTTAACATACACTTATTTTCATATGATTTTCCTAATTCTTTTTCAAAGCAATTGCCAAAGCTATTTATGGCAGAAACTTCTGCTATGCGACATAAGCATTTAAAGAAAAAAATATTTATAAATTAAGAGTATAGCACTTAAACATTAAAGAAAAAAAAAGAAGCAATATATTTATAAAAAGAAAGAAGTGTATTTACAAACAATAATGCAGTAATTAAAAATATTGTAAACAAGATCATCTGAGCACATGCCAACTGCAGATGAATAACAAGAAAATAATGTGAACTGTGTAAATAGACTAAGTTTGTGGGAGTGAAAAAAACAGTGTTTAATATACCGCCACGTAAGAATGCCTGTCCCATTCTCCCTCCATAGAGCTGTGGGAGTGGCTAACTTCCAGCTCAAGACTGGCCACGACTTTCTACAGAAACATTTACATCGTTTTGGCTTGTTGGATTCTCAGACATGCCCACTTTGTGGCCTTGGTGACATGACTGGTGATCACCTCTACACTTACCCTGGGCTTAGTGACGTCGCCGATAGAAATTCTGCGGAGGATGACTTTTCGTTTCGTTCAAGACTTTACTGGGCTGCCCGACAGAGACTGATAGTTGAAAAACCAAGGTCAGGCGTAGGATAATATATATATATATATATATATCACCACGTGTAAATTGAAAGTTGTATAAACAGTCAATTTTTAGATTTAAGTTTTCGTATCATACAAAGGGTCTTTAAACTTCATTATGTTAATCCAAATAGATATCTTGAGCACATGTACCATACACTAAGATTCATTATGTCAACCCAAATACTCACAGTTGCTCACAATTAAGGGTGAGGGTCAGTAAATCTTCTGTCCTATCCATGCTTTAACTTTCGCGGCAAACGTTTTTCGCCGAAATTCTGCTCAAGCAGTTGCGAAATATTTTCCGATAGATAAAATGCAGTGCTTAAATTATATTAAACTACATTTAATACCCAATAAAACATAGAATATATTTTTTATTTTAATTCAAAATATTTTTGTTGCTGCCATTTCTTGTCGTAATTTAATTCATACTGACTATTTTTATTTTTTAATGAACATTTTAAAATGTCTATTCCTTCTAATACACTATTAAATACACACACACACAACAACAGATCATCTTAAATAATAAAAGGCAATGTCTGTGTGTGTGTCTGTCTGTCTTATACACTATACGTTTCGCGACCGCGCGTCGGAGAGCTACGAAATTTTGCAATCGGAGACCCTGGGGGGTGAGAAGGGGACACGTGAAAACCGATTTTTAAAATTTTAATTATTTTTTTTGTTATTTAATGTTTTATGCGATTTCGACCGTTTTTTGACATTTTTGCTCTTTTTTCTCCACGATCCGGACATCGTAGAAAAAAACAAATCACACCATCGGAAAGAGCAGAGAATTTCGAGTAAAAATATATAAATTTCAAATCTCAGGGACAAATTCTAATATTTTTTTATGATTTTAAAACAAAAGTCACTTTTGACTCAAAAAAACGATTTTTGGTTTTTAAATTCTCGCATAGTAAAAAGTACTCAGAATTTCGACTAATAATTTACATTTTTAGAAAGGTCAAACATCTTGCATTCTTACAAGTCCAATCTGGTCAAGAAATATTCCGTATTGCCCACAGGATCGGGATTTTAAAAGTTTCCGAATTTCAATTTCTCGGCGTTCCGCTCGGCGTGCCGCTTCGTTTCTCCCCCGCTGAAGGAGGGAAGGTGGTGGTGGGGACGTCAAGGTGGAGGTGACGTCACGGTTCTGAATAGAGCTCCTTTGCTCTATATAAATTATTATATTTATATTTTAAATGATGGGACGATATGGATTTTTTAAATGTATATTTTAACTTTTGGATATTTTAAATGGATATTTTAATTTTATGGATATTTTAAATGATGGAACAATGAAACAATGGAATGAGGATGATGGAATTAAGCATATGGTCATTTTAAATTGCAAATTAGCGCGCGGGAAGTTAGCGGTAGGCCCGGGTTCGATACCCGCCACTGCCAAAACTGCCGCTGTTTTTACGTGGAATACGATCACGTTAAATATGTGGGTCCGTAAGTTCTTCCGAGAGGTTGGTAGTAAGGGAAGGAGGATACGGCCCCTGTGGATCCCTCCCCCACTGGGTTCACGTCTAAATTGGATGAATATATAGAAAGTTATGGAGATTGTCGCGAGAGCGCGGCAGCCCAGTGGTTAGCGCGCGGGAATTGCACTCAGTAGGTCCGGGTTCGATTCCCGCCACTGCCAAAACTTACGCCACGTTCACGCAGAGTACGATCACGTTAAACATGTGGGTTCGTGAGTCCTTCTGAGAGGTTGGTGGTAGGGGAAGGAGGGTACGGCCTAAATTGGGTGAATAAAAAGAAAGTTATGGAGATTGTCGCGGAGGGCTAAGTAGCCCAGTGGTTAGCGCGCGGGAATTGCACGCGGTAGGCTCGGGTTCGATTTCCAAAATTGCCGCCGTGTTCACGCGGAGTACGATCACGTGGAATAAACATGTGTGTCTGTAAGTCCTTTCGAGAGGTTGGTGGTTGGGGAAGGAGGGTACGGTCCCCGTGGGTGCCTCTCCCACTGGGTTCCGGTCTAAATTCGGTGAATAAAAAGAAAGTTATGGAAAATGTCGCGGAGGGCGAAGTACACCAGTGGTTAGCGCGCGGGAATTTCACTGGGTAGGCCCGGGTTCGATTCCCGCCACTGCCAAAACTGCAGCCGCGTTCACGCGGAGTACGATCACGTTAAACATGTGGGATCGTAAGTCCTTCCGAAAGGTTGGTGGTAGGGGAAGGAGGGTACGGTCCCTGTGGATGTCTCCCCCACTGAGTTCCGGTCTAAATTGGGTGGCACTTCCTGGCCGTCCAAACAGTTACCTTACACCTTCTGGTAAGGTCGCGCCAGCGAGTGTGCCACGGTTACAATTTGCCACGGTCAGAATTTTCAAGGGTAGAGAACAGGCTGGTCGCCAAAGGCGGCTAGTATTTAATAATTTCACAACCACGGAAACGTAATTGAACTTTGACTTCAAGACAAAGGAACTTGAAGACAAAGCTGGAGTCCTCAGTGATGTACATTTAAAACCCCTTATCAAATTTATAGAATGAGAAATTACCTTTCCATGATTGTGGCAATTATATATGATCTGTTGTTATATATAATACTGTATTAGAAGGAATAGATATTTTAAAATGTTCATTAAAAAATAAAAATAATCAGTATGAATTAAATTACGACAACAGATGGCAGCACCAAAAATATTTTGGATCAAAATAAAAAATATATTCTATGTTTTATTGGGTATTAAATTTAATTTTAATATAATCTAAGTAAAGCATTTTATCTTTCAGAAAATATTTCGCAACTGTTTGAGCAGAATTTCAGCAAAAAATGTGTGCCGCGAAAGTTAACAAAGTGTGGCTATGGCAGAAGATTTACTGACACTCACCCTTAATCATAAAAAACAGAATTTTCTTTTAAGCAACATGAAACTAATTTGTCTTTCTAGATTAAATTTGTATTCTAGACTAAAGATGTATTTAAATTTATGGCGACATTACATAATGTATCATGGCAAAGGCACATAACTTGAGAAATTTCAGACACAATTTCAGGTGGTTAAAAAAATGTTTTCATGCAGTCTGCAAAATAAGTGATTTTTAGTGAGTACAATTGGACAATTAAGAGCAACCTCATTTGAGAACCTCTAAATAAAAAAAAAAGAACAGCACAGTCACTCTTAGAGATGAGGGTATAAAACCAATACATAAACTACATTTCTTAGATTTTAAAACTTAACTAAAACAAAACACAAATTTAATTTTTAGAAATGCAAAGGGTTTCCAGAAAAACATTACCGTGGCAGATGTCATTTTCCACCAAGGATTTACCACATTTGGCAATTCATCTATCCAAAAAATATCGTCAAATCCAAATTCTTTATATCAAAGTTGTACCATTAATATAGTCCAAAGCAGCTATACTCAACCTGCGGCCCACCAAACTTTTATAAGTGAACAGGTAAAGGCAGTCAAAAAACTTTACAAGCTGTAGGCATTAAACTATTTAAAAGTTCGTGGGAAAAATCTGTCAATTGGTTGGCAAGAGGGTGCGCGCCGCTTACAATGCGGCAAACCTATCACCTGAATTCCAATCGCCTAGCGTCCCTTGTCATTTGAATCTGCAGGCTGCTGGTCACAAGTTTACTTCTGTTTTGCTTGTGTCGTGTTGGTGCAAATTGCTTGAGATTTTTTTCTAATTGTAAGAGTTGGTTAGTGATAATAAATCACAGTGAACTAGTAACAGTTCTGTGTATGAAACTGTAATTTTTAATTATCCAAAATGTCAGGAGTGTCTTCTAAATACAAACGAAAAATATCCAATGAAAATAGATTGTTTCAAGACAATTGGGAAGCTAACTATTTTGTAGTGCAAAACAAACATGGTTCAGCAACTTGTTCGATCTGCCATGAAAGTGTTATATAAAAAAAATATAATATTGCTTGTCATTTGACCATTAAACACAATTTGCTCAATGACACTTTTTCCAAGGGATCTCTCATGTGAGAAATTGTTTTTTTTAAAAAGTCATTGCAACAGCAACAAAATGTTGTCGGTGGCAATGTCACAAGATGCAGCGGCATCAAACGCATTGTATGAAATTTGTCATACACTTGGTAAACATATAAAAACAGTCTACTGATGCAGAAATTGTGAAAGAGTGTTTCGTAAATGCTTCCAATGTACTGTTTGATAAATTTAGTAACAAAAATCAAATAATTTCAGAAATAAGAAAAAATCCAGCTCTCCGATTCTACCTGTATTAGACGTATTGAAAATATCGCAAAACATATTTGTAATAATGTAATTGAAGACTTGACAAGCTGCAAGTTTTTTAGTTTGGCTTTTGATTCCAGCCCCGATATTTAAGCAACATCACAATGCTCGGTTTTTGTAAGATACTGTACTGAACAGAACTCAATTCACGAAGAATTTTTTAAATTTCTTCCAATGAAGGGCCGAACCAGAGACACAGATTATCTTCATTTTATTTGCAATTTTCTTGTGCAGACCAAGATAGATATAAAACAATTAGTTTGTGTGTGTACTAATGGCTGTCCTTCAATGACTGGATTCGAAAATGAATTTATTTCCCTACAGAAACAAATATAATTTGACAAATCTAATAACATTTCATTGTATTATTCACCAGGAAAACTTGGCAACATATATTGGTAATCCCAAAATAGCACGTATTGGTAATCCCGAAATAAAAACTGTGATGAAAACTGTCATAAGTATAGTGAATTATATCCAAACACGAAAAGTGAACCACAGAAAATTTAAGTCTTTTAGACAAAGTGGGTAGTCAATATAGCGACATTCTTTTATACACCTCAGTGCGTTTGCTTAGTAGAGGAAAAGTTTTGGAAAGGTTTTTTCTTTGCGACAAGAAATAATGTTTTTACAAAACAATAAAATTTTCGGTGAACTACAAAATGATAGATGGTGGTGTATTCCAGCTTTTACGTGCGGCATTACAAAGAAGCATAACAGTCTCAATAATGATTTACAGGGTGAAAATAAGATAATTTCACAAATGGCAAATAAAATATTTGCTTTCGAAGAAAAATTAAACATTTATTATGAAGAAATAAAAAACCAAATACTGCAAAACTTTCTAACCATGACAAAAGCTAAACAGGATGGTATTGATATTGCTATAGAAAACTATATAATCATTTTAAATTATATAACTGCAGTA
Organism: Amaurobius ferox; assembly: GCA_951213105.1. Taxonomy (NCBI): domain Eukaryota; kingdom Metazoa; phylum Arthropoda; class Arachnida; order Araneae; family Amaurobiidae; genus Amaurobius; species Amaurobius ferox. Next base: position 14,581,050 of record OX578155.1, on the reverse strand, counting down.
TCTGAAGATTTTTGAAAGTAGATTTCAGGATTTAAGGGAAATTAAGAATATGCTGTTGCTCCTAGAAAATCCCTGGCACTTGAAACAGGCAATAATATCGGAACTAGCTAGTGTATATTGGGGTGTAATTACGAAGAGCTATTTGATTAATTTATTGACATGAAAAACAATACACACCTGGAAGTTATTTTTAAAGAAAAGAGGAAGGAAAAGGAGTATGCCGAATTTTGGAAAATAATGCACAAACAAAACGACTGTACAAAAATGTGCCCAAAATTTGTTCACATCAACGTATATTTGTGAATCTTCAACTTACTTGCATATACAAGCATCCTACTCCCCTAATATGCAAAGAATATATATAGAAACCGGCTTACTGATTCTCATCTGTATGACATTTTAAGAGTAATAAGTAGCAGTTACAAGCCTGATCTAAATAAGATTGTTAAAAAAGAGTTTACAATATCAACAGTCTCATTAGTTTTATTCCTTGATAAATAAATGCTTGGACTTATTTACATTTTATCATTAATCCTTATGTTGCGACCCATGTGAAATAGCTGTTTATGTGGCCCGAGAAAAAAGATGGCTGGACCAAAGATCATTAAATAACATGTGTTAAAACTCATTATATTTATACTTAATTAATAGAAATACAACTTATATTGGTTTGGGTTGGCACAGGAAAAAAGAAATATGTTTGCTCTCAATTGTCAAAGGATACATATACACAAGTCTCAGCTATATACACTGCTGGACAATTGCTAAGGACAGAAAACACTATCACCCATAGCAACCGCAAAATGAAAGGAAGCAAAATGTGGAAAATTAGAATAAGTGCAGGATACGGTAAGAAGAAGTGTGCGTATGCAAATTTTTCATTTTTACACCTGTTCATCACGTGATACTGAGATATAGCTCTGAGAACAGATTTAAAAGATTTAACGCGTATGGACAGTTGTTCCCAGTGAAAGTTTTACAAGAGAGATTTAATTGACGTACTTGAAATTTTTGGTCTGTCTTCCTGATATAACTTAGATGTTTTACACATGGCTATATTATTGGAAAAATCGAAGAAGGGCAAAAAATAAGAGATGTTTCTAGGGAGTTCAACATCGCCCACAGCGTTGTTTCACAGCTGTGACAAGCATTTAAAACAACTGGAATGTAGCAAGCGTCACGGGGGAGGTCGTGTTAGAAGTACGACACCTGCAGGAAACAGGTGCATTGTCCTATCGGCAAAAAGGGACTATCGCACCACAGCTCAGGAGGTGGCAAATCAGTTTCTTGCTACCAAAGGAAAGCAGATCTCCAAGAAAGCTGTAGCCAGACGTTTTGGAGGACTATATGCCCGCATACCTGTTGTGTGTCCCATTGTCCAGACTGCACCATACCGCCCATTTGCAATGGCGTCGTGGGCATCGCAATTGGACTGAACAGGACTGGGCTTGCGTGTTATTCTCAGATGAGAGTAGGTTCAGTCTGTCATCGGATTGTAGGCACCAACTGATTTGGCATGAGTGGTATTGCTTATCGTCCAGAAAATATCCAGGAAAGAGACAGATCTGACATGCAGTATCATGGTATGGGCTGGCATCATGATCAATGGCCACACACCGCTACATGTGGTTGTAACTGGGACTATGACTGGCCAACGATACATTGATGAAGTTCTACTGCCTCATGTTCGCCTTTTCCATGGTGCTGTTGGTGATAAATTTGTTTTCATGGATGACAATGCACCATGTCATGGAACACTCGCTGTTCAGAATTGTCTAGTCAGTGAGGGTATTCAATGTCTCATATGGCCAGCACCTTCTACAGATCTAAACCCCATTTGAAAATGTTTGGGATGCTTTGGGACGATGACTTGCTGGTCGAAAATATTCTCCAACAAACAAGAACATCCTCATCCGTGCAGTGACAGAGGAGTGGGATAATTTGCCTCAAGAGCTGCTGGATAATGCTGTGCAAAGCATAACACGACGTGTGGAATGCTGCATCGCACTCCACGGTGGACATATCCAGTGTTAGAAATTAAAAATTTGAACTAGGCGTCATATGACGCCTGTAGGTTCTGAGACTAGGTGCCAAATAGACACAGCTAGTTGCCATTTTTACAGCTATAACAATAACAACTATTTTTTAAATACCCATTTTTGTTAACTATATAAAAAAATAATAATTCAGATTTTTATATTAAAAATTGTTTTAAATTTTCTTAAAATTTAAAATAAACTGAAAAAGAAAATCAAGAAAAAATAAATAGAAAAAATTGCTAATTTGTTTTAACTTGGCAAAAAGGGTATAAAAAACAAATTAAAATAAAACTTCTATTTAACAATTTTCAACCCATTACCCCTTCATTTGTAATGCTTAAAAATTAATATTCCCGAGTTAAAACAGCAATTAATATAAAAGTTTTAGTTGATGAAAACAAATTGCGAGAATGGAAAAAACATGATAATAAAAGGGGATAAACAGATAATCACGTATAAATGCAGATTTTAGTGACATTTCCATATAATCTTTCTCATATTACTTACAAATATAAGAATTAAACACATTTAAAATTAAAATATTATAAGGGAATCTTGAGCAAAATTTAGTCACTTTTTGTGGCCAATTTTGTCAAAGCATGGAATTTCATTTTAAAATCTGTTTACTATATTCATCTTAAAAGTTTAAAAAAAAAAAAAAAAAGGGGAGGGGGAAAATTTGTATATTTGTCTGGAGATGGGCAGTCAATGCAAATATCGGTGCTTCACAAAGAAATGCAGAGTTGGCAGCTAGGGTTCTGTATTTGCAAATCAATAATAAGTTTTTGTTTTATAGTTGCTACGCTTTTTCTTGTCGCTATGACAAAATATAAATCATACCCTTGAAACTCATCTACACCCTTTAGGTGAGCTAGACAGTCTGGGTAATAATAAAAAACAGTATAAATCACATTAATTTCAGGGATTGATATAAAAAATGCATAGATGCGAACCTACCAGAAAAAAAGATAGGAACACATTGCATGAGGAGAAATTGCGCACTAATATCGTTTTTGCCTATACTGCTGCAAAATAGCCTTCTATTTCATTAATAATACGTTTGAAGAATAGTCTTTCTATATAATATACAAAATAATTACAAACATTTTAAACGATGCAAACAAATTGTAACAGTGGAAAAATACTTTCAAAATAAAACGAAATATAGAGGATTGCGATACTGCTGCAAAATAGCCTTTCATGTCATTAAAAATACGCTTGAAAAATAGTTTTTCTGTATAATATAGTATATACCAAATAATTACAAACGTTTTAGACGATGCAAACAGATTGCAGAAGTGGAAAAGTATTTTCACAATAAAACGAGATATAAAGAAGATCACGGACAAATGCCGTTTATCGCGGTACCCGGTACTTGTGCAATATAACTCTTCATTTCTTTAATAATACATCTGAAAAATAGTTTTCTTGTAATAACAAAAAATAATCAAACATTTTAGTCAATGCAAATGTGTTTCTCCAACATTAATTAGAAACAGACGCAATCACGTGAAAACGGATTTTTAGATGAAAAAACGGGAAAACCTCCATCTTAAAATTCCTGACTTTGTTTCTCATTTCGTGACCTACTTCTGATTTCATGACTTGTAGATACTCTTATGCAGATCTGCATACAATAAAATATAAATGTTATGGAAAAGAAAAATCAGATTCCTGGAACAAGACTGAAAAAAGGGAACAAGTACATAAAAATCTGAACACTTGGCAGCTATAAAAACATCATTTTCAATGTCTGATAACAAAATATTAGCTAACCAAATTTACAAGACACTGGAATGATTCAATCTGGAATGCAGTGTGTTCTATAATAGTAAGCTATTAGAATGTAAAGACTGCAGGATCACCGGATCACCCCCTTTTCTTCCATATGAGGGAAAAAGGGGAGGGGAGCAATAGAAACGCGTTAAAAACCTGGAGTCTCGGACATTGGAATATCTGAGGATAAAGCAAACAAATAAATTCTTCAGAAGTGCAATTTCAGGTCTTGAAGGGTGGGGGTGAGTTGAAGTACAATAAAGATCCCAATGTTTCCTTCCCTGAATAGACAGAGGGGTATTTTACTGTCTGTGTACCACCTGCAGATTTATCACTGTGGGCGTGTATAAAATGTGGCTTTTTTTTTTTCGACTACTGTCCAGTCTTCTACTAGGGATCCTAATTTAGTTAAAAGAAAAGGGAAGACTGATATTTAACAATAGCATTGTTAGGCGTCAAATTGAAATTTATAGTCGCAAATTACGACTAACGATCGCTAATTTCGAACACTGGACATATCCCATACTGACACCTTTCTGAAAGGTGTCTGCTGTCGTTCATATGCATTTTTCCATTTCTCTATACACAGCATTAAATGAACACTTTTTTCCTTTCAGATGTTTCAAAACTTTCTGTATTTTCCAGAATAATAAATGATTTTTATTCTAATGTCCGAACAGTGTGGCAACAATATTTTATCCTGCTGGGCCTCCACCCCTGCTTAATGTTGTGCTACATTGCAATTTGTGATCCGTCCTTAACAATTGTCCAGCAGCGTATGCCATTAAATACAATCAAATTTTATCATTTATATAAAATCAAGTACATAATAATTATACTGTCTAATGAAAAAAGTAATGGTCACGGTGAAAGTGCAATACTACCTTAATTGAAATTCGACACCCCTAATTTGCTCATTATTGGAGTGTCAATATACATATTTATCTACTAAATGTTTGGGTAGATTAAAAAGAAAATACATACAAGTATCATATGAATGACATGAAAATACATACAAGTATCATACAAAGTGAAAACATATAATATCAAATTATTTGTATAAAGTGGCAATCCTGATCATGGAGATCATCATTTTTATCTTCTTCAAGCTTGTAACTAAATTATCCTTAATGTATACTAGATTTCTCGGTAGACCCGGGATCGATTCTCTCCGCTGCCAAAAAAACTGCAGCCGTGTTCACGCAGAGTACAATCATGTTAAACATGTGGATCCGTAAGTCCTCAGAGGTGCGGAACTAAACCTGTAAACCGAGAGGTAGGCCAGGTCCACACTGCTGTCTCCAAGTAAAGATGAAAATAACAAATTTAGAGTACTAGCCACTGGCCAGTAGGTTAATTTTTTCTAGTAGCCAGTGGCCACTAGCCAGTAATTTAGTACACCAGTAAAGCCCACGGGCCAAATCCGACCTGTAATCGTCTCATATGTATGTATGTATATATATATATATATATATATATATATATATATATACACACACACAAGATGTCTTATATAAAATTTTTTTAAAAATCTATTCATATAACTTAAAAAAAGGTATTGGCAACAATAGGATATAAACCAAGATAGGTGGCCCCACATTTGCTTAAGGTATATGTTCCTACAATCGCAATAAGCAGTACTACTTATATATAAAATTTTTACTTAGCATGTCAAATATTTTACTGTTTTTTTTTTTTAAATATTTACTACTAGTAATTAGAAAAATACATTAAATCATGGAATTATAATTTTGCAATTTATTGGCACAATTTTGTAAAAACAATGTAGGAGTAAATTAAACACATACAAAGCTATTAAAGCCATTCTTTTATCTGAAATAACCTAATCATTTCACTTTTGCACATTCCTCTAATCCCCCTCCCCCCCAAAAAAAAGACTCATATTCCTATAATTCACCAACAAAATCATTAAGCTAAAATCAAAACGAGACCCGAAACTTAATAATAAAATTGTTGATGCTGCTTGAAGTGCTCAGTTTGTTTATATTACAAAATCATGTTTCACAGCTCCAAATGGAGAAATTATTCATTGGATCTTCCCTATGCCAAGGTCAAGTATCTGCAAAATACATTGGAGTTCTTCCCATGGACATTTAATGCCATCTACCAGACAAATTAATTCAAATAAAATATTCCATATGAAAATGTGCTGACGTGATCCTCGTCCTTTAGGGTAAGTTTTTCCTCGATGCAGATACATGATAGTCGTCCTTGAATGCAAGTTCACTGCCGACGTGCAGGCACGTTAACTGTCCGGAAAGGGTTAAAAAATACATATATGTGCGCAGTTACTCTCATGTGAATTACATCCACAGGTTATCAGTATTGAAGTTCACTTGGGGAGACAAAGGAGATGGGGCGTGGCTCGGGGCGCCTGCCGTACGGATAAGGTTAGGTGCTGGAGAATTTTTTCTTTCTTGGATAGTCCCGTTTTTATATTAAAAAAAGTGGCCGGTTGTCAAGTTATTTCAAGTCGCCAAATTTTCAGTTCAGTCGACGATTGGCGAGTGCTTATTTTTATCTCCAAGTGTCTTTTTTATACTTAATAACCTTGTGTGCATACATCAAAGGTGTGAATGAACCTTATCAATAAATTTAAAGGCAGAAAAAATCTTTAATTTGTAAAAATTGAAACCGAAATCAAAGTGTGTGACCAAAAATGAATAACATGTAAATTTTATCAAGTAAATAAAAATTTGGGGAATCTCAGTACTGGCCTAAAAGAAAACACTGTTACAGATACACACATAAAAACAAAACGATATTGATAAATACAGAGAATGTGGAGCATAATCAGTTGATTCAGATCTGCGCCACAGAAGACAACAAACTATATGATCTTGAATAGTCAAATTATTTTTTCTACAAATCCCATTTTTGCATATGAATTGTTATTTTCCTGTAATGTATATAAAAATCAATTTTGCAAATGCTTTTTGATACACAAGACATATGAATGAATACCTTATCAACAGTATATAAACAATTATATGTATTTAAAACATTCTTATATGAAAATACCTTTTTCTAAATTTCACATAGTTTTTCAGTGTGCACAAGAATGAAAAATATAAATATTTATACATGAAAATGTTATTTAACAAAATTCACGACATTCACTTGTGTTTATTTGATGTATTTTTCCTGATAAATGTATTCTCGAAAATTTCACATACAAAATGTTTTTCACTTATAAGTTTGTGCGAATTTAAACTAACTTTTACTGTAAATATTTTGACTTATTTCGCATTTTTCATCAGTGTGCACAAGTTTGTGTTTATTTAAAGGATCATTTTTTGCAAATGCTTTAAGTTAGATTTCACTAAAAAAAGTCGCCTACATTCATAAGTTTATGATAATTTTTAAGCTATTCTTACTATCTAACAAGATATATTTCATATTTGAATGGCTATTCATCTGCATGTACGAGTTTGTGCTTGGTCAAGTTGTCTTTTCTGACAAATGCACTTTGACATATTTCGCATTTGAATGGTTTTACACCAGTATGTAGAAGTTTGTGTCTCTTTAAAGTATCCCTTTTAGAAAATGCAGTTTCACATATTTCACATATATAAGGTTTTTCATGAGTATGAACAAGTTTGTGTCTATTTAATGTACTTGTTTGTTTAAATGCCATCTGACATAATTCACATACGAATGGCCTTTCATTTGTGTGCACCCGTTTGTGAACACTTAAATGAACTCTTTCCTTAAATGTTTTTTGGCATATATCACATTCAAATGGTTTCTCACCAGTATGAACACGTCCATGAATTTGTAAAATGCTTTTGTTAGCAAAAGCTTTGTCACAGATTTCGCATACGAATGGCTTTTCCTGATGATCTGTATGTACACGCTTGTGGTGCAATTTTAAAGTATCTTTTCTTGCAAATGCCATCTGACATATTTCACATACAAATTCCTTTTTAATGTGTGAAATTTCATGCCTTTTTAAATTATTTTCTTTCACAAATGCTGTCTGACATATTTTACAAACAAATGGTCTTTTATTTGCGTGTAAAAGTTTGTGTGTACTTAAGCCACTTTTTCGTACAAATGCTTTCAAACATATTTTACAAACAAATGGTTTTTTACTTATGTGTACAAGTTTGTGTGCATCTAAAGCATCTTTTCTTGCAAATGCTTTTTCACATATCTCACACTCAAATGGCTTTTCATCTGTATGAATAAGCTTATGTTTGTCTAAGTTACATACTTTATTAAATGCCCTATCACATATTTCACATACAAATGGCTTCTCACCTGTGTGGATAAGCTTGTGCAAAGCTAAATTACACTTTCCAGAAAATGCTTTCTGACATATTTCACATACATATGGGCTTTCACCTGCGGGGACACATATGTGTATTTTTAAATGATACTTTACTAAAAATGACTTCTGACATATTTTACATATGAAAGGCCTTTTACGGGTATGCATGTGTCTGTGAATATTTAAACTGCGCTCGTTTGAAAATGTCATTTGGCATACTTCACATGTAAATATTTTTTTACCTCTGTGTACAAGTTTGTGTGAATATAATTGATCTTTTCTTGCAAATGTTTCCTCACATATGTCGTCACACTCAAATGGCTTTTCACCTGTGTGTAAAAGCCTGTGCTTGATTAAACCACCTCTTTGTGCAAATGCCTTATTACATATTTCGCATACAAATGGTTTTTCACCTGTGTGTACAAGTTTGTGGGAATTTAAACTGTCTTTTCTTGAAAATGCTTTCTGACATATTTCACACACAAATGGCTTATTGCCTACGTGAACAAGCAAATGTCTTTTTAAACTTTGTTTATTATTAAACTTCGTTCGGCATATTTTACACACAGGTGATTTTTTATTTAAATCAGATTTCAGTGCATGAGTTTCAGACATATTTCAATTAAAAGTATCTCCTTATTTGTTCACAAGAAATTATCTATTTAAATCGACATAATTCTTTTTGTTATTAAGTCACAAATGACTTTGCACCTGGTGTAATATTAGTATTTTAAATTTAAATTAACATTGAGTGAACATTTTATGCAATATATTTCATTTACAAATTATTTTTTCCCATCATGCACATTTTTGGTGGATATAATTGATATACAAACTATTCTTCAACTGTATAAGCAAATGCTCATATAAATATTAATCCCTATAATCCTAAATAATATACTGATTTTGCATGTCTTCTTTTGAATTGCATATACACATATTTTATCACTCCAGTATGTATGAAAATATGAAGCATTTCTTGGAAAATTAAAATTATACCATATATTACACATTAACAGTTTTTACTGAAGTCAACATTGTTCCAAATCTTCTATTCACAAAAATGTTCTGACATACCATACAATATTTCAGTGTGCTGAAGACCCAGACTGTCCGACTCGTCCTGAGGACTTGAGCATCTAGTAGTTCAGTGTGTTGAAGACCCAGACCGACCGGCTCGTCAACAGGGACATGAGCAACCGATTAGTCGGCCGGAGTAGTTCAGTGTGTGTATAAACACATCTTTCTTCAAAGAAAAATTAATTCTTTAACGTAATTTTATAAATAAAAATGTAGATTAATTAATTTATCTGACGTACCATCTCTTTCAGAATGGAATCACAATCAAAAACCACAGATAGGGTTGTCTAATAACAGCTAAATTTTCTGGCGAAACAGATAGAGCTGATAGCGTATAATAAAATCTATTATATGGCTACTACTTTGAATTTTAGTATACTCAATGTTCAGTTACGATGATAAATAATAAATTACGGATAAGTAGCAATATTCCCATCAAAATTTGAAGAATATTTCTGTCGCATTAAAGTTATAAGCTATAGTAAGCATGGTTAGGCACAGAATAGTCTGTTAGGTTAGGGGGAAATGGAGTTAGTCAAGGTTATTATATCTATAGTTAGCAGACCGCGTAGATCTTTAGATCTTGAAGGTGACGCTTGTTTGCAGAAAATGGGTAGAGCCGGTAGAGAGAGTGGCCTCTACCTCCAATCAGAGGTCGTTTCTGATGTCATGTGACATTTTCTTTGTTACCGGTGGGGTTGCTTGCTATAAGAAAATATCGCCAAGGAGCGGGCCTCTGTCTCGAACGCTTCGTGCAAGGTTCAAGGCATTCCCATTTCGGCAGTGTCAGTTGTCGGTTGTCGTACAAACTCCTGGTTGCATTGAATGGCGGAGGAAATACGCCTACTAGGCCATGTTATCACATCAGTTGTGATATATATAAAGGTACGTAAACTACTTAAATTAATACGGTATATGTACAATGAACATTTCAGTAACATTTTGTTTTACTAATCATAATTTGATATTTAATTTTTGAGTTCTATTAGAGGGAGGGTCTGGATTCATCGTCCAATCCCTCCTTACCTAAATAGAAGCTTTCAAATTTCTTTAAAATGGATAAAACTGCATTTTTAGTTAATGTTAAAGGAGTATTTCTTGAAATTTCCTTAAAAAAGCCACTGACCCATTAACCCTCAACAAAAAGTGAAAGTTGACTGTGGTTTTAATTCAAAATTCTTCATTTTGCATTTTATGTTTCATACAAAATGTTACAAAAGTTCTGTACAAAAATGCCGTACCTATTTATGTAGTTTACGTAGTATATAATTTTTTTGAGAGATATAGAGCTCACCATATGGAAAATTAATATCGTGAAACTCGAGACAACATTTATTTCTAGTTACAAATTTAAAAAGTATTTCTCAGTCTTCAGATCTCTAGTTTGAATAGAAAAATGTCATAAATATGTGTATTTACTGTTATAAAATGTACAACGTATTTGTACATTTGATTATAGTGAATACACGTATTTATGATATTTTCCAGTTCATACTCGAGATCTGCATCAGGTTGGATTCGCATGAGTTTCTTTTGTTTCTCAAATTGCGGGCCGAGTATCCATTACTTTTTAAGCTGCATGTATACCTGTGAAAATTATTTTTAAGGTCTATATCTTATCACATATTTACTTTCTTATATAGTATAGAGAAAATATTATTTTCGATTTCGGTATTTTCATGCAAATATGTTTTTAAGGCGTCTTATCACTTACTTTCTCACTCCATAGAATATAGAGAAAGTATTGTTTTCCCGAAAATTTCAATTTCGAGATTTATATGCTATTATGTTTTAACACCTCCTGAGCACGCTTTCAATATTTTTAGATAGTGCTTCGTTTGTCCGTGGTCGATTTATTGTTTACACAATAACTGTTGCAAATATTGATTTTCACAAAACTACCTTTGTTAACGATAAATCTAATGGAATTTTTTTAAATGCGAGCGAAAACTTCGAAATTTTATATTTTCTTAACATGGGAGTATACGACAAAATTTCACGTAATCATTCATAAAAGGGGTTATTTATGGCTCAATGATCATGAAAATAGTGCCAATTAATCATTGTAATGAAAAACAGCTGCGATACAATTTCTGTGTTCGGTCGGAAGATCATTAGTTCCCTCGAGGGGGGGGGGGGGGGAGAGAGGAGTTATTCTTTATCCCTTTGAAGGGTATAATAAGTTATAATGGCAATCGTTTGCACCAGCAATACAGATTTTTCAAATTTTTTCTTATAAAATTTGAAAAATAATAAACACAAGTTACTTGAAAATAGATTCTGGTATAAGAAAGTTGAGTGGAGCCACATTCCAATTAATTCCATGGTTGCGCATGGGAAAAACGGAGCACTGGAATGATATTGGTTCGACGACGCATGTTAATATTTTGTAAATGATGACATTTGCTTTTAAATAAAAAGTACATCAGAAATAACATTATTATAAAGTTTAACAATTTTAAATTTTTATTCTTTTTTGATTTTCAAATTTGAGAGTTATTCCTTGATCTGAGTGTCCTGAAAATTAATAGTTATCGTATGTTCATTGATTACAATAATCGTACAAAATTTCATTCAGTTTGTTCGAATTATCGTGTTCACAGACATCATTGAAAAAATACTGCACATGACTTTCACACATCGTGATGAATTATTTTTATATATTTGTAAATATATAAAAATAATTCAATGTTTATAATTTCTGTAGAAAATACTTTTTTTCACTCATTTATGCCACTGATTTAAAAAGAAAATTATACCATAAAATTTATATTTCGACAATTTTTTGTTTGTATAAAATGTCTTTAGACGTATATGCAAAACCAAAATAACATTGATATTTAATAAATATCAAGTAAGTAAAATTTAGAGAATAAATTAAAACTGAAGCACAAAATTAATGTCTTCTCTCGTAATAGGAACGTCCTAAATCCACGAGAATGATATTAATTAATTTGTCGAACAATATTTTTGCATTTGGAAAGATAACCTTTTTTTAACAATACTTAATATTTCTTCCAAATCTTCGACTCTGTTTATCTACTCGTATATAAATAAAATTGAATATCTTCTTGTGTGCATGTATCAACACAGCAAAACAGGTGTACCGAATTTTATGAAAGTTTGTGGATCTTAGAATAGCCTCTTAAAATTTAATCCATATTTTGAGTTTCTAGAAGTCTAGGACAAGAGGTTGTCGAGATATTAATAAAATCACATAATTAAACATTCCATAGAAATAGCATTATACAGACGATATTTTCCCCGCAAATTCATTGAAAAAAAAAACTATATCAAGCTACTAAACCTATGTCAATGGACTAACTAAATCAAATCCCTAATAAATATCCATAGAATACTATATATTAGTCTGTGTAAAGATCTTTGGCCTTTCTCCTGTAAGTAAGCGTGTTGAAAACAATTGCCTGAGGGCTGAGGCAATGCTTCTTGGAATAATTTCGAAGGGTGACCTTGTCAGAGGGAAGAGGTGACAATCGCCTCACAGAAAATCTGTGAAGCATGTGTCACATAAATGGAAACGGTACATGTTCATGTGGGACGTGTGTGTGTAAGTCTAATACAAAAGAAAGAGTTCTTGTCGATCTAAGAACTGCCGTCAAGAATAGAGGTGCTCTAAGTTATATTCAACCTTTATCACCCCTTAGATATTGTTAAAATCACTGTAAAGTACATACAACATTCATACGGCTGATTTCTTATCATTATTTATTTCTTCCCGCAAAAATATTATTGGTTTAAATATGTTCAGAAATACTTACAACAAACTTTTACAAAAATTGTGTGATATGCTGTTTACACTACAGGTGCTGCAAAAATGCTGTTTGCGTGTGAAACATATTGCTTGCTTCATATTGCTAATTTGTTGAAACATATTGATTGCTTCATAGTGCATATAAATATCTATTAACATTATCCGAAACACAAGTTGCATGTGAAAGTGTGAGATTTCTCGCACTAAGGCGATCGCTCCAAACCTTCCGACCTACTCCTTCGAAGAATAGGGGCAGAAATATACGATTTTTTTTTCGGCCTGTTTGAAAGAAGTGATTTTCACTATGCGAGTTTTATACATTAAGCATAGTCATAGAAAACACTAGATATACTCCATTAAATTTTGAGAACCTTTTGATAAGTTTAGATCTACGGTAGCTAATTTTCTGCCATAAAGCTTTGAAAACATAAACTCCTGAAGAAAGTAGCAATAAATACAAATATGCCCGCTATTGCTAGGGGACTTATTGATTAACGTATCATATTTTATGTTCTCATGATATATAATTTTTATTCAGTCATGATATGACCTTACCTTGATCTCGTATAATTTCATATGTGTTTTGCGATTATGATAGTGTTTTAATTCCTGATCTTCCTTTACAAGAATCAAATATATACAAATATCCTTTAAAAATAAATTAAACAATATAAATTCATTATCTTAAGTAATATATTTATGATTTATATACTTCTTCTTCGATCCAAACCTTCCGACCTACCCAAACGGAAAGTGCTATCCAATTTAAATCGGAATCCAGTGGGGGGAGGGGGGCGGCATCCACAGGAACTGTATCCTCTTTCCCCTACCACCAACCTCTCGAAAGGTCTTACGAACCCACATATTTGATGTGCCTGTACTCTGAACACGGGAACAGTTTAGGTAGAGCCGGGAACCGAACTCCGGTCGTCTGAGTGCAATCCCAGTGTGCTAACCACTGGGCTGTTCCACCCATAAGGTTTATATACTTGTACTTTTGTCCCAAAACAGAGGCTACGTGGTCCAGACTATGAAAAGGACGCATGGGCGTATTTAGGGGGGGGGGGGGTTCAGAATTCCCCCCTGGAGAATTGTGACTTTGATTAGAAGTCACAGAATATTGTAGTAGCAATACAGGGGAACTTTTTATAGAGCAATTGTGGTTATAACACAATTTCGATAAAATCAATAAATTTTCTCGATGTTGAAATAATATGAATCCCAAAAAATCTAATACTAATATCAGGTAAGTCAGAGAAAAACTAAAAAAATGCTGTTTGGAATTCGACGACAGCTGTGTGGATCCTCCCTCATGCCTTTATGTTTCTTCTTGCCAGTGAATTTATATAAACAATTTAAACTTATACCTGGAAACATAGAAATATTATTGCATTTTGTATGCTCATAAATGTTTAATTTGGTAGTTTAGTTGATATGTCTCTAGAAGGACAGAATGTTCTCAAAAGTAGAATATTTTTAAAAAATGGTGCACTCTAATTTTTAAAAGGTGGTGCACAATAATTTTAAAAGGTGATTATCAGTAATTTTTAAGAATAGGTACAGTCTAATTTTTAAAAGTGCTACATATTAATTTTTAAATGTGCTACACACTACTTTTTAAAAAATGGTGCACATACCATTTATTCTTATTTACTTTGTAACAATACATATAATCACTCCAAAAAAGCTTGAGCTTCAGCTGAGATGGTATTAATAGGCTACACATATTAGTTTTCGTGGATTTTCTAGCATGTAATTTAGAAATATCTCAGTAACGCCTTTTATTAACTTCACTTTTCCTTTTAATACTGTTCTATTTTTATTTACTTATTTATTTAATCATATGTTTCATTGCTGAATTTGTAATCAATTTAGTAATCAAATCACTATAACTTATATTTTCTTAATTATTTTCAAAATCTCCAGATGAAATATTGCGTAAGTTCACCAATTTGAACAAGGAGGCTCGTTTGGCCTCCGAGACTGAAAGAGATAAACCAGTTGATACCTTTATACTTTTTGTCTGAAGCTGATTACTAACGAAGAGTTTTGTCCACTGCAGTGGATCAAGTGCGGTTGAAAACTACCATGGTAGTTTTCAACCGCACTTGAATTGTTATTAATAAAATGTTAACTGTTCGTTGAATAATATCCTGGAAAATACAAGGTTGTCATTTCATTTACCACCAGTCATATGCTAGAGCTTTTCAACTTTTTAAGGTGCCCATTTCTTTTGCCTCATCAATATCTCGAGTAACTTTTGAAAAATATCCCCTCCCCCTCCAATAGCACTTTTTTCACATGAAAAAGGAGTTTTATGTCCTTTGTGCATAAAAGCATTAAACACTTACAGTGTTGAATAAGTTTAAAAAATTTTGGGGCTCAAAAGATAACAATATTGTCGTAATGATTCCATTAATGCACCCCCCCCCCCCTCATTCCTTTTATCCTGTAAAAATCTGGTAATATACAGAGAATTTTTTTTGGGGGGGGGGGGGGGCGGGGGGGGAACCAGTAGGGCATTTTATAAGAAGGTTATAATAAGTTAAGCATAATTAATTTATTAATTATATAATTAACGATACAACCAGGTTCCAATTAATTTCTTAATAAAAAAAAGTCTTACCTTATTTAGTGAAAATTCTTATCTAAAACATATGACCACTTGGAAGTTATTTGACAAGAGGAACTTCCAAGGTGGAAATAGGTTCACACAGATTCTTTTTATGAAAAGGTCCCATTTCAAGGAGGGGTGGGGCCGGATTAAAACTCTTTGGGGCCCTAAGAACAGAACATTTTGGTGCCCATGGTATAAGAGGGGATATAATAATTCTTTCATTCGCTGGGGAAAAGTCCATTAGTTATCCATGGCACCCATATTGAAAAACAGAAGTATGTATACTGTAATCCTCATTCGATTGTCGAATGTTCTTTTAAAGATCTTGCCAACGCCTATGCCCCCATATCTTAAAAAAATACTCATATGTCAGGGGCTCGAGAACTGTCTCATGATATTTAAATCATAATTATATTATATTTTGAAGAATTCGACGAAAAATTGTTTGGACCTATATTTCCCAAATCATAAAGACCCCCTCCAGTGATCACAGATTCAAAAATCGACGGTGGATCCAGTCCGACATGGGTTTGCGCGAATAGCATTTTGTAAAATAAAACTCAACTTTTTGTAATATCAAAAAATTAATAAATAAAAAGGAAAGAAATCGATCCCAAATCTGATTATATATACTTATGGAAACAAGGTTATCAAAGAACTACAAATTCTTGCTTACTGTTTATAGCTATCACTTTTAGTTTTGAGCATTACAACCTAAAATTTTCATATTTCTTCAACTTAATAAGACGATAAGTTGAAAACTATCTAAACGTTTTTTTATAAAACTAAATATAGATTTAAAAACTAAATTTCCTCATACATATTTTTGCAACTTACTATATTCGAAGATATTTTGAGGAAGTATGAAAAAAAAAAAAAAGATAAAAAAACCTCGTTTCAACAGATGTACCTGTTTAAGTTTTTTCGAAAAAAAAAAAGTGGAACGCGATCAAAAATCCGATCTTTCTTATACACCTGTAGAGCTTTAAAATATCTACAAATTCTTGCTTATTGTTCAAAGTTAGCTCTTTTAATTTTTGAAATATAAGCATTACAAACTTGGAAAACGAAAAATGTTAAATCTTCTTCAACTTGGTAAGACGATTACTCGAAAACTATAAAACCTTTTTTAATAATAAATATAGTTTTTAATACTAAATTTTCTAATACACATTTTTGTAATTTACTATTTATATATATCTTTTATAGTTTACTATATATTTCGAGTGAAAGTTAGGAAAATGAGAAAATAAAACACTTGGTTTATTACTTTACACTATTTTTGAAGTTTTTCGAAAAAACTTAAGTTCAATAATATAAAAAACTAAAGTTTAATAATTAAAATATTGAAATTATTTTTATATATTTGTAATTTTGACCCTATTTTCGACGATACAAGAAAAATGGTATAGCTCGGATAGTATTGCTTTTGACAAACTTTAAAATCTTTTGATATCATTTCTTAAAATATTCATATGATCCACGAGAAACTGTTATAGAATTGAACACGTTTTCAATTTTATAGTTCTTGAAGTGTTTGACATATGCGGTGGAGGTGGTTTAAAATCTTATTTCACAGTATCAACATGAAAACAATTTCCAACATTTTGTTTACAACACTTCCAATTTCTCGAATTGTTTCACCATTTCTAAACACTCAGAAACTGATATAAGTTTTAAAGCACGATCGTTTCCCAGTGGAATATAAGTATTGTCCACCAGTATGTGGATGCAGAAAAAAATGTATCGAATATCTGAATAGTTGGAAAAAATCACTTCTACTGGGTAACAATCAATAGCACTAATACCTACCAAATATAGAGTGCAAACACATATCATAAATATTGAATATTTATTCCCTTCTAAAAGTTTTAATGTGCCACTTGATAACGGCTTAATATATTAGAAGCATTGTCATACGATTAGTCTCTACACTTTTGCAAAATCAATGCTGCCAATGCCTTAGGGATGGGCGCCCATGTAACTTTTTCCAGAAGGGGCAGCAGGGCAAACTCAATGATAAGGTGTATAACATGACGTCCACTTTTGTGATATTGAATGTCCAGGGGGGAAAGTGCCTCCTCTTGCCTTCCCTTATGGGCACCCATAGCACTTGTGTAATCCAAAGTTTTATCTAAATATGCTTTTTGTGAACAGAATCCTCTTTTCCCATGTGAACTATTTTTCAAATGGTCATGTCAATTATTTGTTCCTCAATATGTCATTAATATTCTACATCGCCAGAGAAATGCACCCACATAGCAAGATCATTACTACATCCAGCACATTATTACTGGATGTAAAATCATCAATTGATTTAAAAGTAATTTCTCGAACAATTATGTATTCACATTAGTTTGAGTCAATTTCGTAATTCCCAAACTCCCCGAAACAGTCACACATGCACAAATCCATACCAGTGTATAGGCATAGCTAAGATCTCAGAAAAGAGAGGAGATATGACCAACACCATCAAGAATATGACCAACTTTTGTAATATCAAAAAATAAATAAATAAATAAATACCAAATCTGATTATATACATTTATAAGGTTATCAAAGAACTACAAATTCTTGCTTGCTGTTTATAGCTATCACTTTTAGTTTTAAGCATTACAACCTAAAATTTCCATATTTCTTCAACTTAATAAGACGATAAGTTGAAAACTATCTAAGCATTTTTAAAAAAAATAAATTTACAGTTTTCAAATGATTTTATTTTTCATTTGCTATGTTAATCTTTTATATGACATATACTTGCAAAATTTTAAGAAATGGCAACATAATGCAATCGATTTATCGTTGCCACGTTAGGTGATAGTTTTAGTTTTATTAGAAATATATATATATATTTAATATAAAAATATATTAAAAAATCTGATGTGGACAGCACATGGTTTTCCTAATATAATGCAATGAATTTACCACTTATACAGTAAAAAAAAAAAGGGTTATTTTTATAATAGATACTTATTATTTCCAAGACATTGAATTTTTGCCAATTAATTGTCATTTTCATTGATTTAGCGTCATTTTTATCTCTTTGACGAGATTTTCCTTAATTTGGTAACATTTAAAAAGTCGTCAAGCTGGCAACATTCCGCCAAATTTGTCGTCAAAATCTCGCCAAACGTTATGGACGGAGAAATAAGTTATTCTTATGATAAATGACTATTGACGTTCAAATACAAAAGTACTACTCAAAGTATCTTTTCTCACGAATGGAACGAGCTAGCTATCCACGAAAATGATGTCACCAAATTTATTGCATGATATTACATATGAAAAGTGAACATGCGTTTCTCAACAGTTAATATAATTTTTCTTAATTTATGGGATTCTATGATAAATTTATTTGAAAAATGTGCAATATCTCGAGAACGGTTCATGCTAGCGTTCTAAAGTTTATATCAATCGTTTTCTAAGGAAAAATTACATAAGAAATGTCTATTCGCTTACCTTTATTTGACTTTTCGATGATTTTTTCAAAATTTCACTCGAAAATTTAGGGGATTCTGAACATTCGATTGTGTTTAAAATTAATAGACTTCCAGTATTCACAGATTGTAATTTTTGTATCAAATTTCATTAGAATCGCTCCATTCGTTCGTGAGATATCGTCTCCGCAGACTAACTGACAGAGGCACACATACTTTCACACATACACACAGACATCACCTCAAAAATATTCTATTCGTGATCAGGGATGCTTAAAACGCGCTCTCCCGTCGAAAACTCGAATTCGAATTTTCGACCCCGTCGCAATATTTCCATACATTATACTATGTATATAAGGAAAGTAAAAATTCACTTTAAAAATAGTATTTGTATTAAACATTTTTCTTGCCCTTCATAGAATATATTTATTTTCCTACATATAAGGAAAGGATCTATAAGAAAAGTATTGTGACAAGGGCGAAAATTCAAATTTTCGACAGGAGGACACGCTTTAAACATTCCTGAACTCGAATCTAACGTTTTTGAAGTGCCGTTTGTGTGCGTGCGTGTGTCTATAAGTCTGTGGATGCGATATCTTGCTAACGAATAGAGCGTTATGAAAAGGTTTTGGTACGATTATTACAATCAAGGAATACTGGAACCTTATTGATTTTAAACGCAATCATTCGATTACGAAGACGATCTTATTTTCAAATGAATTTTTAATAATTATTAAAAAATTGGACATTCAATTTAAAAAAGACTCCTAGAATGTTAAGAACTCGAAACTATTTAGTTGGCATTAACCCACTCCCTAAAATTTAGCACGGGTTTCAGAAACTTTCTAAAGACCGCCCTGGGCTCCCAAAGAGCAATGCAGCCGATATTGGAAAGTTCGATGCCCTCAGTGTTCTTTAAATAACACGTACAAACAAATGATACGTATAAATTTATACGTCTCATTCTAGATCGTGGCATTTTCAAAGCTTCTACTCTACTAGATAGTATCATCTATACCAGTAGCCTTGTCCAAACTAGAAAACTCACAAACTCACTATCAACAGAAAAGAAAACCTCTCTCTCTTTACACGGTCGTCCATACCGAATTCCTCAATTCTCTGCTCCCTTTCATTGCTTCATGCGGTAACAGAAGGGAAAGACTTTGTCGAATTTTGAAAAAAAAAAAATATAATAAGTGTAAAAAATTCAAAGAATATAAAATAAAAATGGAATCTAAACTTATCATTTTGGCCTGAAACTTTTAAAAGTTTTAAAAATAAATGAGAATGTCAGTGACATGTAAGAAAATTTCAGCAAAATTATTCAATATCACAACAAAGTTAATGTTGTGTGATCCAGATTACCAGTATGCCGTTTATCTTAAATATTTATTTACTTTATAGTAAATATTTAAATGTTTAAAAGTAAATATGATATTTAAATATAAGATTTAAATATTTAGAAGAAAATATTTAAATGTTTAGAAAGGGATCCCCAAATGTAATTAGGCTCTGGGTACCATTTACTGTAAGTCAGGCCCTGGATCCCATTTATTATAAATCAAGCCCTGCATGGATTTGTGTAAAAGACTATGTTCTGTTTAGAACGGGCGAATATACTTAGAAAGGACTATGTAGCATTAAAGTTTTAAGAATAATATAAGAAAATGTTTATCAGTGGTCCTCAGATGTAATTAGGTCATGGTTCTTCTTTACTGTAAGTGAGGCCCTGGGTCCCATTTACTGTTAGTCAAGCCCTACCAGCATGGATTTGTGTAAAGGACCATGTTCTATTTATAGAACGGGCGATTATACTTAGAAAGGTCTATGTAGCGCTAAAGTTTTAAGAATAATATTGCTACTGAAGATAAAAATCATGCTGCAAAATAAGGAAAAATATTGCTTATCTTAATTTTAGTGAGATCAGGGGGTTCATTTTATTCTCGTTGAAGTAAAAAAAGAAAAATGGATTTTGATTGGTGCCCCCCTAATTTGCTGATACCCTAAGAACGTGCTTAGTGTGCTTATTGGGTAATCCAGCCCTGAGGAGGGGGACATATTTAGTGAAGTAGTATTATAAGAAATCTAAGATAGTTTTGTTAATTTTGTGATAGAAAATTCTGCGCAATGAACAAAATGTGCTCAATTTTTCTTTGATCTAGATGAAAAAAAGTAACCATTTGTAATCAAATTAAGGACTTTTGCTTTTCAATTTGTAATATAACATCTGTTAAACTGATATTTATTGTGATAACTGAATGAGAACAATGAATTTTTAAAATGTGGATTGGATTGATATATCTTTGAGAATTGTTTCAAATGATTTGCGTATTATTTTTCTTACAACTAAAAACGAAATGGTATTTTTTACAACCCCTCTCATACAGACTGAAAAATAAAAAAAATTTCTGTAGTCTCTATTAGAAACCCTAGCAGTATGATAATGATTGTTGACATATTTTTCTCGTTCCACAGGAAGGATTGTTTAGGGAAAAGGTCATTCTAGGCTATCGCTTACATCAATCTTTAATTTACATTAATCCTTAATTTTTCAAATTGAGAATAATATTTCAAATATAAATGTAGCGGAAATTGTTCCTCGAAGGTAGCGACTTGGGCTGGGAATAAATGAATAATCACCAGACCCAAGGCAGAGATTCTTTGCCCGAGCGGTTGGGAACAATAAGCCGTATGCGATTTCCAGGGCTCCCTGTGCGATTTCACCCTGGGGGCCGGAGGACGCCAACAAAGGGTGAAGAATGCCTCTCAGGTGTTCAGTTATATTTGTACACACCTCACTCATTTAGTTGTAAATAATGTGTGACTTTTACCGCTTTAATAAATAATGAATGGGAAAGAATGTCGCACACAGGATGTTTTGAAAATTTGAAAATACATGTCATTTTGAATAGGGGCCTGCGGGGCGGTCGTTTTCAGTGTCAGGGCCCAAAAGTGTAGTATTGGGGCTAGCAGAGTGGGGTTTTTAGTTTTTGAGGGCAGCCCCGCTATACAGTTCAAGTTTTATCATACAAACTCCTTTCAATTTATTATAGTTCACTGCATCAAGAAACTGATTTAGATCAAAGACAAAGAGGCAAATTTGCCACGTTTATTATGAAATATAGCCAATACTTTTTCCTCTCTATACTTTTCACTCCTAAAGTTTGAAAAACGTGACAATAGTTTTTATCTCAATTATTTTTGTACTTTTTATAAAGCTCAACTTTTTATTTTTTTACAAGCTTTTTTCTCTTTCTGATGAGATACTTTATATATATTATTATTTTCCCTGCAATACATGGTAATGTATAGGGAAAGTATTGGAATCGTGTCGAAAATCGCAACTCGAGTTTCGACGGATCTACACATTTTGAGACATCTAGAATACGAAAAAACTATTTTTAGCGTGACGTCTGTGTATGTATGTGTGTGTGTCTGTCTGTACAATGTATGTAGCCACTCTAACTCAAAAACTAATGGACCGAATTTGATAAAATTGGCTAGGTATAAGTCCCTTCTAGGTAACTCTGGTGCTGATTAGAATTTGGTATAATTCAGGATAAAAGAAGCAAAATTAGCCTGTATCCACTCTAACTGACAAACTAATACACCAATTTTCACGAAATTTGGTAGGGGATACTATGGTGCTGATTAGGTTTTTATACGATTCAAAAAAGAAGAACCTGCATTTTTTTACGAAATGACCCGCAAAAATTGTATGTATCCACTCTAACTCAACTAATGGATAAAATTTCATAAAATTTAGTAGATAAGTCGTTGGTGATTCTGGTACGATTTGGGATAAATGAACCTGCCTTTTTTATATTTCCACTCTACCTGACAAACTAATCGATCAAATTGCACAAAATTTGGTGGGTAAGTCTCTTGTAGGATACTGTGATGCTGGTTAGATTTTGATATGATTAAAAAAAAATGAGAATCTGCCTTTTTGGTGGGAAATGGCCTGCAAATCTAATGTATTCTATCTAAAATAAAATACTACATATGTTCAAATGTATAAAATTAAATGTTTGTTTTATGCGTAATTATTAACGGCAAAATGAATAAGTTCCACTCCATTAATCTAAGATAAGACCATTCTCGAGATATTTAAATTTTTAATTTTGAGGACATGAATGCGATTTAACAGTAGTTCAGAAACGATTTAATAAAACTTCTTAAAACTTAGTAGTTAAGTCCCATGATGATTATCCTGATGTTGATTTGATTTTGATATGATTAAGAAATGTATAACCGACACTTTTTTGAAAAATGGTCTGCAAAAATAGTGAAACTCTGAAGTAAATGACTAAAATTGTTGAAATATATTAATTAAATACTTGTGTCTACATGTAAAATTTGGCAACTAAGCTTTTTTGGAATTCTAATGACCTGAGGAAATTAAAGTGAATTAAGTTGTGAAACAAAACTAAGATGCAATAAAAAGACAAATTAGATATAATATAAGAAAAGTATCCATATTAGTTTTTGCAATTAAGCTCAATTTAATGCATAACGAGATAAAATTACAAAATGAATTTGGATCTGCAGGAAAAGTCATGTGGTGCTCACACCACATTTTTATTTTTGGAATTACTATTATTTTCTATAGAAAACAATGCCATACAATTCTTAAAATTTGAATTCTAATGGAAAGAAATTTTTTTTCTATTAAGTTTTTCATACAAAGTTTTATAGTCGTAGGAACATTCGTTCGTGAGTTATCCAGTCCTCACTCTCCCCTTACAAACATTTTTCACCAAGCACTAGCCATAAAAAAAAGTGATTGAGTCTTTTCTGACGCCCGAACCTTCTCTCTATCTGAGTGATGTATGTCCAGATCTACAGGCGACCCTATAGGGCCGTGTGTGTCTATGTGTCTATGAGGTATACCTCATAGACACATACACATACACACACAAACATATACATTTCCAAAGGTGCTTCAAATGGGATCAGGCAGTCATAAAACGTGCTTATCCGAGAGAATCTCAAATTTAAAATTTTTCGGGTAAACAATATTTTCACTATATAGTAGTATGAGAAAATATTTTTTTTTCCTGTGTGCCTGTGGGTATAATATATTTCAAAGAAATTGACAAAATTGAATAACATTTTGCATGATTTCTGAAATCGATAAACGTCAGATGCCTATTGATTTGGGGAGTGAACAGATCAAGGAGAAGGATCTCAATTTTTTAAACATTTTTTTTTCAAAAATCATACAGATGTTATAAAAGCATAGTTACGAATAAAATTGTTATGAAAATAGATATTTAATAGATGAGCGATATCGGCGAATACCGAATACTAAAGTATTCGAAATATCGAATATAAGTAAAAGTTAAAAGTAATTCGAATATCTCGTCATGATTAACAGCAGATTCTGGATTTAAAAGCTAGGATGCTCTAGATTTAAAAAAGGAAATTCGAAAGTAACTAAAAAAAAAATTGTTCCCACCAAATGAAAGAAAACATATAAGACATATATAAGAATGATTATATTCAATTCATTTAAATTTTTCTTTGAAAATTTTGATTTAATAATCCACCATCCTTATAATATGCAACAACTTAAGCAAAAGTAAATAATTGAAAACTATTTGAAAAAAAATGTTTTTTAAACATAAATAATTTTTGTTTTATAGCTGGTTTTGTAATTATGTATCTAATATCACAGAAAAGCGGCATGACTAGGTAGATATTGCTCAGATGAGAGAAAATTCAATGGGCGCTTATGGTTCCTCTTCTCCTTTTGAGTACATCTATTATATATTGCTCCCTGCAGGGATTTTTTTAAAAGGAAATTTCATACTACCCAAGTGCAGTTGTGTGTGTGTGTGTGTGTGGGGGGGGGGGGGGGAAGATTCCGAACCAACTTATTTAGAAAATTTCAAAATTTAATATATGGTTATTTTAGTAATTTATAAAAAAAATCTTACATTTTGCATATCGAAGTAAGGCAGGGGGGGGGGGGGAGGGGATTGCGTCCTTCCTTAGATAATTTGGCCATGGAATCTAAGCTCAAATGCAAGATTATGCAACTGGCGGTCCTTGAATGGGACTAATACTTAGGGGCAGCATACGTAAAATTAATTACGAATTTTTATTTTAAATGAACACATATTAATACTTAATAAAATATGTAATTGTAATAAAATGTAATGCATAAATATTGTTGACATTATTTTCAATGGCAGCAAAAATATTTTAATCGAAAAATATTACCTTAATATATAATATATAAAGCCAAATAGGTTTGCATAAAACATAAAATATTAGAATGATAAAATATCAAATATATAATGTTTATGTTGCTGTTTTTTCTTTTCGGTCATAAATAAATAATTCATCCACACAAAATGTATTCGGCCACTCATCCTGCTCAAACCCTAGGGTGGCCTAGATATGAGTAGCCTGGGTCGTCCACACAAAACGTATTGTGCACTTTTCAGTAAATAAAAGGGCTTAATTTACAAGAAAGTTCTTTTAACCCAAACTCTTCAATTTTAATAACACAATTACGGCCATTAGAATAAACAAATTTAATAATTATGATATATAACGGATAAACCCCAACAGAAAAACTAGAATTAATTTTATAAAAAGTCGTGCGCTACTGCACGTAAAAAAAAAGGAGGTGTGTGTATGTGTGTGTGGGGGGGGGGGGGGCTCTCTTGACAACAGGTGATATTGGGGATGGAATTTGTCACCTTATTCGGTTACAAACTGCCTAGATATTTTATCTTCCCTAAAAGTTTGAATTTCAAAATATCATTAAAAATATTTTATTGAATAAGAGTAAAAGTAATTCAGGTGTTGTTGTTGAAACCCAGACCGTCCGACCTACCAGAAAGGTGTAAGGTAACTGTTTGGACGGTCGGGAAGTGCCACCCAATTTAGACCGGAACCCAGTGGGGGAGGCATCCACAGGGACCGTACCCTCCTTCCCCTACCACCAACCTTTCGGAAGGACTTTCGGACCCACATGTTTAACGTAATCGTACTCCGCATGAACACGGCGGCAGTTTTGGCAGTGGCTGGAATCGAACCCGGGCCTACCGAGTGCAACTCCAGCGCGCTAACCAATGGGCTACCGCACCCAGTAATTCAGATGTGTAATGATTGAAAAAAAATTAGGAAACTGCACATTTTTTTTTGTAATTGCTCATACCATGAATATTCAGCATTTAATCGATGTAAATATTTGGTTTAAAATTATTTCCTTTCTTTCTAATATTTTCAACATATATATTTTTCAATATATATAGCTAGATATTTATGTTCATCCTTTGACAATCTTAAATAGTAGTTAGTTTTAGAGATTTCAAAACATTTTAATTGTTTTAACAAACGCAACATACAATTGGTTTTATAGATTAGCACAATCAATCATTGTTTTGCAAACTACAGAATTTTTGTATTTCCTATATTTTTTACTTCTCAAACAAGAAATTCCTACAGTATTTCCCTACCAGTCCCACAGCAGTGTCCCTACAAGTACCGCTGCAATATGGTATCACTGCTTTGCAATGATGCACAGAAAGCAGAAGACTGCAAGTCGCTGAGTTATGCCATTGAATTATGTCATCAATTTATCATTAAATTATGTTTTATTGTTTTATTTGAAGATTCTGTACGTTCTTGTTACACTACTGCTTTAATGCATGCTATCAGCTACACCACTTTAGCAACGTAAAGCTCAAATTACTTTACATCATAAAAGTGAGGAAAGCATTAAGTGGAAGATATGTAGCAATACAATATCGAAAAAATGCCGTCAAATACAAAGCGACAACATAGTCAAATATCATATGTAAGGATAACATGTTGCATCAAGTCCTAAATGGATCCATTTAATTTTAGTTACAAGTACTTACAAAGCGATTAAACATTTACTAATAGTGAACATATTTACATTTTATTAACGTTTCCAATTTAGATCAAAAACATGCAATATCTTGAGAACGGTGGATGTTAATATTCTGAAAATGATGGCAAATTGAATGCTTTCTCTTAATTTGATCATTCTGAAAATAAATAGACTTCTGGTGCTTTTGATGAAAATAATCGTGCCAAGTTTTCTTCAATGCTCCTAATTTGTTCGAGAGATATCGTGTCAATAGACTCACAAATAGACAAAACACACATAAATTATTAAAAAAGTGACTAATTTCACAACTGGAATCAAAATTTGCTCACACTTAAAGTATAACATTAATATCTAATTAAAAAAACATGAATTTTAAAGCTATTTTTGTTTGAAATTAGTAAATTAAAAATAGGTACTTTTATGTAAATAAGAGTGAAATGTAACACTTAGAAAATTAAAATTAACTGACACAAAATGAATATCACTAAATAATTCTTGCAATTAATTAAATGCACTTAGTAAATTATGATGTTTACAATAAATTAAATGCACTTAGTGAATTATAATGCTTTATATATGTATAACTTGTATATAAATGGGGAAATAAATTTGTTTTATTTACTGGACTGTATTACTTCAGGCGGTATATTACTATATCACTTTATATTGCTTCATTATATAATAATAATTTTATCATTATATCTGAAGGTTTTTTGTATGTATCGAATGTTTGCTATAGGAAGAATCTTTCTTGATATTATCGTTTAAATATTCAGTAAAGGGACATATATTTTTAAAAATATATCAAATGGATTTTTTTAACCTAATTCTCAGCCCCCCAGGCCGGGTAACCGCTAGTTAGAGGCCAAAATTTCAGACTTTCATCCGAAGAAATTTACAGATGTAGAACCCGAGCTCGGCGCTGCCTGAAGGGCATTGAATATTGGCCCGGTCCAGACCGAAATGCTTTGCATTCAAATGTTTTAAAAGCCCGAATTTGTGAATTTTATGTACAAAAATTAAGATTAAAGTTAGCTTATTTTTAAACATTATCTTTACATAACTGAAATCAACACAATAATTTCATGTACTCTATTGAAACTCATTTAAAAGGTTTGCAAAATTAAATATGTTCTGCCCGACCAGACTTTTTTTCAATCTAAGCACAACAAGTCTGGCCCGACTATGCCCACTGGTTGGGTTCGGCTTTTGTCCGTTCGTCATACACGAGCCCGTGTAGACCGCTACCACAGGCTACCGGTTAATATTTTTAACAAATTGTTTATGATCTAATTATATTACGAAGTATCTTTTAATTGCAGATTATTTAAGCAGGTTCAGCGAATATTTTATATTATGTATTACAGTGCTATTTCGCAGTCAATCTCTAAATTACAACGTCATCAAATAAAATATTTTTCTTAAAAGTGATTACAATCTTATCAGATAGCGTAGGTTGATTTCAGTTATGTAAAGATAATGTTTAAAAATAAGATAACTTTTATCTTAATTTTTGTACATAAAATTCACAAATTCGGACTTTTAAAACATTTGAATACATAGCATTTGTGTCTGGACCGGGCCGATATTTTTCTTAAAAGCGATTACAATCTTATCAGATAGCGCATTATAATCTTATCAGACAGCCAACTGAAACTGCAGAACTGTGAAAGGAATGGCCAAGGCGAAAATGCACCCATTCCACATTCCCCCACCTTCGAATGAACTGACCGACGGTGCATATCTGCGATCTTACAATAAAACTTTACACGCCACATAGGCGATAGTGCGCCAATTTTGTTATACCTTAAATCTCGCCGCATTCGCCAAACGATCCCAGAGTACTTTGCGCGAGTGGAGCGGCCTCTGTCTCTAACGCGTCGTGAAAATGGGCATTAGATTACGGTTAGAAATTCTTTGAAATGGGGTTAGAAGTGGCGGCAACCAATCATAAAGTTGGCAGTTTCTTCTTCCTCTTCTAGATTGCAGTTAAATTAAGTGGCTATTCACCGCAACACATTTCCGCCAAATATCAGTTGATGTAACGTCAGATGGGAATACATGAGTTGCACTGACGTCACATTTCCCCTAGCAACGGTTGCTATTGCCATAGTCTTTGTAGCCGCCGTCCGGCATTACAATAGAGCTGTTTCAACCACGTGGCACTCTCCTAGTAACGATCCTTAGCAACGGTTGCTGGTAGTCAAACAACTCATAGATAGGCCATTCCTATACACGTTGTACGTTGCTTCAAAAATATTAATTTAAACTTTAAGTAATAATTATGCCATCTAAATATTTTCAAGATATGGATGATCGAGCTGAAGCTCGATATTTACTAAAAATTGCATCAGTAGGAAACAAAGATCCTTATTCAATGTGTAAAAGTGAATTTACAACATGTGCATCAGATTTTTTCAAAACTTAGTTATTTCGATATGGTGAACTACTTAGTTTTCGGGAAAAGTGCATATACGTCCGACGAATTTAAGGCATTTAAAAGTCTGGAAGCTTTTAATCAGTTTGCTTGTGGCTGGGTGAAAGATGTATACACAGTCAAGATTTCAGGATTATGCCTCGTAATTGGAAAGGTAAGAGTACATGCTAGTTGTTATTTATTTTGATGATGATATTTAGATTGATATTGTATTTTTTCATATTTTATACATTTATTGTAAAAATATAACATTTATAATAAATCAATGATTGTATAATCAAATTATAAAACTAGAAAAGTTTACGCTTTTTTTTAAGATTTATTAAACTTAAATTGAAAAGCATACTGTGCCATATAATGTACTCACATTGGATAAAATGCTCACCAGTGGCTTATCCTGACTCCAAAAAGTGGGGGGGGGGAGGGCAATTGTTTAACATTTGCTTATGCCAGGGTTATTTTAAATAAAAAATGCGCATAACATTAAAAAGTCTTGAAAAGTGTGTGTGGGGGGGGGGGGGGGCAACTGTTTAACATTTGCTTATGCCAGGGTTATTTTAAATGAAAAATACGCATAACATTAAAATGTCTTGAAAAGTATGGGGGGGGGGGCAACTTTTTAACATTTGCTTAAGCCAGGGTTATTTTAAATGAAAAATACGCATTACATGAAAAAGTCTTGAAAAGTGTGTGTGTGTGGGGGGGGGGGGGAACTGTTTAACATTTGCTTATGCCAGGGTTATTTTAAATGAAAAATACGCATAACATTAAAATGTCTTGAAAAGTGTGGGGGGGGCAACTTTTTAACATTTGCTTATACCAGGGTTATTTTAAATGAAAAATACGCATAACATTAAAAAGTCTTGAAAAGTGTGTGTGGAGGGAGGCAACTGTGTAACATTTGCTTATGCCAGGGTTATTTTAAATGAAAAATACGCATAACATTAAAAAGTCTTGAAAAGTGTGTGTGTGTGGGGGGGGGCAACTGTTTAACATTTGCTTATGCCAGGGTTATTTTAAATGAAAAATACGCATAACATTAAAAAGTCTTGAAAAGTGTGTGTGGAGGGAGGCAACTGTGTAACATTTGCTTATGCCAGGGTTATTTTAAATGAAAAATACGCATAACATTAAAAAGTCTTGAAAAGTGTGTGTGGGGGGGGGGGGCAACTGTTTAACATTTGCTTATGCCAGGGTTATTTTAAATGAAAAATACGCATAACATTAAAAAGTCTTGAAAAGTGTGTGTGGAGGGAGGCAACTGTGTAACATTTGCTTATGCCAGGGTTATTTTAAATGAAAAATACGCATAACATTAAAAAGTCTTGAAAAGTGTGTATGGAGGGAGGCAACTGTCGAAAGCCCAGACCATCCGGCTCGTCCGAAGACTTAGAGCAGCAAGTTGAATGGCCGGGAAAGGGAGGCAACTGTGTAACATTTGTTTATGCCAGGGTTATTTTAAATGAAAAATACGCATAACATTAAAAAGTCTTGAAAAGTGTGTGTATGTGTGGGGGGGGTGCAACTGTTTAACATTTGCTTATGCCAGGGTTATTTTAAATGAAAAATACGCATAACATTAAAAACTCTTGAAAAATGTGTGTATGGGGGGGCAACTGTGTAACATTTGTTTATGCCAGGGTTATTTTAAATGAAAAATACGCATAACATTAAAAAGTCTTGAAAAGTGTGTGTGGGGGGGTGGGGGGTGCAACTGTTTAACATTTGCTTATGCCAGGGTTATTTTAAATGAAAAATACGCATAACATTAAAAACTCTTGAAAAGTGTGTGTGTGTGCGTGGGGGGGCAACTGTTTAACATTTGCTTATGCCAGGGTTATTTTAAATGAAAAATACGCATAACATTAAAAAGTCTTGAAAAGTGTGTGTGTGTGTGGGGGGGGGGGGGTTCACTGAAAACCTTCCTGTGCTTCAAAATTTCAGTATTCCAATCTTCTCTGTTGATTCTTAAAGGCCATTCTTTGCTTCTTTTAACAGACAAGTCCTTGATTTTATTCCCTTTATTTTCAATTATTCGAGGGAATGAAAAAAATGATACAATTAATTACGCCACAAATCGCCATTATCAAATTCAATTACTTTATCTTAAAGAAATTATGATTATATATGATATCGGCTGGATATAATTTTAATAAAACGACTTTCTTAAAAAAAATTCATACCAAAACGTATCCCGGCGCTCTTCACTAAGACGTCTTTTTGACTCATTTCCTCTAATTAATACAGCAGGGAGTCTAAAAAAAGATTTGCTGTCTCGATCAGAACGATTTCCGCATTTGGAAACACCACAAGCGGTAGGCATAATGACAAATATAAAATTTTGTAACACTATACACGCCAGTATATCTACAATTGACTCAAACGCAAAGCATGCAATATATGACTACCAGCAACGGTTGCTAGGTGGTAGCTTGGCGATGTGACGTCAGGTGAAAAAGATCTATTCCTGTCAAAGTAGCGATTTTTTTTATCTTGACACTGTCAAGATTTCAGTGTGAAATTATACCTCATACCACAACGTTCCTTCTAAGAAGTCAATAAAAGTACCGAGAAAAATTACTTTATACGGATTTGTCTGATGAACCGTATAATATTCGACACTTCTGAATTGCTTGTACTGATACAACAAAGTCAATGGATACTATCGGCATGTATTGCTTCTACTCCAAGTACAGATACAATACATGAAGTCAAGGTACTTTTCATGTCTATTTATTTACTTTATTTTAATGCAATAATTTGTTTTAAAAAAAATTGGGGAAATATAAGTACCCCTGAACAAGAAAAATTATGTGATTTCACTCGAGCTATTAAATTGATTTAAACTTCATTTTATTTGCCAGATCTAGATGGTATCTTACTTAGACAGACATGATTTTTAATATGCTGCCTATGTTTCGATATTATTTAGAGTTGCACGAACAAAAAATAGACTTATTTTTATTTTTTAAGCTTTTGTTTGTTTTCTTTGGAATATATAGAAAACTATATATATATATATATATATATATTACATATATACGGTGCATGTTTGATACTGTTTACCATTAATCTTCCTTTGAAATGTCGAAATAAATCATTTGTGACTAACACTTTGCTGTCAGGTTGTGAGTATACTCATGTTTGCATGGCCACATGTTGCTGATAAATCACAGTGTCTTCATGTCACAATATTTAAAATATATTGTTACTTGAGGGGATCATAGAGTATGTGGAGTGTACTTTTCAAAAGGAAAGTGCAGCAAAACTCGATATGCTTTAAAACTTGTGTATGATTGCACGTAAGTAAATGCTTTACTGCATACCATACTCAAAAACAAGTTTAAATATATGTAGTAAGTTTCATTTCAATGCATGCTATGTAAATAAAGTATATTGAAGCTTATTTAGATGATTTGATGTTACTTGGGGGGGGGGGGATCCCAGATATGCTCGTCCAAAGGAAAATGCAGTGAAACTCGATATGTTTGTAAAACTTGAGTACCATTGCACATAGGTAAATGCTTTACAGTATACCGTTCCCGAAAAAATTATTAAATATATGCAGTAAGTTTCATTTCAAATCATGCTGTGTAAATAAAGCTTATTTAGATGCTTTGATTTTACTTGGGAAGGGAGAATCTCAGAGTATGCGCAAATAAAATTTATTGAAGCTTATTTAGATGTTTTGATGTTACGTGGGGGGGGGGGGGATCCCAGATATGCTCGTCTAAAGGGAAATGCAGTGAAACTCTATATGTTTGTAAAACTTGAGTACCATTTCACATAGGTAAATGCTTTACAGTATACCGTTCCCGAAAAAACTATAAAATATATGCAGTAAGTTTCATTTCAACGCATGCTGTGTAGATAAAGTTTAATCGAGCTTGTTTAGATGTTTTGATTTTACTTGGGGGGGGGAATCCCAGAGTATGTGTAAATAAAGTTTATTGAAGCTTATTTAGATGTTTTGATGTTACGTGGGTGGGGGGGGAATCCCAGATATGCCCTTCCAAAGGAAAGAGCAGTGAAACTTGATATGTTTGTAAAACTTGTGTACCATTGCACATAGGTAAATGCTTTACAGTATACCTTACTCGAAAAAATTATTAAATATATGTAGTAAGTTTCATTTCAACGCATGCTGTTTAAATAAAGTTTATTGAAGCTTATTTAAATGTTTTGATTTTATTTTCAACTGCTGAAACATAGCCCACTACCCAGAATAGCTTTGACCTGAAATAGTCAGTCAGCAATACGTTAAAACTTATTTTTGATCTCTACAAGATCTCATTTAATATGCTTTGTAAAAATACAAACCATATAACATGTGGTATGCCACAGACGATAGATGTGCTGAATGCATTTTTATTTCATTCAATCGTGAATTGCTTATGTATAAAGTTTTTGCAATATTTCGCCACAAATTAGAATCATTTGTCGAGATTTTTAAAAAAGAACAATACTGTTATGAAATATAGTGTTATGAATATTAAGATTCCTTGATATGATACTATTACTTCTTGAAAATGTAAGAATATACCTACTTGCTTTTTACTTTTTTACCACTGCATGTTACCGATAGCTTTCTAGAAGAAACTCCTGTGTATACTAATGCTGTCATGATTTTTTTTTAAAGAAGCGTTATTGAATAGATCATTTCTAGGCATGTGTATATAAAGTAACAATCCCATTTATTTATTTTTTCTTACCTGCACATTGCTATATTTAATGAAAAACTAAGTTATATTCACAATGCCTCCTCACGAAATATAAGGAACTTTTAAAATAAAACACGAATGCTTGCGCTACACAAGAGTTTAGAAAAACTTATATTGTTGTGTGTTAAATGTAGAAACGAGGAATGCTCAAAAGGAACTTTTTAAAATTTACTTCTTTTCAGAGAATTTTTTTGTATTTAAATTATAATTTGTAAACATTAACATTATTATAACATATAAGACTAAGAGTTTACACTTTCATAGCTTTGAATAATAAATTTTAGCATGATTTTGAGGTACTATTGTTTCAGATATTCAAACAATTCATTGTAAAGACACTTTCTTAATGTAAACAATATGAAGATTAAAATAAAAAAAAAAGAAATGAAAATTTATCGATAACTTTCTGGATGATGTATAATAAACATAAAAGTAAATATATTTAAAACTGTATTAATACAATTTATTTAAATTAATATGAGATGATAGTCTATTATAACGCTACTGTTTTTAATTTTCTGACTCATGATGAAAGCGAGACAACCACTCGTCTTTATGCTTTCTAGTTAGTTCTAGCTAGGCACGCATCAATAATATTGATGTACATCTAGGTTCTAAATAAAACAGCTTTTTATTAAAACAAAAACCCACCAAAATACTTGGAAGAAATAGTATCTTCTGTTATAAACCTAATGTACATCCAGTGATTGCTTGTACAAATAAAAACAATCTCATGATGTTACATGAATCCTCTCTACAATTAAAAACAGGATCCCTATTAACGATAACTTTTATTTGTCTGAAATCCCCAGGGATAATAATAGGGGGGGAGGGGCTCAAGGTTGAATTGTACATAGGTGCCTGACAATATATTAAGGGCAAAACTGGTCCATGGATGCTAATATCTGTAATGGGACTGTCTTCCAGATGTTATGTATAGTTCAGCGATGCTAAAAGTGTGTAAATCAGAAGAAAAGTATTCAAATATTTGATTTCAGTCACAATACTTTACTTATGTGTTAAACTCAAAGCTCAAACTTTTACATCCTTTGTACGACATCACATGTTTTCAGATATGAAAAGATGCTTTATAAACAATTTTGCACAACTTTTTAAAAAATATCCATATCACCTAATTTTTTTTAAATACTAAATGCGTATTCATCAGAAAATACATATGCTTTTCTATTTTAATATATCGATTTGAAAATATAGAAATATAGTCCGAGGATTATAAATGAACTTGACCGACTGCACTTTGCGATACAAAATGCTCACTACAAGCAAGTTTTTTCACTTTCCCTAGTTTCATAATCTGTATGCAGGGCAAGAAATTTCACTTCAGGGTTTACTTGCCAAAAGAGCTTTTCACTCACCAGTTTAATATAATTAACATTGCATAATCTGTTTGTCATTCCTAATCGAAGACAAAATTGCTTTAAATAAAGCTGAATATGCAGACTTTTTACAAGTTATTGTGTGATTTGGTTTATTGCAGTTTGGAGAAGCATTATAAGAACAAATTTAAACAGTTTTTTGTCTACGATTGCTAGCTTTATGTGGTATATCAATAACTATAAGAATATTAATAGAAATATTCAATGGAAATATGTACCCAAGAAAAAAAGAAATAGATCACTTCTACAGAGTTAATTTATGTTATACATAATTATGCCATTTTTCTCTTGCATATCTTCAATACTAACTAATACAGCAGCAGAACAACCGACCTTTTTTATATATAAATGAGCCAGCTTCTATATTACTGTACAAGTTTACAATTCAATATATATAACTAATAAGACTTGCAATATGGGTGTTTTAAGTGCATGAAATAAAAATAGCTCAATTAAATAAACAAACTTTGATGGCACAGATATGATTACATAATGCAAGGGAAGATGTCAAAGTAATTTTAAATGTAACTTACCCAATTCCTTTAGTAAACTTCCAAAATCAAATATTGTGCATATATGCTTATAGCGGCAATATGAAATTTATGTCATCAAAACACATCTTTTTATGAATAGTTGTGCTAAATAATCCTAAGAGAAGATAAATCTTGATATATCCTACTGAAATTATGCACTAAAATATTGTAAATTTCTATAAATCATCTGTAACATACGGATAGACCGATGTTACGAAGAACATGGCCGCTGTGCCGTGGAATTGCGAACGTGACGTCACACTGAACTCATCTATACGCCAGCGGCTTGTGACATCACGGCGGCCATTGGAGACTTCATCGGATAGTTCTATGGAGTCCATGCCAGTTTGACGATCATTAGATAAATTACTTGTGTGATCACTTACTTGTTCATTTGAATGTGTATATTCGTAGAATTTTATTTTACTGTGTACCAATCGCCTAATTTATTTATTTAGAACTGTACAATGACTCGACTTGATCCAATTTAAAAATGCATATCTGTGATTAAAGTAATTAGTACGGTTTCAATGAATGGATGTTTGAGTAAAATTTTTGGCAAATATTTTATAGAAACATAACATAATCGCACTCAGTTATTCATCTTGACCATATCAATTATTTCTATCCCTTCCAGACTTGATCGGCATTTCAAGATTTGCGATGTTATACTATTTCACATAGTTGACTTGTAGGATCTGTCACGATGTGTATGTGAGGAGCATTAATGCTATTTATAAATTGTTGAAATTCCCTTTAGGTATTACAGTTTTTCAATAAATTATAATTAAATGAATATCCGAAAACAATGGTTTAAATAATTATTATTTGTATAATGTGCTTAGTATATTTTTAAGTCCTAAATTGTTTCTTCAATGTGTATTGTTTTTAAGCATTCCATATTTTGTATCCTTATGTGAATAAAGTGTATAGACCATTAAACAACCCAAATCATATTTTGTTGCAGACTTCACATAGCATATTTGTTTAATGAGCGCTAATAAATTAGGTTAAGATACTCATTATTTTTTTAATGAATTAGTAGGGGAGTCTGTGTTTAGATAGTAAATTTTAATAACGTTGAGAGTGAATTTTAATAAGGAAGAAGATTAATTTTTAAATTAAATGTGTTAGGTTTGGGAGTAATTATTTTTCTTTTATGGAATGTATTATTTTTGGAGTGTTTGAAGATAGAAAATATGAGTGGCTCCCTCTATTGGCACTCGAGCGCGTAAATGAAATAGATTTGTGCTATTGAATTTTAATAGCGATGTTCATGAATTAGGTTCTGTTAATTAATATTTTAATTGTCATTAATTAGGTTGTTGTTGTTTCCACTCTCCTTGGTGTAGGAAAGCCTACACCAAGTCCAAAAGACCCTGCGGCAAAAGAGAATCACAGGCAAATTCCTGCTCAACCGACAGCTGTCCCAAGGAGACGCCCATATAATCTAGGAGGTGAGCAGGGGAAGCAGGAAAAGATTTCTTCCTCTCCACGAATTTCATACTACGGAGGTGTCCGCTTCTAAGTCGCGCCATGGCTATTTGGAGGGATCTTGAACTCTTGCACTGCAGAGAGAGGCCAGAGCTCTTTGCGGCGTACCAATGGTGCACAGAATTGTCATTAGGATGAGAGGTATTCAAATCGGGACTTAATGAATATTCGCGGATGGGTTTCATAATTTTTTTTTAGTAAAGAATTATTTCACGCTAATAAATGTTTTAATTATTTGAACGAAGATAATTATTTTTTTTTGCGTTAAAATGGCCATTCATCAATGAATTTTAATGGCGGGATGTATGTTAGGGAATGAGTGTGTAATTGAATTTTAATAACTTCTTAATGAAATAATCAATTTTTCTGGTAAGCCAGTGCTCATTGGATGACTTTTAAAGTAACGGGTGATTTCTGGCACTCAATAATGAAATCGCATATCGCATTTTTAACAAGAGATGTTAAAAATTTTGCCACTACGTTTTAATACTTGGTAACTGGATTTGACCCTTCTAGAAGAGGTGTTTGCCGTATGTGTATACCAGCCAAGATTTTACTGATATGTTTTAAAAGCATCCAATATTTTAGGGATATGTTATAATACTTACTGAACACGTTTCGACAATTTTTTTTTAATTTTACTGTGAATGTTGACAGATTTTTTTAAATGACATTCATAAAAAAATTTATGAAACGCCTATATTTAACGCGAAACTTTTAACTGTTTTAAATCACACTGAACGTCTATTTTCACAGGAATGTGAACTGACATACCATGTGAGATTTTAATTGCAAGTAATAATACTCACTGAACACGACTCGAGTATATTTTTTAGCTAACAAGAATGCATTCACCGAATTCTGCGATGAATTTCCTGGCAATATAGTAAAAGTATTGTGTGAGATTTTATTGTAGGCACTATACTATTGCCTAGTGTCGCGTTCGTGGAGATGCCATAAATCACTTAATAATAAGGCTATAATCGCAACAAACCTAGGAGCATCACCAATTAACATTCAGAGCTCTCAGGAAGTTACAGCTATCATTCTCCAAAATGGAACTGCCAAACTTTCGATTACAAACACTTACGCTCCTCCCTCGGCAGATTTTGAAAAAATCCTCATAGACTTGTCACAGATACTCGGAGCACTAAGTGACTCAATACTGGTCTGCGGGGACTTTAATGCCCACTCTCCTCTCTGGGGCTATACAGACGACACTGATAGGAGGGGCACAGATTTCATAGACTTTCTGTTATCGCACAACTTGAATGTAATGAACGTTCCGGGCAGTAGGCCCTCGTTGTTGGAAAAAAATCAATGCATCGCGATTCACGTTCCCGTGAACGGGCGTTTATGCAAATTTAATATGAACGACTCTTTCCGTTCACCGGCGTGAACCGTGACGTTTTTCAACATGAGGTTTCATGCAAATCAGTTCTCAATGCGTACGCATCTGATTTGCATATCCGGGGGCGTTTCCGGAACTGTCCATTCTCGGATATATAAGGCAGAGATTTCTTGAAGCAATCAGACTGATCCAGATCGGAGCGGAGAAGACTTAATAAGACATAGACACTGATAGTCTGATGCAGGCAGACAGAAATGCTTTAGACAGAAGCACTACGGGATATCGTTTGACGACGGTTTTTAGTCGAGACGGACGCAGACATGGTCAGTTTAGACCAGTATGTATTGAACATTAAATTTACTTACATATGTTTGGAAATCACGTTAAATATTTTTCTGATGTCTTATCCTTTGGTTTTCCTTTGCCAAGTGTGATACCTTCGATGGTGGCTGCAAATACACGCAAGTGATAGAGGTAGTATAGTTACTTACTACCAATGCTTCAAGGAATTTCTGTCTGATTATTTACAACTGCAAACTTTTTGTACATAGTATTTATTTGATGTTTTGTGGCATGGAAAGTTACCTGGAATGTGTAATTTGCCTAGTTATGTTTCTCACGAAATAAAGTGAACGATGTTTTTCTTTGAAACTGGATCTGTATATTTTCATGACCCAGCCAACACTTATTGACTCCATGCCAGTGCGTACTTTGCTGTTCATCTTCAACTTCAAATTTTAAATTTTCCAACAAGAAACGGTTATGGGCCAGTTTAACGCCCAATAGAATCATAAGTGCAAGTATTTTAAAGAATCATTGTTCCAGTGTTCAGATGGGGGCCGCGCCTGGCACCATTTTGAAGTACGTGTGAATAACAAAAACGAAACGTAAACAGTGTACAAAAGACTTTTACTTCTGCTTCTTCAAATCTACGAGTGACCATGGAGGCAAGTAGAACGGAGTTGCTGACGCGAGACAACTACGTCACCTGGTGTACCGACATCTCATTCGTCCTCAAGGGAGAAGGATGTTTCGGACACGTAGACGGATCTGCTAAGCCTATTGAAGAAGACGCAAGTCGCCGAGACTACGATGATTTTTATCGACGGAAAGACCGAGCGCTTGCTATCATCTACCAAAGCTTATCCTCGGAATACAAGGAGTTGATAAACGTCACTGACGAACCTGGTCAAGTATGGAATACTTTGAAAGAGCATTTTCAAGTGCCTTCCCGAGCTAATCTCGTGTGCCTACTAGACGAGTTCTTCGACATCCGGCCGGAGCAAGGCGAGCCTGTTGACATATTTTGCTCAAGACTGCGGAAGGCCGTGACGAGGCTTAAAGACGCGAATCACCCTATTGAGGACCTATATGTTTCATTCCAAGCTATCAGATACCTTCCGGAAGAATACCGGGGCATCGTTCAATTAATTTATCGATGGAGTGACTCGGACTTCAAGCTCAGCAAAATACAAGCAGAGCTATCAGCTGAAGAGAGCCGGCTTCGTCAACAAGCAAGTGACTTTTCTAAAACTGGGAGTCTAAATTCTGCATATTTTACTTCTAAGAAATGTGTAAATAGAGTAAAAGTATCTAAATTTAAATCTCAAAATGTATCTCAAAATGTGTCTAATGTAAATACTTCTAGTCATAATGTAAATATTTCTAAAAGTAAAATTAAGTGTTTTAAATGTAACAAACTAGGTCATACTAAAGCTAATTGCCCTAAAAACAATGGATCTAGTATTGTGGAATTTCTTGGATCTCCACATATTGAAGCTAATACTGTAATCGATCCTAACGATAGACTCAGCTGGGTAGTAGACACTGCTGCTACGCGACATTTCTGTAATAACATGAAGTTATTTTCCAAATTTAATGAGTGCAAAGGCACTTCAATGTCGCTAGCAGTAGGAGATGTCGAAAGTCCAGTTGAGGCTATTGGGACGGTGGAAATGTATGTCCAATTTAAGGATAAACAAAGTATTATCAAATTGGAAAATGTTATGTATTCTCCTAAACTTAGGAGAAATTTATTAGCTGCATCTGTTCTTGAGGAACAAAATTTTAGTTTTCAAGGAGCTAATGGGGTGCTATGGTTTTTTACACCCAAAGGGGAGAAATTCTTTTATGCAAAAAGAAAGGATGGGTGTATTTCTTAAAACCTAAGTATAGTACCCAGGAACAACATAACATAGAAAACCGTCAATCTAAAGATAGGGATCGAGATGGAGACAAGAAACGCAAAAAGGATAAGAAATCTAAGGATAGGGATCCTAGTGCTTCCAGAAAAATAGATAAAGTAAAAATAGCACCTAATTTTAAAGAAACTAAATTTAAATCTGACAAAACAAAAACTAAGCAGAATAAAAATGTGGATAGTTTAATATTTAAACCTAGCAGTTCAGTAACTGAACTTAACAGTACAAACTGTCTTTGGCACAAACGATATTGCCACATAAACGCTGAATATCTCCTCCAAACCAGCAAAGTTTCTGCTGTAAACGGACTTCCTAGGCTTAAATACAAAAAGTTAAATTGCAAATCTTGTAAATTGGCTAAGTCTAGGAGAGTACCGTATAAACCCTCCGGTAGGATAAGGTCCACTAAACCATTG
The DNA here is from genome assembly GCA_951213105.1 of Amaurobius ferox. Lineage (NCBI taxonomy): Eukaryota > Metazoa > Arthropoda > Arachnida > Araneae > Amaurobiidae > Amaurobius > Amaurobius ferox. The sequence continues at coordinate 14,539,612 of OX578155.1, read as the reverse complement.
CAATTGTTACACATGGATGTGTGTGGTCCCTTACCTACAGCCTCATACGGTGGAAATAAGTATATCTTAACTATAACAGATGATTATAGTAGAAAAGTTTTTGTTTACCTTATGAAACAGAAGTCAGAAGTGTTTTCACATTTTAAAGAGTTTCAGGCCAGAGAGGAAAGGCAATTAGGTACTAAAATTCTATGTATCCGGACGGATAATGGAATGGAATTCTGCCATGATAAGTTCAAAAATTACCTGAGGGATATCGGTATTAAGGCTGAAAGGACTAACACATATACCCCACAGCAAAATGGAGTATCGGAGCGATTCAACTTAACCGCAGTTGACTGTGTTAGAGCCATGTTTAACGAGAGCAAAATGCATGACAGATTCTGGGCGGAAGCAATATTGTGTTTTACATACACTAAAAATCGAATATGTCACAAATTTAAGACTAAAACTCCACATGAACTCTACAGTGGAACAAAACCTTCAGTCAACCATCTTAGAACCTTTGGTTGTAGAGTATATGTAGGCAAACCCAGTCAGCTCAGAAAGAAGTTAGACATGAAAGCTACAGAAGGGGTGATGGTAGGCTATGCTACTAAAACTAAAGGCTATAGGATATTTTTGTCAGGAGAAAAACGAACAATTGAGACCTGCAATGTGAGGTTTGATGAGGGTGATGTAGTGGAAGGCATCCTGGACCCAATTTGTCCCAGAAATATCTCCTTAGGGATATCAAGAGATAACCTTTCAGAATACTCCGACGGGGAATATCCGAGAGGGCAGTCTGATGGGGGGCAGGAGAGAGTGAAGACACTGGTGACGATCCGTCTGAATCCAGTGAGGAAACGGACTCTCCTGCTGACTCCAGTATGACTCCTTGCTCGGATATTGCTTGGCAGCGAAAGACGGTTCCAAGATCCGATGGGAGTAGAACCGATGTGTATTATTACGCTCAAGGAGATAATAAAAGGCTGACGTCGCACAATGATGTTAAGAAATATTGTGATAAAAGAAATATACAATTTGATCAGCAACTGTTTAATTTTCGGGAAAATAAAGGTCTTTAAAGGGTCAAAGGCAGACCAGAAGCAAGCAATATTGAAATAAATATACCAAAAGGGTACAACGCTGCTATTAAATCCTCCCAGTCCGAAAAATGGTGTAAAGCTATGGATGAAGAAATGGCCGTAATGCAAGAGAGGGGTGTCTGGGAACTAGTTCCTGCATCCACCTCACAAAAGCATATAGGCAATAGATGGGTCTACACTATTAAGAAAGACGAGAATGGGAAAATCAAGAGATTTAAAGCTCGTTTGGTAGCCCAGGGGTATGGTCAGAAAAAAGGAGAATCATACGATGAAGTTTTTAGCCCTGTTGTTAACTTCAACTTAATTAGAGCATTCTTCTCAATTTTCGTATGCATGCTTGGCTGGATGCATTTCCAGTTAGATATCAAATCTGCCTATCTCTATGCTAAATTGAGTCAAAAAGTATATATGAAACAGCCTCAAGGTTATGTCAATCAGGAACAGCCTGATTATGTTTGTTTGTTGAAGAAAGCCATTTATGGTCTTCATCAAAGTGGAAGAGAATGGTTTAATGAACTTGACACCAAATTAAAAGAATTAAATTTTTTTAAACTTCAATGGTGTAATTGTGCCTATATTTACAATAGCAAAGTTCTTATGCTAGTTTATGTGGATGACATAATTCTCTTCTCAAAGTATCAAAGGGACATAGACCACATTGTTTCATTACTTAGCATAGAATTTGATATCAAGGTATTAGGAAAAATTAGAAAACTTTTAGGCGTGAAATTTAAAGAGTGTGACAATAAATTTTTTATACATCAAAGTCAGTATATAGATAAAGTATGTCAAATGTTTCAACAATATAAATATCCAGTTACTTCACTTCCCATTTCTAAAGGGAATATTCTAAGTAAAATGGATTGTCCAAAGACAAGTGAAGAATTAAAGCAAATGCAAAGTTTTCCTTACAGGAGCTTAATTGGGTGTTTGGCTTTTATATCGAGTAGAACTAGACCTGATATTTGTTACGCCATCAATATATTATCTCAATTTCAAGAAAACCCTGGAATTAAGCATTGGGATGCATTGTTAAGACTTCTAGGATATGTTGAAAAGACTAAAAGTTATATGTTGAATTTATCTAACATTCAGGAGTTAAAATTAAATTGTTACTCAGATTCTGACTTTGCTGCAAACAGAGATGACCGTATTTCACTTGGAGGCATGATACTCTTTATTGACAATGTACCTATTTCTTGGCGTACCTTTAAACATAAGTGTGTCAGCTTATCAACCATGGAAGCTGAATACGTATCACTAACTGAAGCCGCTAAGGAAATGGTATGGGTACAAAACATAATTGAAGAATGCCATTTACTTGGGTTAAACTTTAATAAAAGTAACAGTGTTATTTTTAGCGACAACCAAGCAACCATTAATTTTTCTAACTCTCCAATTGAAAACAATAGAACTAAGCATATTGATGTAAGATATCATTTCCTAAGAAATTTAATAGTCAATGAATCATTTAATGTTAAATTTGTAAATAGTAAAGATAACTTAGCAGATCACTTTACTAAACCAATGACTAAGGAAATAATACTTAAATTTTGTAATAATTTTTTTTAAAAAACTAAATCAAACTTTTTGAGATTAAATGTTTAGTCTAAAGAAAATTTTAAATACTAAATTGAATTTACAACATGGGAATTTTTAAAGATGTCATATATATACATTATTGTTTATCTTAAACCTCATTGATATAAGATAGTATATCTTGAGTATAAATTTTTGTGATACTGAATCTTTTCACTTTACACCTTTGTATATACATCCATTTTCTATTACCCGCATAATGCTAAATAGTAGCTTATGTGTATAAAATTTTGTAGTTTTCAACTTAGTAAAAAAAAAATATGTGTTGAAAGTTTTGATAAAGGATTTCTATTATCTGATTACTTGCATCATGTATTTTTAAATATTTGGTATATCAATGCAGTCTAATAGTATTAATTATGTATACTTGTATTGTATTAATAGACTAAAATTTTTTAAGCTTTTTGTGAATTATAGTGTTTATACTCAAATTTAAAGTAAACTTAAATTCTATGCTTATACAAAACTTTTAAAGTTGACTTGTTAAATATGATAATATGCTTATACTTAAATTTTGGATACTTATAATTAAACTTAAACTAAAATTTAAATTTTTGAATGCTAATACTTAAGCATTGAAGTTGTGTTGTATATAAATTTCAACTTGATGTGAAATGTTGTTGTTACAATATTGTCGACAATACTTAACTGTTTTTCAGATGCTATAAGTACTTATGCATTTTTATTTTAAATTTAGTAATGATATAATACTTTAAATTTATTCCTTCATTATATGTTTGATAAAATCCTGGGGTCTTGGTGTTTATTGATATACCTTGGTTTCTCAGAGTAAGTTTTCTTTTGCATATGCATTGAGACTTAAGGATTTGCATGAGGGGGCCGATTGTTGGAAAAAATCAATACATCGCGATTCACGTTCCCGTGAACGAGCGTTTATGCAAATTTAATATGAACGACTCTTTTCGTTCACCGGCGTGAACCGTGACGTTTTTCAACATGAGGTTTCATGCAAATCAGTTCTCAATGCGTACGCATCTGATTTGCATATCCGGGGGCGTTTCCGGAACTGTCCATTCTCGGATATATAAGGCAGAGATTTCTTGAAGCAATCACAGAACCTCCCAGACTATGATCCCAGACTTTGTAGAAAGCGTCCCAGGGCAGTATTATATGACCCCCCGTGAGCATTTACATTAAATTCTCCTTCCACATCCTCATCTTTTAAATTTTTCATCAGTTTTCTGATCCCTTTTTACTTGTCAAATCTTAAATCTTATATTTTAAATTGATACACATACTTTTTTGCCTCTGATTAACAGAGGGCTGCACTTCTGCTACCACAGCTCTTTTCTCTCCTTCCCTCTGGAAGGTGCTACTGCATTCTGCAGTATTTTTCTTTTTCTTTTTTGTAGTCAACTCTATTCTGCTCAAATGATGTCAAGAATGCACATATTGTTTACAGATTGGAGGTAGAAGTCATTCGACTGGGGACTCCGTTACGATGCACATTACATTACAAACCAACGTGTATTTTAAGCATAAGCAATCACAGACTGATCCAGATCGGAGCGGAGAAGACTTAATAAGACATAGACACTGATAGTCTGATGCAGGCAGACAGAAATGCTTTAGACAGAAGCACTACGGGATATCGTTTGACGACGGTTTTTAGTCGAGACGGACGCAGACATGGTCAGTTTAGACCAGTATGTATTGAACATTAAATTTACTTACATATGTTTGGAAATCACGTTAAATATTTTTCTGATGTCTTATCCTTTGGTTTTCCTTTGCCACCTTCGATGGTGGCTGCAAATACACGCAAGTGATAGAGGTAGTATAGTTACTTACTACCAATGCTTCAAGGAATTTCTGTCTGATTATTTACAACTGCAAACTTTTTGTACATAGTATTTATTTGATGTTTTGTGGCATGGAAAGTTACCTGGAATGTGTAATTTGCCTAGTTATGTTTCTCACGAAATAAAGTGAACGATGTTTTTCTTTGAAACTGGATCTGTATATTTTCATGACCCAGCCAACACTTATTGACTCTATGCCAGTGCGTACTTTGCTGTTCATTTTCAACTTCAAATTTTAAATTTTCCAACACTCATTCCAAACTCCCTCTTGTAAAGGATGGCCGGAAAGCACAGCAGCAACAGGCAACATCACAAACAACATTTTAAATTGGTCAGTTCTTGACGTAACAACACTTAGCGATCACAACTACATTTCTCAAGTGAGAGACGACGAGGGCTTTATTGCAGATAATTCCAGGCACAGACTGGAAACCAAGTACGGTAACCACAAGCGCTTCAAAAAAACTGTCAAGGAGATATCAATCAAATGGGTGGTAAACTTAAAGCTATCACTAACGCTCAACAACTAGACCTAGCAACGGAGGAACTCCTGGGGAACTGACGGACACAGCCACAAAAATCTACAGGTTCCGGAAACGGAACATACAGAAAGATTTAAACTGGTGGTCACTTGAACTTAAAGTCAATAGGAGCAGAATCAGAGCCCTCCGACTTAGGTATCAGAAGGAGAAGAACCCAGAGACAAGGGAGAAATATAAGTTGGAACACAATAAGGAACGAGCGAAGTACAAAAGGGAAATACTAAAGCCTAGGAGCAAATCCTGGAAGAAATTCTGCTCGGCCATAACTGACGCATTTGGCTCACAATTTAAGATCCTCACGAAGAAGAAATCCCCACCTAGCTCAATTTTCAATACTCAACAGCTCGATTCGGAAGTGGAACTTCCGAACATCCTCAACAACTTCATAGACACATTGTATAACATGGACCACCACTCCAACACAAACCTGCAACATAGCATAGATAGAGCGGTCTTCCCAGGAGTTTCTATGGGGGAAATTTCTAGAATTCTAGGGAAAATTAAAGTTAATAAAGCGCCAGGTTTTGATCTTGTCGACTATACTCTCCTAAAAAGAATCAACGAGTCGGCACCGGACCTGCTGCATTGCTACTTCAATAAGTGTATCGATCTCCAAAATTTCCCGACTCCTCTTAAGAGTGCAATCTTGGTCTTATTTCACGAACCAGGTAAACCAACCAGCGATCCGAAATCCTATCGTCCAATATGTCTACTCCCATCTCTGGGGAAAATACTCGAAATAATTATCTATGGAAGAATATACCACAGCTTCCACATAAACAATTATTGGCATCCAAAGCAATTCGGCTTCAAGCCAGGGATCTCTACAGAGCACGCCCTTGAAAACCTTCTGAAAGAAATTGAAGACGACAAGACCAAAGGAGTTCACACCATGATGGTTTCATTCGACATCAGCTGAGCATTTGACAGCCTGTCCTGGCCGTCGATAGTCAGACACCTTGAATCGTCTCCTTGTCCGGGCTACCTCATCAATATAATAAAAAGCTTCCTATAAGACAGATACGTCACTTTAGAGGAAAATGGAATGCCAGTGACGAAACAAAACATCGGAGAGTGCCCTCAAGGCTCCTGCCTCGGCCCACTCCTGTGGAACGTGGTGGCAGACTCGGCACTGAAGATCTCTTTTCCAGCCCATACAAGGATTCAAGCCTTTGCAGACGATTTCGTCCTACTAATAAGTGGTAAGTCTTTAGCAAGCCTGTGTAGCAATGTACCGGAGTCGGCGAAGAGTCTCTGGTAATAAATTGGAGCAATACCAAAGCAATGCAAATGACCAAAGCAATGAGCAGAACAAGCGGCAGTGTAAGAAGGTTCAAGGTAGGCTCGAACTTCGTAGATTCGTCGGATAGTATTAAATATCTTGGGGTCCTCATTAATTATAAGCTCTCCTGGGTTCCGCATTGCGAAGCCCAAATCTATAAAATATTCAACATCCTGTACAGAATCTCGACCAAAACTTGGGGTGCTAATCCAAAATTTATCAAAACATGGTACGAATGTGTCGTAGAAAAAGTTCTGCTATATGCAGCCTCGGTTTGGGCCAGACTTAAACAAATCTTGCGTAGCAACTTTAGCGAAATATCAAAGGCACTTTGCCCTCGCAAGCTCGAGAGCTTATAGGACCACTCCGACTTCAGCACTTCTGGTACTAACAGGTATGATTCTGATAGGCATTAAAGCCCAGTACGAAACAGCGTATGGCCGCATTACTCGGTTAAAAAAGCAAACTACAGCCTTTGGCAAAGCTTTTATCCCAGGGGGATTTTGAATCAAAGCTTAATCCGTGGCAAGTTCACCCCGCCACGACGTCAGTAATTAGACAGGAGGGTAGGCCCACGTATTTGAACATATACACAGACGGCTCAAAGATGGATTCTGGAGTGGAGGCTGCGTTTGTGGCGCTTGAGGGTTCCCATAGAACCTTCTCTTGGCGCAGCAGGCTGGGCAAAAACAACAGTGTGTTCCAGGCGGAACTAAGATGAAATTGTATGAATCTATAGATATTTTATATAATTATAAAAATAATGTTTGCTTACCAAATAATAATGAAATGTCTTACAATATAATATAGAAAATAAAAAAAAAACATTTAATGCATCACAGACCGATGAAATAGTCTGTTTTAGTGCAAGAAGCGAATTTAAAGAATATATATTTTGCATTATCTCCGTGTTAAATGTAACAGGAATTATTTCTGTAGAAAAATAATTCTCCTGAAACCCTGTTTTGAAGTCAAAACATATTTTAAACAGTTAGTTTAAGTAAATTTTTAGTTTCAAATGACGTATTTTTTGCATAGAAAAGAGTTGTCTGCTATGAGCGGGTCCGTTATAACTGCAGCGTCACTTGTTGTATTTCCTGAATAATTCTCCAGATTTATTTTATTGAACACGACACTAGGTATTCCAGTCACTATACTATTACGTCTAGGCACTGTAACTAGGGGTTGTCCCGATATTAATGAAAAACAAAACTTTCGTTTGTCTCATCATCATGGAACAGCTGCACCAAATTTAATGACATTTTGTGGTTAGCCTTGAAATAGCCCCCATAAATTTAGTCCAAGTTTCGAGTTTCTAAGACCAGGGGTTGTCGAGATATTAATGGAAACCGAAACTTTTCCCTAGGAGTTCTACTCTTTAACTCCCATGATTTCCAGAGAAAAAGGTTGGAAACTGTTGATTTAAAACATGAAAGTCAATTAAATCTCCGAGTTTGGTGGGAGTTTATTGAAAGTTTTAATCACTTTTGAAAATCGTAGGTTTAAAATATGAATTTAAATGGAAACTCTTATCACCATGGTTTATTTTTCACAGGCTTACTCAACAACGAAAAGTATTATGAAATCAAAATGGTTATTTAAATATCAGCATTTTATAAGATTCTTTTTTATATTATGACAAGTCGTTTGACTCTGCAGTGAACACCGATGATGCTGTTAATTACTCGCTGGAATTTCTGAACTACCTTGAGCCACCTGGAATGTCTTCTCATAGCCTGAAGTTAAAGAAAGGATCACCAATAATGATTCTGCGGAATCTGGATCTGCCAAAACTATGCAATGGAACATGGCTCTGTGTCAAAAATATTTTATCGAATGTCATCAAAGCCACGGTATTAACTGGAAAGGCAAAAGGAGAGGACGTATTCATACCTCGCATACCGTTGATACCAACCAACCTACTATTCAGCTTCAAATGAGTCCAATTCCCAGTTCGACTGGCATTTGCCCTGACCACCAACAAAGCTCAAGGACAAACCCTTAAGTTTGCAGCCATGAATTTAGAAAGTTCTTGCTTCTCTCATGGCCAACTGTATGTGGCATGCTCAAGAGTACGAACTTCACAAAATTTGTATGTTTTAGTTCCGGGAGGGAAAAAAATGTGGTTTACAAGCAAGTGTTGCGGTAAAACCTAACAAATTAAGATAATGTCATTTAATTTGTTATCATTTGCATTGTTGCCTAGCGTTTAAGAGTAATTTTAGTTTTCCTCTTCCAAACTGTACATCAATTGTGGACACCTAATAATCACATCCCGAGACGCTGTCCGCCAGGGCCTAGCTGCAAAGGGCATACCGTAGGCACGCCGAAAGCAGCCATGACTTACATAATGCAATGATTTCTTTTTCTTACATATTGCAATGATTTTTTTTTCTTACATATTGCAATGAATTTACATCTTTCACCGTGAAAAAACAATATAAGATTAACGGATGTATATGTTCCGGTGTAATTTTTATCAGAATTTTGCATCGTAAATCCCGAGAAAGCCGGGTAATCGCTGCTAGTTATTGATATTTTCGGGGATTACTGATTCAGAAATTATTGATATTTTCAAGTTATTATGTCATTGCTTTATTGTGGCAAAAATTATTGAACTCATTGTACGTTGTACGAGAAATCTTCTACAATGCACGGGTATATCTTCTAATCTACGAGAATATAAGTAGTACAGGTATATTGGCATATACTGGAATCATGAAAGGCCTTTTGGTATGAAGATTACAGGGATTATTGATATTTGCAATTTATTATGTCATCTGTTTTATTTTGGCAAAGATCTTTGAGAATCATATTGTAATACGGGTAATCGTCTACTAACACTTGGACATATCTTCTAATCTACGACGTCATAAGTAATATGGGTATATCCTCCTATATAAGTTTAGCACTTTCATTTTGGCATATATTGGAATCAATTACTGCCTTCAGGTTTAAAGATTACGGGTTTATTGAAATTTTCAATTTATACATGTAATCTATAATACAAGTTATATCTTCGAATATTCGTGTATATAAGTAGTACGGGTCCCATACAATTTTAACAGTTATATTTTGCATATATTGATACAATTCCATATTTTTTGTAAATTTGCTTACAAGAGGAACCAGGATGTTTTATTCTTCAGATCTACCCATGAAGATAATTTTGTATAGCGATAATAGAGATTCTTAAACTTCATTTTAGGAGCATTAAATTAAATATTTTAACAGAATATTTTGATTATAAATGTTATTTAGTATACTATAGGAATTTGCACATGATTGTGAATTTTAAGTTTCTTTATATTATATACTCCGTACGAAAAACGGGTATGCTGCTAGTTAACAATAAGAGTCACTGGTCCTGCAGACCAATGTGTACAAGAAAATACTGATTTGTAGCCATCATGACAGATCAGCTAAAATTATAAACATGGCAGCAATGTACAAATAAATACTTGGATATTTAACACAATAATATGCATGTGCAAATTTGACCTACCTGTAAAAAAAGTCTACAACAAAAATTATGCCAATATTGTGATAATCGTGATGCAAAAGCACCTTCTGGATAGAATATCAAAATTCAAATTGACCTAGGGGCTTAAAAAAATATGTCAGTAATTACACTTTCCAGACAGAAACCTCTGTGCCATAACTTGCACTGGGTCGGATTTCTATGTCAATAGCAAGAACTTAAGATCGGTCAAATAAAATATTATCATGTGGTGAAAGTCTGTAAATTAAGAAATTGACATGAAAACCTTTAAATTAAATACAATCATAAAAATACACAAAAATAAAAATCCAAATTTAATAAACAAAGAAATTAATTTATTATTTTTTTATGGAGGCAAATAGCAAAATATGAATATAGTATGTTTTAAACAACTAATTATATTGTAAATATTCATTTTCTATTTTACTTTTTTTAATATTTTCCATATTTAATTAGATGAGAATAAAAATCTTAATGATTTTTAGTAATTTATCTTGTTTACTTATATTAAAAAATATAGGCCTCATGATAATATGAATCTCCACGTTTTCTTTAGGAGAAAAATATATAAAATAGGTATATAAAACATCTTACTCATATCGGATAGGACTTCTATGTTAATAACAAGAAATTAAGATTGGCCAAATAAAATATTATCATATGGTGAAGTTTGTAAATTAAGATATTGATATGAAAAGCTTTAAATTAAATAAAATCATAAAAATACACAAAAATAAGAATCCAAATTCAATAAACTAAAAAAATAATTTATATATATATATATATATATTATGGTGGCAAATAGCAAAATATGAATAGATGTTTTAAACAACAAATTATATTGTAAATATTCATTTTTTATTTTACTTTTTTTAATATTTACCATATTTAATTAGATCACAGTAGAAGCCTTAATGATCTTTAGCAATTTATCTTGTTTACTTAGATTAAAAAATATAGGCCTCATGACAATATGAATCTCCACATTTCCTTCATAAGAAAAATATTTAAAATATGTATATAAAACATCTTACTCATTAGATCTTGATAAAAATATAGAATATAGGAACAATTTGATATCTTGAGACTTGAGCACATACAGATTAAATACTAAGATTCATTATGTTAAACCAACTAGGCATTGTGAGCACCTATGTGTCAAACACTAACAGTCCCTATATATGATGCAAGAAATTGAATCAGGATAAGAAATTTCCACTCGCTAACAAGTCAAATTTTTTGTCTGGCAAGTAAAAAAATGTGCATATTATATGGATTTTTTTTCTCTGTTATTTTCTGTTTTAATATTTGTGAAAATCAAAATCTTGAATAACTTGCTTGATCACCGTTTTGAAACACCTTTCAATGCGATTCATTGCGCAGCTCAGTATAACGCAATAGTCGTACAGGACATTCTATTGTTAAAGGTTTAACTACGTCAGGAAGCTTCATTATAAGCACACTGAATGTGGCTACTACTAATATAAACTGACAACATGCTTAAGCAACCATGGTTGAAGCAGTTGATCTGGAGAATAATCTAACAATCTTTCAATCTCGCCAAATGTTATGCCTTGCTCAAACGATTGTCTTTCATTGCCAATCTGGTAACCTACACAATGTATAAAATCCAATCATCAGCACTCAGGTTTTATGGTTGCTACCACTTTTAAGAAAGATATTTCAGTGCATATTTGCAGCCATTCTGTGTAAGAAAAATGTAGTTGGATTTTTGTTAAGGTTTGCAGATTAGCAAATCAATTTCTTTCTTTGTTGTGGCTAATTTTGGATAATTTTAATTCATTTTTAGGGTGATTAGCATATTGTTTAAATTGTTGATTATAGTTTCAAATGAATCTCGGTGATAGTTTTGCAAAACTAGGTCAGATAGAGTCTGAAGGATGTTTTTACCATTGCTATTGTTGGATTATTTTAATTCATTTTTAGTCTGTTTTGCAGATTTTGTTTATTGTTGATTAGGTTCAAATTGATATGTGTGATAGTTCTGTAAAACATTGCAGAATTGAGCCTTGAAGGTTAGTCATTTTTGTTTAACTTATCCTGTATTTTGAAATTTAGTTTAATATTTGCATGTATTTTGAAAATTACTCTCATGCGTACAATTTTTTAAAAGTTTCGCAAATTTTATTTTAAATTCTAAAAATTTTATAAATATTGGCAAAGTCCCACAAAATTTTAAAATATTCGATTCAAATAATATTTTGTTCTACAAATTTTAAATAAAATTTTCTTAGATTTGTGAAATATTGGCAAAGTCACACAAGTTTTTTTTAATTTTTATAAGTATTGGACTCGTAAAAATCAAATTAGGGTGTTTTTCAATGTTTTTTTATGTCTAAAAATTTTCTGAGGTATTTGATTCTATATTGTTTTTTTCAGCTATAAATAGCTAATCCATTATATTCAAAAATATATTTCATAATAATAAATATTTCATAATAAATATATTTCATAGTAATTTACATAACTTCTGATGGTTTCTATATATCTAGATAATTTTCAGAGTATTTTATCTTGTATTTTTATATTTTATGACAACTTTTTTCTATTTCAAATAACTATTTATTTAGATTATAAATTCAATTTCATATCGTGGTTGGATGAGTCACTTTCAATAGGGATGAGCCAATTTCTAAAAATTTGGCGAGATTTGGTACTTGAAAAATAACAAGCAGAGGATTATTCTTTTGATTTGCCTACAAAGCTATGGGAAATGTGTATACACAATATCTTAATTGCTCATATGTTGTGTATATTTGTTAATTTTTCTTTTTTTTACATAATGGTTACATAAATGCTGATAAATTTTACAGCAATTATTTTTTTTTCAAGAAACGATGAAAATATTATGCAATGCTATTATTTTATATGGTACTGGTGAGTCAAAGAGAATTTTAGCAAGTAAACTAACTATAAGCTGAAACTTCTTACCCTGAATTGAACTGTTAACTTATTGTGCGAACTTGTTTCCTGTAAAATGGAAGTTCAATGCTATAATTCTTTGTGTACAATGTCTTGAACAAACCTTTACAACTGCAAATATCATACAAATATTTTTTGCAGTGAAATCTAACTTTGAAATTTAACATATATTTATTTTCATATGATTTTCCTTATTCTTTTTCAAAGCAATTGCCATTGATAGCAAGCCATTTATAGCAGAAATTTATGCTATGCGACATCATAAGCATTTGAAGAAAAAAATATTTATAAATTAAGAGTACAGCACTTAAACATTAAGGAAAAAAAAGAAGCAATATATTTATAAAAAGAAAGAAGTGTATTTACAAATAATGAAGTAATCAAAAATATTGTAAACAAGATCATCTGAGCACATGCCAACTGCAGATGTATAATAAGAAAGTAATGTGAACTGTGTAAATAGACTAAATTTGTGGGAATGAAGAAAACGGTGTTTAATATATCGCCTCGTGTAAATTGAAAGTTGTATAAACAGTCAATTTTTAGATTTAACTTCTTATATCATACAAAGGGTCTTTAAAATTCATTATGTTAAGCCAAATAGATATCTTGAGCACATGTACCAAACACTTAGATTCATTATGTCAACCCAAACACTCACAGTTGCTCAAAATTAAGGGTGAGCGTTACTAAATCTTCTGCCCTATCCGCACTTTGTTAACTTTTACGCCGCACGTTTTTCGCCAAAATTTGGCTCAAACAGTTGCAAAATATTTTCTGATAGATAATATGTAATGCTTAAATTATATTAAACTAAATTTAATACCCAATAAAACATAGAATATATTTTTTACTTTAATTCAAAATACTTTTGGTGCTGAGATCTGTTGTCGCAATTTAATTCATACCGACTACTTTTATTTTTTAATGAACATTTTTAAATGTCTATTCCTTCTAATACACTATTAAATACAACAACAGATCATATTAAATAATTCCACAATAACGGAAATGTAATTGAACTTGGACTTGAAGACAAAGTTGGAGTCCTCAGTGATGTACATTTAGATCCCCTTATTAAATTTATAGAATGAGAAATTACCTTTCTGTGATTGTGGCATAATTATATATGATCTGCTGTTGTAATTAATACTGTATTAGTAGGAATAGATATTTTAAAATGTTCATTAAAAAATAAAAGTAATCAGTATGAATTAAATTACGACAACAGATGGCAGCACCAAAAATACTTTGGATCAAAATAAAAAATATATTCTATGTTTTATTGGGTATTAAATTTAGTTTTAATATAATCTAAGCATTGCATTTTATCTTTCAGAAAATATTTCGCAACTGTTTGACTAAAATTTCGGCGAAAAATGTGTGCTGCGAAAGTTAACAAAGCGTGGCTATGGCAGAAGATTTACTGACACTCACCCTTAATTATAAAAAACAGAATTTTCTTTTAAGCAACATGAAACTAATTTGTCTTTATTCTAGACTAAAGATGTATTTACATTTTTGGCGACATTACATAATGCATCATGGCAAAGGCACATAACTTGAGAAATTTCAGACACAATTTCAGATGGTTAAAAAACATGTTTTCATGCAGTCTACAAAAAAAAACAAAAAAAAAAAACATTCAAATTCAGTTTTAAATACTTGGAGTACTAATACATATGAGTGGACCGGTAAAGGCAGTCAAAAAACTTAACAAGCCGTGGGCATTAAACTACATAAAAGTTCGTGGGAAAAATCTATCAATTAGTTGGCAAGAGGGTGCGTGCCGCTTACAATGCGACGAACCTATAACCTGAATTCCAATCACCTAGCGTCCCTTGTCATTTGAATCTGCAGGCCACGAGTTTACTTTTGTTTTGCTTGTGTCATGTGGGGGCAAATTGCATGAGATTTTTTTCTAATTGTAAGAGTTGATTAGTGATAACAAATCACATTGAACTAGTGACCGTTTAGTGTGTGAAACTGTAATTTTTAATTATCCACCATGTCAGGAGTGTCTTCCAAATACAAAAAAAAAATATCCAATGAAAATAAATTGTTTCAAGACAATTGGGAAGCTATATTTTGTAGTGCAAAACAAACATGGTTCAGCAACTTGTTTGATCTGCTGTGAAAGTGTTGTATTAAAAAAATATAATATTGCTCATCATTTTACCATTAAACACAAATCGTTCAATGACACTTTTCCTAAGAAATCTCTCATGTGAGAAATTGTTTTTTAAAAAAAGTCACTGCAACAGCAACAAAATGTTATGTCGGTGGCACTGTCACAAGATGCAGCGGCAACAAACGCATTATATGAAATTTGTTATATACTTGGTAAACATATGAAACCGTCTACTGATGCAGAAATTGTGATGGAGTGTTTCGTAAATGCTTCCAATGTACTGTTTAATAAATTTAGTAACAAAAATCAAATAATTTCAGAAATAAGAAAAAATCTAGCTCTCAGATTCTACCTGTGTTAGACGTATTGAAAATATCGCAAAACATATTTATAATAATGTAATTGAAGACTTGATAAGCTACAAATTTTTTAGTTTGGCTTTTGATTTTAACACAGATATTTCAGCAACATCACAATGCTCGGTTTTTGTAAGATATTGTACTGAACAGAACTCAATTCGCAAAGAAATTTTTAAATTTCTTCCAATGAAGGGCCGAACCAGAGACACAGATTATCTTCATATTATTTGCAATTTTATTGTGCAGAACAAGATAGATATAATAAAATTAGTTTGTGTGTGTACCAATGGCTGTCCTTCATTGGCTGGATTCGAAAATGGATTTGTTTCCCTATTGAAACAGAAATATAATTTGACAAATCTAATAACATTTCATTGCATTATTCACCAGGAAAACTTGGCAGCACGTATTGGTAATCCCGAAATAAAAACTGTGATGAAAACTGTCATAAGTATAGTGAATTATATCCAAGCACGAGAACTGAACCACAGAAAAAGTCTTTCAGACAAAGTGGGTAGTCAATATAGCGACATTCTTTTATACCCCTCAGTGCATTGGCTTAGTAGAGGAAAAGATTTGGAAAGGTTTTTTCTTTGCGACAAGAAATAATGTTTTTATAGCAAAACAAAATTTACAGTGAACTACAAAATGATAGATGGTGGTGTATTCCAGCTTTTCTGCGCGGCATTACAAAGAAGCATAACAATCTCAATAGTGATTTACAGGGTGAAAATAAGATAATTTCACAGATGGCGAATAAAATATTTGCTTTCGAAGAGCAATTAAACATTTATTACGAAGAAATATAAGACCAAATACTGCAAAATTTTCCAACCGTGACAAAAGCTAAACAGGATGGTATTGATATTGCTATAGAAAACTATATAATCATTTCAAATTATGTAATTGCAGTATCCGAAGATTTTTGAATGTAGATTTCAGGATTTAACAAAAATTAAGAATATGCTGTTGCTCATAGAAAATTTCTGGCACTTGGAACTGGCAATAATATCAGAACTAGCTAGCCTATATTGGGATGCAGTTACGAAGAGCTATTTGATGAATTTATTGAAATGAAAAGCAATTCACGCCTGGAAGTTATTTTTAAAGAAAAGAGGGAGGAAAAAGGAGTATGCTGAATTTTGGAAAATAGTGCCTGAACAATATAAGACTGTACAAAAATGTGCCTAAATTTTGTTCATATTGTTCGCATCAACGTTTATTTGTGAATCTTCAACCTACTTGCATATACAAGCATCCTACTCCCCTAATATGCAAAGAATATATATATAGAAACCGGCTTACTGATTCTCATCTGTATGACATTTTAAGAGTAATAAGTAGCAGTTACAAGCCTGATCAAAATAAGATTGTTAAAAAAGAGTTTACAATATCAACAGTCTCATTAGTTTTATTCCTTGATAAATAAATACTTGGACTTATTTACATTTTATCATTAATCCTTATGTTGCGACCCATGTGAAATAGCTGTTATGTGTATGTGGTGCGAGAAAAAAAGATGGCTGGCCCGAAGATCATTAAATAATATGTTGTTGTTGAGACCCAGACCGTCTGACCTACCAGAAAGGTGTAAGGTAACTGTTTGGACGGCCGGAAATTGCCACCCAATTTAGACCGAAACTCAGTGGGGGAGGCATCCATAGGGACCGTACCCTCCTTCCCCTACCACCAACCTCTCGGAAGGACTTACGGACCCACATGTTTAAGGTGATCGTACTCCGCGTGAACACGGCGGCAGTTTTGGCAGCGGTTGGAATCGAACCCGGGCCTACCGAGTGCAACTCCAGCATGCTAACCAATGGGCTAATTAAATAGTATGTTGAAGACCCAGACCGTCCGGCTCGTCCTGAGGACTTGAGCATCCAATTGGACGGAAATACAACTTACATTAGCTTGGGTTCGCACAGGAAAAAAGAAATATGTTTGCTCTCAATTGTCAAAGGATACATATATACATGAGTCTCAGCTATATACACTGCTGAACAATTGCTAAGGACAGAAGACACTATCACCCATAGCAACCCCAAAATGAAAGGAAGCAAAATGTGGAAAATTAGAATAAGTGCAGGATACAGTAAGAAGAGGTGTGCGTATGCAAATTTTTCCACACCTGTTCGTCACGTGATACTGATAGCGCTGATAAGAGATTTAAAGGATTTAATGTGTATGGACAGTTATTCCAAGTGAAAGTTTTACAGGAAAGATTTATTGATGTACTTGAAATTTTTGGTCTGTCTTCCCGATATCACTTAGATGTTTTTACACATGGCTGTATTATTGAAAAGATCGAAGAAGGGCGAAAAATAACAGATGTTGCTAGGGAGTTCAACATCGTCCACAGCATTGTTTCACTGTTGCGGCAAGCATTTAAAACAACGGGAATGTAGCAAGAGTCACGGGGGAGGTTGTTTTAGAAGTACGACACCTGCACGAGACAGGTGCATTGTCCTATCGGCAAAAAGGGACTAGTGCACCACAGCTCAGCAGGTGGCAAATCAGTTTCTTGCTATCACAGGACAGCGGATCTCCAAAAAAACTGTAGCCAGACGTTTGGGAGAAGGAGGACTGTATGCCTGCAGACCTGTTGTGTGTTCCATTGTCACCATACCCCCCATTTGCAATGGTGTAGTGGGCATCACAATTAGACCAAACAGGACTGGGCTTGCATACTATTCTCAGATGAGAGTAGGTTCAGTCTGTCATCGGATTGTAGGCACCAACTGATCTGGCATGAGAGTGGTACTGCTTATCGTCCAGAAAATATCCAGGAAAGGGACAGATCTGACATGCAGTATCATGGTATGGGCAGCCATCATGAACAATGGCCGCACGCCCCTACATGTGGTTGCAACTGGGACTATGACTGGCCAACGATACATTGATGAAGTTCTACTGCCTCATGTTCGCCTCTTCCGTGATGCTGTTGATGATAAATTTGTTTTCATGGAAAACAACGCATAATGTCATGGAACACTCACTGTTCAGGATTGTCTAGTCCGTGAAGGTATTCAATGCAGGGTTCCCACTAAGTCAGGAAAAGAGGGAGAGAATTTCTTTCCTTCCAAAAAATTTTGGGAGAGATTTTCTTTCATAAAGAGAGACACTTAAAATTTCATTTTTTTTTTTTTTTTACCATGCTAATTTAGAAAGTAATAAAAAGGAAAACATTAACTATAACTCATATTCTTCGACATTTAAATTTTTTAATTCTTGAAACTAACATTCCTTTTAAAAATTAATTAGGAGTAGTTTAAGTATTAAATAAGCACATTTTTGGTAATTTTATACCTCCCCCCCCCCCCACTTGTTAGCAAAAATACTCAAATTCCTGACTTCCCCCCATGTTTACGTTATGATTTTATTTGCTGACATAAAAACGTCTACATGGGTTATTTTATGTAAAATGACTCACATGTGAATTTACGATTTTTTTGTCTGTAAACTGCAAAAGTCGAGGGCCGACTGTATTTACTTTATATTTTGAGTTTTAAAATCATTTTGTGATCAATTTTCATGCAGCAATAGCAATTAACAACTTTAATGATTTTTGATCGCCGAAGGCGAATATCGACGAAAACTATTTCACTAGGCAAATAGAATTAGGTAATAAATTTGATTTTATGTTTGAAAATGGATTTTTTTTCTTTGTATTTTTTACAAAACTTGCAGAACATAAGGGTTGCATCATCCTTTTGTTGAATCTCAAGCCAGTCATGTGATTTTAGCCATTTTGTTTGACTCGACTTTTTTCTTTTTGTTTTCAAAATAGCCCTTTATTTCATAAATAATACGTTTGTAAAATAATTTTTCTGTATAAAACACGAAACAATTACAAACACTGTAGTCGATGCAAACAGATCGGAAAAGTGGGAAATATTTTTCAAATTAAACGAGGTATGCCAAGGATAGCGTACAAATGCAGATTTTCGTGATGCTGCTGCAAAATAACCTTTCATTTTATTAATAATATGGTAGAAAAATGGTTTGGTTTTTATTATTTGTATATTAAACGACATAATTATAAAAAAATTCAGTCGATGCAAATATATTGTGAAAATGGCAAAAAGATGTTCATTGGTCATTTCTCCTCAGAAAATGTGGGAATCGCCGTATGCGAACGCCGTTTTCGCAATCGCAGAGAAACAGATTTTCAGATCATGTTAGAAAGGAATGTCTCTGATAAAAAATTCGTTGCTTTGTTCAAATTTTGTGACATTTTTTGGGCATATATGGCCAATTTCACGACATTTTCGGGATTTTTGTAACCTGTAGACATACTGTGTACGGGGGAAAGGATTTTCGTCCGCGGAAAGAAGAAAATTTCTCGAGCAAAACACAAAAAATGCTGGAAGTACGCGGAAAGAGCATAATTCAAATCCGTGAAAGAATCCTATAAAAAAAAGCAAAATTTTATTTGATCGAATTTGCGACCCGTGCAAGCTGGGGGGACACTTATAGTTTTCTATAAAATATCTCTCTAATTAGAAACACATAGTACTTTTAGTGTGCCCAAATCACGATTGACTGCGATTCACACGTAGCTACGAAATTGCGGTCCGCGACCGCTCGGCAATCGGCCCGCGATCCGCAACAACGAAGCAACTGATCGCGATTTGCGGTCGCGAAGCAATTGGCCCGATCTCTGATGCCCGATCCCGATCAGGCAGGGCATCGGATTTCTTGGTATCCAATTTGAAGGAAAAAATAATTTTAGGCCGGAACTGGAGAGAGAGAAATTCTCGCACAGTGTAAATTTTTACGCGAGATTTTTTATGGATTTCGCGAGAATCTCGCGGGTTCGCGCTGAAATGGGAACCCTGATTCAATGCCTCATATGGCCAGCACGTTCTCCAGATCCAAACCCCATTTGAAAATGTGTGGGATGCTTTGGGGAGATGACTTGCTGGTCAAAAATATTATCCAACACACATGAACACTCTCATCCGTGCACTAACAGAGGAGTGGGATAATTTGCCTTAACAGCTGCTGGATAATGTTGTGCAAAGCATGACATGTGGGATGCTGCATCACACTCCAAGGTGGACATATCCCATACTGACACCTTTCTCAAAGATGTCTGCTGTCATTCATATGCATTTTTCCATTTCTCTGTACACAGCATTAAATGAACACTTTTTTCCTTTCAGATGTTTCAAAACCTTCTGTATTTTCCAGAATAATAAATGATCTTTATTCTAATGTCCGAACGGTGTGGCAACAATATTTTATCCTGCTGGACCTCCACCCCTGCTTAACGTTGTGCTACATTGCAATTTGTGATCCATCCTTAGCAATTGTCCAGCAGTGTATGCCATTAAATACAATCAAATTTTATCATTTATATAAAATCAAGTACGTAATAATTATACTGTCTAATGAAAAAAGTAGTGGTCGCGGTGCAAGTGCAATACTACCTTAATTGAAATTTGACACCCCTAATTCGCTCATTATTGGAGTGTCAATATACGTGATATTTATCTACTAAGTGTTTGTAAAGATTAATAAGAAAATACATACAAGTATCAAATTGCAAAGTGAAAGCATATAATATCAAATCACTTGTATAAAGTAGCAATTCTGATCATGGAGATCATCATTTTTATTTTCTTCAAGCTTGTAACTAAATTATCCTTAATGTATACTAGATTTCTCAGTAGACCCAGGTTCGATTCCCTCCACTGCCAAAAAAACTGCCGCCGTGTGGGTCCGTAAGTCCTCAGGGATGCGGAACTAAACCTGTAAACCAAGAGGTAATCCAGGTCCGCACTGCTGTCTCTAAGTGTCTTTTTTATACTCAATAACATTGTGTGTATACATCAAAGGTGTGAATGAACCTTATCAATAAATTTAAAAGCAGAAAAAAATGTTTAATTTGTAAAAATTGGAACCGAAATCAATTTTAAATTCCAAAATGTGTGACCAAAAATGAATAAAATGTAAATTTTATCAAGTAAATAAAAATTTTGGGAATCTCAGTACTGACCTAAGAAAAAAAAAACCTGTTACAGATACACACATGAAAACAAAACTATATTGACAAATACAAACAGAGAATGTGAAGCATAATCAGAGGATTCAGATTTGCACCACAGAAGACAACAAACTATATGATCTGGAATGGTCAAATTATTTTTTCTACAAATCCCATTTTTGCATATGAATTGTTATTTTCCTGTAATGTATGTAAAAATTAATGTTGCAAATGCTTTTTGATACACAAGACATATGAATACCTTATCAACAGTATATAATCAATTATATGTATTTAAAACATTCCTATATGAAAATATATTTTTCTAAATTTCACACCACATAGTTTTTCAGTGTGCACATGAATGAAAAATATAAATATTTATACATGAAAATATTATTCAACAAAATTCACACATGAATGGCATTTACTTGTGTTTATTTGATGTATTTTTCCTGATAAATGTCTTCTCGAAGATTTCACATACAAAATGTTTTTCACTTATAAGTTTGTACGAATTTAAACTACATTTTACTGTAAATATTTTGACTTATTTCACATTTTTCATCAGTGTGCACAAGTTTGTGTTTATTTAACAGATCATTTTTTGCAAATGGTATAAGCTAGATTTCACTAACAACAGGTCATATACATGTATAAGTTTATGATAATTTAAGCTATTTTTACTATCCAACAAGATATATTTCATATTTGAATGGCTATTCATCTGCATGTATGAGTTTGTGCTTGTTCAAGCTGTCTTTTCTGACAAATGCACTTTGACATATTTCGCATTTGAATGGTTTTTCACCAGTATGTAGAAGTTTGTGTCTCTTTAAAGAATCCCTTTTAGCAAATGTAGTTTCACATATTTCACATATATAAGGTTTTTCATGAGTATGAACAAGTTTGTGTCTCTTTAATGTACTTGTTTGTTTAAATGCCATCTGACACATTTCACATACATATGGCCTTTCATTTGTGTGCACCCGTTTATGTACAATTAAATGAACTCTTTCGTTAAATCTTTTTCGGCATATATCACATTCAAATGGTTTCTCACCAGTATGAACAAGTCCATGAGTTTGTAAAATGCTTTTGCTAGCAAAAGCTTTGTCACATATTTCGCATACGAATGGCTTTTCCTGATGATCTGTATGTACATACTTGTGGTGCGATTTTAAAGCATCTTTTCTTGCAAATGCCATCTGACATATTTCACATACAAATTCCTTTTTAATGTGTAGAATTTCATGCCTTTTTAAATTATTATCATTCACAAATGCCGTCTGACATATTTTACAAACAAATGGTCTTTTACTTGTGTGCAGAAGTTTGTGTGTATTCAAGGCACTTTTTCGTAAAAATGCTTTCAAACATATTTTACATACAAATGGTTTTTTATTTATGTGCACAAGTTTGTGTGCATGTAAAGCATCTTTTCTTGCAAATGCTTTCTCACATATCTCACACTCAAATGGCTTTTCACCTGTATGAATAAGCTTATGTTTGTTCAAATTACCTACTTTATTAAATGCCCTCTCACATATATCACATACAAATGGCTTATTGCCTACGTGAACAAGCAAATGTCTTTTTAAACTTTGTTTATTATTAAACTTCCTTTGGCATATTTCACACACAGATGGTTTCTTATTTGAATCAGTTTTCAGTGCATGAGTTTCAGACATATTTCAATTAAAAGTAGTTCCTTATTTGTTCACAAGAAATTATCTATTTAAATCGACATAATTCTTTTTGTTATTATGTCATAAATGACTTTGTACCTGGTGTAAGATTAGTATTTTAAATTTAAATTAGCATTGAGTGAACATTTTTAGTAATATATTTATTTCATTTACAAATTATTTTTTCCAGCATGCACATTTTTTGTGGATATAATCAATATACAAACTATTCTTTATCTGTATAAGCAAACGCTCATATAAATATTAATCCCTATTATCCTAAATAATATACTAATTCTGCATGTCCTTTTGAATTGTATATGCACATATTTTGTCACTCCAGTAAATATGAAGAATTTCTTGGAAAATTAAAATTATATCATATATTACACATTAACAGTTTCTGCTGAAGTCAACATTGTTCCAAATCTTCTATTCACAAAAATGTTCCGACATACCATACAACATTTCAGTGTGTTGAAGACCCAGACCGTCGGACTCATCTGAAGGACTTGAGCAAACGATATTTCAGTGTGTGAATAAATATTTCAGTGTGTGAAAACCTTTCAGTGTGTGAATAAACACATCTTTCTTCAAAGAAAAATTAATTTTTTAACGTAATTTTAGATAAAAATGTAGATTAATTAATTTATCTCAAGTACCATCTCTTTCAGAATGGAATCACAATCAAAAACCACAGATAGGATTGTCTAATAACAGCTAAATTTTCTGGCAAAACAGGTAGAGTTGATAGCTTATAAGATCTATTATATGGCGGTGGTGGTGGTCGCCCGCTTTGGGCTCCTGGAGCATATAACAACGTTCGCAAGAACGGTTTTGCGCTCCGCAACTAAATACGCAACATGCCGCCCTGGCCTGGCAGCAAGGAACTAAACACACAAAATTAGCATCTTCGAAGCACCAAACACCGCGCGTCACAGCCCGAATATGCAAAAATAACACGACAGAAAAGTATAAAACCGTAGCACATCCGACACAAAATCAGAAAGCAGAGGGGGGAACCGTTGCCAACGGAAAGCCAAAAGCAAAACTTTAGACCCCTATTCACCGCAAGCAACCAAGGAGGAACGAGGCAAGACAGGACGCCCGGTAGAAACCGTTGGACGAAAAATCACACAGGGAAGCGAAGGAAAAGGGGGAAGAGGGGCCGATCCCCAGGGCATGGAGTTATATGGCTACTACTTTGAATTTTGGTATACTCACTGTTCAGTTACGATGATAAATAATAAATTACATCAAAATTTAAAGAATTTTTCTGTCGCATTAAAGTTATAGGCTATAGTAAGCATGGTTATTTAATATAAGGTTGGCACAGAATAGTCTGTTAGGTTAGGCAAAAATGGAGTTAGAAGAGGAGGCAACCAATCATAAAGATCTTTTCTGTTTCAAGATTTCCACTGAACTAAAACTGGTTTTTTTAGGAATGGATAAATCCCAAAGTTTTCACCTCGATTTGACCAATAAGGAACCACAACTGAATTAAACGTCATGTACCTGATTTTCCTGAAAATATAAACTAATCCTATATATTTAGACGGGATGTCCAAATTACTACTATAAGGCTCAGCCTCCGTCCCAGCATGTTCTGAAAAACGTACCCGCTATACCCCCTGCTGTGAGGCCGATTCTTCGCTATTGGCTAAGTTAAATGACGTCTTGGGCGGAGCCTAGTATACACTTTGAAGTTGTCGTCTTCGAGATTATACATGGAAAAAAATGTTTGTTATTAAATCGGGAAGAAAATTGTGATAAAAAAGAAATAGTGCAAAGATATAACGTTGTGTGACAATATACGTTCGTAAAACTACAAAAAATGTCTTAAATTTAGGTAAGTAGTATATGATATATTTATTAGAATTTTTGCGAGTAAAATGTTGACACTGGAACGTTATACCTTATACATCTGTAATAATCCGATTGAATGATTTTCTAACTTATTTTTTATAGTACCTAATTTTAGATTGAAGATCGCCGACCAAATATGAATATATCAAAACTTGTACTGCAATATTTCACCTGGCCTGTTTAAATATCTTAAGTGGTCAGATGTTTTTATTGTTGTATCAGTTAAATTAAAGGAGAAACTTTGATTTATTTCCTTCTAGGCTAATTAAATTTGTGTAGAAGATAGCAATATATTTTTTAATCTGATTCATAGTTAATTTGTTTATCACAGTAGTGTGCTATAGTATAAGAGTGAAAAGATGTTATACAAATTAATGAAATTACTAATAAAATTAATATATATTCTATATGTATACCCAGGTAGCACAAATACGTAATTCTTACGTATCAAGCAATATGTAATCTTTACGTGTCAGGCCATACGTAATTATTACGCAAAAATGGTACGTTAGAATACGGTATTCCAACCGTTATAAAAAAGGTTATTATTACGTATCCTTATACATTATTATTACGTATCCTTATACGTTAATATTACGTATATTCACATACGTTATTATTACGTATATGCACATACGTGTTTATTACGTATCCATATACGTTATTATTACGTATATCCACATACGTTATTATTACGTATACCCACATACATTATTATTACGTATCTACATACGTGTATATTACGTATCCACATACGTTATTATTATGTATATTCACATATGTTATTATTACGTATCCAGATACATGTTAATTACGTATCACATACGTGTATATTACGTATATCCACATACGTTATTATTATGTATCCAGATACATGTTTATTACATATCATATATGTGTATATTACGTATATTCACATACGTGTTTCTTACGTATATCCACATACATGTTTATAACGTGTTCCCATATGTATTTATGCGTTCCCATACGCATTTATAATGTATTCCCATACATATTTATATTGTGTTTCTACATGTATTTATTACATGTTTATATTGTGTTTCTACACGTATTTATTACGTGTTTATATACATATTTATCACACATTGGACAACTCTACAGAATAGTGCATGTTGCAGACATGATATTTACAAAGTTTTATGCATCTTTGCAAAACAAACATATTGAGCCAGGTGAATATATTTTTATAATAGATGTCAAATTTTCAGATTGCGTTGATTTCAATAATGTACTTGAATTTATAAATTTGAAATCAACACAATCTGAAACAGTATCTTTAAAATTTAAAATACATTCATCTAAATCATATTTTTACAAAGATACGATATATCAAATGTGTCATATATGCAAAATTCACAATACTATAGAATCACTCTGTTCATATGTAATAAAATTTTTATTTTAATTTATATTATATATTGTTAATACAATAATTTTAATGCAAAAATGTTTTTTTCCTTTATTTTCAGTTTATATTTAAATATATTTTTAATTCTAATTATTTCTAAATATTGCAAAAATTATAATCTACTACATTATGAAATATAATTTTAAATCTAAAAGATAAGCTATTTTAAATTGAAAATAACTTAAAAATACAGAATAAAATTTTGGAATATATTAAAACACATAATACTTAAAACATTTTTGCAATTTTTAAAGAGTTAATTTTTTAAAAGTAAACTTCAATACTAAAAATATATAAAAAAAACAATATTAATAATATTGTAATTAAGTTTATAGGCTATTTTAAATTACAATTATAGGCAATTTTAAATTTTAATTTAGCATGCTAAAACTACACATCTCTGATCAATGGTGGTATCATGCAACTGTGATGATTTTTAAGAGTGAAAACAGTGAGTAAGGGCACAGAGCCCAAGTAGAACATGTTTCTAGATACACAGAACACAAACTGTTTCACAATTATTTCTAAAAATTGCAAAAATTATAATCTACTACATTATGAAATATAATATTGTGTTTAATGTTTTTAAAAAAATTCCCAGAATTGTGTTTTTATTTCTTGTACGTATCATGTTTATTTTCTTTTAAGTATAAGGCTTTTTTAACTTCTTCCAGGTTTTTTTTTTATTTTCTTAAAAGTATCAAATTATTTTAATTTAGTATTGTGTTTTTTAACATTTCACACCAGTATCAACTTTTTTTTTAAATTTGTCCTAAGTAGCATATTATTTTAAAATTTGTTCCTAGTATATATATTTTTTTTAATTCTTCCAAATCATGTATTTAAAAAAATTATACCGAAATATCGTTTTTTAAATGCTTATAAATGAGACTTACTATTTAACCTAGAGAGCTTAAATTAGTGTTATTTTCTTTTGCTTTTAATGAGTCTTAATTTGATATATAACATGACTATGCTATTTCAAATTTGAATTTTTTGAAAAGCTTCAAATTTTTTTTTTAAATCTCAAAAACACCCCTTTTAATTTTTTTGAAAAAAAAAAATATATGCTTTATGGACTACTTGTATGCCAAGTTTCATAATGGGAAGCCAATGGGTTCCTATGAAAATTATTTTTTTTTGTATTAAACTATAAGTGAAATTAGCTAAATTACAAAAAATTTAATTTCCATAGGAACCCCTTAACGACCGACTATGAAATTTGGCACACAAATAGTCCCTTAATGTCTTTAATAAAAGTAAATAACTGAAAATCTAAAAGCCCCCAAAATCTGAAATTTTACAGTTTTTGTAAACTTTACTGGTACTATCACTGTACCAAAAATGATCGATTTCTGAGGTATCAAGGTTCAAACCATTAATTGATTTGACACGGAATAACATATACTTAGTACATAACTCATTAACCAGTTGTTTCAAACATTCAGCCCACATATGTTCTTTTCAATTTTAACAATTTGCTACACACTTAATATTTCACATATGTCACTCAAAATTTAATTTTGTATTTACAATCAGTTACAAAACGTTACTTTTCAAGAACTTTTAAAATAAGTACTTCTCCAAACAAGTGAAGACAATTTCATCTCTTCCTTGCTCAAGAGTACAAACTCTCCCAGTTGCAGTATCAGGCTCTACTTTTTGCGAAATGGTCTCACCTAGCACATTCAAATATTCAATACGTCACTTGGTTGAGGATAAAAGAAAGAAGGAGAAGGTCCTTTAGGATGTATTAAGCTAACTATATAGTCGCTCGTCTTTTCAAGAATACATGCAAGCTACCAAGATCCTTTATAGAGTATAGTGACAAATCCAGATTCAATTTTTGCTTAATTAGTTGGTGTAATATAGTCTAATGCTGTCACACGTTCAGTAAATTGGTGTTCACTACAGTAATTATGCTTAACATGAAGTATATTTTCAGAAATTGGGTAGAAAGAATGAAGTTTTTGAGTACCCATGATTGCCTTAAAGTCATTCAACTGTGGCGACAGTATTTCTTTAACTTCTTCATACTCATCAACTGTGCTGTACTCAAAAACTTCATTCTTTTTACCCAATTTCTGAAAATTGGCTTCTTGTTAAGCATTATTACTGTAGTGAACACCGGTTTACTGAACGTGTGACAGCATTCGACTATATTACACCAACTAATTTAGTAAAAATTGAATCCGGATTTGGCACTATATAGTCTATAAAGGATCTTTGTGGCTTGCATGTATTCTTGAGAAGAATAATGTTACGAGCGACTATAAAGTAAGCTTCCTACATCCTAAGGGACCTTTTCTTACTTTCATCCTCAACCGAGTGACGTATTGAATGTGCCAGGTGAGACCATTTTGCAAAAAGTAGAGCCTGTTACTGCAACTGGGAGAGTTTGTACTCTTGAGCAAGGAAGAAATGAAATTATCTTCACTCAGTTTGGAGAAGAACTTATTTTAAAAGTTCTTGAACGTTTTGTAATTATAATTGTAAATATAAAATTAAATTGAGTGGCATGTGAAATATCAGGGTGGCCACTCTTCAGACACATTGAAATTCCCTGACTTTTCCAGGTGAATTGAAAAGAAATTCCAGACCAGTAATTTTAACATAAAATGCGTGCACATCCCTATTTAGTTACAAATTTGATTAAAGAATCTTAACAATTACTCCACTATTAAAAAAAAAAATTTATATTAAATCAGGAGAAAAAAATACACATTTTTTGTTTTTACAAATAAATTTTGACATTTTTAATAAAAAATACATGTAAATGCAGCAAAATTGAACTACTGAAATATTAAAAAGAATTTAATGTTTTTTTTCACTGAAGAAATAAAAAGAAATAGTCTAAACTGATGTCCTTAAATATGGGCATTGCAAATTGTTCACAATGACAGACATTAAAGATATGCAAAAACTACACTGTAACAAGCCACAGCCATTGAATAATTAATGTCAATTCAGCAATGTCAAAAGAATGTCATTAAAATAGAAAAAATATTGTAAAATGTATATAATATTCTTGGCAACAGTTGTCCAAAATGGAGCACAAACTCTGCATTTTTGTTTTTATACGGAATCAAATGGACACATGGCAGCCTTTATTTAGAAGTTACGAGTACAGCATAATACTTGGCGAAATTTTTCGAAAATGGCATACAAACTGGGCAGTCCTGTTTTTATAAGGACAACTAGTATTAAAAAAAAAAAAAAAACAGAATTTTCACAAAATTCCCTGACTTTTCCCGGTTGAGTGGCCATCCTGAATATTAAGTGTGTAGTAAATTGTAAAAATTGAGAACATATGTGGGCTGAATGTATGAAAAAACTGGCTAATGAGTTATGTACTAAATGTATGTCATTTTGTGTCAAATCACTTAATGGTTTGAACCTTGATATCTAAAAAATTGATCATTTTTGGTACAGTGATAGTACCAGTAAAGTTTAAAAACACCGTAAAATTTCATATTTTTTGCGCTTTTAGATTTTCAGTTATTCACTTTTTTAAAAAAGCCAAATCTGGTAAAGTTTTGAAATCTTTAAACAGTGGTAGATCAAAAACTATTTGACCAAGAGAGTTCAAATTAGTGCAGTCTTTTGTTTTCGATGGACCTTAATTTGATATACAACATGATTATGGTATTTAACTCTTTTTTAAAATTGGAGTTTCTAAAATAATTACAAACTAAAAGAGAAATTGTTTTTAGAGAATAGCATAGTCATATCAAATTAAGACTCATTAAAAGAAAAAAAAAATGACACCAATTTGAGATCTCTAGGTCAAATACTTCTTTTTTTTTGCCAAATTTCGCTTTTAAGAAAGTCAATAACTGAAAACTAAGAGCCCAAAAAATCTAATATTTACAGTTTTTGTCAGCTTCACTGGTACTACTATTGAACCAAAAATTATCATTTTCCATGATGTCAAGGTTCAGATCATTGGTTGATTTGACTCGGAATGACCCTTGGATGAATATTCAATTTGGCAGTATTTTAATTTCTTAAGTTTTACACCATATGAAATATTGTTTAAAAACAAACTAATTATTCTTTGTAATCAAAGTTAGAGGTAAGTTACGGTACAGGAAAATTAAGCGTTCTGCATTTTCAGGTTGCAGCCTATTACCATCTTTAAGTTTAAAATCTAAGTTAAGTTTAAAATTTAAGTTATACCATCTTTAAGTTTAAAATACATAAAAACATGTAAAAGAATAATTTCTGATTTTACAATATTTGAAATAAACATGCATGCATGACAACAAATGCAATCTCGAACCACGTTTTCATTTAATCTCCGCTTAGATAGTATTAAATGCGAGCATGGATGCACATACCACGATGCTGAAAACATGCACTTTTCCCGTTTGCTTTTAAAGCAATATGTGCATACATACAACAAAGCTAGGAAGATATATAAAATAAAATAAAAGTTAAAGCTAAATATAATTAAATAAGTTATATAAATTAAGCAACATGTTAACCTAACACGGGAAAATCAAGTTCAAGATACCAACCTACAAACATGGCGGGAATGGGAAGTAATGACTGCAGTCAGTGTTGCCAGATACACGAAGCCTCGTCCCCTGAGGTAGAAATGAGTCCGTTCTGGAAGCTTCCAGAACTGCGTGACGTCACGGCGGGGTTAGAACTTGGGAGGGTGAAGATAAACAAGAAGAGATACATGAAAATGCCTTGGGGAAAAGGGTTCGAGAACAAAGCTGAAAGAGGATTTGAGCAAGGGGGGAGCGTTAATGGTTATTTTTACGTATGAAAAATGGTAATTTTAATGTAATATAAACGGTATTTATAACGTATGATAAACGGTATTTATAATGTATTTTAAACGGTAATACATAAAAATGCCTTTGGGAAAAGGGTTCGAGAACAAAGCTGAAAGAGGATTTGAGCAAGAGGGGAGCGTTAATGGTTATTTTTACGTATGATAAATTGGTATTTTTAATGTAATAAAAACGGTTATTTTAATGTAAAATAAACAGTAATACATACGTATTTAAAACGGTATTTCTACATACGGTATGTTCATACACGGTAATTCATACGTATGATATACGGTATTTTTATATACCGTTTACTCATAACGGTATTATAACCGATGTATTACCGTTTATCGTATAACACATACGAAAATATAACGTATAAACGGTTTATCAACGGTTATAATACCGTATGTGTGTTACCTGGGTATACCAAGTTGTAATTTAAATAGCATATATATGAAGTTTCATTTCAATTGTATGGGTGTTGATTTTGAGATTTTATTGATATTAAGTAACATTCTGAAGAAAGCAAACACTAATAGCCATTATCTAATGTTTATGAAATACTTTGAAGTTTGATCTGTACCCAAGGCCCCCCCCCCCCTTGGGTACAGATCAAAGGTATTCAATCCCTTTGGGTACAGATCAAACTTTGGTACATCTTCAGGGGAGGCCTTCACCCCCCCCCCCTGAAGAAATATTAAATTACAAAATTTTATATTCTCTGGGTAAAAAATTGTGTACAAAAAAAAATATTAGGAAAGCGAGTTGCGTGCTGTTTCCACGTCCCAAGCTTAAGGTGACGAATTGTTTGAAATTTACAGTCGCCAATGACCGCTGCGAAACTTCAGACATCTAATTTCTACCTGGTCAGCATTAGTGGAGTGAAAGAAAGTGAGCTTCTTCAATGGAAGGAAGTTTTAAAGGCGTGCAAGTTCGAATAAGAGAACATTTTCCAGAAGCACTCTATGTTCATTGTAGTTCTCATTTCCTGAACTTAGCACTCTGCCATTCATGCGAAGTTGTTAGAATAAGAAATTGCATTGGCACTGTTAAAGCCGTGGGAATTTTTTAAAAATCTTCGTCTAAAAGAACAGGGTGTTTAAAAGAAAACATTGAATCTAACTTTTCTGAAACAAAATGGAAAACTTTAACAGCTATGTGCGAAACAAGATGGGTAGAAAACCACGATAGTCTTCTAAAATTCAAAGAAATCTGCAAAGCTATTGTAGAAACTTTAGAAGATTTAAGCTTCAATCCTGATGTAGATACGTCTTCGAAAGCATCATTGTTGCTAAAATCTATTTTATCAAGCGAATTTATGATCAGTTTTTGCTGCTTATCTATGCTATTTTCATACACTCTGCCTGTGTGCAAAATGTTACAATCTCCGCAGTGTGATTTATCTGGAGCTATGCAACATGTAGACTTACTGCAAGAAACTTTTGCTGACATAAGGGTAAATATAGAATCGAGGTTTTTAAACATTTACAAATGTGCTGAACATTTGTTGCACTCTGTAAACAAAGAAATTAAAATTCAATGAACAGCATCGAAGCAAAAATACCGAGCAAATATTTGTACATCGAATTCTGAAACTTATTTTCGAATTGCAATAGCTATTCCATTTTTTGATGATTTTGTTAATCAAATAAATAACAGATTTTCCAATCATAAAGCCACGTTAATTGCATTAGATCAGCTAATACAATCTGTCTGTTGCGATGAAAACACAGTGTTCAATGTAGAAGCGTTACAATTGTACAAAAACAGGTTGCAGTGGGACACTTTAGAACTGGAATACGAAATGTGGAGAAAGAAATGAGTGTTGATAGACCTAAGTGTGCCATTACAGCTTTGAATGAATGCAGTGCAGATTTTTTCCCCAATATTTTTTGTTTATTAAAAATTTTATGCACCCTCCCTGTAACCACTTGCACCTCTGAAAGAATATTTTCGACATTGAAAAGGATTAAAACTTACTTTCGAAATTCAACAAGTCAAGAAAGACTAAATGGACTGGCATTGATGTCAGTTTATATAGACATTGAAATTGACAATGAAGATGTGATAAATGTGTTTGCTTTAAAAAAAGCAAGAAAACTAAACTTTGTCCTTTGAGTGAGTTTTGAATATTTTTCATAAGTTTGTTAAAGTCATCAGACATTTAGAAATTTCATTTTTTTTTATTCCAGATATTTCATTTGCATTATGTAATTGCATATTTTTATTTTTTATCACTATTTCGATTGCTTATCTACTTATTTTCTGTTCGTTTGACTACTAAAAGGTAACTATAAAAGATATGTAAATATTATTTTATAATATTGTATATAATTTAAAAAATTAAATTCAAAAATATTTAAAACACTTTTTTTCGTAACTTCTTTTTCTAAGTGCGAAACAACTTTTTATGTGTGTACATACGCATGTACGTACGTAAAAGTGTGGGACATGATTTCTCTAACCCCCCCCCCCCCCTGCTGCCAAAGTTTTAACCGCCAGTAAGCTATTATGCAAGATAATGGTTTCAAGTGCTATCATTCTTCGCAGTTCACACTAACATAATATACATTTATTGCGCGTTTAAAATTCATTTGGTGTTCGAGTTAAAATTATTTACATTTTAACTCTGTTGTTGTTTCTTATGATCTCCTGATTTCGACGGACATTTTAACTCTTAAACCTGTTTATTTCAAATTATGTTTAAAATTTAACAACCAATATTTAAACTTTGGAAATGTTTAATAACAATTACATGTGTATTATCCTACACTTTGAATTTTGAATATACAAAATTTCGATATTCAAATTTAAAAGGCATGTATTGATACATCATTCAAATTTTTCTGAACATTTCGAATTTAACTCAACGTTAATTCAGTTAAAAACCTCTTTACACTTGCTATTCTGTATAACACATCTGAAATATAAAACCTGAAGTTTTATTCTTCAATCTCTTGAATAATTTCAGTTTGAAACATTTAGTCAAAATACTATTAATTTCTAAACTCAAAATTATTTATTTGAAACAAATATTAATTTCATTATCTTTATTACTTCAACAACTATAATTCGATTTAGATAATATATTACTATCTAATGTTACCGAAATACTTTAGCATCGGTTGGATGCAGTGATAACTAGTCAAACTTTTAACTATGTATTTTCAGCTTCATTATATCTCATTACATCAGGATAAATCAGATAACATCAGTATTAACTAGGTAAGTCAATTTGCATCTATTCATGCATGCTAGGATATCAAATCCATCTTCATATAAAATTAAATTAGTAACTACTCTCTATTATTTTCAAAAACAGCATTCAGTAAGTTGATTTAAAATATCTGTTGGATAAACTCCTTCTTTATAAACATGTTATAAATTGAAATTAGTTAATATCATGCAACATTATTATGCAGTTAAAGTTATTCAAACAGATTGTACTGTTAAATAGAAAATCCATATTTTTAACTATAGTAAAGCACTATTTATACACTACTCTAGGGACCAGTGAAGTAAAGCGTATACCTGTTGTTGTTGTTGAGACCCAGACCGTCCGACCTACCAGAAAGGTGTAAGGTAACTGTTAAGCGTATACCTGTGAAAATATGTAATTGAAATCAATGTCACTGGATAGGAATGTTTGACGAGCTATATAGAAATGCATATAAATGATGTATGTACCGTATTTCAAATATTTGAAATTTCATATTCACTGATTAGAATGGGAAATTAGACTATATAAGATTTAATAAAATATTTGAAACATTTTTATGTAAATAAAATTAAAATTTGTTTTGATTTGACAACAAATTATGAATTTTATACAAATATTGAAATTAAAATATAGCTATCCATATTTCATTACCTGAAGATACATTCAATTGAGTAATAGAAAATTAGTACTAACTTTTGAATCATTTGTGAGATATCAGTGATTACAAACGTACACATGCTTATCTCAAAAGCATTCAATTCGAAAATAAGAATATTTAAAACAAAAACATGTAAATTCATTGATAGTTCAAATATTTGATCTTATTACAATATTTTACTTTAACGTTAGTATTATGTGTGTAACAGTAGTGTAGTGTCCCCAGGCAATTCTTTTTTTGAGGAAGAGGAGGGGGGGGGGGGATTGAATTGGTAACCAAACAGTTTGCTTCTCATTTCGCTAAATATCATTTCTCTGAACTTAAATGGGTTTCTAGGGAATATGATTTCCCTACTTGGTAATGCTATTGGTGGATAGAGCAAAAAATATTTCTTAAATATATATATCTATAATTTAAAAAAATCAAGGGTACTTCCTTATTATAGCGGCCCCTGAGGATGAATCACCAAGCGTCCAAGATTTATCGCCAGGGTAGGTTGTAAAACCTCACCAAACGTTTGCAGTCCTAAAGAAACAGCATGTTTATATTATTGTCACATTACTTTTTCGATAACGAAAACCTTGGCGAAATCTTAACTGCGACCTTGGCTCAATCAGATTTATGGGAGCCACTATAATAAGATAGTACTGAATCAAGCTATATATACAATTTCTTTCTAATAGTACAATGATTCTAGCTAAAATTAAATCTGCTTTTCAATTTCTTTGTCTACAGTTACAATTGAAATATATAGATATTAGTTTATTAAATGGGATGTTTTTATTTACTTTTGAAATTTATTTTTACCTTTACTCTAAGGCAGGAATTTACTTTTATGCATCAAAATTCTATTATCTGTGCTACTGATGGGAAAAAATTAGTACAAATAAGATAACCATATGTATTACCTAAAAAACATATTTTAGTTCATCCGGTGAACAATATCTTGAAAAATTATAAATATTTAATCAACTGAACCTGATTGACTTGTACCTACTTAATCAAATTTAAAACATTATTATTTTTATTACACAGTGTTTATGTTAATCCATGTCTAGCCAATCCGAGTATCTCATAGAAAGCTGAAGGTTAATTAGGTCCTTGTAAATTGATCATCATTCAATGAATTGTGAGTACCTACAGTTAACCAAATTTAAAAGGTAGCTGCAAAGTTTACAGTTAGTACATTACAAGGGCAGGTTCAGGCAGAAATAAAAAAGGGATTTATTTCGACATGTTTCTTTTACTGAACATTTGTTTTTGTAGTATATCAGTAAATAGTTATCGAAACTGATAAATTTTTTTTTGATTAATCATAAAATGAAGCAAACTAGCCTGATAAAATGAATTTTGTCATTTTGGGATTTATGACATTGCAATAAACTTTTATAAGTGAATCTATAGAATCACAAGAAATGACACATATATCTGAAAAAGGGGGGCGGGGGTAATTGCCACAATGACCCATACCTGGATCTACATTAAGTTTCTTGTTACCATTATAGATATCAGATATTCTATATTGATGCAGCATAATAAGCATGAAACCAGTCCAAGAATGCTCATGCTGGTATCTGTAATAGGCATATCACCCCTATTATTTAGAATGCCTCTTATAGATGGGCTTTGTGTTTATAAACTTTGCCTTTGCAGCTTCATGTGGCCTGAGCTAAATTGTATATGAATTTTGAGCCGGCCACGTGAAAGAACTGAAAATGTTAGTTCCCATAGAAGTTCTAAAAAATTGTGGTGCATGCTAACTTTCATGCTATCCCTGCAAATTTTGATTATTTCATGATGACGAGCATATAATAAGTGAGAAACTAGTCCATGGAGGCTAGTATCTGCAATAGGAGTGTCTTCTCCATTATATCCTATTCACAAATTGATATATTAGAATGTTGCAAAACTATAAGAGCAAAACAGTTTTATCAAGGTATTTTCACAAAAAATATTATGACTGAAGAAACAAATATGAGCAAGATAAATAGCAGATCTATTTTGAAGATGAAATTGGGGCTGCAGCTAATATATTTCACATAACATCTTTGATGAACAAGTATTTTAGCTATATTTCAGGCATTTAAAACTAACTTGAATGTACTCGGAAAGCTGTATCTATTTACTCGTATTTGTTTCCATTACGTGTACATGTATTACGTAGATGGTTATCATAGAGACAAAATATCAATTTACAGTGTTCTGATATTAAAATATGGAATTATATGAGGGTTTTGCTGTCTAAAAAAAGTTGAAACCCCTTTATGTGAAATATCAGTTAGCACGAACCTCAGGCTAGGCACTATCAGTGCCTATTATATATTCTATTATATATTTATTTGTTACATATAAAGTAGTTAACATGAAATTTGAATTAATGTAAAAAAAAAGCTATTCCTCTGAAAGTCAAATTCTTCAGGTAACACACTAAGTTAGAGTGCAATTCTCAACCAACTTGTTTATTTCTGGTGATATCAATTCAAATCCATAGCATCTATTCTATTGGTATATAACTTTTTAATACTTCTGTAAAGAAACCAGGCATAAAAAAATTAGGTGACAAATCAGATTCTTTAAGAAAATATTACAAATTTATATTCTCAAAAGCAGCAGTTTATTTATTTTGATCTATTGGTATCTTTTATTCTCATAGAAACAAGGAGTGAGCATTAAAGGAGAACTAGAATCAGTATGTACATACTGATTGTCAAAATTTTCAATGTTCAAGTATCAGATGCTACATTGAAAATGTTTGAAGTAAATAAAAGTTTAATAAAGAATGCCAAGAAATTAACTTATATATTTAAAAGTATGCACTGGTTGTGACTGATGGACTTACCTGGTTAAAAATACCCCCCCCCCCCTCCCAACTACAGGAAAGATCTATTCGAATTTTTTTTAATTACACTAAATCAAGACACAAATCATATTGTAATTGTTAATGTGTGTAAAAATCCAGATGAAGGTGCATTGAAGTACTTTAATTGTAAATCCATTGACACAGTTCTATAAAAATATAGGTATGTCATTCTTTTCGTTTTGCCACTTTGTTTTATTTCGGTTAGTGACAGTGGCACAGCATTAGCATTGCTCACATCTATTCAAATGGTAAAGAAACCGATATGCATATCTATTTATTTAGAATTTAATGGGAACAGCAAACAATTGATATATATAATTTTCGAAGCATATCGGTTATTAAAAATTTTTAGCATAGAAAATTATTAGCACATCACTGGGTATATAGAGTGGGATGGATTACCCACCCTCTACACTAAATATTTTACCCAGGATTACATTGTAAGCCTGCATTTTTATTAATTTTAGATTCATTTTTTAAAAAAATTTCCACATTTTTTGTCCAAAATTTTCCACTGTATGGCTTTTTCTTTTAAATCAAACACATAGTTTTATTTACAAACTTGCATAAATATTTGAAACCGACTTCAAAAAAGGTTATGGTAACCCACATTTAAACGGTTATATATTTTGTTTTGGATAGGTAACTTGCTTTTTTGTAGTTAAAACATTAATAAAATAAAACAAATTGCCTCAAGTGTTATAAGTCCTCAATGAAAATAGGATTAAAAACGTTGCGATACACGTACGGAATACAATATAAAATGGGCATAAGGTGCCTTTAATAAACATAATACATATAACACAAGTATTTTAAACTGTATGCTGTATATAATTTTTTCCCCGTAAATGAAGCATTTTTATTATTGATCAAGTAGTAATAATAATAATATTTATTTAATTCTTTAGTTTAAAATCATATCAAAAGCAAATAAATATGTGTGTATTAAGTAAAATACATGACGAAATGTATCTAAGGAAAATGTAAACACGTATAATCTCGAAGACGACAGATTTTGTCTTAAACTGTCAAACTGTATACTAGGCTCCGCCCATGACGTCATTTAACTTAGCCAATAGCGAAGAATCGGCCTCCCAGTAGGGGGTATAGCGGGTACGTTTTCGGAACATGCGACCGGCGATTCCGGTTTTGGGATTTTCATAGCGCATGCGCGATTTCTCGATAACAAACCAACAAACATCGCCAGCGCCGATCTTGAGAACAATAATTCCGGTTTTGGGATTTTCATAACGCATGCGCGATATCCCGGTGAAAACCGCCATCGCCGAGTTTTACGATTCTGATGTTTTTGCGCGGTTTTTCACCGCACACGCACAAATTCCCGGCGTTGTTACCACCAGTATATCGTGATTTCCCGGTATTACAGCACTGACTTTGCTTTTCAATGCCGTGACACCAAAGAATCTTATACTAATTAATAATCATTGAATCTTTTAAGATACGTCGCCTGTTGATTTTCACATTGATATTTTCTCGGGATATGGATAATACATATAATCTGTGGATTATCTCTTGAAATTTTGTAATTAAGGAAGTGCGAATCATTTAACGATTTTTATCGCATTCGCTATGTTTTAATGTAAAAATAATTTAATGTTCTATTTTTACAATTTATTCACAAACTGCAACAATCAAGTTCGTCTTGATTACCCAAGAAACTCTCTTTAGCGGCTTTCAACTTTAATAGTCTGCATTCCAAGCTCTTTCATGTTTTACTTTTATTTTGATTGCGAAAGGATGTAAATTATTGACTAGAATGTTTTTAATAGATGCCGCAGATCTCTCTGCCCGGTAATGACATTAGTTAACTTTAATGATTGTTTATAGGAAAAAGAGTGAGGGGGTGGACCAGGGAATGGAACATAGTTTCTGAATGCGTAATGATGTAAACATAAGATTACGGTGGCTACGTAGGAAATATCTTGTCGTATCTAGATTTTTTATTCGGTAATCTTTATACTGATTCCCCCCCCCCCTCGTAAGTTTTATATTGATTTTTTTAGTTATTAATAAACAGGGTTTGTGCGCACTCTGGAAATCGGGAATTTGAAAGTGGACTATGTCAGGGAAATTGCAGCGAAAATCGATTTTTCGTTCAAAATTCTGGAAAAATCAGGGAATTTTCAACTTGGCGACCTGCTCACAGAAAGGCCGATTACTACGTATTCTTCGTAGTTTCTACGGGAAACAACCTGCGATTACGGAATTTGCATAGTTTCCTATGGGAAATTGTCTTCTGTGAAGGCCAATGTAAGTTTACGGCCGCGTGCACCGTAATGCCAACCAAATCAACGTAACAACGGGGATTTACGGAGGCATGGGCGTTAATGTCAATCAAATTAACAAGACAACGGGGTATACTGCAGCGTGCGCGGTAATGCTAATCAAATGAGCGTGATAACGGATATTTACGGCCGCGTGCACAGTAATGCCAATCAAATCACCGTGACTATGATGATTTACCGCTGCGTGGAATGTAAAAGATAGTTTTTTTTTTTCATGTAAGTAATAAATGTACTTCTTAAAAGTTAATTTTCGCATAAATCGCTGAACGTTAATTTTATAATTATTTATTGTTTTTAACTGGATAAAAACTTATAAATATATATATTAATGCATATTTATATATATATATATGCTTAAATATTTTTTGTATATGCATTTTTGTATTATGTGAACAATGAACCTATATATTTAATTTCTTAACCTGACTACTAAAAAAGTCTTAAAACTGCTGATATTTTCTTTTTCTCACTATTGACATCTTCATCAGTTGAGTAGCATCACTATAATGAAGCTGTTATGTTTCGTGATCATGGAGTCATAAATGATCCATTTTATGCATTATTATGCAAACTTTTCTTTCATGCTGCCATAGGAAATATGAAAATTCACTCGAATTCCAAAAAATTCTATCTAGTTCTTGATTTTTTGATAATAAAGCCGGATATATAAAGTTTCGTGAAAATCCATTAGTATTTATGGCATCTATCGTGTACACTAGCAATTTATAACATATTGACATTACTCTAAAATAGTCAAAATGTGTTCAGCAGGTCCTAAAACATGTATTGTCCCCAAAAGTTCAAAATAGAAAATATTCGGAAAAACAATACTTCCTCTATTCTATAGTATGAGAAATTAAAATTATGGAGACATTTCACCAGTGAATTGAGGTGTGTGTGGGGAGGGGGGGGGGGGTTGACAGAGAAAATACCCATTTATAATCATGTACAAACAGTCGATCATGTAATTAATGGTCTTGAACAAAGGAGCTTCATAACCAAATAAGAAATAATGCCCATCTACCTGTAGGATAAAAGAAAATTTGCTTTTTCTACAAACCAAAATTAATGAAACAACAAACATTAGTTCAAATGTTTAAACAAAATGATAACATGTAAACTTTTTCTTTTTATTTCTTGTATATGTGTATATTTTGTTTTTAATTTCTTCTGTTCCATTATTTTTTTTTTGTATTAAATTATATTTTTAATGAGTTAACTTAACCTTTTGTCATGATTTTTCTAAAAACAATATTTTATAGTGTATTTAGTTTGAAGAGTGTATTATAGTGTATTTAGTTTTATAGTGCTTAAGTTTGAATTTTATCCAAACTCTATAATCCAAAAAATTCTAAAATCTATAATTAGCAAAGTCCAGATTTTTGAGGTTGTATATGCAGATAAATTGTATAAAGTTTGCATCTATTTTCATTTTCTAAATAAATATCCCATATCAGAGCAATATATCTTTATTTTTATAGTGCGACTAAAAATAAGCAAATATTTTACTAAACCAAATTATTTCTCGCATAAATAGTACGTTTGTTCACCTGCGTCGCAGCGCGTTTAGTTTTTAGTCACGTGAGTTGATCACATGATTAACATCACGATATATCGCAATATCGCGATCTTAGACTGCCGATATATCACTATGTTGAAATTCCAGCATCGCCCAAGCCTACTGACCGGTATAGAAAAAGTTGTTCATTTGGGACAATTTTTTACCAACCAGCCAATCACAGATGAGTAGCGAAGGAATCACGTGTGTAGAAAGGTTGGCGCAGATTTTACTACATTCTGGTTTGGCGTGAAATCCTCGCGCAAGTTTGAATCTGTGGAGCGCAAACAGATAGAATATAATAACAGATAGATTATATTGATATAATAACCAGGCAGCGCGAAGTATTATTTTAGTTTAGATTTAGAATTTTGTTAAGTATTTATAATATTTCTATGTCATAAAGGTGGATGTCAATGGAAGTCATCTCGAAGTCGAAAAAAAGTAGTCATGCGAGATGGAAATGGAGTTAATTGAATCAATACGTGAAAAATCATTTTTGTGGAATCTAAAAGATCCACTGTATTTAAAAAAGAATTTGAAGAAACATGCGTATGAGAAAATATCATCTTTACGAACCATCTCTTCCAAAGCAATTTTATATAATAAAAATTAAGATATTATTACTAATATAATCTCTTTGATCTCTTCTGATTCAAATTTATATTTACCAGCGGCTTGCTAGTTTACAGTATAGATGCGTTTCAGAAAATCCGCCTTTCTGTGAATTTAAACAAGAGCGTGCGCGAGTTTGCTTTGGCGATATATACATATTTCATCAGTTTTCTAAAATAAGCTAACTAAAGTGATTCCATCACAAAACACAAAGGATCCTAATTTAAATTGTTTTAGAATATTTACTACACTATGGCAATTTCCTCGTTTTAACGAATACAATTATGTTCTCTTTCTTGAATCGTTAAAAAAAAAACATCAGACAGAATTTAGAAAATGAATTTTTATGTATGTTCTCCATAGACTTTTTTTTTATCCTTCTATTGCAATACTAAAACAACAAAATAGTACTTCAAAATAGTACTCTATAATCTAACACTAAATGCATTGCATGATATAATTTGTTAGTACATTTCAAGTGTGAAGTTTTGGCTTGGGTGGTAGAAAATCAGCTCAGCAAACGACTGGGCTCTGGTTCGAATCCATGCGAATTTTACATTTTAAAAGTGCTGCCATCTGTTGCTAAAATATTCAAATATAGTTTTTCTTTAATAA
The DNA here is from genome assembly GCA_951213105.1 of Amaurobius ferox. NCBI lineage: Eukaryota > Metazoa > Arthropoda > Arachnida > Araneae > Amaurobiidae > Amaurobius > Amaurobius ferox. The sequence goes on along the minus strand of OX578155.1, from coordinate 14,496,749 downwards.
TCTGCAGAATTTTTTTGTTTTAAATTATTTTACGTTCTATATACAAAATAGCCTTATATCAGTAAATTATTTTTAAATTTTAATGCTAATAAAAATTTATTTCGAAGTTACTTTGAAAAATATCTTGAAGTATACTTTATACCAGGTATAGATGGAATATATTCTTAAGTAAGAAAGTGCTTGTAAAATTAGCAAATATAAAATATGCATGTAAAATTAGACAGAAATCATCGAACATCCTTATACGAGTAGTAGTTATCTTTCGACATGTAATTTTGAACATTTTAGATTAGAATTAAAACAAAAATCAAACTACTTTGAAATTTTAATAATTTAATGCTAACATTTGAAGAATTTTTTTATTATTTTAAACGCACATAGACAATTAGAAATTTACAATACATTTGAAAATCATTTACTTTTAATAAAAAAAATAAGTTTGTATGTAAATATGAAAAGTTTACTCTTTTAAATTTGAATGCTTATAAAAATTTATTTCGAAGTTACTTTGAAAAACATCTTGAAGTATACTTTATACCAGCTGTAGATGGAATATACATTTAAATCTATTTTAAAACATAATTACTCAATAAATATAAATGTAGATGGAATAATTTTTAAAAGTTTACTTTAATGAGAAATATTTTAAACGTTACAAATGAGCAAAGAACATCTTCGGATATTTAATATAGATACGTATTTGAAAACCTTTAAAATCAAGTATAAAATGGTAATGAACTTAAATTTGTTTAAGACATGATATTTTAATAATGGCGTTCTTGAATTTAAATACTTTTTACGTTTTCTTCTTCTTTGTTTCATTTCAGTCAATATCGGCAATATCGCTTTTTAAACTAATTTTGAGAGTGAATATTTTTCAACAAATATTTATTTGCTTTTTTATACGGATGTGTGACAAATCCAAATATTTTTTAATGTTCATTCATCTTCTGATATCTGAAGTAATCCATATAAAAAAGAGCAAATCAAAAATTTACAATAGATTTAGTCCATATCCTTCTCGGTTTACTTTGTTTCTTCTTCTTAAGCAGGAATAATCCTAGCGTAATTATGCCAAGGCATATTTGATTTTTTCCTGCAGCCGATAGCAATTTAGTCATAATTACAAAGTAATAAAGGTTACAAAAGGAAGTACTAAGTAAAAGTCTTGTTTTACTGCCGAAGTCGAAGAAAGAACGCACTGCCTGCCGAAAAGTACATGTAATGTACAAATGTATAGTTGTCGCCAAAAGGCGATAAACATACCGTCATCATTTTGTCATTTAGCACAACTTCTTCAAACTGTCAATAACCCTATTGCCAACTTTTTCGTCGAAAAATTGGGGGAAAAGTTGTCCGAAATAGTTGGTTGTTCTAAAAGTTCTTGAGTGTGATAGGGCCTTAAGACACTAAAGAGACCTTTTACAACTGGCTGAGCTGATTGGCACAGCCCAAAACAATTTAACTAATAATGTTACGACAGGAAACACATTTTTTTAAAATTCCGCTCTTTAAAATAATCCAGGCGACTTTTAAAATTTGGATGGGCTATGTTTCCATTTTTCACCATTGAATAAAACAGTCGCAATTCCTCTTTCTGGAAGTCATATACTTTGCATATGTTTGAAACATTTTCTTTTCTTTTTCGACATCTGATACGGATAATACTGAACTAAAGGCAAACAAAACAGATATATTGCTCTCATTAAATCTTGTCTCAATTTCATTAGATACTGAATCTATAATTTCATATAGAATATTGATTCTGTGATATGATTTAACATCATCATGGGGATTTTTTTAACCGTGTCCGAATTTGCTTGGAATTTTTTTAATGCTTTTTCAGTTTTGGTCCAGAATAAGAATTTTTTTTGTAAAGTTCTGTCACAAAACTCCACACTGATTGAAATATACATCAGTGCGAAAAGAACTAACAGTTTCAATAATAGCTTTAGCCAAAGCTTGCACAGCCTGAAAATTAAGATCAGATGACTGAAGATGCTTTGAGAGAGTATTGATCAAAAACACTGTTCAATACAAAGTGAACAAAAATTTGAACGATGCCATGCATGTTAAAAGGGTTTCGGCTCTTCCACCATTGAGAGAATTGTTTTCAGACAATTCTTCCAGTGTTAAAATCATCACTTCAAAATTATCAAGTAGTGCATTTATGGCTTTAATTTTGGAAGACCACCTCGTATCACCTCGATTGTATAGTTGAAGAGCCTCCCGAAAAATTATGTGTTTATGAGCGAATTTTTTAGAAAATAGTATGTCATTTATATGATGTTTCTATGAAGGGATATAATGCATTGAACTGCTGAAATGCATTTACAGCGGAAAGAATGGATGAGAATGCGCTAACTACACACAAATTTAATCGGACACTTAAAATTTTCAAGTGAAAAGGATAAAATCACCCCAATCTTTTCAAATTGAAAAGGATTCGTTCCAGACGGAAGTATGAACTTCACTGTGAAGGTTGATGCTTTTGAAGATCCATGGCGTGAGAAAACTGACCAGTGGACAGTCGATAAAAAATGGGAGAAGCCGATAGACGACGAGGGAAAATTTGGGGGTGCGACCGCGCCCCCTATTTGCCGCCCCTGCATTGTACTATATATGGAAAGTCATGTGCTGCCCACATCAAAATTTCTTTATTTGCACTGGATTTTATGAAACTGATATAGTATAACTTGATAACAATTCTAAAACTTCTACAGTTTTCTTTTACAAGTTATTCTAAAATGTTTCCTAAAATTTCTTTAAAAATCATGTTTATATTAATGTGAAATTATTACATAAGTTAGGAACAGAAGTTATTATTTAGCATTAGATATTAAGTTAGGAGCAGACCAATCATTAAAACGAATCTTACCAATAACGTCGAAGAATTGTGTACATTCAGATGATAAGTATTAATAAATGGTATTTTAATACTTTAAATTCATAGCGTAATTCAAATGATATCATATTCTCACATACACAATGAATCGGGGACACTTTAAATTTTTATTACAATAAAAATTATTTTTAAAATATACTCTATTTAAGTGCTCTGTTATAAACCATTATATGCACCTGTGAAGCTTGGGCAACAAAACGAAAATACTTCGGGGATGAGGTCTTTTCCTTTCAAGCCCTTCGAGGTGTAATCAAGCTCTGATTCTAGCTCTTTGTTCAAGCCTTGAAGCAGCACCCCCATAGCGGCACCACTATCAGAATTGACACTTCGAGGCAGACATGTGTGGATCGTTGAGGCAAGTGGCACAAATTAGGGACGGAAAATTTATGGCTCTATTTTTGTGAAAAACAAGAAAACGCTCGAGTTCAGTTTGCTTTGAAAGCGAATCCATGCTAAAACCCTCTCCTTTGTTGTTACAACAGAGTAGATCTACTAGTCACACAGAGGCGTCAAGCAATTTATGCGACTGCTTGGGGCTTCAAAAATAGAAAGGAAATCTCTTTTTTTATTTTTTTAAGAATTTTATAACTTTTGTCTGAAGCTAATTATTGCAAAGTCGCATATGATCACTAAATGGCCCTTCTTACGTTTTCCTTTATTATTTCGTGTTATTCTGAAATTTACCTTCACTTAGATTTCAGTAGTTGTAATCTGAATAGGGTTTGAAGTTGGTAAGGCAGAATCAGTAACATCTTTTATTAGTCTATTCGCTTTTGTATATTTCGTGGTTGCAGGGGCCCCATAGAGCCTACTGGGCCTTTGTCTAAAACCTTTTGTCTAATCTGTGTTCCTTCTTCGCCTTGCCCAAACTATAACTGTCGGCCTTTTAGTAATAGATCAATTAGCAAAATTATGACTATTATTTTTGGTCTAAAAGTGGCATAGTTACAATTTTAGGGCCTAGAAGCAACATCTTTAGTCGGCATTATTTTTTACATCCCCCCCCCCTCTTACGCTATATTTTACATTCGGTTTTAGGAGCCCACTATACGATATTTGCCATTTGATGTGAGGCTCCCATATAGAGATAGAACTCTGGACAGGGACATTTTTTCAAAGGTTCCTAAGTTTTAGGGCCCCAAAGTATATATTGTATATGTTATGCTTATCTGCTGGAAACAGGTCTATCAAAATAGATTTTCCAAGACTCAGATTTCTTTAAGTCATTGTATGACGTACAATACAAACATATTTCTTTTAACTGGTATGAGTTTGAAGATGTCTATTCAATTTCCATCTATGTGAAAATCCTTTCTGGCACATCTCACAATCATATAGCTTTTCACCAGTATGAGTAAGAAGATGAAGATTTAAATTCTTTTTAATAGAAAATTTTTGCTGGCAAATCTCACAAACATATGGCTTTTCACCAGTATGAGTGCGGAGATGAATATTCAGATCACCTTTCATGGAAAATTTTTTCTTGCATATCTCACAGTTATATGGCTTCTCACAATTGTATGGCTTTCCATCAGTATGAATACGAAGATGAGTATTCAACTGATATCTTTGTTTGAATGCTTTCTGACACACATCACAAATAAAAGGTTTTTCACCCGTATGATTACGAAGATGTCTTTCCAATTCAGCTTTTCGTATAAATTTTTTGTCACACAACTCACAATTAAATGACTTTTCACCAGTGTGAATACGTAAATGAACAATCAAATTACCCTTTTCATTAAATCTTTTATGGCACACTTCACACATGAAAGGCTTTTCACCAGTATGAATCAAACGATGTCGAGCCAAATGTCCATTCGAATTAAATTTTTTTTCGCATACCTCACAATTAAATGGCCTTTCACCTGTATGAATACGGCTATGTTCATTAAAATTATGCTTTGAATAAAATCCTTTATGGCACACATTACAAATATAACGTTTTTCCTCACCATGTTTATAGGCATGATTAATCAATTGACCCTTTGTAGTATATCTGTTAGGGCACTGTTCACAAATATACGGTTTTTCCCCAGTATGTATTCTTAGATGTTGAATTAAATGAACTTTTTGCGAAAATTCTTTTGAACATATTTCACAATTAAATGACTTTTCACCAGTATGAATACGGAGATGCTTATCCAATTCGTATTGTCTATAAAAACTTTTTTGGCATAACTCACAAGAAAATGACTTTTGACCAGTATGAATAAGAAGATGGTTATTCAGATTACTATTACTTTTGAAACCTTTTTGGCATATGTCACAAGTAAAATGTTTTTTAAAAGTACGAGTACGTGGATGCATGTTCAAATTACAACACTGTCTAAATTTTTTATTACACAGATCGCGATGAATACGAAGTATGAATACAAAGATGAAGATTAAAAACTAACTTATCTGATTAAATTCTTTCTTGCAGACCTCACAATTATATGGCCTCTCTTCAGTATGAGTACAGAGATAAGTTTTCAGAGTGTGCACTTTATTATATCCCTGTTCTGGCACACTTCACAATTAAAATGGCTTTATGCCAATATGAGTACAGAGATGTTCAAATTACTTTCTTCATTAGATATTTTTCGAAACATCTCACAATTAAATGGCTTTTCTCGCATGTGAATACGTAAATGACTATGCAAACTACTTTTATGATTAAATACTTTTTGATACACCTCACAAATAAATTCTTTTTCCCCAGTATGAATCCGAAGATGCGTCGGAAAATTGCCTTTTTGGTAAAATTCTTTCTAGCATACCTCACAACTAAATGGCTTTTTGTCAATATGAATATATAGATGAGTTTTCAATTAACTTTTCTGGCATACCTATTAAATAAATGATTTTTCACAAGTATCAGGAAGGTGAGAATCAACACTACGTTTTTGAATCTTTTAGAAATGATACTAAAAAATTATATTTCACAACTCTGGAACGAAACAATTTTACGACGCCATGCTCTAAGCTCTACGAAGCTTTGAGAAAACGAAGCGTTAGAGACAGGGAGCGGATTAGAGATTCTTTGCAGGGAGAGCTCCGCTCGCAAGGGGGATGCATGTTCCGAAAACGTACCTGCCACAGAGGGTCCATTTCGCCAGCCCCGCCCATCTCGAGTTTAAAGTTCAAATTAGGCTCAATCGTTAGTGCACGTTAGTGCATGTAAGCATTTCGTTAGTGCACAGCCCCCTCTTCAGGTATTACAAAAAATAAAAATAACATGGGCGGGGCTGGGGAAATGGCCACCCCACCCACCCACCTCGAATTATAAGTTCAGATTAGGCTCAATCGTTAGTGCACGTTAGTGCACGTATGCATTTCGTTAGTGCACAGTCCCCCCTTCAGGTGCTGCGAAAATAAAGATAACATGGGCGGGGCTGGGGAAATGGCCTCCCCACCCACCCACCTCGAATTATAAGTTCAGATTAGGCTCAATCGTTAGTGCACGTTAGTGCACGTATGCATTTCGTTAGTGCACAGTCCCCCCTTCAGGTGCTGCGAAAATAAAGATAACATGGGCGGGGCTGGGGAAATGGCCTCCCCACCCACCCACCTCGAATTATAAGTTCAGATTAGGCTCAATCGTTAGTGCATCGTTAGTGCACGTTAGTGCACGTATGCATTTCGTTAGTGCACAGTCCCCCCTTCAGGTGCTGCAAAAATAAAGATAACATGGGCGGGGCTGGGGAAATGGCCTCCCCACCCACCCACCTCGAATTATAAGTTCAGATTAGGCTCAATCGTTAGTGCATCGTTAGTGCACGTTAGTGCACGTATGCATTTCGTTAGTGCACAGTCCCCCCTTCAGGTGCTGCGAAAATAAAAATAACATGGGCGGGGCTGGGGAAATGGCCTCCCCACCCACCCACCTCGAGTTATAAGTTCAGATTAGGCTCAATCGTTAGTGCATCGTTAGTGCACGTTAGTGCACGTATGCATTTCGTTAGTGCACAGTCCCCCCTTCAGGTGCTGCGAAAATAAAGATAACATGGGCGGGGCTGGGGAAATGGCCTCCCCACCCACCCACCTCGAATTATAAGTTCAGATTAGGCTCAATCGTTAGTGCATCGTTAGTGCACGTATGCATTTCGTTAGTGCACAGTCCCCCCTTCAGGTGCTGCGAAAATAAAGATAACATGGGCGGGGCTGGGGAAATGGCCTCCCCACCCACCCACCTCGAATTATAAGTTCAGATTAGGCTCAATCGTTAGTGCATCGTTAGTGCACGTATGCATTTCGTTAGTGCACAGTCCCCCCTTCAGGTGCTGCGAAAATAAAGATAACATGGGCGGGGCTGGGGAAATGGCCTCCCCACCCACCCACCTCGAATTATAAGTTCAGATTAGGCTCAATCGTTAGTGCATCGTTAGTGCACGTTAGTGCACGTATGCATTTCGTTAGTGCACAGTCCCCCCTTCAGGTGCTGCGAAAATAAAGATAACATGGGCGGGGCTGGGGAAATGGCCTCCCCACCCACCCACCTCGAATTATAAGTTCAGATTAGGCTCAATCGTTAGTGCACGTTAGTGCACGTATGCATTTCGTTAGTGCACAGTCCCCCCTTCAGGTGCTGCGAAAATAAAAATAACATGGGCGGGGCTGGGGAAATGGCCACCCCACCCACCCACCTCGAATTATAAGTTCAGATTAGGCTCAATCGTTAGTGCACGTTAGTGCACGTATGCATTTCGTTAGTGCACAGTCCCCCCTTCAGGTGCTGCGAAAATAAAGATAACATGGGCGGGGCTGGGGAAATGGCCTCTCCACCCACCCACCTCGAATTATAAGTTCAGATTAGGCTCAATCGTTAGTGCATCGTTAGTGCACGTATGCATTTCGTTAGTGCACAGTCCCCCCTTCAGGTGCTGCGAAAATAAAGATAACATGGGCGGGGCTGGGGAAATGGCCTCCCCACCCACCCACCTCGAATTATAAGTTCAGATTAGGCTCAATCGTTAGTGCATCGTTAGTGCACGTATGCATTTCGTTAGTGCACAGTCCCCCCTTCAGGTGCTGCAAAAATAAAGATAACATGGGCGGGGCTGGGGAAATGGCCTCCCCACCCACCCACCTCGAATTATAAGTTCAGATTAGGCTCAATCGTTAGTGCATCGTTAGTGCACGTTAGTGCACGTATGCATTTCGTTAGTGCACAGTCCCCCCTTCAGGTGCTGCGAAAATAAAAATAACATGGGCGGGGCTGGGGAAATGGCCTCCCCACCCACCCACCTCGAGTTATAAGTTCAGATTAGGCTCAATCGTTAGTGCATCGTTAGTGCACGTTAGTGCACGTATGCATTTCGTTAGTGCACAGTCCCCCCTTCAGGTGCTGCGAAAATAAAGATAACATGGGCGGGGCTGGGGAAATGGCCTCCCCACCCACCCACCTCGAATTATAAGTTCAGATTAGGCTCAATCGTTAGTGCATCGTTAGTGCACGTATGCATTTCGTTAGTGCACAGTCCCCCCTTCAGGTGCTGCGAAAATAAAGATAACATGGGCGGGGCTGGGGAAATGGCCTCCCCACCCACCCACCTCGAATTATAAGTTCAGATTAGGCTCAATCGTTAGTGCATCGTTAGTGCACGTATGCATTTCGTTAGTGCACATTCCCCCCTTCAGGTGCTGCGAAAATAAAGATAACATGGGCGGGGCTGGGGAAATGGCCTCCCCACCCACCCACCTCGAATTATAAGTTCAGATTAGGCTCAATCGTTAGTGCATCGTTAGTGCACGTTAGTGCACGTTAGTGCACGTATGCATTTCGTTAGTGCACAGTCCCCCCTTCAGGTGCTGCGAAAATAAAGATAACATGGGCGGGGCTGGGGAAATGGCCTCCCCACCCACCCACCTCGAATTATAAGTTCAGATTAGGCTCAATCGTTAGTGCACGTTAGTGCACGTATGCATTTCGTTAGTGCACAGTCCCCCCTTCAGGTGCTGCGAAAATAAAAATAACATGGGCGGGGCTGGGGAAATGGCCTCCCCACCCACCCATCTCGAATTATAAGTTCAGATTAGGCTCAATCGTTAGTGCATCGTTAGTGTACGTATGCATTTCGTTAGTGCACCCCCTCCCCTCAAGTAATACAAATATGAAAATATATGAAAATTGTAAGGAGGAAGCACAGTGCTGTACAGGAGATAGAGACAATCTCCATTATACCCCCATGTTAGCAAACAAATTGTTAGATTTTTGCCGTCTTTTACCAATATGGGTGCCGTGATGAATAATAGTTTCAATTATGACCAAGCAACCGAATCAAGTTGTTCATCAGAAAGCATGTTCAACGACTTGAATAATCGTGTCTTTCATCACGTGAATTTGCCAATACATGTTGATAAATTTATTCCTGAACTTATAGATTCCATTCTTGGAGCTCTAAACTTGATTGGTGCTAAAGAAACATACAGAAACGACAAAACAGGCGATGCCAAAGATGAATTGTTGATTATTTTTATACTAAAGAAGGAACATAAAAACAGAAATAATTGTCTTTCATCAATAGAACAGGAATGCGATAGCAGCCATTATCTTTCTCCAGACCCTAAGAGGCATGAGCATAGCAGTCCCCCGCATCCATCGGAACAAGAAGAAATTAAGAAAAACTATTCTTTAGAGAATTGGCGCGGTTTAGCTACAGCAAAGAAACGGAAGCGAAGAAACTACTTAGACTCGGATCCATCTAATTTGACATGTAACAGAAGCAGTAAAGCTAAAACAAAGTTCTTGGCATTCTCAAAAATGCCAATTCGTTAGGTTTGAAGTCGATTAATATTGATGGAAAGCATCACACGTTCAGCAATACCTGTGCATTTGATTCCATTATTCAAATATTATTCGCAGCCTATGCAGATAGTGAAAAATATTCGGAGTTTGTAGATAACTATTAAAAAGAATTACTTGTTGAATTAATTCGTAGTGGGGTGCGTGATGGTATCACAGTTCAAACATATAGAAAACGGGCTGCTATCTTACTTAACCATTTTAAAGGAGAACCATTTAAAAAAAATGCGGATCTCATTTATGTAAACGCAGCCACAACTGCAAAATATTTATTAAGGAAATTATTTAAAGATTTTTAAAGTGCTACCGAAATAGTGGAATGTTTTAATTTGTTTGTTTGAGACCCAGACCGTCCGACCTACCAGAAAGCTGTAAGGTAACCGGCCGGGAAGTACCACCCAATGTAGACCGGAACCCAGTGGGGGAGGCATCCACAGGGACCGTACCCTCCTTCCCCTACCACCAACCTCTCGAAAGGACTTTTGGACCCACATGTTTAACGTGATCGTACTCCGCATGAACACGGCGGCAGTTGTGGCAGCGTGCAAATCCAGCGCACAAACCACCGGGCTACCTCGCCCGAAATGTGCCAACAGCACGCGGTGTTCCCAAGTGGTCACCCACACAAGTACTAACCGCGCCCGATGCTACTTGATTTCGATGATCTAACGAGAACCGGTGATTTCAGCACGGTACGGCCGTTGGCTTGGAAAGTTTTAGTTGTAATGCTACCAATAACTTTGCTAAAATTGTCATTAGTTTTTCTTTACGTAACAACAACATGGATTATTTTCAAGATGCGTTACACAGTGTGTTAAATCCAAACATAAAATGCAACATCTGTGGAGGAATTACTAAAGTACATTATAATTTTAAGTCTCATATTTTTTTTAGAATTGTTACGTGAACAATGAGCATCCATCCCATTTCAACTTGGATATCAACATACCATTATCATCTGTCCCACATATATTGAATCTAGGTAGTAAGAAATACCAATTGAGAGGTGTGATTAGTTTCCTGGCTCCGTCAGCAAAAACGTCCAATGCGATCGGTCGTTGCTTTCGTCTGCATAACAATGTGTGGGAGAAAGTGGATGATCTCTCCAATTCCATCTAACCCGTAAGGATAAATACTGAAGTTCAAAAATGCCAAATTTTGGTATACTCAGAATAAAAACGATTCATGTTTTACATATCCGAAATGATAGCATTCTTAAGTAGGCGTTTATATTCATTTCAAGAATTATATATTACATTAATTGTGTTATGATAGCCTCTCATGTTTTTGTTTTTATTTTGGAATGATATAAATTTTTTGATGATATAAATTGCAGTTTTATATCATCATTTATAATGCTACGAATGTTTATTGTAAATTCTGGACCATTTCGTAAAGTGTATTATTTTTACTAAATTGTTTTAAATTATATTTCAGGTTCTACAATTTAGTACTAAATTTCTTTTAACACGTTCAAAGGCTAAATAGTCTACAAATAATTTTTATAAAAATCGGGAAATGTAAAGTAAATCAGACTTGGGGATGTTGGTTAATTTTGATAACGTTACAGTTACGTTGTAAAAAATGAGAAACCAGTTAAGCTAAATTTTCCCCTTCCCCCCCCCCCTATTTCCTCAGCCACGCACACGTTATTTTTGTATTAATTGAGGGGTGCACATCAGGGAGGTACGTAGAATTCGAAATTTGAATAGTTAGGAAATCGGAGGTGGGCTGATGGGGCCGTTCCCCCAGCAACGCACACGTTATTTTTGTATTACTTAGGGGGTGGGGGGTGCACTAATGAAATGCATACGTGAACTAACGTGCACTAACGACGGAACCTAATCAGAACGTATAATTCGAGGTGGGTGGGGAGGCCATTTCCCCAGCCCTGCCCATGTTATTTTTATTTTCGCAGCACCTGAAGGGGGGACTGTGCACTAACGACATGCATACGTGCACTAACGATGCACTAACGATTGAGCCTAATCTGTACTTATAATTCGAGGTGGGTGGGTGGGAAGGCCATTTCCCCAGCCCCGCCCATGTTATTTTTATTTTCGTAGCACTTGAAGGGGGGACTGTGCACTAACGAAATGCATACGTGCACTAACGTGCACTAACGATGCACTAACGATTGAGCCTAATCTGAACTTATAATTCGAGGTGGGTGGGTGGGGAGGCCATTTCCTCAGCCCCGCCCATGTTATCTTTATTTTCGCAGCACCTGAAGGGGGGACTGTGCACTAACGAAATGCATACGTGCACTAACGTGCACTAACGATGCACTAACGATTGAGCCTAATCTGAACTTATAATTCGAGGTGCGTGGGTGGGGAGGCCATTTCCCCAGCCCCGCCCATGTTATTTTTATTTTCGTAGCACTTGAAGGGGGGACTGTGCACTAACGAAATGCATACGTGCACTAACGTGCACTAACGATTGAGCCTAATCTGAACTTATAATTCGAGATGGGTGGGTGGGGAGGCCATTTCCCCAGCCCCGCCCATGTTATCTTTATTTTCGCAGCACCTGAAGGGGAGACTGTGCACTAACGAAATGCATACGTGCACTAACGTGCACTAACGATGCACTAACGATTGAGCCTAATCTGAACTTATAATTCGAGGTGGGTGGGTGGGGAGGCCATTTCCCCAGCCCCGCCCATGTTATCTTTATTTTCGCAGCACCTGAAGGGGGGACTGTGCACTAACGAAATGCATACGTGCACTAACGTGCACTAACGATGCACTAACGATTGAGCCTAATCTGAACTTATAATTCGAGGTGGGTGGGTGGGGAGGCCATTTCCCCAGCCCCGCCCATGTTATTTTTATTTTTTGTAATACCTGAAGAGGGGGCTGTGCACTAACGAAATGCGTACGTGCACTAACGATGCACTAACGATTGAGCCTAATTTGAACTTTAAACTCGAGATGGGCGGGGCTGGCGAAATGGACCTCGCCACAGATTAACTAGCATCTCAATCCTGCGGTCATTCCCAATGGGAAACAAAATCCGGCGCAATGCGCATGCTCACGGACTTTTCATCTCCAGTGCTTCAATATTTCGTCAAGGGGTGATATAAATAGTGTGCAGAAGCTGAAGATACAATGTTACGATTGAAATCGCAGCTGACAGTCTGACATGCTTCCCAATTACAGTTTTACAATTAAAATCGTAAAAATGCGATCCAAAATGTACAACATTGCATCCCAATGAGAATATTTACGAATATGTACAATGTTGCCTTGGATTTTAATGTTCGTTCTGAGATTTTACGATTTTTAGGCATTGTCAATTTGTAATGTAATGGTTGAACGGTAAACTAAACGAAGAACTGCTCTCTATTTTTTAAATTCTAATCCGATTTTAAATGTATGGTAAAGGAAAGTTTTATTTAAAATAATATAATATTTTATGATTTCGTAATTTATACACTTAAAAATTACATTCGTAATTTTACAAGCGAAAAAAAGTTTTTCGATTCTTAGAATTATGAAAGAAAAATAAATATGTATTAAAATTAGAAAGATATTTTAAAGTAGTTTGGATTTTCATATCAGAAACTTGTCTGTTTTTGGAAGAATGCTCTAATATATAATGTTCTAAATAATATTTTATAAATGCATTAATAAAAATGTAAATAATCCCAGAAATCTGTTTCGTATTTTCTAGTATTTATGTCTGTTCGCTTGCTTTATTTCTTTACATTCAGTATGCGTTAAAATTTGACTTTGTTGTAGAAATAATCAAAGTTTAGTGATCATATAAAATAAAAAATATTGTAATTGCGTTTGCACAGAATTTAGATATAGAGATAATACTCAAAAATGGAGAGAGAAAAAATAGGCAAAATGTTTATGTAATTGCTACAAGATTCTTTTTGTTCTGAATTGAAGGGGAATTTTGAGTTATAATTGTAGAATAATGTATCTGTATATTAAAAGAATTATTCAAACTAGAAGAGCTTCAACAAGGTATCTGGTAATTACTTTCGATTTATACGGTAGGCCGAAAACAAAAGAGGGAAAAAAGAAAATATTTAGGAACACCATTTCTTTCAAAATGACAAGTTACAAGTAGGCATTGTCAGTTTGGGGGGGGGTCGCTGCCTATCTATCAATTTGGGGTGGGGATGCCGTTGCCTATCTATCAATGTTTTAGGTACAGAATATTTAAAAAAAGATAGTGTTAAATGCGACACTCAAAAATGTCGGGGGGGGGGCGATATCCACGCCTGGAGGTATTCATCCCCCAGTAGCAGATCATTATGTATTACAGCACACAGAGGTTTGTTTACACAACGCTATAATATGTTCATGCAAATCGCCCCCTCTCTTAAAATTCTTGCTTAATCCACACCTGAGACACAAAAATTAAAGTAAACTTGCAATTGAATAACTTCACATAGGTAGCGATAAGAAAATACCTTTTTTCCGCTTGTGTGTAAAATTACGAATGCAATTTTCAAGTTTATAAATTACGAAATCATAAAATATTATATTATTTAAAATAAAACTTTCCTTTACCATACATTTAAAATCGGATTAGAATTTAAAAAATAGAGGGCAGTTCCTCGTTCTGTTTACCATTCAACCATTACATTACAAATTGCCAATGCCTAAAAATCGTAAAATCTCAGAACGAACATTAAAATCCAAGGCAGCACTGTACATATTCGTAAATATTCTCATTAGGATGCAATGTTGTACATTTTGGATCGCACTTTTACGATTTTAATCGTAAAACTGTAATTGGGAAGCATGTCAGACTGTCAGCTGCGATTTCGATCGTAACATTGTATCTTCAGCTTCTGCACAATATTTATATCACCCCTTGACGAAATATTGAAGCACTGGAGATGAAAAGTCCGTGAGCATGCGCATTGCGCCGGATTTTGTTTCTCATTGGGAATGACCGCAGGATTGAGATGCTAGTCCACAGATTAATAAATACAGATATTTCACTCGACTTTCAGCGCCCCCAACCGCCAACAAAAATATCAAGGTTGTCACGCTTGGCGATGTTCTGTGACGGTTTTCGCCAAGACGTTCTGCTAATATAATCCTATTTGGCACTGAACGAAACACTTGGAACTTGGAAGAACTTTGTCGCATGTTTATATGTGGTTAACATATTTTCGATGCTATTTTGGATTTTATGATCAATTATTTTATGTTTTATGGATTATTAAAAGAAAAGGAATTATGTTTACAAGGTATGTAAATTATTTTTATTTAAATAAAAAAAATATTTGTTATCTATCCCATATTTCATCCTATGCACGTGTTCATCATAAGAAATTGGTGCAGTATTATCACTACCGCCTAGATTAAATTCTAAGAAGCAGTGGCATTATTAGTTAAAAGACCTTTTCCATATTTATATAAAATGTATAAAAATTGATATTTGGATAGCTTTTTCTAGAGGAAGTTGAATGTATATATATATTTAAATGCTTTTTACTAACTGGCGTAATGTGGAAAATAATCCCCCCCCCCATTCTAATTAACGATTGAGTTCGACGCCTTTGATAATGCATTTATGTAAATTTGTTATTTAGTATAACTTTAGTGTATTTAAAAAGAAATATATATATTATAACAGCATCCCAGAATAAATTAAGAACTAAGCAATTTAACTATCAACATGCTAGTATACTTTTTAGGCTGACAATATTATATAATATTTTAGCCTTTGGGGTATGTTAGCTTGTAATTTTTAGTGTATAATGATTTACGGTGATGCAATGCGTCATTTTTTTATTTAGTTTATGATTGCATGAATTAAATATATATCTATGTTTATTTATTTAAATTTACACATATTACAGATAAAAGTATTTTTAAATGCTAATTATGTTTATAGTTTAAAAAATTATAAAAGTACAGTTCCGTAATTTTTTTTTTTGGCCGGATTAACATAAAATCGCCAATTGAGCGATAGTTGCCAAATCTAGCTGTCGAGTTCTTTATACGTCATAGCTGCGATGGTTGGCTCCTCGAACGCTAGTGTATGCGAAATCCTATGTTAACGATGTTGCCATAGGTTCCTATGGGAGTGAACCTTCTGAATATAGTATTCTGTGGTACCCGCTATACCCCCTGCTGTGAGGCCGATTCTTCGGTATTGGCACAGAATACTATATGCAGAAGGTTCACTCCCATAGGAACCTATGGCAACATCGTTTACATAGGATTTCTCATAGACACTAGCGTTCGAGGAGCCATCCATCGCAGCTATGACGTATAAAGAGCTGGACTGCTAGATTTGGCAACTATCGCTCAATTGGCGATTTTATGTTAATGCGGCAAAAAAAAAAAAATACGGAACTGTGCTTTTATAATTTTTTAAACTATAAACATGATCAGCATTTAAAAGTACTTTTATCTGTAATATGTGTAAATTTAAATAAATAAACATAGATATATATTTAATTCATGCAATCATAAACTAAATAAAAAAAATGACGCATTGCATCACTGTAAATCATTATACTCTAAAAATTTCAAGCTAACATACCCAAAAGACTAAAATATTATATAATATTGTCAGCCTAAAAAGTATACTAGCATGTTGATAATTAAATTGCTTAGTTCTCAATTTATTCTGGAATGCTGTTATTATATATATATATATTTTTAAATACACTAAAATTCTTATACTAAATAACAAATTTACATAAATTCATTATCAAAGTCGTCGAACTCAATCGTTAATTAGAAAGGGGGGGGGGATTATTTTCCACATTACGCCAGTTAGTAAAAAGCATTTAAATATATATACACATTCAACTTTCTCTAGAAAAAGCTATCCAAATATCAATTTTTATACATATTTTATATAAATATGGAAAAGGTTTTTTAACTAATAATGCCACTGCTTCTTAGAATTTAATCTAGGCGGCAGTGATAATACTGCACCAATTTCTTATGATGAACACGTGCATAGGATGAAATATAGGATAGATAACAAATATTTTTTTTTATTTAAATAAAAATAACTTACATACCTTGTAAACATAATTCCTTTTCTTTTAGTAATCCATAAAACATAAAATATAAATCCATAAGGATCATAAAATCCAAAATAGCAGCGAAAATATGTTAACCACATATAAACATACGACAAATTTCTTCCAAGTTCCAAGTGCTTCGTTCAGTGCCAAATAGGGTTATATTAGCAGAACGTCTTGGCGAAAACCGTCACAGACCATCGCCAAGCGTGCCAACCTTGATATTTTGGTTGGCGGTTGGGGGCGCTGAAAGTCGAGTGAAATATCTGTATTTAATAATCTGTGGGTATTGGCTAAGTTAAATGACGTAATGGGCGGAGCCTCACTTTGAAGTTTGACAGTTTAAGGCAAAATCTGTCGTCTTCGAGATTATACGTGTTTACATTTTCCTTAGATACATTTCGTCATGTATTTTACTTAATACACACATATTTATTTGCTTTGGATATGATTTTAAACTAAAGAATTAAATAAATATTATTATTATCACTACTTGATCAATGATAAAAATGCTTCATTTACGGGGAAAAAATTATATACAGCATACAGTTTAAAATGCTTGTGTTATATGTATTATGTTTATTAAAGGCACCTTATGCCCATTTTATATTGTATTCCGTACGTGTATCGCAACGTTTTTAATCCTATTTTCATTGAGGACTTATAACACTTGAGGCAATTTGTTTTATTTTATTAATGTTTTAACTACAAAAAAGCAAGTTACCTATCCAAAACAAAATATATAACCGTTTAAATATGGGTTACCATAACCTTTTTTGAAGTCGGTTACAAATATTTATGCAAGTTTGTACACAAAACTGTATGTTTGATTTAAAAGAAAAAGCCGTACAATGGAATATTTTGGACAAAAAATGTGGAAATTTTTTATAAAAATTATCTAAAATTAATAAAAATGCAGGCTTACAATGTAATCCTGGGTAAAATATTTAGTGTAGAGGGTGGGTAATCCATCCCACTCTATATACCCAGTGATGAGCTAATAATTTTCTATGCTAAAAATTTTTAATAACTGATATGCTTCGAAAATTATATATATCAATTGTTTGATGTTCCCATTAAATTCTAAACAAATAGATATGCATATTGGTTTTTTTACCATTTAAATAGGTGTGAGCAATGCTAATGCTATGCCACTGTCACTAACCGAAATAAAACAAAGTGGCAAAACCAAAAGAATGATCTACCTATATTTTTATAGAACTGCGTCAATGGATTTACAAATAAAGTACTTTAATGCACCTTCTTCGGGATTTTGAGGAAATTTTTACACACATTAACAATTACAATATGATTTGTGTCTTGATTTAGTGTATTTAAAAAAAATTCGAATAGATTTTTTCCTGTAGTTGGAAGAGGGGGGGGGGGTTATATTTAACCAGGTAAGTCCATCAGCCAAAACCAGTGCATACTTTTAAATATATAAGTCAATTTCTTGGCATTCTTTATTAAATTTTATTTACTTCAAACATATTCAAAGTAACAACTGATGCTTGAACACAGAAAATTTTGACAATCAGTATGGACATACTGACTCTAGTTCTCCTTTAATGCTCGCTCCTTGCTTCTATGGGAATAAAAGATACCAATAGATCAAAATAAATAAACTGCTGCTTTTGAGAATATAAATTTGTAATACTTTCTTAAAGAATCTGAATTTTCACCTAATTTTCGTATGTCTGGTTTCTTTACAGAAGTATTAAAAAGGTACATACCAATAGAATAGATGCTATGGATTTGAATTGATATCATCAGAAATAAACAAGTTGGTTGAGATTTGCACTCTAACTTAGTTTGTTACCTAAAAAATTTGACTTTCAGAGGAATAGCTTTTTTTTTTACATTAATTCAAATTTCATGTTAACTACTTTATATGTAACAAATGAATATATAATAGAATATATAATAGGCACTGATAGTGCCCAGCCTGCAGTTCGAGCTAACTGATATTCACTTAAAGTGGTTTCAACTTTTCGTAGACAGCAAAACCCTCATATAATTCCACATTTTAATATCAGAACATTCTAAATTGATATTTTGTCTCTATGATAACCATCTACGTAATATATGTACACGTAATAGGTGAATGGAAACAAATATGAGTAAATAGATACAGCTTTCCGAGTACATTCAAGTTAGTTTTAAATGCCTGAAATATAGCTAAAATTCTTGTTCATCAAAGACGTCATGTGAAGTATATTAGCTGCAGCACCAATTTCAACTTGAAAATAGATCTGCTATTTATCTTGCTCCTATTTGTTTCTCCAGTCATAATATTTTTTGTGAAAATAGCTTGATAAAACTGTTTTGCTCTTATAGTTTTGCAACATTCTAATATATCAATTTGTGAATAGGATATAATGGAGAAGACACTTCTATTGCAGATACTAGCATCCATGGACTAGTTTCTCACTTATTATATGCTCGTCATCATGAAATAATCAAAATTTGCAGTGGTAGCATGAAAGTTAGCATGTACCACAATTTTTTAGAATTTCTATGGGAACTAACATTTTCAGTTCTTCCATGTGGCCGGTTCAAAATTCATATAAAATTTAGCTCAGGCCACGTGAAGCTGCAAAGGCAAAGTTTATAAACACAAAGTCCATCTATAAGAGGCATTCTAAAAATATGGATGATATTTCTATTACAGATACCAGCATGAGCATTCTTGGACTGGTTTCATGCTTATTATGCATTCGTCAATGTAGAATATGTATCTGATATCTATAATGGTAGCAAGAAACTTAATACAGATCCAGGTATGGGTCATTGTGGCAATTACCCCCTCCCCCTCTTTTTCAGATATATGTGTCATTTCTTGTGATTCCATAGATTCACTTATAAAAGTTTATTGCAATGTCATAAATTCCAAAATGACATAAAATTCATTTTATCAGGCTAATTTGCTTCATTTTATGATTAATAAAAAAAAAATGTATCAGTTTCGATAACTATTTACTGATATACTACAAAAATAAATCCCTTTTTATTTCTGCCTGAATCTGTCCCTGTAATGTACTAACTGTAAACTTTGCAGCTACCTTTTAAATTTGTTTAACTGTACTCACGATTCATTGAATGATGATCAATTTACAAGGACCTAATTAACCTTCAACTTTCTATAATAAATTCGGATTGGCTAGACATGGATTAACATAAACACTATGTAATAAAAATTATAATGTTTTAAACTTGATTAAGTTTGATTAAATATTTATAATTTCTTAAGATATTGTTCACCGGATGAACTAAAATATGTTTTTTAGATAATGCATATGGTTATCTTATTTGTACTGATTTTTTCCCATTAGTAGTACAGATAATAGAATTTTGATGCATAAAAGTAAATTCCTGCCTTAGAGTAAAGGTAAAAATAAATTTCAAAAGTAAATAAAAACATTCCATTTAATTAACTAATATCAATATATTGCAATTGTAACTGTAGATGAAGAAACTGAAAAGCAGATTTAGTTTTAGCTAGAATCATTGTACTACGAGTATTAGAAAGAAATTGTGTATATAGCTTGATTCAGTACTATCTTACAGTGGCTCCCATAAATCCGATTGAGCCACGGTCGCAGTTAAGATTTCGCCAAGGTTTTTGTTAACGAAAAAGCAATATGACAATAATATAAGCACGTGCTGTTTCTTTAGGACTGCAAACGTTTGGTGAGATTTTACAACCTACCTTGGCGACAAATCTCGGACGCTTGGGGATGAATCCTCGGGGGCAGCTATGATAAGGAGGTACCTTTGATTCTTTAAAATTATAGAAATATATTTAAAAAATATTTTTTGTCTCTACACACCAATAATAGCATTACCAAGTAGGGAAATCATATTCCCTAGACACCCATTTAAGTTCAGAGAAATGATATTTAGCGAAATGGGAAACAAACTGTTTGGTTACCAATTCTTCACCTCCCCCCCTCCTCTTCCTCAAAAACAGAATTGCCTGGGGATGCTACGCTACTGTTACACACATAATACTAACGTTAAAGGAAAATATTGTAATAGGATCAAATATTTGACCTATCAATGAATTTACATGGTTTTGTTTTAAATATTCTTATTTTCGAATTGAATGCTTTTGAGATAAGAATGTGCACGTTTGTAATCACTGATATCTCACAAATGATTCAAAAGTTAGTACTAATTTTCTACTACTCAATTGAATGTATCTTCAGGTAATGAAATATGGATAGTTATATTTTAATTTCAATATTTGTGTAAAATTCATAATTTGTTGTCAAATCAAAACAAATTTTAATTTTATTTACATAAAAATGTTTCAAATATGTTGTTAAATCTTCTATAGTCTAATTTCCCATTCTAATTGGTGAATATTAAATTTCAAATATTTGAAATACAGTACATACATCATTTATATGCAATTCTACATAGCTCGTGAAACATTCCTATCCAGTGGCATTAATTTCAATTACATATTTTCACAGGTATACGCTTTACTTCACTGGTCCTTAGAGTAGTGTATAAATAGTGCTTTACTATAGTTAAAAATATGCATTTTCTATTTAACAGTACAATCTGTTTGAACAACTTTAACTGCATAATAATGTTGTATGATTTTTCCTAATTTCAATTTATAAAATGTTTATAAAGAAGGAGTTTATCCAACAGATATTTTAAATCAATTTACAGAATGCTGTTTTTGAAAATAATAGACAGTAGTTACTAATTTAATTTTATATAAAGAGGGATTTGATATCCTAGGATGCATGAATAGATGCAGATTGACTTACCTAGTTAATACTGATGTTGCCGGATTTATCCTGATGTGATGAGATATAATGAAGCTGAAAATGCATACCATTTAAAAGTTTGACTAGTTATCACTGCGTCCAATCGATGCTAAAGTATTTCGTTAAGATTAGATTGTAATATATTATCTAAATCGAATTATAGTTGTTGAAGTAATAAAGATATTGAAATTAATATTTGTTTCAAATAAATAATTTTGAGTAAAAATTAATAGTATTTTGACTAAATGTTTCAAACTGAAATTATTCAAGAGATTGAAAAATAAAACTTCAGGTTTTATATTTCAGATCTGTTATACAGAATAGCAAGTGTAAAGAGGTTTTTAGCTGAATTAATGTTGAGTTAAATTCAAAATGTTCTGCAAATTTGAATGATGTATCAATACATGCCTTTTAAATTTGAATATCAAAATTTTGTATATTCGAAATGCAAAGTGTAGGATAATACACATGTAATTGGTATTAAACATTTCCAAAGTTTAAATATCGGTTGTTAAATTTTAAACATAATTTGAAATAAACAGGTTTAAGAGTTAAAATGTCCGTCGAAATCAGGAGGTCATAAGAAACAACAACAACGAATTAAAATGTAAAGAATTTTAACTCGAACACCAAATGAATTCTAAACGCACAATAAATGTATATTATGTTAGTGTGAACTGCAAAAAATGATAGCGTTTGAAACCATAATCTTTCATAATAGCTTACTGGCTGTTAAAAATTTAACAGCTCACTGCTTGGTACAGATCAAACTTCAAAGTATTTCATAAACATTAGATAATGGCTATTAGTGTTTGCTTTCTTCAGAATGTTACTTAATATCAATAAAATCTCAAAATCAACACCCATACAATTGAAATGAAACTTCATATATATGCTATTTAAATTAAAACTTGGTATATACATATAGAATATATATTAATTTTATTAATAATTTCATTAATTTGTATAACACCTTTACACTTTTATACTATAACACACTACTGTGATAAACAAATTAACTATGAATCAGATTAAAAAATATATTGCAGTCTTCAATGCAAATTTAATTAGCCTAGAAGGAAATTAATCAAAGTTTCTCCTAATAAATCAAAGTTTCTCCTTTGAATAAAATTAATCAAAGTTTCTCCTTTAATTTAACTGATACAACAATAAAGACATCTGACCACTTAAGTTAATTAAACAGGCCAGGTGAAATATTGTAGTACAAGTTTTGATATATTCATATTTGGTCGGCGATCTTCTATCTAAAACTAGATACTATAAAAAATATGTTAGAAAATCATTCAATCGGATTATTACAGATGTATAAGGTATAACGTTCCAGTGTTAGCATTTTACTCACAAAATTGTAATAAATATATCATAAGTAGTGTATGGGGCAGACTCTGGGACACACAGAGTCTGCCCCATACATTACAACTTTCATTCATATATTATAAATCAGGACAACCTCTTAAGACCAAAAATGTATAAAATCATTCAAAAATGCATAAAATCAGTCAAAAATGCGTTTTTTTTAAAAAATCAAAAAATCAAGAGAGTTTTAGGACTCTAAATTATAATACATTTTGACTTAAATCATATAAGACATTATTGAGACCAAATCTATCAAAATATTTGAATATATGAAAGAAAATAAAATCAAATATATTAGAGATTGATATTAAAAAACATGATTTTAAAATAAATACGTCTCCAAATGAATGGAATCCTTTTAATATATTAAAAATACCCTGTTTTTAAAGGGTGGGGTTGAGACCCCCCATATATTTAATAGAAAATGAATAACTAAATCTAAACATTTTTTATAAAATTAAAAAGAATTATAAAAATATGAATGAAATCATTATGAATTACAAAACATATGATAATTATAGTGGGGGTGACGCCCCCCACTGAAAAATGATTAAGCTTTCTCTAATTCATATTCGTATTTATCATCAATCATACCCGAATACTTAAATATATATCTACCTTTATTGATTTTACATATTGATTCATCTGAAAGTTTTCCATGTTTATTCGCAAGGTAATACTCTTTTTCTTCAACTTCCACATCTAACTTTACGATTACTGAATCTCCATATTTAGTATTAATTTTTCTCAACGATATCAGATCATATTCCCTAGGATTTAAATCATTTAATTTAAATGTTTTGGGATAACCTCTAAGTCTATTGAACTCTTCCATTTATTAGTAAACATTTTTATAAATATACCCTGCTAATCATAATAGAATAAGTTCTTTGAAATAACATTTAAAACTCCTAATTCATTCAATTTAATATCTTCATGTTCTTCTTTTTCAATTAATTCAGTCAATCTTTGAAAACTTTCTGATAATAGTTTATTAGTATGATCATATTTATCATACAATTCTTTACATAGATAAGTCAAATAGTAAATTTCTTCAGAATTTGTAAAATTTAAAGCTCGAATATCACCTAAACACTCATCCATTTATTAGTAAACATTTTTTTATGAATATTAATAACCAAATGGTACAGTATCAAAATTATCTAAAATTCTTCTTTTATCATATCCAAACATGTATCTTTTATTCGTTTTATGCACTTTAATATTTCTATCTTTTTGTATTTGAAACTGATTTATTTCTACATCTATATGTTCAGTTTCACCTGTTATTGTTTTCATTTTTTCATCGAAACTGAGCTTAGTTTCACTCTCGTAACTCATCTTAAATCCTTTTACTTTTCCTTTTACAGATCCATCATTAAGAATATAACCATAATCTTTGCTGGCCCCAGAAATCCACAATGTCATATAATTATCTTCTCCTAATTCATCTGTCCATTCTCCGAACATACAACCTGTTTTTACTTTATTAGTACCATCATCAATATAAACGATACTATCTGTATCATAATACATTGCTTTATCTCCTAGTTTATCAAGCATTTTATATAATCTTATTCTAGCAGAACTAGTTGTAAAAGCTGATATATAAATATTCGTATTAAAGTTATTCTTGGTATATTCATTTTTCATCTTATAATCCATTTGTACACAATCATCATTTAAAAATATCATATTCAAATCTTTAATTTCATCATTCAATATAATTCTATAAAAATCTTCCAACTCTATTACATATTCAGTTTGTTTCATATTATTTCTTTGTCCAAACTTACCCCATAAAGAGTTTAAACAGATTTTGTCTATAAATCTCATACCTGGATTTTCTTTTATATCACCTAAATCAATATCTAATTTTTCTTTGACAATCTTTTTATAATTATTAATGTATGTTTCATAATCTTTTTTATTTTTAAAATCTTTTGGTTTGTTTAATTTATCATCTGTTTCTAATTTAATTTTTAAAAACATTTTGACGTACTCTTTGAATAGTTTATCTGTTTTCTTTTCAAAATGCCAAACTTCATATATATTTAAAATTTTATATCCTTTTTCTATAGCTAAATTGACTTCATCCGTTGTCCAAGTACCTATAAAGCTTCTTTCATCATCTGTATGATTACATAATTTATTTCTTATTTCATAACACTTTTTACATTTTTTCTTTTCAGTTTCTGTTTTATAATGGTAGCATTTAAATGTTTTTGAACATGATTTACACAAATAAATATCAATTTTTCTTCTGTATAAGGCAATACAGGATGATATAATTTTCTATGGGGAAGTACTTTACACTGTATCATCCCAAACCAATTCTCATCATATTTTTCAGGATTATAGATTTTTTTAGGATGTCCAATAGGATAATAATCAAAATAATTTACAGTCGGATAGAGTGAACATACATCAATATATCGACCTTTCTCTTTATTTTTCATTTCATATTTTAATTTGGTTGGTTCACATCTACCCCCACAGAAGGCATCTCTAGGATTTAACGGTTCTATGAAATCTCTTTTCCATTCTTTTTTCATATATCTTTTAATTTCTTTATCATTATCAAAATCACATTCCCATATTTCAATTAACTCATATCCTGCATCTTTTATCTTATTATTTATCTTTTTTGTTTTTTCATATAAATCTGTCATACATATTTGATTTTGTTTATTTAAAGTAGATTTTCTGTAACAACAATTACATCCATTTCAATGACAACCCTGAAATTGATATACAGTATTATTGTAAAAACCATCTACTTTATAAGTTTTATTGTCTAATTTTATTTTTTTCTCTCCTCCATTTAAAGCATGCTGTATATTTATTTTATGTTTTTGAGATAAATAATCTAACCAAGCAATTGATTTTTTACTGTATTGATCTTGTTTGATGGTCTCTTCATCTATAGCTATTGTATTCCGTTTTAAGAATTTATCTCTAAATATAGCCATACAAACACCAGCTAAAGTAACATATTTAAAAGGATCAATATTAGCTATTTCAAAAAATAATCTTCTTAATTCCAAACAACCTTTTCTTAAAATATCTACATCAGACCTACAGTATTTCATAATTTCTTTTTGAAAATCAAAGATTTCATTTTTTACAGATTTGTACCATTTATTAAACAATTCTCTATCTTCTAAAGTCATAGTATCATATCCATAATAGTATTTTTCAGGATATTTTCCTATATAAGTTTGATTTTTAATAGTGTTTAACAAATGAGGAAAATATCCTTTTGCTAATTCTGTTAATCCAAACGTTTTAGGAAATTTTCTTAATGGAATCAGTGTAAAATTAATAGAATCTATAAACCTTATATTATACTTGTTTGCATGCATATAAATGAGTTTATTTCCCTGATAGATTGTAAAAACTTTAATTTTATTTTTAAAACAGTATTTAGATATAAATTGAAAGTCAAAACCTTTCCCATAATGAGCTAATACGGTATAACCTACATGTTTCTTATCAAATAACCACTTACAATAGTCGTTTTAATTCTTAAATATGTTTTCTTCTCCATTAAATTCTTGATTTATAATTAAATTGACTTCATGATTTCCACTCTCTTGATTCGTTTCAACGTCAAAAAACATATATTTTTGTGTAAAGCCTGAATATTTACATGCATCACACCAACTATATCTGTCATTACTTTTGTAATTACATTTGTTTTCACACATACTACCATACATATAATTTTCAGGAAATCTATGTTTTTGACATATATTACACCATTCATGAGTAGAACAAATATTTTTACAGGTACTACCCTTAGCTTTTTTTTGTTTTCATATAACACCTATGTTCTTTTGAGACCCATTGTCTACAATTTTTACATTCTCTCTCTCCACATTTATGATCTTCAGGTGTTCTTTTATCTCTGTTGATATTTCTCTTACATTTTAAACATTTCCATAGTCTTTCACAAACAGACAATTTATTTAATTTATGATTTTCAAAACAGTTTTCGCCTTTAAAACTTCGAAAACATTCATTACACATGATATCATTACCTTCGCAATTACTTTCTTTACTAAAACATCTATCACATTTTAATAGACATTTATACTTATCGCTTCTTTTATAACTCACCTTACAGTAATCACAATAACTGTTTTTTCTTAAAATCCTGTAACAGATGTAATCACATCAAAGTGATTTCTATTTTTTAAAATGTAAATACAAGTAGTTTTATAAGTACCACTGTATATTCTTTCATTAAAATTTTCTCTACAAAATATAGTAAATTGTATATTTAAGAATTCTTCAAATATTTTAACATGCTCTAAATTACAAATATCTAAAGGAATTTCACACATTTCATGTAATTTTTCAGCTAACGTTTTTTGTAATATTCTTCCTTTTTTAATATATAGAATGTCATTTTTAGTTAGTTTTTTATAGTTTAATTTTTCACATAAAAGTTCTGGATTTTGTATAGATAGAGCAACTACAATAGATCTAGATAAACATATATTATCGTTATTTTTAATTTGACAAATACTCTTTTTGTTTACAATATCATCATCTTTGAGAATTTTTAGATGTTTTCCTCCGTGTGGTAATTCTATGACATGAAAATCGAATGTACATTCTTTAATATCTAATTCTTTGTATTCAATTTTATGTGTTAAAACATCTAAATAGGTATCATAAACCTCTCTAGTTGACATCATTTTAGGATGAAAAGGTTGACTTAATGCAGGATTGTGTACAATAATATCTACTTTCCATTCTACTATGCCAATAGCTTTTCTAAATAAATACTTTAAAATATTATGATATTGTACAGGTCTAAGTTCATTGATTTCTACAATTTTATAAATATGCCTATATGTGTTATATTTTTTAATATATTTTTTACTAATTTGAACAATTTCATAATCAGGTTTAAATAAATCTTCAAGATTAACTTCTATTTTTTCTACTATCTTTTCTTTGTTTTTTACCAATTCTCCATCTTTATATTTCAAACCAAAATAATCAAATATATTCTTAAGTTTACGCCTATTTTTAGGTTCATTAATAAATTGTTTCAATTGTTCTGTAAGATCAGGAGTAAATAATTCTTTAAGATTCACTTCTGTTTTAATCTTTTTTTCTTCTATTGGATTAAATTCCATATTATCAAATTTCAAATTAAAAGAATCAAATATTTTCTTAATTTTATTTCGTTTTTGAGGTTTTTCAATAAATATTTTCTTATTTTCTTCCAAGTATTTTGATATATCTAAGTTTAATAAATCTACTAATACATATTTATATTCTCCAGTTTCTTTTATATATTTAATTAATAATCTAATTAAATCATCCTTCTTACAACCTTTTGGTTGTTTAATATTCAATTGTTTTATTACTTTTCTAAGCTCACCAATAGTCTTTGACTTCAAACCAATATAATCAAATATATCAGGAGTAAATAATTTTTTAAGATTCACTTCTGTTTTAATCTTTTTTTATTCTATTGGATTAAATTCCATATTATCAAATTTCAAATTAAAATAATCAAAAATTTTATTAATTTTATTACGTTTTTGAGGTTTTTCAATAAATATTTTTTCTTTTTTCTAAGTATTTTGATATATCTAAATTTAATAATTCTACTAAAACAGGTTTATATTCTCCAGTTTCTTTTATATATTTAATTAATAATCTAATTAAGTCATACTTCTTACACCATTTAGATTGTTTAATATTCAATAGTTTTACTCCTTTTCTAAGTTCATTAATAGTCTTTGACTTTAAGGTGAGCTCCATTTATTAGGAAACATTTTTTGAAATATTTTTTCCAGGAAGATCCTTACTGTGATAAATACTTTTTAAATGTCTCTTTTTGTGTGTATAGGTATACTGCATACCACATTCACATTTAATTTTTTTATATTTGATTATGGAATCACAACATTTACAATGACTTTGGAAATAAATTTTTCCATATCTATGATATATATAAAACTCATTTACTGATTTTATAGTCAAACAGTGTATACACTTTTTTGTTAGCTCCATTTATTAGAATACATTTTTTTGAAATTCATTCCAGATTTTTTCATATTTCTTTTTGACTTTATAACAAAGTCTTTGCACCTTTATTTTATTTTCAATATTAAAAATATTTCAAATCTTTTTCATAAAATAATAATAGTTAACTGATTTCTCATAATACATAAAATCTAAAAATTTTAAAAACATATCCTCAACTTCTTGAGAAATATTATACCTCCTTTTTAATTGATTAAAATAACTAATTCTACTTTTATTTCATTGTTTTAAACTCTCATAGTCTATAACATAAAAATATTCTTCTTCTGAAGAATCATAGATTAATTTCATCTTTAAATTATGCGCTACTTTATTATCTGAAACTTCATTATCTGAAATATCAATCGATTCAACCATTTCAACACCGTCAAAAAAGTTAACATTCATTTATTTACTACGTATTAATAACAGTTTTATTCATATTTATCGGGGGGGGGGGGGGGTGATAGATCCCACCCCGTTAAATCATCATATTAATGAAGGATCACCATCTATCTTTAAACATTGTATAAGTCAGATGTCCAACTATTAAATTCATCTGGATATCCTAACCATTTTACAAAATATTTATTTCCTTTCTTTTTTGTGATTTTTTCAATTTTATATACATCATCTTTTTTATTATATTTTATCATTTCATTTTCATAAAAAGTTCCTTCAATTTCTTTACTGTTTAAATCTTTTAATCGATAAGTAATTGGATCTGTTTTTAATACTTTAGATACTATAAAAATCTCTTCATTAAATGTAGAATCATCTACTTTCCTGAATGTTTTTTTAATAGTTGATATTCTAACTCTATCCCCTATCTTAAATTTAGGTTTTTTTATGATCTTTTTCGTATATAAATTTTTATAAACTTGAGATTCATTTTCGTCTCGACTAGCCTCAATAGGTGTCATTTTAATAGATCTATGATATGAATTGTTATAATTTTTAAGTAATTTGGGTAATACATCAATATATCTTTTAGTATTGTTAGCATGCATATATTTTATAATTTTTTCTCTTATACTTCTATTAAATCTCTCAGCTATTGCAGATTTTATTTCTTTGTTATAAGTCGTAAACCAATGTATATTATTATCTTTGAATAATTTTTGTGTAACTTTTCCTGTAAATTCAGTACCTTCATCTGTCAAAATGAATTTTGGCTTTCTTTCTTTCTTTAAAAACTTCTTTGAAAGCTTGTACGACTTCTTCAACTGTTTTTCTTTTTATAGGGAAAGCCCAAGCATATTTATTAAAAGCATCTATAACTGTTAACAAATAATTAGTTCCATCGTTATATTTGCTATTATTTTTTATAAATAGCAAATCGGTGTCAAATTGATTATTACTGTTTGGAACATAAACTCTCCTTCTTTTAAATTTACGAATGACAGGTTTATATCTAGTATATACATCTTGTTCATATAAAAATTCATCAGCATTAGGTAATCCTGTTTTTCTTTTCAATTCTTGAATACCACAATAACCTGTTTCTGGATTATAATATGTCTCTTTTAAATTCCTAAAAAAGTATTCTTTTTACTTCCGCAAATTGTACAAATACCTTTACCAACTGATTTATTATTTTTAGAAGTAGTTTCATGATAATTTTTAGTTTTGGTTTTCGTTTTACACTTGACACAATACATATTAGGCGATATTCCTAACCCAAAAGTTTTTTTAGCTTTAATAATAGGTTTAATAATTCCTCTATCTAATCCTTCTCGAAATGTTGGATTTTGTATTGCATTTAAATCATCTATTACATCTTGATCAGCAACATGTCACTTTTTTGCATCTTTTGTTTTATTATATTCAATATCATGTTTTTTACATGCTTTATCAACTTTATTTATTCCAGGATCACCTCTTTTTAATCTTTTTTCTAATTTTGTAAATGGGCCACAATATTGATATCCTGGTAAATGCATTTCTGGAGGATTTATTTTATCTTGTAACCATCCAACAATACCACCACCTTTTTTTTACAAACCATTTATTTAGGATGAATAAATTTATATCCGTTCAATTGCATTTGTTTTACATATTTTTCAACTGGATTAAATTTTAAACTTTTTATGAAATCCTTTTCTCGCATATAAATTTCTTCTTCTGGCATATCCTTAGCTTTAAACGAATTAATGAGTTCCTCATAAAAATTATAACAATGTCTATATTCTTCCTTTCTTTCTGCTATTTTTAATGCAAGATCAATAGCTTCTACTATACCAACCGATAAACTTAAAAAGCAAGCGGTAGAAAGGCAATAGCTGATAAACCCGTTCCACTTAGAATGACCTTACTTACTGATAATGAAATACTTATCTTTTGATACAAATTTCTACTCTTTCTGTAAACATACAATCTTTTTTCTAAATATTCATCCATTTCATTTATATAGGATCAAATTTTTTTCTGTATCTTATTTTTGGATTCACTAAATCTAACATTAAAAAATCGTATTGTTTTTGAACACTTTTATTATATATTTGTTTGAATTCTTCAGTACTTAATTTACCATCTATCTCTCTTATAATCTGTAGCATTTCTTTTGGTTGTAGATTGAAAAATATAAAGTAATTACAGTTCTTTCTTATATTGATAGGTGTTGTATAATAAGACTGCGATAAATATATTATGAATGCGTTTTTCTTTCTACCTCTGATAAATAATTCCTGAATGGTTTTTTGATCTTTCTCAGTCACACAATCATCGAAAATAACTAAATTCCTTAATGTAGGATTTAAATCATCTACTGTAATAAAATCATCTGAAGAAAAGAATACTTCTTTTTTGTATTTATCATATAATTCTAATAATGTTTTCTTATTCTTTTTGCATTTCAAAATATCTTCTCTTTCTATATCTTCAAACAATATATATATTTCTTGTAATTTAGAATATTTAGGTTCATATAAATCTTTTGCACATATATATAGTGCTGTTGATGTTGTTGAGACCCAGACCGTCCGACCTACCAGAAAGGTGTAAGGTAACTGTATGGACGGCCGGGAAGTGCCACCCAATTTAGACCGGAACCCAGTGGGGGAGGCATCCACAGGACCCTCCTTCCCCTACCACCAACCTCTCGGAAGGACTTACGGACCCACATGTTTAACGTGATCGTACTCCGCATGAACACGGCGGCATTTGTGGCAGCGTGCAAATCTAGCGCGCAAACCACGGGGATACCGCACCCGAGATGGCCAACAGCACGCGGCGTTCCGAGGTGGTCACCCACCAAGTACTAACCGCGCCCGATGCTGCTTGACTTCGGTGATCTAACGAGAACCGGTGTTTTCAGCACGGTACGGCCGTTGGCCTTACATATATATAGTGCATATATATAGTGCATCAAAATTTAAAAAATCATAAATCAAATTTAACAGTAAATTTAACAGTAAAACAAACAGTAACAGTTTGTTTTACCTGAACCTGAAGGCCCTGTTATAAACAATCTAAATGGATGTTTAGGTAACAAAGGATGTTGATTAGGATCAGGTAACTCATCTGGTTCCGTGTAATCTTTAATTTTTATCATTTATATAACAGTAAAAAATAATTTACTACAGTAAAAAAATAAAATTAGCTGCAGTTAAAAATTAATATTATATAAATGAACGAATTAGAAAAAGAACGAAAACAAAAGTTTATAAAGCAAATAAAAGAGGCAATTAAATTAGTAAAATTAGAAAAAGAAATAAGAAAGAATAGTGAAGATCAACTAAAAGAAAAATTAGGTATTCAAAAAACCTTAGAGGAATTTCATAAACCAGTCACTCAAGAAATTGAAAAATATGAAAAATCAAATAAAGAGGTTGTAAAAAGTATTCAAAATATTGTAGAAAATATTTCATTTCCATCTATAGAAGAGCCTATTGAAGCTGTGAAAGAATTAGTATCTACTACTTATGATATCGATCAAAATTTAAATTTAAAATATTTAAAAGAGGAAAAATTATACAGACCTTCAGTATTTTTAAACGATCAAGAAAAATTAGAGGAGATGTATGTAAAAGCTAAACATCTAAAAGAAGGATTATCAAAGAAAAGAGGCAACTTAAAATGTACAATTTGTAGGGCTAAAAATTTTTCAGAGGAGGAATTTAATCAGAAAAAGAACGAAATAGAAGAAATTAAAAATAAAGAAAATATGTTGCAAAATTATATGAATAGATTAAATCTGATTCGAAGTAGTAAAGATATAAAGGTTGGTTAAGGATTGGATGTATTATCAAATTTAACAGAAAAAATATGTAATGGTAGTAAATCAAAGAAATTGTGTAATCAAGTAGTTTTATTAAAAAATGGAGAAATGACTTATAATGATGTACAACGATATTATAAAAAATTTCTCTGTTAATAAATGATAAAAAATAAAGTTTATTTGAGTGAAGGTCAGAAAAATAAACTTAAATCAGCTTTTAGAAATAAAGAAGAACTAAAATTACAAATAGATAAATCTAAAACTCCTAATCATGAGATGTATTTAACTAAAACTCAAATTAATCATATTAATGACGGAAAAAGAATTACTATTAGTAAAACGCAATTAGATAAAAATGGAGGATTTTTACCATTTCTAGCAGCACTTATACCCTCTTTAATAACTGCTGCTAAATTTGCAGTTCCAGCATTAGCAACAGGTGCTTTATCTGGATTAGCTAGTTCAGCTGTACAAAAAAAGAGATCTGGGAAAAAAAAACATGGAAAGGAAATATATCAACCTTGGGAATTAGTAACAAAATGATTGAAGAAAATATGAAAAATGAAAAAGGATTTGGAGGTGTATTTACCTCTGATTTATTACCTAAAACAATAGGAAAATTTGAAAATGGAATCATTAATTTAGATGTATCAACAGGTCCTGGAACTCATTGGGTTTGTTATTATAATGATCCTAAATATAAATATGTGGAATATTTTGATCCGTTTGGTGAATATAACGATATACCTAAAAATATTAAATCATTTCTTGTTACATCTATTAAAAAACCAAAAATAGGTCATAATGATAGTTTTTTACAGAAACCTACATCTATGACATATGGTTTATTTTGTATGAAATATATAAGAGAAAGGAATAAAGGTATATCACCTAAAAATGTTCTCAAATCATTTCCTACACAAAAACCTAGTGACTATAATCAAAATTTTGTTCTGTATAAATGATAATATTAAAATCTGAAGGTCATGAGAAATCAGAGGAATTTACTGTAAATTTTATTACGCCTCTTAATTTAAAAAAATTAGCTTTACAGTCGTTTTCTATGGAAGTTTCATGGTTTAATATAAGTAAGAATTATGGAAATAACATATTTAGAATGTATACATTAGACACGGATATAACAATTGTTATCTCAAATGGTAATTATACTATAAGAGGTTTAAATGAGTATATGATAAAAATATTTGGTGAGGATCCACCTGTGAAATTTGGTATTATTGAAGCAAGACAAAGAATAGCTATTAAACTGAAAAAAGGTTGGGTAATTGATTTTACAAAAAGTAACTTTCATAATATTATTGGCTTCTTAAAACCGACATATGGAAGTTATGATGAAGAAACAGAGGTTGAAGGTGAACATATAGCTGATATATCCAATGGAAATGATAATATTTATATTCACTGTGATGTTGTAAAAGGATCTTTAATAAATCAATATAATTCAGAAGTCATATATTCTTTCACTAATAAAAACCCTCCAGGTAGTATAATTTCAAAAGAATTTGATAATTGGATATATTTTCCTGTTAAAACGGATCCTGTTGAAAGAATAAAAATGAGGATTACTAATCAAAAAGGTGAATTAATTGATTTAAATAAAGGCGCTGTAGAATTTAATTTTATACCTATTTTTTCTTCTTAAATAAATGAATAAACATAGATTATATAGAAAAAGTAAAAAAATACAGGGATTTTTAAAGGTTTTGTTGAAAACTGAACCTATTATTGAAGACCAAATACGGAATAAATTAAATGAAATATTTTCTATGAAAAAGAAAGGAGGTGGTTTAAAAATTCTTCCTAAATAAATGCAAAAGATTTATGATTTGAGTGATACTCATTATTATCATAATAATCATATTAAAAGTTATGAATTAAGAGAAATTCATCCAAAAGAACATAGTTCAGATGAGAATGCCACCTATGTTTTTCATATTAATGATACTAAAGCAAAAATTTTATATTCTAGAGGATATCTTGAACAAAAATTAAAAATTACAAAACATGATAAATCATCCATTGGTAACGAAAATGTGAGTCTGGTAAATGGCGGAGGTTTTATCAAAACTTTAAAGGTACATATAGGAGATACCGAAATTGAATCAAATACACAGTCCAATTTTTCAATCATGAATCATGCTTTAAGATTAACTCATTATACTCCTGATTATACAACATCACAAGCTCAAGATGAATTTTTTTATCTAGATACAGCTGATTCAACTGACCGAAAAGAGTTAAAATATGAAGGTACTTTAGAAGATACTACTAAAATAATTGAATTTTTTAATAATTTCAAAATGAATAAAGATTATAACGAAGGATTCGCAAAGAGATGGGAACTAACGAAAGATAGCAATTTCATTAAAATATGGACACCTTTAAAAGATATAATCGATTTCTTTGGAGAATATGAAAAGGTAATTTCTGGTTTTGAAGTGAAAATAGAAATTCAAAGAAATGAAAATAAGAATATGATATATACTGATGTCGAAAATGCTAATTATAAGGTAGTAGTTGAAGGTTTAACCTTGCATTTACCTTATATAGAATTTAAAAATTCTGCAGAAAGCGTGTTTATGGAATCATTTTTATCTGATAAAGATATAGAGGTAAATAGGGATCGATATAGATTTAAGATGGAAGGTCCCTATAAAAGCGATAGTGGATCTGTCACAGCTGCAACAGCATCTGATGAAGTTTTAGGTGTCTATGTTATTCCTCAGTCGATGAAAGAGATGGTAATTATGAAAAAAATAATATGATATTTGATAATACACATATGACTGAATGCTGGTTGATGATTAATAATAAACAAATTCCTCTTATGCGTTACAAAACGAATTTTACCGATAAAGATTAAAATAGAGTGTATGAAGCTCTTTTACATGCAGGATTAAATGATATTAATACAGAAACAGGATGTTTGATAAATAAGAAGAATTTTGGTGATATGTATACTATTTTTTATTTTGACTTATCAAATCATGAAAACTATACCGATTTAAATAATTTAGATATTGAATTTAATTGGGAGAGATTAATGAATACTTAAAAAGAATATAAATTTTATATTATTTTTAAAGAAAGAAAGAGATGTTTTATAAATTTGAAAAATAAAACTATAACAATGGTTAAAAGTTTAAAATCATAAAATTAATGTTATAATAAATGAGTGCTTATTATCCACCTTATGATGATAAACTGAAAGAAGGACCTATTGGACCTCCAGGTATAGGTTTTAAATTAATGGATGATGGAAATTATGATATGGAAAATAGAATTTTAAAAAATTGTGAAAATCCTTTAGATGATTTAGATTTAACCACTAAAAATTTAGCTTTTAATAAAATAGAGAATAATCATTTTGATTTGAGAAATCTTATAGAAACTAAATATGATAAGGATTTGTTATCCTTTACTGAAGAAACAGGTAAGAGAATAAAAGAATTAGATGAAACAACTTTACATTCTTCAGAAGGGGGCGCGGTAGCCCATTGGTTAGCGCGCTGGAGTTGCACTCGGTAGGCCCGGGTTCGATTCCAGCCACTGCCAAAACTGCCGCCGTGTTCATGCGGAGTACGATCACGTTAAACATGTGGGTCCGAAATTCCTTCAGAGAGGTTGGTGGCAGGGGAAGGAGGGTACGGTCCCTGTGGATGCCTCCCCCACTGGGTTCCGGTCTAAATTGGGTGGCACTTCCCGACCGTCCAAACAGTTACCTTACACCTTTCTGGTAGGTCGGACGGTCTGGGTTTCAACAACAACAACATTCTTCAGAAGGAAAACCTTACGATGCAAAAGGAAAAAGAATAGGAAATGTAGCAGATCCTAAAGATGATAAAAATGTTGTGAATAAAAGATATTTTGAAAAAAATACATTAATATTACAGAATGATAAATTTGATGCAAAAGGAAAAAAATAGGTAATGTAGCAGGCCCAGAATATGATAAATATGCTGTCAATAAAATATATTTAGATAATAGAGATATCTGGATTACCGTAGAAGATCTTATTTTTACAGATGGAGAATTTACAAAAGTAAATTTCAACATGATGAGTTCTAAATTACTGGATCAAGAGATGCGATTAACTACAGATATGTATATGAAAATTTCCATATATATAGCTATATATGATACAGTAGAAAGTAAATATATATGTGATAAAAGTCCACTGATATCACTAGAAATCAATGGTAAGGAAATTTTAAATGCTAATACAGATACAGTAACCTGTTTTGCTTATGGAAAACGTGATGATATCATCACATTATGGATAAAATCTGACAGTAAATCGAACACTTTAAAACCTTATATGCATATTGAAAAAATCCCTTTCTAAAATACGTTCACCAATAAATGGATATCGATTGGAATGCATTTTCCAGAAATAATTTATCTGAAGATGTAATTATAAATCTTAAAGATCATGTAAATTGGGATTTAATTTTTCAATATTCATCACTGTCTGATTCTTTTATTGAAGAATTTGCTCAACCTGATGATTGGCTTAAAATTTCTAGATATCAAAAATTATCAGAAGATTTTATAGAAAAATGTAAAGATAAAGTGAATTGGGAAAACATATCTCAATATCAAACTTTAAGTAACGAATTTATCATAAAATGTTCTAATTATTTAGAGTATCAATGTTTCAAAATCTTACAGAAGATACCATGAGAGAATTAAAAGATGATTTAAATTGGCTGTATACAGGCCCGGTTTAAGGCGTGGGCGGCGTGGGCAATTGCCCACAGCGGACAAATTAGGGGCGGCCATTTGGAAGTGAAATTAGGTGTAGTAAGAATGACTTTTGTGGTCGTATTAAAAAAAATATTTTGAAAATGAACCAATTTTGTGCCACTTTAATATAAATGAATTTACTTTTTTAGATAGTATTAAAATATAAAAAGGATAAAATCGTTTTTCTCCCATAATTATATCTTTTTCGAAGCAATGTACAGTTCTGCTTGAAAGTACGTACGCTCAAACACTTGGGAGATTACCAGATTTTAAACAACTTGCAGCTGGGTGCAGCCTGCAATCCCTTAGGGGACTTTGTTTCCCCCAAATACTGGGAAAAACCCAATGGCCGATTCTCAGAATTTTTCCTGGTTTTAAATTCAAATTGCAAACACATGGATGCGGCCTCTATGATCGCACTTCTAAAAGGACGGGAGGGAGGAGATTAGTCCAGATGGTCATTCTTTTGGTCGTCTACCGTTTTAGCTGATTTAGGCATTGAGCCTAGCTGAAGACCATGTAGATAACAAACACAATGACTGCAAGTAAAAAGCTACTTCTTATTGTTCAAAGTGTTGTGTTATGCTGCCGTGCAAGATTCACAAATCCATCGACAAATATGGCTGTCTTTTAAGTTCTAACTATTCGGGTAACTTTTTCTTTCAATTATTTAAAATATTTTTGCAAAATTTCTTAATTGACTACATTTTTTGTTGATTTTTAATGTGTTTCAACCAATAAAATTAATTTGGTACTGAATTTAGTCTTTGGTATTAGCCCCAGAATAATATTGATAAAAGAATAATTTTTCATGTTTTTATCCAAAATAATATGCCCCGTGGCTGTTCTATGAGGAATTTCAGAGGCAAATAACTAAGCAATGGTGTAAAATGATCTTAATTTTGTATTTTTTCCAGTTTCATTGCAAAATGAAAAAAAAAATGGTACAAAATATTTTTGCGAAGTAAAATATTCCTTTTGAATATCTGCATGAAAGTGCAAAAGTTGTTTATAAATTGTTAGAGCTGTTTCATAAATTAATAAATTTATTCTGTAGACTCAATCTAGGAATTATATATATTCTTTTGCTCATGCATACAAATTTCTGTCTAGATATACGTTCAATAATCCGTAAATACTATTTTATTTTTTCATAATTACACTTTTAGTTATAATTTAATACACTTTTAATTAAAATGTTAATTAAACAACCTTAAAATTTATAATATACATTTTGATATTGTGATTTTTTTTATTTCTACTCAAACAATTCATTTAATATCCCCATGTTCTAGTCAACATTCGATTTATTATTATTCTTATATAAAGTTGTATTGTATGATATGTAGTATTTTTTTGTCCATTTTTTATTTCAAAACCAAGAAAAAATGAAACATTGACGTTCCTCTTTTCCAACGAATGGAATTTATTTTTTATTCTTAATACACCCTATTTTTATTACCCCACTCGAAAGTTCATATTTTTAATTTCTAACCCCCCCCCCCCCCCCCCCGTCCTTTTTAAAATGAATTTGGAAGCATTTGGATATTTTCCTGTGTTTCTGTTGGACCCATGTATCTCCAAATTCTTTTCAGATGTTTTCTTTTATTATTTTTTTCAAAATTACGAAAATAAATATTACGTGTTTTACCGCCTTGTTCTCTAATGATTGCAAATATGATTTTCCCCTCTCTCTTAGTTTTGTTATGCACTTTATCTTTCGGCAGAAAATTAGAATATTTTTAATTTTTACCCCCTCCACCTTTTTTCCTAATTGTTGTCCCCTTTTCTATTCTATATATTTTTCCTGCTTTTGAATTAGGTTTTGTATCTTCGAACATTTTTTTATATTTTTTCATTCACTTGTCACAAACTCAGGGGCATTTTAAACATTACATTTCAATCGTCTTCACTCCCCAGTGAATCTATAATAATGAAAAGAAGAATCTATCTGTGTGTTTGTCCACAATGCCGACCGATATCTATCTCATTGAATTTTTTCACACAGTCTCATCTCCGGCCATCCATTTTGTTACTCCATGTCTTCGGACGAGTCGGTTGGCCTGGGCTTTCGACACAGTCCCATCTATACCTGAACTAATGCATCTCGAAGGCATTTTACCAAAATTTACATTCGATTTTTAACGAATTTTAAAATTCCAAAATCAGATAATCTCCAGCTACTGATATGACCTAGCAGCTTTATTCTGGATTTAACAGTTACAGAATCTCCAGCCATCGATATGATCTAACAGCTAATCATACGATTTAACAGCTACCGTAACGATCTAATGCCACGTTCATCTCCTAGAGGTTATTTATCTTTCATTCATTTATATTTTGCATCACGGAGAGCGTTTATGTTTTTTTTCGCTTTGCGGATAGCGTACTGGTAATTTGACGTCGGTTTAGGATTTGAAGAAAATTGAGTAGTGTTATTTGTAAGTGTAGTAACGGGGGTTTATTTGCATCCCAGTCAATACCGGGTAATTCGTTCCAGTGATGCAATAAAGCAAATGTTAAATTAGTCAAAGTGTAAAATTTTGTTGTAATTTGGATAGTATTCCATTATTATGTATATTTCCGTATGTATATTTCCACCTATTCTGTTCAAACCTCACCAATCATTAAACATCTTTAGAATCCCCCAAGTTCATTTAACTTTCTAATTTTTTTTTTAAACAAAACAAAATATCTCGTGTTTGTGCACTAATATTTCACAAAAGATTAAGTAACCAGACTGATGTGCAACAATCGTGGCATTTCAAATATTACAGCTTTCTCACCCATTAGAAAACTTGATTTTTGAAGTATAGTTGTTATATTCTATGTTCCTTCTGTATGTTAATCAGATTTTAGAGGGGCTACAATGGACAGTCACAAACTGCTTCGAAATAGAATCCCAGATTTTTATCTGCGAAATCAAAAACCAACAAATTTAAATATTTTTGCATTTTAAATTTAATATTAAAGATTAGCTATTTAAATAAATTGCTGATAATATAACCGGCAAAATTCTGAATTGTCCTGTTATATTATGTCTTAGCTTCGTAGGGATTGAAATGCTTTTCCTTCATCTCTCCTCTTTCCTAATTTATTCATAAAATCATTTCTTTGATTTGCTTATAATGTTTTACTGCTAAGATATACAAATTATTCATAAGATTTATGCAATTAAAAATTCAAATTTTATTAAAAAATGGATGAGGGCAACTTTCATGACACTACATAATGAGTAAGTTACTTTTGATTCCTGATAAATTCAGAAAAATATAATCGGCGGTGACTGTAGTCCGATGGAACCGAAATTGCTTTGCGTGAACAATATTTTGTAAGATCCAACTCCAGTAAAGTTCAATAAGTTTATTCGATTATTTCAGACTCATTTGTTTCGTTTATAGGCTTTCAAAGCAATACAAATTACTAGCAATACAAATTAACTATTTGTAACTAGCTAGCGCTTTTAATTTTCACCCCGATTTCATCTGAAAACTCCGACCATAGACTCCACTTTTATATATTCGATTATTTTACTAACTTGATTTGCAGTATAAAAATTAAACTTACTGTGGAGATTTTACATTCGAGTTAATCTATAAACGTGTCTGGCGGCACATAAATACGTAATTGAATGCGTATATTTCCACCTATTCTGTTCAAACCTCACCAATCATTAAACATCTTTAGAATCCCCATATTCATTTGACTTCCTAATTTTTTTTTTAACAAAGCAAAATATCTCGTGCTTGTGCACCAATATTTCACAAAAGAGTAAGTAACCAGACTGATCTGCAACAATCGTGGCATTTCAAATATTACAGCTTTCTCACCCATTGGAAAACTTGGTTTTTAAAGTATAGTGGTTATAATTTCGATATACTTCAAAAATCAAG
Organism: Amaurobius ferox; assembly: GCA_951213105.1. NCBI lineage: Eukaryota > Metazoa > Arthropoda > Arachnida > Araneae > Amaurobiidae > Amaurobius > Amaurobius ferox. The sequence continues at coordinate 14,454,948 of OX578155.1, read as the reverse complement.
AAAGTGACCTAAAATTATATACACTTGTAGGATTTTTAAAGAGCAATAAATTCATACTAATTGTTTATAGTTATCACTTTTAGTTTTTAAGGTATAAGCATTACAAACTTGAAATACTTCAAATTTTCAAACTTCTTCCACTTGACAAGATGATTACTCGAAAACTATAAAAGCTTTTTTAAATATACATATAAATTTAGAAACTAAATTTCTTCATACATATTTTTTTATCACTTAATATAATTCTATCGATCTTTTATAATTTCGAAGATATTTCGAGTGAAAGTATGAAACATGGAAAAAAACTCATTTTTATGTTTCAAAGTTTAAGCCACCCCTCCCACAAAAAATAGAGTTCGATCCAAAATCCAATTATATACACTTGTAGGGCTTTTACAGAGCTACAAATTTATGCTTATTGTTCAAAGCTAGTTCTTTTAGTTTTTGAGATGTTACTAACTTGAAAAATGAAAAAATTTCAATCTTCTTCAATTTGACAAGACGATTACTCGAGAACTATAAAAGCTTTTCTTAATAATAAATATAGATTTTGATACTAAATTTCCTAGTACGTATTTTTGTCGTTTACTATTTATATCTTTATTTTATAGTTTAAAATGAAAACAAGAATAATAAAAACACTCGCTGGGACAGCGTTTTCTAGAAAAAAATTTTGAATATTAGAATATTGATATTATTATTATAAGTGTCCAAAAGGTTTACATTTTTCATAACACTTCGTTTTTCCTACACAGAAACCCCAAACATAGATGTTATTCCCGTAAACTTACATATAATATGATTGTTTATTTAATATTTTTGAATGCCGTTTTCTTCTTATGATTTAAAAGAAGTTTGAAAATTTGCGACCTTCCGAGTGTTCATTTCCCTTTAAAATCATAAATTTTGTTCACTTCACTCCATTCGTTCTAGAAATTTTGTCTCTCTAGACTCCTATACACACCCATATATACATTACACTCACGCACAGGCATCCATTTAAAAATAATTGATATGGGTTAAAGGATGTCCAAAACGTATATTAATCCGTCGAAAATTCGAGTTTTCGACCCCATCATTATTTTCCAATACATCATTTGTGTGCAGGGAAATTACAAATAAAGTCCAAAATTCAGTTATGTATTATAAATTACTGCTGCATTATGCATGCATGTATGCATGTAGAAAGAAATGTAAGGCATTACATTTTCTAAACCGCTAATTAAAACTCTAAATTTAGATGAGAATAAAATTTGATAGTGTGAGATCAGAAATAGATCTCACACTTTGATGAGACAAGCTTATATGTGTAATTTATTGTGCACAAAACGGCAAACAATACTGTCAGTCTGGATGGCGTCGAGTTTTACAACACGGGAAACCAAAAGGTCACAAAATCATAAATTTAGGGGCGCCAAGACAACGGGAGGGGGGGGGGGGCGAGCGGACCCTTACGAGGATGTGAATCATGCCATTGGATAAAGATTAACTAATGGAAAATGGGCTTGTTGCGTCACATTAAGAAGGAAGGAATTATTAAGGAAACATTAAGAAAATTTTTATTATATATTTGTATTTTATATTTATATATATGAAGGGCGGCCCCAAACTGTCTTGCCCACACACGAAAATATCCTTGAACCGGCCCTGGCTGTATATAACTAGACATTAAACATTTAGTGAAAATTTTATAGAAGAATTTATGCATAAATTAGATTTTTGTTATTTGATTAAATACAAATTTGATCTATTACCTGATCACTTTTTTAATGTTTATTGGAAAAAAATACAAGCTATACAGATGAGTGAATTAAATTAAAAGTTTGGTCATCATGATATAGAACCTTACAGAGAAAAAATTATTGAAGAGATTTGTGAAGTTAAAAAAGTCTTGAGAGAATGTGTTTATCTTTTGAGACAATTAACTAACAAAGAAGAAAAATAAATATTTTATAAAAATGTTTCTAAATAAATGAATGTTATATATAATAATGGTATAAAAAAACATTTATCTCTTTCTTAAATATAGAGAATCCTGCTGAAGTGAAATCTATTTTTTTATTAAATTATAATTCACTTGATGGTATAGAAAATTTAACTAATTTAAAAGAATTATATTGTGAGGGAAATAAACGTCATTTGAAGGAATAGAAAATTTAATAAATTTAGTAATATTATCTTGTGGAGGTAATAAATTAACGTCACTTAAAGGAATAAAAAATTTAATAAATTTAGAAAAATTATATTGTGGAGACAATAAATTAACTTCTTCACTTGAAGGAATAGAAAATTTAATAAATTTAGAAGAATTATATTGTGAAGGAAATAAAATAACTTCACTTGAAAGAATAAAAAATTTAATAAATTTAGAAAAATTATATTGTAGAGACAATAAATTAACTTCACTTGAAGGAATAGAAAATTTAACAAATTTAGGAGAATTATATTGTGGTGAAAATAAATTAACTTCACTTGAAAGAATAGAAAATTTAATAAATTTAGGAGAATTATATTGTGGAGAAAATAAATTAACTTCACTTGAAGGAATAGAAAATTTAATAAATTTAAAAGAATTAGATTGAAGAAAAAATAAGTTAACTTCACTTGAAGGAATAGAAAATTTAATAAATATAGTATTATTAGATTGTAGAGAAAATGATATTATATCTCTAAATGAATTAATATTTTTGCCTAGAATATATAAAGTATGGTATGATGAAGATAAAATAAATTTACCCCCGAATTTAAGAAGACGTCATAATAATGTATATAATGACTCTCAAAATGTACATAATACATATATTCAAAAATCTTTGAGAGAGACTATCATAAAATTATTAAATACAGAAATTACATATGATTTAGATGAATGCATTAAAAAATTAGGTATAAAAATTAAATGACACTTACTGGAGGAAGAATTCCATAATATTAAATTTAAAGAGATATTAGTTGTTGTGTTTAATAGAATTTTAAAAAATGAGAATAAAAACGAAATTATAAAAGTGTTAAAAGATGAACTAAAAGAGGCTGATGATAAATGTTTTGTTGGGAGAGTAACTAGAATAATTAATGTACTAAATGGATTTGATCCTGATGTTTCTATTACAATATCTGATAATGAACAAAAAATTATTATAGCTGAAAAAATATTTAGAGAGTCAAAGTCTGATGAAGAATACAGAGAAAAACTTAACAAAGAGATGAAAGAAAGAGGTTTTACAGATTATGAAGAATGGGTGAATTTATATTTATAAAAATGTTTACTAATAAATGGAAGAGTTCAATAGACTTAGAGGTTATCCCAAAACGTTTAAATTAAATGATTTAAATCCTGGGGAATATGATCTGATATCATTGAGAAAAATTAATACTAAATATGGAGATTCAGTAATCGTAAAATTAGATGTGGAAGTTGAAGAAAAAGAGTTATTACCTTGCGAATAAACATGGAAAACTTTCTGATGAATCAATATATAAAATCAATAAAGGCAGATATATATTTAAGTATTCGGGTATGATTGATGATAAATACGAATATGAATTAGAGAAAGCTTAATCATTTTTCCGTGGGGGGGCGTCACCCCCCACTATAATTATCATATGTTTTGTAATTCCTAATGATTTCATTCATATTTTTATAATTATTTTTAATTTTATAAAAAATGTTTAGATTTAGTTAAACATTTTCTATTAAATATATGGGGGGGTCTCAACCCCACCCTTTAAAAAACAGGGTATTTTTAATATATTAGAAGGCTTCCATTCATTTGGAGACGCATTTATTTTAAAATCATGTTTTTTAATATCAATCTCTAATATATTTGATTTTATTTTCTTTAATATATAATCAAAGATTTTGATAGATTTGGTCTCAATAATGTCTTATATGACTTAAATATAAGTCAAATGTATTATATTTTAGAGTCCTAAAACTCTCTTGATTTTTTGATTTTTTAAAAAATACGCATTTTTGAATGATTTTATACGTTTTTGGTCTTAGGAGGTTGTCCTGATTTATAATATATGAATGGAAGTTGTAATGTATGGGGCAGACTCTGTGTGTCCCAGAGTCTGCCCCATACACTACTATCATATACTACTTACCTAAATTTAAGACATTTTTGTTGTTTTACGAACGTGTATATATCTCCGTATATTGTCACCCAACGTTATATATTTGCACTATTTCTTTCTATCATTATTTTCTTCCCGATTTAATAAAAACATTTTTTTCCATGTAATATCTCGAAGACAACTTCAAAGTGTATACTAGGCTCTGCCCATGACGTCATTTAACTTAGCCAATAGCCAAGAATCGGCCTCACAGCAGGGGTATAGCGGGTACGTTTTCGGAACATGCGCAAGGGATTCTGAGATACAAAGCGTTAGGTTAGAGACAGGGCCGCTCCACTCACGCAAAGGATTCTGGGATCGCTTGGCGAATGCTGCGAGATTTAAGGTATAACAGAATTGGTGCACTATCGCATGTGTGGCATGTAAAGTTTTATTGTAAAATCGCAGATATGCACCGTCGGTCAGTTCATTCGAAGGTGGGAGAATGGGCGCATTTTCGTTTTGGCCATTCCTTTCGCAATTCTGCAGTTTCAGTTGGCTGTGTTCATGCGCTATCTGATAAGATTGTAATTACTTTTAAGAAAAATATTTTAATATTCTTTCAAATATTTTATTTAATGACGTTGTAATTTAGAGATTGACTGCGAAATATTGCACTGTAATACATAATATAAAATATTCGCTGAACCTGCTTAAATAATCTGCAATTGAAAGATACTTCGTAATATAATTAAATCATAAACATTTTGTTGAAAATATTAACCGGTGGCCTGTGGTAGCGGTCAGCACGGGCTCGTATCTGACGAACGGACTCGATAAGCCCGACCCGACCAGTGGGCATAGTCGGGCCAGACTTTGCTTAGATGGAAAAAAGTCTGGTCGGGCCGAACATATTTAATTTTGGAAACCTTTTAAATTAATGTTAATAGAGTGCATGAAATTATTGTGTTGATTTCATTTATGTAAGGATAATGTTTAAAAATAAGCTAACTTTAATCTTAATTTTTGTACATAAAATTCACAAATTCGGATTTTAAAACGTTTGAATACAAAGTATTTCGGTCCGGACCGGACCCATATTCAATGCCCTTCGGGCCGAACTCTGGTTCTACATCTGTAAATTTCTTCGGATGAAAGTCTAAAATTTTGGCCTCTAGCCTGCGGTTACTCGGCCTGAAGGGCTAGAAATTAGGTTTAAAATATCCATTTGATATATTTTTAAAAATATATGTCCATTCACTGAATATTTAAACGATAATATCAAGAAAGATTTCTCTCTATAGCAAACTTTCGATACATACAAAGAACCTTCATATATAATGATAAAAGTATTATATAATGAAGTAATATGAAGTGATACAGTAATATACCGCCTGAAGTAATATAGTACCGTAAATAAAACAAATTTATTTCCACATTTATATATAAGTTACATATATAAACCATCATAATTCACTAAGTGCATTTAATTTACTGTAACAGTTTTTGTAATTGTAAAAATAATTTAGTGATATTCATTTTGTGTTAGTTCATTTTAATTTTCTGAGTGTTACATTTCATTCTTATTGACATAAAAGTACCTATTTTTAATTTACTAATTTTAAACAAAAACAGTTTTAAAATTCATGTTTTTCTTTAGTTAGAAATTAATGTTATACTTTAGTAAGTGTGATCAAATTTTGGTTCCAGTTGTGAAATCAGTCACTTTTCACTTTCCTTATATATATAATGTATAAGGAAAGTATTGTGACGGGGTCGAAAATTCGAATTGGAGTTTTCGACGGGAGAGCACGTTTCAAGCATCCCTGATCACGAATCAAACATTTTTGACGTGATGTCTGTGTGTGTGTGTATGAAAGTATGTGTGTGTGTCAGTGAGTCTGTGAAGACGATAACTGACGAACGAATGGACCGATTCGAACGAAATTTGGTACAAAAATCACAATCCGTAAACACTGGAAGTCTATTGTTTTTATACGCAATCGAATGCTCAGAACCTCCCTAAATTTTCGAATGAAATTTTGAAAAAATCGTCAAAAAATCAAAACCGCTAACAAAGTTACGCAAATAGACATTTCTTATGTAATTTTTCCTTAGAAAACGATTGGCATAAATTTTAGAACGCTAACATGAACCGTTCTCGAGATATTGCACATTTTTCAAAAAAATTATCAAAAGGTCATATAAAATAAAAAAAAATATTTCCCATTGAAAAACATGGAAAACATGGAGAACTTTTCATATGTAATATCATGCGATAAATTGGGTGACATCATTCTCGTGGATCTAGCTAGTTCCATTCATGAAAAAATATACTTTGAGTAATACTTTTGCATTTGAACGCCAATAGTCATTTATCTGCAGTAAGAATAACTTATTTCTTAGTCCATAACACTTGGCGAGATTTTGGCGACGAATTTGGTGGAATGTCGCCAACTTGGCGACTTTTTTAAATGTTGCCAAATTAACGAAAAACTCGCCAAATGGATAAAAATGACGGTAAATCAATGACGACTCATTGTTGATAACGACATGGAAAGTGACGACTCATTGACGAAAATTCAATATCTTGGAAAGAATACAAATAACTACTATAAAAATAATCTATTTTTTTACTGTAAAAGTAGTAAATTCATTACATTATATAAGGAAAGTCATGTGTTGCCCACATCAGATTTTTTTGAATTTGAAAGGGATGAAATATCTATAGCAGTGAAGAGAGTTTGTTGAATTCTTCCTCTATTAATTTTAAAATATATTAATTACATATAAAAACAAAAATTATTGATTATGTAAGTAATATGTATATAAAAGAAGAACGAACGAATAAATAACTCAATGAAGAAATAAACATTCTTTATAAAGTCTTAGCTCAGCGACTTGCAGTCTTCGGTGTCCTATGCATCGTTGGAAAGCAATGACACCATATTGCTGCGGCACTTGCAGGGACACTGCTGTGGAACTGGTAGGGAAATACTGTAGAAATTTCTTGTTTGAGAAGTAAAGAATATAGGAAATATAGAAATTCTGTAGTTTGCAAAACAATGATTGATTGTGCCGATCTATAAATTACATTTGGTCTAATTGCATGTCGAGTTTGTTAAAACAATCAAAATGCTTTGAAATGTCTGAAACTAACTACTATTTGAGTTTGTTAAAGGATGAACATAAATATTTAGCTATATATTGAAAAAATATATGTTGAAAATGTCAAACAGAAAAGAAATAATTTTAAACCAAATATTTACATCGAAAAAATGTTGAATACTCATGGTATGAGCAATTAAAATAATGCAGTTTTCGAAGTAGAAGAATAAGGAGACTTCACCGCCAACAGGGGTACCGGGGTACGAATGAGGTATGAGGTATGGCCGCCATTTTGGATTACATAATCTTAGACGAGGGGTAAAAGGTCAAAAAGAGAAACATTTTTGCGATTTCATGTTTTAGAAACTTTTTTCGAAATGACAAAGATGTCGTAGTCTTGTACGAGGGGAAAAGGGGAAATGGAGAAAATGAAGGAGTTTTTGAGTGAGGGTGTGTCTAAACTTTTGAGGCGGTGGCAACACCTGGCTTCTGCAATATTCGGAGGAGGTAAAGAGCTATGCATTACCATATAAACCCTCCGAGGCCAGAAAATGAGTGCACCAATGGAGGAAGTATTTAAGAGCTATGCTTTAACATGGGGAGGCCCTCAGATGCCGGCGCAGTTATGATCTCATAAGATAGGTATGAATAGAAGGATGACGTCATAGAAGATGGTGGAGTTTATTACGTACTGAATATTGTTTTTCCATAATAGCGGTCTATTGAATATATGTAGGTATTTTAGTAAAATATGGTGTTTTTTTAAAGGCTGCCGCCGCCACCACCCGATACGCATGCGCACCGCGACAAACATGAAGATATGAGTAATTTCAGTATTAAAATATTAATTACAAAAGTAATTTTTTTTAGGATTGTCTCCACCACCACCCGATGCATAAATGCACCGCAACAATCTCTATAAATTTCTTCATCTTTTTTTTATTTTTATTTTAAAATGCTCGTAAGCATAGCTTGTAATACCACTCTCATTAATTTCAGTATTATAATATTAGTTACAAAAATGTAATTTTTTAAAGATTCTCCTCACCACCATCCGATGCATAAATGCACCGCGACAATCTCTATTTTTTTATTTTAAAATGCCTGTAAGCATAGCTTGTAATACCGTTCTCATATAAATATCTTTTGCCATCAATGGGAGACAAAGCCATATTGTTCTGGCATACAGTGAATAGTTTATGATGGCTGCTATCAATTCTAATCTATTCTTCCATGGTAGGTCTAACACTCAACAGGCACTGTCTATAATCACTGTGTTGAAGATCCAGGCCGTCCGACTCATCCAGAGGACTTGAGTATCTATTTGGACGGCCGGGAAGAGAGTTAGCGGATGCCAACTCCCAAGGCCAACGTCCGACGGTCCATAGCAAAATTTATTTAAATCTAATAAAAGGTTACAAAAGTGTGAGCATAAATGCTGGATACATAGATGATGATTACATTTTTGGTGATCTTGATAACAAAGTTGAGGGCATAATTGTACATATAATTTTGATGAGACTATATCTAAAATTGATTGGTTGTAACAGAGCAAAATTCAAATAAGGATGAAAGACAACCAATACACCGAGTTTACATAATTACAAAACAAACGAAAATCGACATAAATATCCAAAAGCAACAAACGACAAAAAAACAGGACAAAAACGCAAGACATACAACACCAGACGACACCCCCAGACACAAGGTACAGTAAAAAGAAGGGGGAACCACCGACCAGAGACCAAAATTGAGAGCAGATAAGAGTTTCAGGCTGATCAAGAAATTTTGTTTGAAATTTCCCTTGCAATGAGAACACAGTTTTTTATTTTATTTATAGATGCTTTGTTGAAGCAAACACTCGAGAACCTGGCTGCAGTATTATGAGGGGAAGGTTTGGAAAGACGGTAGAGTTTAGTGTGGGGGCAAGAGAAAATGAAATGATTGGCATCGCCGAAAGAGACACAAATATAGCGGGAGGTCGATTTACATTTGAAGGAGTGCAAATAATCAAGAAATGGGCCATGGCCCGTAATAAAATATATTAAATATTTATTGGAGATAAAAGTGTTAAAGTTAACCTTAGGGAGAAAATTCAAGATTCTAGCAGGGTCGGAAGTGCAGGGGGGAGATATAATTATTTAGGTAAGTTTGCCAGTTGCTTAAAATATCTAATTTTTTTTTTTTTAAGAGAGTAAGGAAAGGGTAAAGCAGAGGGGGTTCCAGCAATTGTGGCAAGTTTAGCATGTTTATCTGCAACCTCGTTGCCCGAGATATCAGCATGGGCTTTGACCCAACAAAGGTTAATTAAGTGTTTATTAAGGTTTGCATTGGCTTTAATTTTAGAAAGATAATTTGATTTGTTTTTTATGGATTTTAAGGCCGAAATGGAAGATTGACTGTCAGAAAATATATTTATTTTTGTGTTGTTGGAAGATGCCCAATTTATGGCAAAATGAATTGCAGCAATTTCTGCCTGGAAAACTGTGTTCCAATGCTCGGGTTTAAAGGTGTAAGTGTTATCTAAGGTGTTTTTTTTTAAATACATATGGCATATCCAGTGTTATTATCGATGGCTGAGCCATCGGTGTAAATATTGATGTTAGAAAAACTTGATGTATCACGGGGAAAAAGATTGACAATGCGTTGGGAGGGGGGAATAGCCGAGAGAGGGCAATTGATATCAAATTTCAAGGGGGAAGGAAGGGCAGGGTCAGAAAATAAATTTACTCGAAGTTTCCAAATGGTGTATTTTTGTGTAGAGAATTAATAACAAAGTGGATGGGGGGATGCCTGTTATAGAGAAGAGAGAAATGTTTGAAGTACTCCGGAAACCAGAAGAGATTTTCAAAAGAAAAATCCTTTGCAAAGAGATAAGTTTTTTGACCTGAGCCCCAGTCAATGCATTCCCCCAAACTCCCGCGCCAAAAGTAATGATCTTTTCGATTACCGAAAGATACCAAATTTTAAGAAAGGATTTATCTACACCCCAATTATTACCAGTCACCCGCCCAAAGGTGCTGGCAAACTTAAAGCATTTCTCTCTAAGATTGAAAATGTGTGAGCTCCATTTTAAGTTATCATCTATTGTGATCCCTAGATAATTAAGTTGTCTAGTGGTTGGAATTTTAAAGTTTAAGATTTTAAAGGAAGGACGCTGTCTAATTTTTAAACGGTTTTTGTTGTATTGATTTGCATTTTTCTGGAGCTATAGTAAGTTTGAGATCGGAAAGGGAAGAAGAGATGAGATTGAGGAGGTCATTTGTGATTACTCGTAAAGATTTCAAGTTTGTAGAAAAGATGACCCCCGCAAGATCATCCGCGAAGGCCTGAATATAGTATAGGTCGTTATTAAGCTTTAAGATATTGTTAAAGTAAATACTCCACAGAGTTGGTGATATTACCGAGCCCTGTGGAGCGCCTGAATTGATATATTTTGAGAGTTGAGATGTACCATTGGAAAATGTGATTTGCCTGTTGTCTAGATAAGAAAAGATAAAGTTTTAATAGGTTTCTGGAAGATTGATGTTAGAAAGAGTGCTAGGTAGTGTGGTCCAATTGAGGCTATCAAAGGCCCCGCAGATGTCCACGGTGGTCAATGAAACAAAGTGTTTAGATTTGTGGCTAGATATAATCACTGTGTGTACTTTTCCGTGCAACCACATGCGTAGAAAAGTCTTTAGCTCTTTTCTTTTCTCCAGAGAATGATAGAATAGAGTATATCTTAGGTCTTAAGTCCTCTTGAATGGGGTTTGAATTCAGTCCATCCTTAAAGTAACCAATACGTCTTTTATTTTCATCACTGAAGAGAGGATGATCCTTGGGGTAGTCAGAAAAGTCATAGAGATGTTTATACTGGCTCATATCTTCATAAATATCGGTAGTTTGTATTTCATAAGCCAATGAATCAGTATCGGTGAAGGAAAGTGAAGCTTTTTCACCATATTGGCTTTACGGGCGCGGTAGCCCATTGGTTAGCGCGCTGGAGTTGCACTCGGTAGGCCCGGGTTCGATTCCAGCCACTGCCAAAACTGCCGCCGTGTTCATGCGGAGTACGATCACGTTATACATGTGGGTCCGAAAGTCCTTCCGAGAGGTTGGTGGTAGGGGAAGGAGGGTACGGTCCCTGTGGATGCCTCCCCCACTGGGTTCCGGTCTAAATTGTGTGGCACTTCCCGACCGTCCAAACAGTTACCTTACACCTTTCTGGTAGGTCGGACGGTCTGGGTTTCATCAACAACAACCATATTGGCTTTACCTTACACCTTTCTGGTAGGTCGGACGGTCTGGGTTTCAACAACAACAACAACAACCATATTGGCTTTTAATGTGGTTATAATGGAAATCATACATGAGTAATTTTGACAACTCCTGGACAGCAAAACAAACATAAATAAGCCGATTGATTAAAATATAACTCTTTGCATGCTCAATACCCACCAGATCTTCACAAAAAATCCTGCTAGCTCTATAAGCTGGGGATGCTACTATCTCCAGGGCCCGCTTTGAAGAATTCACTAACTCAATATTCACTCGATTTCGAAGATTTTCCATGGTTTTTCCAAACACAGCGTTATTAAGCAATTAGAAGAAATCTTTCTCAAAGTTAGTCCTGGCCAACTTTCTGTTTACTGGAATTGGATATATTTCTCCAACCAGGGCTTCTGGTTAAACTTTAAGGCCTTGTGAATTTTGAGTCCTTAACCTAATGATAGGTACAGTTTAAGGTTGCGATAGTGAACAATATAATGTTTCTTATCATGCAGATTGGGTAGCAACTTCATAGTACTAACAAAATAGCCATGATGTAACTGTTAAACTAGCAGTTCAGCGTATGGGTAGAGCATTTCTCGCTCAATCTTCACTCTTTCAAGGGCCAGATGGTACTCATTATAATCCTGTAAGGATTCAGGATACTCTAGATCCGCCTCAAATATATACCCCTCTTGAGCATTATCCCTTAGACTCATTACTCACGGTTCATTCAAATTCTCTGTAGGTATCCATTCAAACCCACTAAAGGGTAGTGGTTAAGACTTAGCCCAACCATATAGGTTATTGGCATCAAGATAGGTAATGTGCTTATCAGGCTTAATAAAGTTGTGGCGATTGTGCGTCGCCGGGCCCCGAACCAGGGACCCTTTGCTTACAAGACCGACATTATAATCACTGAGCAAAAGCTAGCTCCTCCTCTGTTCTTATAATTCGGGTACAGGCTCCAAGCATCTTTGATCAGATGTCTTTGCTGCCGCACACTCCCTCCGCTGATGATGAAGGCTGGGAGGCGTGTCGCCTCGGCGTGACGGTCAGTCGTGGTCAACCAGGAAGGGAGTGTCAAGGCTTCTGACTCCGTGTGGTGCTGCCATCTCGTGTTGAGATGGTGAGATCGTTGGAGAGGATGGTTGCGTGTTTCGTATGTCCAGGGTAACCACTGTGGCGATTGTGCGTCGCCGGGCCCCGAACCAGGGACCCTTTGCTTACAAGACCGACATTATAATCACTGAGCCAAAGCCAGCTCCTCCTCTGTTCTTATAATTCGGGTACAGGCTCCAAGCATCTTTGATCAGATGTCGTTGCTGCCGTAGAGTCGTAAATTCCCAAATAACTACTATTAGCCTCAGATCTACGCTGGCTAATCATACATATGCTGCCTCGAATCCCGCGTTCTATGAACAGTAGCATATTTTCATCTGTAAGTATTTCTCGAGTTTTCTCAGTCATTTTCAAGGATGCCTGACAGGCCAGTCCTGGCGAAGTCCTCATATAAGCGGAGTCTAAATCATTGTTCTTCTTGCAAATTCTTTGAAAATTTTCGAATACACCAACTAATAGTGGGACATCCGTTTTCACATACAGGTCGATATATTCCCCTAAATTCCTTATATTGAAGGTATTCCATACAGTTAGAGCAGGTCGATAATCTTCACTGTTAATATCTTCGCCTTTAATATTATTATGAAATGCAGAAGGTGGAGGTAGTACATCTTCATCGAATTCTTGAAAAGATGTCAAATAACTATAGGGATATACACCCATCCTAAGAAGAGTATCCTGCTGTAGCACATCAGGGAAATGTTCTCTTAGAATATGAAATACACTCAAGTCTAAATTGGAAACTAGCTTTTCCAGGGAAGCATTCAGAAACTGCAGACTATCAATAAATTGCAAGTAGATACGGTACCCCCTCGTTCTTTGAAATCTTGAAAGACATATATTTTTCGATATTAATGGCAATCATATCGATTTCATGATCTTGCAATTTTCCAAGTCTCAACATAATATGATGAGCATCATAATTTTTTTAATTATGAAACACTACAAGAATATTAGTAGTTTGCCTATAATTAAGATTACAGTCACTATACAGGGCATCTGTGTAGGCTCCAGTCACGTGATTATGATTACGCACACGATCTGTTTTCAGTTCACGATGACATACATTACTATGAGTAGCTCTCTTTGAAAATCAATTTCATTCTTAGTCATCTGCAGGGGTTTAATATAACGCAATTTCTCTCCAAGATACTGTTTTTCATTTATCAAGTTCTTAAGAAATGACTTATAGGATCAACACCTCGATACACAGCAGCTTGTTTCATACACTTTCCATCAGATCCTACGATAATATAAGCATATTCACAAGGCTCATGAATTGCCAGTTTATGCGTGTAAGATCTACTATTTGAAGGCTTAGTAATATCTTCTTTAACGATCAAGGCTTCAAAGTCAGCATAAATTATGAAAAGGATAGAATGCTGGTACTGTTTGTTCGTAAATTGAAAATATTTCTGATCTTCCGATGGCATTTTGTTGCGCTGTAGTGCATGCTCTTTGCGATATTGAGTATGATCTTGTAGAAGATCTTCTCTTCTGTAACGGTGTAAACATCTATAACACACATATTGGGCTCCATTATTCTTAGTTATATGCCCCATCAGCAAGCAAGACATATTTCTAGTCAGAGTATAGTGTTGCTTACTTTCAACACTAAACAGCAGTAAATTCACACATATCTCATCTTCCCGTTTGGAAATATGCAAAGGGAAAATTTCCTAATCTTCACATCCATAAACATTAATCCGTATATCGTTTAATTTTTTTTTTCAATCTGTGGAATCTTCACAACTGGTGCAGGGTGCAGAATACCCCCAAGTTGAGCTTCATCTTCATAACTTTGGTAATGTATCACTCTATGTGGTTAATCTTCACGGAATATATTGTATTTGTTTACCAGTTGACACCACTTCAGACATTTCTCGTCTTCATTTCGGAAATTTAGCAAAGCTTTCTTGGCAGCAAGTTTTGAGGACAAGTGTATATAGTTAGAAGCTGCAAGGTGATTGTACTTGGCACAGAAAACATCCATAATTCACAGTTTTTCTTAAGTCCATTCGGAACCTCGACTCGTAAACTCTTCGAAAGACTTCAAAATTTTGGAAAAAGACTCTTCAAAATTGCCGGGGAGGGTATCCTCACGAAGTTCTGTCACAACAGCTGTTCTAAAATATGAGCTCTTTACCTCTTCGCCATTTGCAATGTTGCGAATGAATTGCACATCCGCAATAAGATACCACTTGATAGATCTGTATTCACCAAGTTCATCTTTAATATCTTCAATAGCTGAGGGCGAATCTCACAAAACACAGCATAAGATCTCCCTCTACCTCTTCAGTGGGCTCCAGAGTACGAACTGAGAATGCATATAAAGTCGTCTTCACTTTAATCTTGCGACGTTTATTAGAAGTTGGCGATAAAGCAGGGGCTTTTCTCTTTTTATATCCATGTTTAATACGCTGGTGATGTAGTGCATCACTTTTCTTACTGAATATGAGTTAACAATGCTTGCACTTTATACCATCATTCAGATGGAATATCAGATGACGCTTTAGGTTAACCCTTTTGATAAACTTCATAGAACACTGGGTACACACAAAACTTGAACGAGAGTAGGTGTGCTCGCATGTCTAGCTAAGTCCTTCTTACAGACAAATGCACGCTCACACACGTTACATCGATAATTCGATGCAACATCAGTATGAATCTTCATATGTCGCACTAAACTTCGCTTCTTCGTAAAACTATTCGAGCAAGTAAGGCACACCCATGAAAAGATAAAATACAAGACTTTAGTATAAATGCACTATCTTCCATAGCAATATAATACATTTTCATCACATATATAACGTAATCATGGATACACTATACCATCCCCACTTAGAAATCACCCCAAAATAATGAAATCAGCAAGTTAAAGAATATATCCAAATACTAAAACCTCAAGAAATTACATTAAATTTATAAAAGTCATAATTAAATAAAATAACTACGATCAGGAGTTACATACATTCAAAAGATTCAGATTATTTTCCAAAATAATTTTGCAGTTTTCCATGCCGTTTTAAATTAAATTGTCGATTAAACCCCTTCCCACACACCTCACATGAGTAAGATCTCCGAGCTAGATGAGTTCTTACATGCCGATATAGGTTCTTCTTTAATGTAAAAGTTTTCAAACAGACAAGGCATGTCTATGCAAGATAAAATTTTAATACTTTAGTATAAATACATTATTTCCTGTAACAATGTAATACAGTTCTCAAGATTTAATGTAATCATGGATCCCCTATGCCAACCCCCATAGGAATTACCCCAAAATAATAAAATCGGCAAGTTAAAGAATATATCTAGATACTAAAGACTCAACAAATTACATTAAATTCATAAAAATTTATTAAATAATATAATTAAGCTGTTACACATCATAAAAATACTAAGAAAATGGGAGAATAAAATCACTTTAAAACAAGTACTTACATGCCCAATCCTGTTTAAAGATCTCGCATTAGGCATAGGATCATCAGTAACGGCAGGGGTAGCACTTCCGATATTAGTAGCTAAAGCAGACATGACAATAGAAGAGAGAGGGCACTCGAAACACAACCTAGTTACGCGAAGTCCTCGTCTGGAATGACCAAATTACAGTCTAAAAGCTACCCACATTCCCTTCCGCCACCATCTCTAAAGAAAAATAGTTCCTGAAATATCTCTCCGCCAGGGTTGTGATAAGGCTATCATGCAACCATATCTAAAGAAAAAGATAGTTCTTGAAATATCCCTCCGCCAAGGTTACGTCAAGGTTATAACACGGTTACCGTTAAACTGAGTATAAGTTATAATAATTATGCACACTAATACCATTAAAATAAGCAACTCATTCATAATCGTAATCGATTGTATCCTTTTCAATTATCGTAATCGATACATTAAATAGATTCTCATAGGATTAAAACTCATTAAGTTATGTTAAAACCCCATCACATCTTAAAAAATAATACATTTTAATGAAATAATTCCCTCCTACACTTTGAAATGAACTAAGCAGAAAATCCCTTTTACAGGTAAATAATCCCCATCTCCTCCTTAACATAGGGAAAACGCACCTAACACACATTAAAAATTCCTACACACTCACTGAAAATCAATGTAACTTACATAAAATCCCGTTCTAAGCAAATCCCTAATCATAAACGTTTACACTAAGTCTATGAAAGAAAATCCTTTTGCAAGGAAAAACGTCTTAGACACAGCAGCCCTTACGCAATATAGCAACGTACCCTCCCTTGCAAGCCCTAGAACAGTGAATTTGATAACCCTCCGAACGACACATAACCCTTCAAGGTCGCCCTCTCGGCCCCTCCCTAGCCCCCCTAGAAACTTGTAATTACCATAATTGCTTCCCCCAATATACAACTCATACACACTAAACATATCCCTTAACGTTTAGAACCCGTAAAAAAACAGCATTTCCATCTCAAAGTCCAAAATACCCGTAATTCTACACGAAAACTTGCTTTGCAGGGATTTTTAAAATGCGCATAAAAAATCATAAAATTCACCCAGAAACTAGTTAAAACCCTCAAATTACTCATAATTATTCTCTAGATACGCTATATATCCATTTATAGCCATAAAAGAGTGAGGAGCTTAGTAGTCAGAACATGGGTATACGCGGTAGAAGAGGTGGTATATGCGGTATGCGGAATGACCGCCATCTAAAAATGTTTCTGGAAAAAAATATATATATATTTATCATTTCCAGAAAGTACCCCATATGATCTTCTACGAAAATATAAAAAAAAGAACCTTAGATTATCAGAGCTGAAAATATGCTACTGTTCATAGAACGTGGGATTCGAGGCCGTATGAGTTCCAAGCGTAGATCTGAGGCTAATAATCGTTATTTGGGAAATTACGACTCTACTAAGCCTGATAAACACATTATCTATCTTGACGCCAATAACCTATATGGTTGGGATATGTTTCAACCACCACCCTATGGCGGATTTGAATGGATGCCTACAGAGAATTTGAATGAATACTGGATAATGAGTCTAAAGGATAATGCTCAAGAGGGGTGTATATTTGAAGTGGATCTGGAGTATCTTGAATCCTTACATAATTATCATAATGAGTACCCCTTGGACCCTGAAAAGATGAAGATTGAGCAAGAAATGCTCTCCCCATACGCTGAACGCTTAGTTCAACAGTTACATCATGGCCATTTCGTTAGTACTACGAAGGTGGTGCCTAATCTACATGATAAGAAACATTATATTGTTCACTACCGCAACCTTCAACTATACCTATCATTAGTTTTAAGACGCAGGAAAATTCACAAGGCCTTAAATTTAATCAGAAGCCCTGGTTGGAGGAATACATCCAATTCAATACAGAAAAGAGAAAGTTGGCGAAGACTAATTTTGAGAAAGATTTCTTCTAATTGCTTAATAACGCTGTGTTTGGAAAAACGATGGAGAATTTTCGAAATTGAGTAAATATCGAGTTAATGAATTCTTCAAAACAGGCCCTGAAGATGGTGGTATCTCCAGCCTATAGAGCTAGCAGGATTTTTTGTGAAAATCTGGTGGGTATCGAAAAATTACATTTTAAAGAATAGGCCTATATACGTTGGTTTTGCTATCCAGGAGTTGTTCAAACTACTCATGTTCGGCTTTCATTATAAACATATTAAAAGCCAATATGGTGAAAAAGCTTCACTTCTCTTCACTAATACTGATTCATTGGCTTATGAAATATAAACTATCGATACATATAAAGATATGGGCCTGCATAAGCACTTCTATGATTTTTCTGACTACCCTAAGGACCATCCCTTATTTAATGATGAAAATAAAAAACGTATTGGTTACTTTAAGGATGAGCTGAATTCAACTCCTATTCAAGAGTTCATAGGACTTAGACCTAAGATGTACTCTATTCTATCATCTGCTGGAAAAAAGAAAAGAGCTCAAGGTGTTTTTACGCATGCGGTAGCACTGAAAATTACGCACAGTGATTATAGACAGTACCTGTTGAATGTTAGACCTATCATGGAAGAACAGATTGGAATTGATAGCTGCAATCATAAACTATTCACTGTATGCCAGAACAAACTGGCTTTGTCTCCCATTGATGACAAAAGCTATTTACATGAGAATGGCATTACAAGCTATATTTAGGACATTTTAAAATAAAGAAATAAAAATATAGAAAAAGAATAGAGATTGTCGTGGTGCATTTATGCATCGGGTGGTGGGGACAATCTTTTAAAAAATTACTTTTTTTTGTAACTGGTATTATGTATAATAATGAAATTAATGAGAATGGTATTACAAGCTATGCTTACAGGTATTTAAAATAAAAAAAAATTAAATATATAAAAGAGATTGTCGCGGTGCATTTATGCATCGGGTGGTGGCGGGCATAATCTTTTAAAAAATTACTTTTTGTAACTAATATTATAATACTGAAATTATTCATATCTTTGAGGTTGTCGCGGTGCGCATGCGCATCGGGTGGTGGCGGGGATAGCCTTTAAAAAATATTATCTTTTTTCTAAAATACCTACATATATTCAATAGACCGCTATTGAGGAAAAACAATACTCTATACATAATAAACTCTGCCCTCTTCTGTATGATTATCCTTTTATCCACACTAATCTTATGGGACCGTAACTGTGCTGGTTTCTGAGGGCTACCATGTTAAAGTATAGCAACTAAACACTTCTTCTATTGATGCACTCATTTTTGTGGCTTTTGAAGGTTTACATGTTAAAGTATAGCACTTTACTTCCTCCCAAATGACGGTGAACTCTCTTTCTTCTTCTACTAACGTGCAGAAAAGATTATTTATTAAGTGTTTAGATTAATTCAAGAAATGAATTACCAAAAGAAAGTTATTTAACCATCCTGTATACGTGTTCACAATGAGTATACTCGTGTTCATCATAAGAAATTAGTGGGGTATTATCAATACCGACTAGACTAAATTCTAAGAGATAGTAGTATTATTAGTTAAAAGATGTTTTTCCCATTTTTATAAAAATGTATACAAATAATATTTTGATAGCTTTTTCTTAGAGCTAGTTACGTTGAATGTGATTCTGTATGTGTATGTATTTTTATACACATTTTATTGAGTGACATCTTGTGGAAATTATAATTACCCTCCGGGTAATTAATCTTGTGGAACGTTAATTACACCCCGGGTAATCCACATCTTTGATAGTGCATGTATGTAAATTTGGTATTTACTGTAAGAATATTTGTACATTTATAAAAAAACATTCTATTATCAGTATCTCGGAACAAATTAAGAACTAAGTAATTGAACAATTATCACCCTAGTATACTTTTTAGACTAAAAATATTATATAATATTTCAGTCCTTTGAGTATATTAGCTTGAAATATTTTATGCATTGTCTTACAGTGAGACAATACAACTCGTCTATTTTTTATTTAGTTTATGATTATTTGAATTAAATATATAACTATGTTTATTTAAATTTACTTAAACTAATGGATATATTTATGCTACGTCATACAAGGTAAACCCCTTTGCAAATTCGTCTCGGGTGAGATGAATTTCTTTGTTAAATTCAGGGAATAAGGTGTGATAGCCGCGGATATAGTTGTTTTTGTTAAAGTTCAATTCCAAGGGCTTGCTGGGTACTAGAAGTCCATCCACGTATACACATAGAAAACTCACGTTGTAATGGCTTAGCAGGAAGGGGTTCAAAGCGTACTGTTCGTTTATACCCGCATTGTTCAAACAGGCAACGACCACTCTTTCTGGTATCACACCTAAAAAGGCATTATCCTGCATAAAAGACCAACTGCCTTTAGAAACAGAATATGTCTTACACAGAACGCGGTCGATGGGATACTTGGCCGCGTGCTTCTCCAGAGCTTTTATATGCCCCAGTAACACGCCGGGGCCCACTTTCACTTTCCGAATAAACATGGAGGCATGTTCTATCACCACTTTATAATCAGATTTGGCAGCGCTAGACACTAAACAAAAGTCGGGTTTGCTACGAGTCGTCTTTATCTTCATGTCTACTAAGTTCAATATAAGGCGATTCTGCTGAAAAATATCTGAATGAATATGTCCAACCATATCCACGGTTTGGCTTTGTTTGCTTAATTCGTACCTTTGTTTCAGTTCTTCGTTAGCATCCTTCTGGATTCGTATTGCTCAGATGCGTGTCTTTAAGAAAACATTCACAGGTGAGTAAACTTTTCTTGGCATCGGCTCCATAATTCAAGAGGGTTTCTATATAGGCTCTGTAGGGATAGGTGGTGTTGGTTGCTGAAGAAATTACTCGATCACTCAAACTGATATCCCCTTGGGAGAACAGGGAATGTAGAAATAAGTTCACGGTGGCCACAGGTCCTTTGTTGGCCATAGCTGATTCATCTGATTTCACAATCTTTGCTTTCACATGTAGAAAGGAAGAACACAGATCCATATATTCATCTCCACTTCCAGAACGTTAAATTCCACGGGGCCTCCATCTCGTATGTTAGAGAGAGGATGATATTCGATAAAGTGTCCTTTTTCTTAAGCTGTTTGAGTGGGTGGGGTCACGAATAAATCCAATTCGTTCTTGGTACAGGGTGAAGCATCTTTATGGATAGACATCTTTAGGAGAAAATATCTCGTGCTCTCGCTTTCTTTGCCGAAGTGGGAATGAAATGATTCTTGGATCGTTTCCTTTTTAATTGTTTTTTCCAGAACTAATCATAATCTTCTTCTTAGTTGCAGCCTTATCTGTGAGATTACGACCTGCTTCCTTCAAATGGCGCTTGGCTGCCACTTCTAAATCTTCTCTTGTAGATACATCACCCATCACATGCAGTCCCCTCTGTCACATTTGCTTACCCACGGTTTTGGCACCCTACTTGAGAATGGATACAGCTGCTCTAAAAGAGGATCAAAATAAACTTCCAAATCCATATCCTTTCTGAAATGTAGATCCTTGACAGTAATCCAATCCACTACCCGTTTGCTGAAGATAGTAGTCTTCAAAAAAATTTCTGCAACATTCATAAGGCACATACATCATGAGAGATATTTTTGGCGAAAGTGTAGCTTCACGTACGAGCGTCCGCGTTCAAATGGCGTTAGTTCTCCTGTGTGTGTGTCCTTATAACGATTTCCAAAGTGTCAATCATATTTCTACTCACAGTTAAATAGTGGGGCAGTCAAATGTTAGGGAAACCAATTCACCATCGTTTCCTGCCACTTTCACTATGCGTAAAAGGGGTGATAGTACGTAGACTCATCTCACCAACTGATTTCAGAAAGAGGCACTCCTTTATTTTATAGGGTGGATAAATCTGAGACATTTATCCACAGATTAAACTTGTGAGGGTAACCTCACTATTTTATAAAGTATTCCATATTCTTCTTCTTGAAACGTTTCTTTAACACTTTTTCAATTGGGAATTACGCTTTCATTCTCACCCTTTGAAGTTCTTGCAGGAGAAGGTACCCTGTATGGGTTCTCCTAGTGAATCTTGGATTCTGTATACAGCAGGTTCTCATTTCACACATTCTATAACTTTAAATAATTCTCCCGACCAATTGGTTTCATACCCCTTTTCAAAGGTCATTTTAATCTTGGACACTCGCATAGTGTCTCTCACACTTAAAATACATTTAGATACACCCTTAGAAAGGTTACCATAGAGCGTAAACCACACTTCTTGCTCATTGTCTGAATTCACATTCACAGGGGCTTTCTTAATACTGGAGTGATAGGTATGATTATAACTATCCATGAATGAGTTCAATACATCCAAATAGCGATAAGTATTTCGATTAGTAAAGTATTTCCTCATTTTCGTCTTAACCCTTTCGCGACGGTTCGCCCCCCAGCCGACACACGACGGTTGCCACGCCCGCGTGTCGGCTGCGAACTTGCATTCAAGGACGGCCGCCACGCGGAGAAATCTGTACCCTACGCGACAAGTGCCACGTACGTGCGTTTTTATGTGGAACGTTTTTATTTGTCTACTAGATGGCGTTAAATATCCGTTCGAACAGCTCCAATGTATTTTGCAGATACTTGACCTTGGAATAGGAAGGATCCTATTAATCATTTCTCCAACTTCTCGTAGCATCGGCTATTTTATAATTCAGTTCCGATTCTCGTTTAGATTTCAGCTTAATGATTTCGTTAGTGAATCATAGGAATATAAGAGAGTATTTTTTTGTTTGGGTTTTAGAGGCAGTGAAATTATTCGTTTATTTTGGATAAAAGAAAGGGAGCAACTAACGAGTATTTTGTATTCAGATTTGTATGAAAAATATACATCAAATAAAAAATAAATATTTATTTTATTCCTGAAAAAAGTAGATTTCTGTGTTGAATAGGTGATTTTTAGTGAATTTTTTTTTCGAGAGTTAGGCTTAGCGCAAAAAATTTGCCGTCCTGTGGGAACAGTTCGGAAGCAAAGCGCTCCGTCCTTTGGGCCGCGGCAGTTCCAGAATGCCGCCGTCGCGAAAGGGTTAAGGGTTCTGTTAAACCTCTCAATAGATGCTTCCGTGGTGTTAAACGTCGTAAAAAAACTTTACATTATGCTCTTTAAGTAATTTTTTAAATTTCTGATTCTTAAACTCTGTACCTTGATCCGTCTGTAGGGATTTCGTAGTGCGCTCTTTAAATATATTCTGAAAGGCATTCACGATATCTATCCCTCTCTTGTGCTTTAGGGGTATAGCCCATGCATACTTGGATAAAATGTCAATTCTGGATATCCTTCTTGGACACTTTTCCTTTAAGAGCACGGTATATTCTATCTACCCCACCGAAACTTACGGGATGCTTTGGGTCTTGATAGGCTACATCTATCATTCCAACATGAAAATATTCGCAGATTGGTTTAAATGTAGAATAAAATCCCTTGGTATATTTAAATCAATCAAAACTTCTGTTGTAATGTATACTGTTAAAACAGTAATCAGATAGACACATGTCACGATAACTTCCTCTCTCGAAGACATCACTCCGAATAAACTAATCTCTTTTCTTACCCCGCTTATATACAGATTTAAAAATAGCTCCAAATCTTAAAATACGCTCTCTGAAACTCTGGCCGTCAATTTCCCAGAATCCCTTGCGATCTTCATCTTTCGGTATCTCTATAATGCGTACCTACTCACAAAATCTAACTCGTTTCATCCTGACTGATCACTTTGAATTTTAGGACTAAAATGAATGCGGGATTCGTATCACTACTCACTTAAATGTTTTGCGGATCATTGATAAACAGCCTGTGGGCCTCCCCATCCTCATTGGGTATATATCAAATTTCCGAGATTCAGCTTGTTCAAAAACACGCATTTTGGGCCGTTTTTTTTTCCAAAAACACACATTATTTGTGAAAAATGTGGAAAAGTGTGAAAATCAATGCTAATTCCCATAGAGAACTTCCGAATTTTCAAAATTCGGCTAATTCCGCTTATTCAAAAAACACACATTTTTTGCCGCTATTATGCAAAAACCATACACTTTTACGATTTTTTGCGACATATTTGTAAAAGTGTGAAAACCCATGTTATTTCCCATAGAGAAATGCTGCAGTTCTCGAAATTCAGCTTGTTCAAAAACACGCATTTTTGGCCGTTTTCTTTCCAAAAACACACGTTATTTGTGAAAAATGTGGAAAAGTGTGAAAACCCATGTTAATTCCCATAGAGAAATTCTGAAATTTTAAAAATTCGGCCAATTCCGCTTATTCTAAACACACACATTTTTGGCCGCTTTTTTGTAAAAACAGCACATTTTTACGATTTTTTGCGAAAAATTTGTAAAAGTGTGAAAACCCATGTTATTTCCTATAGAGAAATTCTACAATTCCCGAAATTCTCGAAATTCAGCTTGTTCAAAAAACGCACATTTTTGGTTGTTTTTTACAGTTTTTAACAAATAAAACCACATTTTTTGTTAAGTTTTATAAGTTCGAAAACTTACCTTTGTGTTTTAAGAAATTCTCAAGCATCGTCTTGGATGCTATCTCCCTTCATCACGATGGTGCGGAATTCTCACAGTTAACTTCACAGCTAAATCTGCACTTCGTAACCGCCTTTAAAATAACTAAGTAGTTACCTTGGTGGTGGGATAGCGCAAGAACTCTTTAAAGATGACCTTGGCACGCCCTTGGCGCATGGATATTCAATATTACAAACTTAATTTAATTAACTTGGAAATATTTAATTTCTAAGCTCAATCTTTTAAGTTTCCACCACGATGTGGCGCTGCGGTATACCACGTATCTTCTGCCCCAGAAATCCTAACCATAGCAACCTGAATGTTAAACATACATAAAAGTATCACCTTTCAATATTAGAAAAAATCCCATTAAGGAAGAAAATTGCTAAGTATAGTTCTAATTAGTTCCCCTTTCGGTCGCTAGGCGGCGCTGATGGTTCTGAACAGCCACTGTACAAGACTGCAATACCCTCGTACAAGACTACAATATCGTTGCCACTCGAAAATGTTTCTAAAAAATTAAAGTCCCCAAATTTTTAAAAAAATTAAAGTCCCCAAAGCCCCCATTTCCCCACTCATTCAGGATTACGGAATCCAAGATGGCGACCAATGCACAGCTTTGCTTAGCATTGCACAGCCGCTGGTGCAGAGCACCCCTATCTTTACTACTCATCATGTAATATAGTGAGTTGCGCCATTTTTGTTGGAGCGACCCCACTGAAATATTTGCTTGGAATACTCATTGCCACCATGTAAATAAAATAAGGGGTTAAAGTTATAATTAAATACATATTTTTTAAATATATTTATTTTACATTCAAAAATGTTAAAAGTTACATTTAAGAATTAAAAATGTTGAAACGTTTCATCTTGCTGGAAATAGTATGTAGGATATTTTTTAAACAAGAAATCCTTATTAATGAAAAAAGAAAGCATTATTAATACAGTTTCATAAATCAATGGAAAAAAATTACATTGCAGAACTGAAATCATCGAAATTTTATTCATTATAATGCATATAACTTAAATATTTTAATAACAGAAGTGCAATTAAAGATACTAATGATGAACTTATACTTTGGTTACTAAACAAAAAAAAATACATATGTGTTATCTGTATCTATAATAGATTTCCTTATAAATGTATCTGAAAATGAAAAACTACTTTTTGAAAAGATTGATCTCAAAGTAAAATATGGAAGCGCCAAAGAAAGATGAAGTTCTGATCGAATGAAAGTTTATGTAATTTTAATCATGATAAATAATATTATTTTATTATTTCTAAAACAATACAATCTAAAGATAGTAAAACAATAAAAAGAACTCGTTTTTATTGTTTGTAAGGGTCAAAGTTGTTGGGGGGTTGTTAAAGGGTATGTATATGTATATCATCTATTAGGGGTGAGGAATTCGACGTCCAATTTTAGATTCGGATTTTCACTTAATTTTCCTTCTATTTCGACTTATTTTGAAAACAAAAACAACAAAATGGATCGGAATTTAAATTTCAGTAAATACAGATCCATGCAAATGAAAAATTAACATCAAAATAGAAATGCAACTATGGTTTACGTCACTCATGACGTCTAGTCGCGATTTTTCGTCAGCTTCTGCGACTATAGCTTTAAGCTGACCATGGAGCAAAGTATTATTTAACCAGTTTTTATATCCAAATCCGTGGGTACAGTGCCGGTCCTCAGGCTTCGTGTTCGATTTAGATATCTCCTCTCTCTCGTTGCCTGCCAAGTGCAAATTCAAAGTAGCTCAGGTAACCATCCTGATCTATGTCCTCCTCTTGCAAGATTTCGTCGATGAACCCTGAAAAGGATGAGGATATCAAATATCAGTCACTTTCTGTGAATTATCATTACATTCAATAGTTTTTATGAAACAGAAATTATATAATGTAGGAATTGACGTTGCTAGTCCCGAACCAGACCCGAACTCGGGGCCCAGTGCTTACAAGACCGACATTATAAGGTTAGAGGAAAAGCTAGCTTCGACTCCGAACTTATAATTCGGGTACAGGTTCCTAGCATCTTCGATCGATGTCTTTGGTAGGAGCAGAGTTATCTGCTGCCACACACTCCACCCCCTGATGAGAAGTCCCGTTCGAATTTCGGCGAGGAGGGGGCCACCCATAAAACACCCGCGTGTCCGCATCCGAAGCTCAGTCGAGGGGCTGAATATCCGGGAGGTTTGTCATATCTCAGGCGTGACGTCAGTCGTGGTCAACCAGGAAGGGAGTGGTCGGCGCCTCTGGCTCAGCGTGGTGATGTCATCTCGTGCTGAGATCGTTGGAGAGAGAAGGTTACGTGCTCGTATGTCCAGGGTCATCATTGTAAGAATTAGAGTTGGTGATCCCGAGCCAGGCCCGAACTCGGGACCCCGTGCTTACAAGACCGACATTATAAGGTCAGAGCAAAAGCTAGCTTCGATTCCGAACTTATAATTCGGGTACAGGTTCCTAGCATCTTCGATCGATGTCTTTGGCAGGAGCAGAGTCGTCTGCTGCCACAATAACATGCCATTTACATGTTTATATACAAATTTTGCTAATTTGATTCCTCAAAGAAAAGTCAGCAAATAAATCGAATCAGGAATTCTCGGTTTGTTAAAATCAATTTAATTTTTTTTTTTTGCTAAATTTAGGTGTTTTTAGAAATTGATGGATATATTTGAATGCGTAGACCAATGGTAGATTTATACCCTTCAATAATGTCCGGTACATCCAAACATGTATGGTGCTTTCCCTTTTCAGTGGCGTTGACAGGGGACATATACCCCAGACCATACACCCCAATTGGTGGAAAAATTACATTACTCCATAGGATTCACATCGGGGGGAAATTCAGACTAGTAACTCCCTATATTCGGTCTTAACGCCCCTTTCCGAGATCCTGGTAACACCTGTGTCTACTAGTATTCGGAATGTGAACAGGCATCATGATGAAAGCCGCAGTTGAAGCTGAGTCACAGAGTTAAAAAATCTGATGTGGGCAGCACGTGACTTTCCTTATATAATGCAATGAATTTACTATTTTTACAGTTAAAAAAATGTTATTCTTATAGTTGATACTTATATTCTTTTCAAGATTTTGAATTTTCGTCAATGAGTCGTCATTTTCAATGATTTAGCGTCATTTTTATCCATTTGACGAGTTTTTCGCTAAGTTGGCGACATCCCACCAAATTCGTCGCCAAAATCTCGCCAAGCGTTATGGACGGAGAAATAAGGTATTATTTTTTTATTATTTTATATATTTTGATAATTTTTTTTGAAAAAGTGCAATATCTGGAGAACGGTTCATGATAGCGTTCTAAAATTTATGTCAATCGTTATGAAAAATTACATTATTTTTCATTAGGGTTTTGATTTTCAAAATTTCACTCAAAAATTTAGGGGGGTTCTGAACATCAGATTGCGTATAAAAACAATAAGTTTCCAGTGTTTACGGATTGTAATTTTTGTACTAAATTTCATTCGAATCGGTCTATTCGTTCGTCAGTTATCGTCTCGTTAGACTCACTGACACACACACACACACACACATACTTTCACACACACATACAGACATCACTTCAAAAATGTTCGATTCGTGATTAGGGGTGCTTGAAACATGCTCTCCCGTCGAAAACTCGAATTCGAATTTTCGACCCCGTCACAATACTTTCCTTATACATTATTGTATATAAGGAAAGTTACAATATTACTATACCGCGTAAATAAAAGTCATGTTTGGCCAATAATCAGAAGTTACACTGACCCGCCCGAAAGCACGCGGAAAGACTATTCAACGTCACGACAGCAACTCCGCCCAGCACACGATCCAGCCCAGCTGCAGGCGCCCGAAGCAATCACGCATGGGACCACCGTCAAAAGCCGGTCGCTGTTCGGCCCCCGGCCACTAAATCGACATCGCCTGCAACTAGCCGTCGGGAAAGACACAGAACAAAATACGATCCCAGACATCATACTAGGGACGTCAGGACCCATCTTCTCCAAACTACTTTAATTAGGCTTAATACTAATGAATGAAGAATAAACCTCGATGGAGAGGATCCTAGTAGTACCTTTTGCTCGCTCTCGGAAATAGGTCTTAATTGGTGGAGTTGGATTTAGATTACGTGACATGTTCGCTTTGTTGGATAGTATTGCTTCAGTACTGTAACAGTAGCAAGCCCCGCCCAATAGCGGATCTAGTATATACGGTCAATGATTTCTAGCATTGGAAAACATAGGAAGACTTTCTCTACTTTTGAGGACATCTACGGCTTAAACTTATGGTAGCCGTGCGGGATTAATTGAACATGTCCAGATCAGATTTCTAACACTTTACAGCATAGTTGAAAAGTATTTATGACTTTGTTCATTCTGTCTGTTTGTCTGTCTTTCTTTCGTTCTTTCTTTCTGTGTGTCTGTCTGTCTGTCCGTCAGCACGATAACTGCCGTAAAAATGACTTTATCAAAATGAAATTTCGGTATGTTGTTGAGACGGTCTGTGGGACATATGGGAATGTAAATGAATAATATCATCCAATTAGTTTAGGATTGAATCCGGGTTGAAGAAATGAAATACATTGAACCCTACGGGACCTAATGTTTCAAACATTTTTTAAGCAAAGTTAAATTTAGAAATTGCTTCGAAAATTTTAGAAAATATTCAAATTATCCCATAAAATATATAAAAGAAATTTCAGCAAAATATGTTCAGTAGTTTTTTAAATAAAACTTAACATAATAATTGCACCCATATAATATGAAGAGATTTCGTGACCCACTTCAAAATAAAATATGGCATCCATCTGTTTTCCCAGAGTAAATATCGTGATTTTTAAAGTTCTTTTAAATTTATATTTTGCGTTGCATCCGTCCTAAAACTGCTTTATTTTTTCTGTGTATCTATATATTCTGCGCCAACGCAATTACAATATTTTTTAGTTTAAATGATCATCAAACTTAGATTATTTCTACAACGAAGTCTAATTTTAATGAATGCAGAATGTAAACAAATGATTGTAAGATGAGTTGTATAAGAATTGCTGAATTTTTTTCACACAAAATTATTTAACTCTGGAGTCTGGAATAAAAGAGCATGAATGAAATATTCACTCCTTTTACATAGAGAAACAGACGATTTGAATTTGATGACGTCACTTGAATAAAGTTCATTTCTTTCGATGAAGTTTTAAGCTTTTAAGTAAAATAAATTATCGTAGTTACACGGTAATTACAAAAATCTGATTCGGGCAACACATGACTTTCCTTATATAATGCAATGAATTTACTACTTTTACAGTAAAATAAATAGGTTTTTTTTATAGTAGATACTAATATTCTTTCCAAGATATTGAATTTTCGACAATTAGTCGTCATTTCATTGATTTAGCGTCATTTTCATCCATTTGGCGAGATTTTCGTTAATTTGGCAACATTTCAAAAAGTCGCCAAGTTGGCGACATTCCGCCAAATTCGTCGCCAAAATCTCGCCAAGTGTTATGGAAAGAGAAATAAGTTATTCTTATAGCAGAAAAATGACTATTGGCGTTTATATGCAAAAGTATTACTCAAAGTATCTTTTATCATGAATGGAACGAGCCAGATACACGAAAATGATGTCACACAATTTATCGCATGATATTACATATGAGAAGTGAACATGTTTCTCAAGAGGAAATATTTTTTTTTTATTTTATATGACTTTTTGATAATTTTTTTGAAAAATGAGCAATATCTCGAGAACGGTTCATGTTAGCGTTCTAAAATTTATGTCAATCGTTTTCTAATGAAACATTACATAAGAAATGTCTATTTGCGTAACTTTATTAGTGGTTTTGATTTTTTGACGATTTTTTCAAAATTTCATTCGAATATTTAGGGGGGTTCTGGACATTCGATTGCGTATAAAACAATAGGCTGCCTGTGTTTATGGATTGTGGGTTTTGTACCAAGTTTGGTTCGAATCGGTTCATTCGTTCGTCAGTTATCGTCTCCACAGACTCACTGACACACACACACACACACACACACATACTTTCACACATACACACACTTTCACACACACACACACACAGACATCACTTCAAAAATGTTGAATTCGTGATTAGGGATGCTTGAAACGTGCTCTCCCGTCGAAAACTCGACTTCGAATTTTCGACCCCGTCACAATATTTTCCTTATACATTATGTATATAAGGAAAGTAAAAATATCACCGCTGAATGTATTGCGTTTTGCATTTCAGTTGGAAAGTGTTTCATAATCAGTGCTTTATGAGTGATTTATCTTTCTTGTGTTAATATCAGTCCTATAAAACTAAGATTTTACATAACGCATGTTACTTACGGGCGTCTTCTTCAAATTTCTCGTTCCACCAGTTCTGTAAGGATTGCTTGACTTCGGGAGATTTCTGGAGATCTTCCTGAGAGATCTCGTTCTCCCTGTTCATCACGTGATTCATAGCTGCCAATAATTCCAGCCCATCCAGCTGTTTGTCGTTGTTCAAATCGTGAAGCCTATTCAAGAAAATTATCGATGTAAAATATAAACGATAATAAATATAACGATAAAGCAACAATATGTAATACTAGCCGCCTTCGGCGACCAACCTGTTCGATACCTTTGAAAGTTCAAAATCATGGCAAACTCGCTGGCGCCATAACCTTGTGGAGTTAACAAAGTTTGTTTTAGTTTAATGACGTTAAAACTAATAATGAAATTTTAAGATGGAAAATAATGTTCTGGGGGAGGGGGGGGGGTTCTTGAAAATTGATTTGTAAAGTGAATGTATTCTAATGTTTGTGAACTGTGAGATTCTGAGGATTTCTGTACATGTAACCCTAGGAAAGGGATCCCTTTGATGTGTACTCACAGCCGGGATCAGCTCCTATGTTTTTATAGAGGTATGCTCCTCTATTTTTTGTTTTACATAAATGAAATTGTATCCGTTTGTCTGCATTTTTAATATTGCATCGCAAATGACATGAAAGTATTTTTGAGACTGATGATGTTGAATATGCATTTAGTATTTAAGAAATAACGATGCTGCTTTAACGATGCTGCTCAGCGAAAAAAAAAATTTTTTTTAAGATTGTTCCCGCCACCACCCGATGCATAAATGCACCGCGACAATCTCCATAATTTTATTTTTATTTATTTTTTTATTTCTTCAGTGTTTAAGTTTTTTAATTGTGGTCCCAACCACCACCCGATGTATACAATACATCACCACAATTCAATCCACCATAATTCAATCATTTAAATTTTATAATGACCATAAGCTAAGTTCTTAATTCCGTCATTTAAAATATGACGTTTATCATCATAAGTGGTTAATCCCATTTTAATTTGCTTAACAGTATAAATCTGATGGTCTTTATTTGCAATTTTGAATTGTTCAACTCTATTATAGCTGCGCCTTGTTAGACAGATATAGTAATCTTGATGACAGATAAATTTTTTCACAGCATTCTTATTAACACCTTTAGCAGTTATCTTTTTAGAAAATGAAGTTTTGTATACGCAACCGCGTCAAAACCGTGACGTCAGAACCCTCCCTCCACCATAACCCATCCACGCGTCTGCGCGCGCATGTGGGTGAAAAATCGATAGCTTCTTTCGTGGTTGGCGGAGAAATTGAAAATCATTACTACCTTAAAATCCGGATCATGCGGCTACTTTTTCATATTTCTTGACCAGATTGGGCTTGTAAGAAAGCCTGATCTTCGAGCTTTCTAAAAATGTAAATTATTACTCGAAATTGTTGGTACTTTTCCCGACGCGAGGATTTAAGAACGAAAGTTCGTTTTTTTTTTTAGCCGAAAGTGACTTTTGTTTTAAAATCTTTAAAAAATATTCGAATTTGTCCCTGAGATTTGAAATTGATATATTTTTACCCGCAATTGTCTGCTCTTTCCGGTCGTGTGATTTGTTGTTTTCTACGACGTCTGGATGGTGGAGAAAAAAGGGGTAAAAAAGGTCGAAATCGCATAAAACATTAAATAACAAAAAATAGTAATTCAAATTTTAAAAATCGGTTTTCACGTATCACCTCCCCCCCCCCCCGGGTCTCCGATTGCCATATTTCGTAACTCTGCGACGCGGGGTCGCTGAGCCTATAGTGTATAAGACAGACACACAGACAGACATTGCCTTTTATTATATAGATATAAATATGATAAACAGAAAGGTATCCTCGTCATGTAACGGAATTGAAAAAATCTGATGTGGGCAGCACATAACTTTCCCTACAAACATAAATTCAGCTTACCTTTATTTATTTAATTATTCGTTAAATTTAATTTAATTGCACAAAATAATACTGAATTTGCACTTTTATTCCAATTTTTTTTTATTTGAGAGCTGGGCATATTTTCAAAGATCGCCTCCTCTGAAAATATGCAAAATCTGATTTGAAAATATATCAAAAACATGAAAAAAATAAAATATCTCGAAAATGGCTAGTCTCAAAGTAATGGGATTGGTCTGACTCTTTTTATCGTTATAACGTAGAAAAAAATGTAAAAAATTAAAAAAAAAATTTAACTGCTGCATTTGAACATACGTAGTCTTTTATTTTTTATATTGACGATCTTTGCGGGCCAATTCATAAAAAAGAGCAGGTGCTTTTCTTTCTAATCGTGCCAAAATCTAATCAGCACCAAGGTAACACATAAGTGATTTATTTACCGAAATTTGTAAAATTTGGTCAATTAGTTTTTCTGCTAGAGTGAATTTGTATGATTTTTGTAGGCCATGTTGCAAGGAAAGGTAGGTTTCTTTTTATCCAGAATCGTACTAAAATCTAATCAGCACCAGGGTCACCTACAAGTTGCTTACCTATAAAATTTTATGAAATTTGGTCAATTAGTTCTTGAGTTATTAGATACATATATTGCAAAGACATGCAGAAACGCACAGACGTCACGAATTGAAAATCTGTCTGTAAGTTCGTGTGTATGTTTGTCTTATCTTCAAGGGAGACCCGCTGCACCGAATTGCATGAAATTTCGTGGATAACTGTGAAATAGTCCCACTTAAAATTTAGTCGATGTTTCGAATTTCTAGGACCAGGGGTTATCGAGATATTAATAAAAAACTAAACTACCATAGAGAGAGCGTTATGCAGACGATATTTTTATCGACAATTTATTTGAAGAAAAATATATCATGTCGCTTAGCAGCGGAATTAATTTAAATGTATTTATACAGCAGACGATTTTATTAAATTTAAATAATAAAAAATACATATAAATATAAAATTCATCGGAATTGCTTTTTACACTGATCCAATTTCATTTTTTTTTTTTTATAAATTTGTTTATAAACGGAACTAAAATGTTTTATTCTTTAGATCTGCTTGTGAAGAAAATTTTGTATATATTCAGATGAACAGATATTCTTATACATTTTAGGGGAAATAAATTAAATATTTTGTAAAATAGACAAAACCAAGAACAAAACGTTTTTAAAAAACGAAAGATCTTTTATTTAACATCCTAAAAGACGTATAAAAATTGTTAAAAACTGACAGAGCGCTTTCGGACGTATATACGCCCTTCATCAGTGGTAACATGAGTAGTAAAAGCATGAAATGTTTATATATTTTCATGCAATAAGCTATTTAAATTAAAACTTAAATTAACAAAATTGCTTTGTCTTCTTAAATTGTTTTCATGCAATAAGCTATTTAAATTAAAACTTAAATTGACAAAATTGCTTTGTCGTCTTAAATTGTTTTCATGCAATAAGCTATTTAAATTAAAACATAAATTGACAAAATTGCTTTGTCTTCTTAAATTGTTTTCATGCAATAAGCTATTTAAATTAAAACTTAAATTGACAAAATTGCTTTGTCGTCTTAAATTGTTTTCGTTTTTTAAAAACGTTTTGTTCT
This sequence comes from Amaurobius ferox, assembly GCA_951213105.1. Lineage (NCBI taxonomy): Eukaryota > Metazoa > Arthropoda > Arachnida > Araneae > Amaurobiidae > Amaurobius > Amaurobius ferox. The sequence continues at coordinate 14,420,547 of OX578155.1, read as the reverse complement.
TGGTTTTGTCTATTGTATGCAGACGTGGTGCCAATCTTGATTATTTTATAAAATGTCTTAAATAACAATATCAAATCAATATTATAAGAATTTGCACGTAATTGCGAATTTTAATTTTCTTTATATTATATATTCCGTACGAAAAACGGGTATACTGCTAGTAATAAATATATAAATATGATAAACAAGTCCTCGTCATATAACAGAATTCAAAAATGCATTACCTTCCATCCGCTCGCTGGCAGCACTTGCGCTCATACTATCTACGGACACATGACAGCCATGCACCTCTCTCAATTAATTTTATTTCCTATACGACTCCCTATTGAAACATATACATGTTATATCATCCCTCAACAAAGCGCAATGCATTTACGGCCCCTTAATAAAATATCATCTGTCCCACGAACAGTGTAACTCACTTAAATTCTAATCATGTATATTAATATAATAATTCCTACAAAGCGACAGGAATTATCAGGGAAATTGAACTTTATTGAAAACTTTATGTAAAATTTCACTTACTGGAAGTAGAAAATCTCCATGTCCATATCATCCAGTTTGTCAGCAAAATCTTTATTATACATATCTTGAACATCTTCCTTGATATGCCTGGAAATAAGATCGTTAAAAATGAGTCCAATATGCAACTTCATTGTAAGGCGAACTTTACAAATACATGAAACTAAATTATATATATATATATATATAGTAATATATATATATATATATATATATATATATATATTTCTAAATTGAATCGAGTTGCAGGAATCAAAAGATAATATTTTATTAATATTGAAATTAAAAGAATTTTTTTTATCATATAAATTAATAACTATCCCATTAGTAGGTTCTATAATTAGATTTAAATCCAAATAATTAATATTTTTACTAATAGTAGTTTCATTAGGTATTAATTCCAAATTATCCGGATAGAAATTTATATCTATGACATAATTATCAGTAAATACGAAACAAATCAGATCATCTACATATTTATACATTTTATAATCTGTAGAAGTAAGGAATTTTTCATAATGATATAGGTATAAATTAGCTAATATACTGCTACTACAGCCACCTTGTGGAACACCTGAGACTTGTAAGTATAATTTATTACCTTGAAAAATATTGAAAAGAACAAAATGGAGAAGTTTTGGAAAATTGGTAAATTTAGGTAGGTGAGAATGATTAGTAATATAGGCATTATATAAAGCTAATATGACATCATAAAGATCAGTAAACCTAATTATATATATATATATATATATATATATATATATATATTTGAAATATGTAATAATAAGAATTATATATATATATATATATATATATATATATATATATATATATATACACATATATATATATATAAATAAAAATTGAAGGATTTTAATCGAAAATTATGCATAAACTACTGTATGTACAAAAAAACCCATCTCTAGCATAGCTGTTACAAATGAGTAACTATAAGCCAAGTCTAAGGATAAAGATAGAAGGTTACATATCACTACATTGGAAAGGGGGATGAGAAGAATATTAGGATTCAAAAATCACAATTAAAAGTATATAAAAGTAAATAAAAATAAAACTCTGCAAAAATTAGAATAGGCAATAATAATCAGCTCAAGACAAGAGATCAAGAAGAGAGAACAATCAATCGAAACCACACAAAAAATGGCGGTCAGTTCGAAATTGCATTCTCATCAGGACAGCCATACAATTCGAATTAAAACCGATAGAATAGCCAGTTTCTGACAATGGCGATAGTATTTAACTATATACACCATTGGAACTGTCTACTGGCTAGTGGAAGGAGAAAAATAAATCAATTGAATTATACAAAGCTGAAAAACAATACCTCCACGAACTGTAATGTGAAATCAAAAGCATAGCACCACGTGTAAGATAAACTAGTGACTGAGCATTTCACCTCACTTCGTCAATGTGAGTGGGAATGAATACAATTGAACGGTACATAATAAGTATGGAGACTTTCGAAAATAGTAAACAGTATAGGACTCAGGACAAGTGGAAAATAGACATTCGAAAATAGTAAACAGTATTAGACTCAGGCCAAGTGGTAAGTGAGGTGATAAGAATGGGTGAATTTTCAAAAATGAGTTAACCAATCAAAGATAAATAATGCATGTGTAAAATAATTACGTGGTATATTTGAAATTATTAATAATATTATTTACAAATACTTCCGGATATAGGTAGTTTTGACAAATGCGTTTAAGTTTATTGATGTGGAGAAAGTGAAACTGAGGATCAGAAAGTCGATGTATTCGAAATAGCTGGTTTAAAATGATGTTTCTAAACAATTGAATAGAATTACAAGATTGATATGATAGCAGCTTTATGATAGTGAAGTTGTAAGAATCTTTTTTATCATATAGATTGGTGATTACATGATTATTGAGGGTATCTAAATTTAGGTCTAAAAAATTAACAGTTTGACTAACGCAAGGCTCATTAGGAATTAATTCTAGGTTAGACGGGTAAAAATCAATATTAATGGGATAGGAATCATCAATGATAATACAAATTAAGTCGTCAACATATCTATATATAATATATGAATTAGAGTGAAAATGACATTCATAATAATAAAGATATAAGTTAGCGAGTATACTACTACTACAGCCACCTTGTGGTACACCAGATGTTTGTAAATAAATGTTATCACCTTGGATAATATAATTGTTGTATAACACAATATATATATATATATATATATATATACGCTATTTTCTGCAAATATTTCTACATTAAAACCTTATTATCCAATTTAAATCAAATCAATACCTTCAAATTAGCAAAAACAACCATACATGATTGATTTAAAACGAAAACTTATTTCCAAATACAAACAATTTTTCGACATTCATCAAATTTAAATATTCCGTATTTAGTTATCATTCCCAAATTTCACAAGGACCCAGTAAAATTTAAAACGGTTACCAGTGGACATAACTCCTAAGCAACAAAAGCTAATAAAAAAACTAATCTTTAACTAATCTATCACTCTATCTCAAGAAATTTCCAGAGATCCGCATTGCATCATCAGAAACAGCTATGAACATATTCAGAAACTGAAATCATTGACTGCCATTGACTCAATCCAAACTTCGGATTTTAAAAATCTTTTTAATAACATCATCATCAAAGATTCATTTTCGGTCATTAAACAACGCTTCGATTTATTCCAATTAAATACTCTTACTAAATACGACTCGTCTACATTTAATAATTTATTACATTTAATTCTTTTTTACAACTATCTTGTAGATAGTAATACTGTTTATCTCCAAGTACCATAGTAATACTGTTTATCTCCAAGTACCATAGTAATACTGTTTATCTCCAAGTACCATTATGGTCTCCAAGTACTTGGAGTACCGTAAGGATCCACTAGTAGTGTTATGAAATGCATGCCCCTTGTTATTAACACTTTACAACAAAGTTGAAAAGTGTTTATGACTTTGTTCATTCTGTCTATCTGTCTGTCTGTCTGTCTGTCCGTTAGCACGATAACTACCGTAAAAATGACTTAATCAAAATGAAGTTTTAGTATGTTGTTCAGACGGTCTGTAGGACCTATGGGAATATAAATGAATAATATCACCCAATTAGTTTTGGATTGAACCCGGGTTGAAAAAATGAAATACAATGAACCCTATGGGACCTAATTTTTCAAACATTTTTTAAGCGGATTTAAAATTCACAAATTGCTTCGAAAATTTTAGGTAATATTCAAATTGTTCCATAAAATATATAAAAAAAATTCAGCGAAATATGTTCAGTAGTTCTTTAAATAAAAATTAAAATAATAATAATAAAACCTCTTATATGAAGCGATCACGTGACCATGATATGAAAAGATCACGTGACCCACTCAAAGTTCTTTTTAATTCATATTGAGTGTTGTATCCGTCCTAAAAGCACTTTATTTTGGTTTAAATTCTGTGCATCTACATACTGAAACAACGCAATTACAATATATTTGAGTTTAAATTCTCATCCAAATTTGATTATGTCTACAACGAAGCCTATTTTTCACTTATGTAAAATGTAAACAGCAAAAGATGTAGAATGAGTTGTATTAGAATTGCTGTATTTCTTTAACATAAAACCATTTAGTTCATGGAGTCTGCATATCTGATATGAATGAAATATTAAGTGATTTTACAAAGAGAAGGACGATTTTTTTCGATGAAGTTTTACGCATAGAGTTTAATTACTTGTAGCTCCATGGTCTTAATTTTTAAATAAAAAATATTATTATGGTATTGTGATGAATGACATGAATGGGAAATTATTTATGAATGAAATGCTGCTTTTATAGAGAGAGCCAAGCGTGTTATTTTTTCTATGACGTCATTTGAATGAATTTCAGTTGTTTTCGATGAAATTTTCAAATATAATAAATTAACGTAGTATTGTAATTCTAAAATTATTACCCAGAAATGTATCACATTTTAGAGGTATTTAAACCAGGCAATTTATATTTCTATGCCGTCATTTGAATGAAGTTCATTTTTTTCGATGAAGGTTTAAGTTTTCAAATATAATAAATTAATGTAGTATTGTGAGCAAGAAAAAAAATCCAGCAATTCTTATACAACTCATCTTACAATCACTTGTTTACATTCTGAATCCATTAAAATTAGGCTTCGTTGTATAACTAATCAAAGTTTGATGGTCATTTAAACTCAATATTGTAATTCCGTCGGCGCCGAATATAGATGCACAGAAAATACGTAAAAATAAAGCGGTTTTAGGATGGATACAACATTAAATATAAACTTAAAAGAACTTTAAAAATCACAATTTTTATTCTGGGAAATCAAGATGGATCCAATATTTTAATTTGAGGTGGGTCACGTGATATCTTCATATTATATGGGTGTAATTATTATTTTAATTTTTATTTAAAAAACAACCGAACATATTTTGCGGAAATTTTTTTATACATTTCAACAGATGATTTGAATATTTCCTAAAATTTTCGAAACAATTTGTGAATTTTAACTTTGTTTAAAAATTTTTTGAAAAATTAGATTCCATAGGATTCAATGTATTTCATTTTTTCAACCCGGGTTCAATCCTAAACTAATTGGATGATATTATTCATTTACATTCCCATATGTCCCACAGACCGTTTCAGCAACATACTAAAATTTCATTTTGCTAAAGTCATTTTTACTGCAAATATTGTGCGAACAGACAGACAGATAGAATAACTAAAGTCATAAATACTTTTCAACTATGTTGTAAAATATTTAAAAGCATGGACATTACTCATATTTTTTTCACTCTGAAAGTAGTGAATTCATTGCATTATATAGGGAATGTCCGATTTTTTTGAAGTACTTAATTGAGCTTACTCATAATCTCTTATATATTCTTTATCCTTCAAAATGTTCTTAGGTCCATCGGTCTTCAGCTTATAGTGGGTGTGTCCCGCATGCATTCCAGTTCTAGTGTCCCCCTCGCAAATATGGAAGAAGAGGGTCGGCGTCAGTAGAAAGAACAGCGTACCATAACTGACCATTTCCAATGGAAGGTGTCACCTACAAAGGTGTACAAGAAACGATATTAATAATTATGAAAAGGAACTTGAGGGAATTACCCGCCATTGCCCTGGAACTAAATAAGCACCCGCTACTTAAATAATACATTTTCGCAATCACTTCTTCAAATCCTCAATTTCTACGCTCCGCAATAATGAAAAGCAAAAGAGAGAGGAAGGAGAGGGGGAAAAAAAGGAGAGAAAAATAAATTTAAGGCTTCTGTTTGGCTGGTCTAGTCAACAACGCAGCAATAATAGGAAGTCAGCTCAATATCTGAGCACAGTGTGAGGATTCTATTATTAATTGTCATTTTATTCTAATTCTACTTTTTCTGACTTTAATTTATCTTCTAAACTTCTCAACTTTCATTCCGAAGAATCGCATACTAATGATTTGCCAGATCTGTAAGAAGGGCAGACTTTAGAATTAAGGAGCTGCCATTCTGCCGAGTTCGCGCGTGTGTGTGTTTTGATCGCCATGAAAGGTAACATCTAGACTAGAGTATAGCCTACAATCTTATCTTAGAGTATATACACTACGTGACAGTGAAAATGAGACACCAAGGAGAAGTGGGCAAGAAGTGATTAAAATCGGCAAACAGAGAGAGACAGCAATGAACAATAAGTGATGTTTATCGCAACATGATACACCTATACACTGAGCGATAACACCGTCTGATCAATAGGTTGTAGGCCCACCGCTGGCGGCGATACAAGCAGCTACAGAGTCAATGAGCGTGATGGTATCCTGAGGGGTGGCTGCCCATTCCCTGTCAACCATTTGCCAGAGTTCGTCTTCTATACGTGGCGGTGGCAGGGCACGCAATCGACGTCCATTCACGTCCAAGACGTGTTCGATTGGTGAGAGATCAGGGGAGACTGGTGGCCAGGAAAGCACCTGGGTATCTTGCAGGACATGTTGACTGATGCGTGCCGTGTGTGGTCGGGCGTTATCCTGCTGGTAAATGGCATTGGGCACACCCTGAAGGAAGGGTAGTGACGCCGGCTGCAGCACGTCATGCACGTATCGTTGGGTCGTCATAGTGTCCTCAATACGGACCACAGATGAGCTGCTATCGTAGGCGATGGTGCCCCAAATCTTGATACCGCCTTGTCGCACGATGTGGCGTTCCACAGATGCTGCCGGATTGGACCTGTCACCACTTCGGCGCCAGACTCGTACACGACGACTGCCATTGCTAAAACAGAAGCGTGACTCGTCTGAGAACACGACAATGTGCCATTCCGCCGTCCACGTGGTTCTATCCAGACACGGAGGCGTCTGTTTTGTTGGGTCAATGGCAGGCTTCTTAACAGGCGCCATGAGTGTAGGTCGCTGGCAACCAATCGGCGGATAATGGTCCTGATCGACACGAGAGCATCAAGGGTGTCCTGCAAATGCTGCAAGAGGGCGCCGGAAGTGGCCTGCGGGGTCGTCAACACTTGCCAGCGGATGCGTCGGTCCACGCATGCTGACCTCACTCTGGTCGTACTGGCACCCCTCAAACGTGCCACATTCCCTTGTTCCAACCATCTCCTCCACAGCCGGTGCGCCGTGGACGCGTGCAGGTGGCTGTCTACTGAGATTTGACGTATGGACCAACCTGCCTTTCTGAGTCTGATCACCATACCCCTCGCGAAATCGTCTGTCTGCTGGAACTGCCTCGGTTGGCGACGGCCTGGCATTCTCTGCTACTACACGTTTCCTCTGAGATAAAAAAAAATTGCAAAATGTTTTCCCTGGCAGACAGAGCGGCGCGACTATTGCCGATTCTACAGGTTCCTTCTCTTATATCTCACTCATCGTGCGCGGGACAGCTGCGCATTTCGCATCATTTGCATAACTCTTTAAGCTGCGTCTGCCCTGCAATTTGCATATTTTTCTGCCCCTCCTTCTTGCTGTCTCATTTTTATTGTCACGTAGTGTATATTGTTGAAGTCCCAGACCACTTTACTGACCGGACGGTTTTCAGTAGCCGTTTGAGTGGCCGGACGGAGTGTATATTGTTGTTGTTGTTGTTGTTGAAACCCAGACCGTCCGACCTACCAGAAAGGTGTTGAAGACCCAGACCGTCCGACTCGTCCTGAGGACTTGAGCATCTATTTGGACGGCCGGGAGAGGAGTTGGCAGGTGGCCGATGTCCGGGTGTCCACAACAACCAACACCAAATTTATTGAATCTTTAAAAAATTTTTACAGGAGTGGTTACAAGGATATAAGCTAATAACATAGTTTTGCTAATATAAAAATATATCACAAGACTTGATTACATTTATACTCTTGTAGACTTGAATACATTTTGTTGACTTATTTACATTATTGAAGACTTGATAGTATATTTACAAATGACATAATGATCTGAGACAATATAAGTATTATGATAGTAGTTGAAAACATTTTGAAGTTGACTATATATTATAAAATGGGGTGCAACAACTAAAGACAACACAACAAAAGCAGACGACACCACCGAGAAAAACAACATATAAAAAACAACATAAAAAACAACATAAAAAACAAACAAAAAAACAACAAGAAGAGGAGTCACCGACCGAAAAAATTAAAAGCAGAGATCCCCAGGCTGATTATGAAATTTTATTAGAGATTTCTCTCGCTATGAGAACACAGTTTTTTATTTTATTGATTGAAGAAGGGTTAGAGCAGACACTCGAGAACCAGGTCGCCGTATTATGGGGTGAAGGTTTATAAAGGTGAAAAGCTTTGGTAAGGGGGCAAGAAAAAACGTAGTGATCGGCGTCGCCGAAAGCGCCGCAGGAGCAGCAGGAAGTAGATTTACATTTGAAAGAGAACAAATAATCGGGGAATGGGCCGTGGCCCGTAATAAAGTAGATTAAATATTTATTGGTAATATGTGTATTAAAGTTAACTTTTGGAAGGAAATTTAAAATTCTGGCGGGATCGTGAGTTCGGGGGGAGACATAGTCATTTAAAAAGGATTGCCAATTACTAAGGATATCAAGTTTGTAATGTTTTTTGAGAAGTGAATAAGGGAAAGGTAAAGAAGTTGGAGAGCCAGAGGTAGTAGCTAGTTTTGCATTTTTGTCTGCGACCTCGTTACCCGAGATGTCGGAGTGGGCTTTAACCCAACATAAATTAATTAAATGTTTATTAAGATTAGCATTAGTTTTAATTTTGGATAAGTAAAAAGATTTGTTTTTGATGGAGTTAAAGGCCGAGATTGACGATTGACTGTCTGTAAAGATATTAATTTTAATGTTTCTATTAGATGCCCAATTTATAGAGAAATGGATCGCAGCAATTTCTGCTTGGAAAACTGTGTTCCCATGCTCTAGTTTAAAGGTGAAAGTTTCTTCCAGTGTGTTTTCGTTAAAGATGCAAATGGCGTATCCTGTATTGTTTTCAATAGAGGAACCATCAGTGTAAATATTTATTTTGGAAAAGTTAAGTGGATTAATGGGGGAAAAGGTCACTGTACGTTGAGAAGGAGGGATACTGGAAGAAGGGCAGTTATGATCAAATTTTTCAGGGGGGGGGAAGGGCAGGATTTGTAAAAAGGTTATTGCGAAGTTTCCAAAAGGTATATTTTTTGTACAAAGAATTTATTACAAAGTGAATGGGGGGGATTCCAGTTAAAGAAAAGAGAGAAATGTTAGAAGTAGTCCGAAAACCAGATGAGATTTTTAAAAGAAAAATCCTTTGAAGAGAGATAAGTTTTTTGACCTGTGCCCCAGTCAATGCTTTTCCCCAAACTCCTGAGCCGAAAGTAATTATCTTTTCGATAACCGAAAGATACCAAACTTTAAGAAAGGATTTATCAACACCCCAGTTACTGCCAGTCACTCTCCCAAAAGTGCTAGCGAACTTGAAGCACTTCTCTCTCAGATTAAAAATATGGGAACTCCATTTAAGGTTATCGTCGATCGTGATGCCTAAGTAATTTAATTGTCTAGTAGTTTGAATTTTAACGTTTTGGATTTTAAATGAGGGTCTCTGTTTAATTTTAGATCTATTTTTTTTAAATACGATAGCTTTACATTTTTCGGGGGTGACGGAGAGTTTAAGGGCCGAAAGGGAGGACGAGATAAGATCAAGGAGATTATTAGTATTAATACGTAATGTTTTCAAGTTTGTGGAAAAAGTGACCACCGCAAGATCATCCGCGAAGGCCTGCAGGTAAAAAAGATCATCATTAAGATTAAGTATATCATTAAAATAAATACTCCACAGGGTAGGAGAAAGAACCGAACCCTGCTGAGCCCCAGAGGAGATACATTTAGTGATAGAGGAAGTGCCGTTAGCCAGAGAAATTTGTCTATTATTTAAATAAGAGAATATAAAGTTTTGGTAAATTGATGGAAGATTGATATTAGAAAGTGTTTGAGGTAATATATTCCAGTTGAGATTATCGAAGGCCCCGCAGATGTCCACGGTGGTCAGGGAAACGAAATTTTTTGATTTGTGAGTAGAAATGTTATTAATCAGCCTGAGGGTTGCATCCTCGCAACTAGTAAGTTCCCTAAAACCGAATTGCAGGGGATGAAGAGCTCCAGCAGAGAAAAGCCAAAAGTTGAGTTTGTTAATAAATATTTTTTCCAAAATTTTTCCAAGGGTAGGTAATAAGCAAATTGGGCGGTAGGAAGAACAAAGGGTGGGATCCTTACCGGGTTTATTAAAGAATATGATATTTGCATTATTAAGACATGAGGGGAAATGGCAAAGTTTAAAGCAAAGGTTAATGAATTTCGAAAAAAAGAAAGGGAATGATTTAAAAAGTTTTTTCCATATTGTGAAGTCCAGGTTATCGAGACCGGGAGCTTTTCCGTTTTTTAAATTTTTGATTACTGCTGAAAGCTCCTCATCCGAGACAACCCCCAACCCATCAGAAGGTAAATTAAAATGTGGAAAACCGCTAAAGTCAGTATCAATTTTAAAGTGGTGGTCCATCAATCGTTTCAATTTGTCTTCATAGTTAAGGGAGGGGGAGTCAGGGAAAAAAAGATTAATATTATTGAATTTTCTATGTTTCTGGAAGGCAAATTTGAAATGTGAGCCGAAAGAGTTACTGCACTTAGTGCAATAAGCCTTCCAGGAATCCATTCGGGTTTTTTTGAGGAGTAATTTATATTTGGCTTTATTAAGCTTGTAAAGAATTTTGGCAGAAAGTATAGTTTCAGGAGAAGCATCATTTCTCTCGAGTGACCGAATTCTTTTATATAGGGCAGTGACAAAATTTCTATGTTTCGAAAGGGTTGGAGTCCACCAAGTGAAGTTTTTTATAGTTTTAGTCTTTTTCTTTCTAATATATTTAAAGGCGCAATCTTGGACGGATTCAATTAAAATTTTTACAAAGGAGTCAAGAGAATTTGTGTCGTGAATTTTATCTAATAGAGGATTAAGAAAGTTAAGGTTGTTTTTGAAGTTGTATATAAATTTGCCTATACCGTATTGAGTTTTTAAGAAGAAAGTATTATCTGAAGGAGGATCAAGGTTAAAAATAATTTTGATATATTTATGGTCACTGAATGTGTCACTCGAGAGAATCTCCCAACTCTGAATAAAATCGAAAAGTGAAAAGTTAACAAGGGACAAGTCGGGGAAGCCATTTCCAGTATGTGAAACAAAAGTTGGACCACATTTAACATCATTACAAATTACAAGATTATTATTAAGACAAAAGTCGATCATGTCGAGTCCCCTCTGATCGGTGAAACCGTATCCCCACATCCGGGCACGGGCGTTAAAATCTCCAAGGAGTAAAAAATTTTCATTAAAATAGTTAAAAATTTCAATTTCTGATAGCATGTTTGTAAAATCATCATGAGGGGGAAAATATATGCTCGCTAAATTAATTGGAGCGTGATGTGGTAGTAAAATTTCTACAAATATTGATGTTAGTGATTTATATTTAAAGTTTACTATAAGTTGGGGGTTAAAAATTAGAATAATTGATTTTTGTGAGTTGGAAGAATATTGTCGAACCCCTGGGGGGGGAGAGAGAATTAAATTATGATTAACGTATGGCTCTTGAAGGCAAACAAAATCTATTGAATTATCGAGGGCGAATTTAAATAATGAAGAGTGAGCAGAGAGCGAGTGATTAACGTTAATTTGAATACCGGAAAAGTTCATTAAAAAATAAAAAAATATAGAAAGAAAAAAAAAGCCCGGAGGGGGAAGCAAAAGGTACTAAAATTACATAAAAACATGAAATAACAAAAACATGAAATAACAAAACATACAGAACAAAAGACATATAATATGCAGAATTAAGGAAACCAAAAAATTGTTAAGCCTCATTCTGAAGCTTTCTAATTCTCGCCATCTCAGCCTGAAAAGTTTGGCAGTTCTTTTTATCATAGGTTGTATGATTAGTTTTGTATTTTAAACTAGAGTCTCCTGCGTTAGAAGTAGTACAGTTCACACAGGTTAAGGTCTGAGCTTTGCACTCTTTGTATGTGTGTCCGCTACGGGTACAGTGGCTGCAATTACCGGTAACATGGTGACAGGAACTTGCCACGTGTCCGTAGCCCTTACATTTGTGACATATTTTTAATGCAATATAGTTTTTTACTAGGTAAGACTTGAAGTGATGGAAGAGTTTTTTCGTTTCCAGTATTTGATTTGCATCGTTAGTGTTCATGAGAAGTACCCAATTTAAGTTGCCAGACCTGGCTGGGAAATTTTTTAGAATTCTAATATCTTCTGTTTTCAAAGTAGGATGGTTGATCACCACCAATGCTTTTACATTCTCCTCATTGAAATTGGGAGGAAGGTTGAAGATTATAAGTGCCTTTTTACGTTCCTCCTGGACCCTAATTGTAAATTTGCTCTTGATGGCCGAATTTTGAAATTTTGGTAGTAGTTTCGCTGGGTTATCCTCTTTACATGTAACTTTGAGCGTACCGTTAGGCAGTGTAGTGATGTTTTTAATGTTGACTCCAAGAGGACAGGGGAGTGAGATAAGGTCTTTTTTCAGCTGTAGGTTATCTTTTGAGCGATCCAGTCCTTGGAGTAGAACACTGGAGAACTGGCGAGAAGAGGTTCCAGGTTGAGCAGAAGATTGAGCAGCGTAGAAGGAAGGAGCAGGAGCAGTAGGTCCTGATCTTTTGAATGACTGTTGTACCGAGTTTTTGACCTGTGTAGGAATTTCTTTCAAAATATTTGTAGTGAAAGATTTTAGGTCATTGTTGATTTTATGCTGGAAATTTGCGAAGTCATCATTTAGTTTCTTGGAAAGGTTTGAGAAAGCTACAGCATCTACCAGTAGCGGTCGAGAACGAGGTGATGGAGCAGAACCAACGTTACTTTCGAGAGTATGAAGAGAGATTTTAATATCTCTAAATTTGTCCTCCGTGTATGCTTTATGAGTGGCATTTAACTTTACGTTTTTGGTAAAATATTTCTCAAGTCTATCAATGTTTTTCATGATCTTAGCCACATGTTCGTTATTGAGATTAAAAGGTGGAGCATCTTTATCAGTAGCGGTGGAGCCAGGACTAGAACAGGTAGAAGGGGCAGGAGTAGAGGGAATATCTGTGGATTTTGAAGAACCAGGCAGAATCGGAAAGTCGAGAGCAGGAGTCGTCGGAGCCGGCGAAGCCGAAGCGGCAGGAATAGATGCTGAGTCCAAGGCGACCTGAGAGAGAGAGCCAGGAACCGGAGAAGAAACCAATGGGATGTCTTGAAGGGTTGGAGCAGAGAACTGAGCAGAGTGGGAAGGAGTGCAGGATACTTGGGTAGATCTGGTAATTGCAGGAGAGGTTGAAGTGGTAGTTGATTTTACCGCAGGTGTCGTAAAGTTTTTGGTTGAAGTTGTCCATGCAGGTTTGAGAAGTGGAGTTGTAACAGGTTTCGAGAGGATTTTTGAAGATTTGGGTGGGTCCAAGGGAGTAAGAGAAGTCACAGCGGAGTTTGAAGAAGAGGATGAAGTTTGTTTAGGCAGTCGAGGAGGCAGAATAGTGGAGGAGAACAATGGAGAGTCATATACTTGCGACGTACGAGGAACATTTTTGAAATTGGAAAGTCTAATTCCAGAACCACCAGTAGTGGGTGTATTCTCAATTGGATTATTTCCACTGGATGAACTGATAATTGAGTCTGTATTTACGGGTTCAGTTATTTCAGTGTTCATTAAACCAGGTGTAAGTATAATTGGGGGTAGCAAGGGTGGATAGTCCAAGTTAGAAGGTGAATATGAATTAGTATTCATTTTATAGAATATTTATAATACTCAATATAAAAATAATACTTTATGTTAAGATAATAGTACACAATATAAAAATTATACTTCATAAAAATGTTGTAGATAAGAGTATAGCATATAAAACCAGGTCAGCATTTCAAAAATTCGGAGGTGTCGTCAAAAGGACAATTATATATATATTATATATATTATATATACATTTTATAACAAAAAATGCTTTAGAGGCATAAATATTTAGTGAAATCAAGCGTGTCCGAAATGACAAAATTAAAGAGATAGTAACGACAAGCACCATCAATCATGTGACGAGCAACCTGGCACTTTGCCAAGGACAGATCCAAAACAAAAATACAGGGGGGAAAGGTTGAAGCGAAAGCTGAGAACATGAAATCAGATACATTTTAAAATGCTAATTACACACTAAAAATTAACACAAAGGGAGAAAATAACTTTTGAATAACAGTAACCAGACTTGAAAATACATATATATATACACAAAATTACAAAAATATGCAAATATATTAAGATTTACAGATGTATAAAGTGCGGGGATTTCGCACTTTTTGAAAGAGCTTCCAATACAATTGTATTACAGCATTTTTTTACATATAAATAGAATATTTTTGATTTTAAAATGCAGATACCTCGACAATCTGACTTCGGAACGGAAAATCACAGATACCGTAGAAAAGCTGAGACGAAGCACTTCAAGAAAACACTAAACAATTAAACACAAGACGCAAAATCACGCGCACACGGCATAAAAAAGCGGGAGCACAAAAACATGCGTACGATGAACTACAGGAAGCTACTCCTCTCGTCTACCAGAAAGGTGTAAGGTAACAGTTCCGTGCCGCCGTGTTCATGCGGAGTACGATCACGTTAAACATGTGGGTCCGAAAGTCCTTCCGAGAGGTTGGTGGTAGGGAAGGAGGGTACGGTCCCTGTGGATGCCTCCCCACTGGGTTTCGGTCTAAATTGGGTGGCACTTCTCGACCGTCCAAACTGTTACCTTATACCAGAAAGGTGTAAGGTAACAGTTTGGACGGTCGAGAAGTGCCACCCAATTTAGACCGAAACCCAGTGGGGAGGCATCCACAGGGACCGTACCCTCCTTCCCTACCACCAACCTCTCGGAAGGACTTTCGGACCCACATGTTTAACGTGATCGTACTCCGCATGAACACGGCGGCAGTTTTGGCAGTGGCTGGAATCGAACTCGGGCCTACCGAGTGCAACTCCAGCGCGCTAACCAATGGGCTACCGCGCCCCGGAGTGTATATTGTGTCATAGTTTGATCATCATAGGTTCAGATCAGTTTAGTAATTAGTTAGGGTTGAAATTCATTGTAGATTATTATATCTCGGGTAGAATTTGTAATACTAGCATTGTAAATAACTTGTATACAGCTTTGTAATATATATATATAATAAAAGTTTTAAAATCCAATTTAAGAATAGAGAGAATTTTCAACTCAAAAACCCCAACATTACAAAATGCCTTACAAATAAAAGTATCAAACAGAGAAAATCATAAATCAAGTGGAAAATATAAATGCAAACCTCTAGTCATCAAGCTGAAGAAAAAGAAAAAATATCAGTGGAAAGGAATCGATAAAATAATATCAAATAAAATTCAAGCATGAAAGCTTTACACGTGGACAAGCCCTAGGCCTAATAATGAATTGTTCATTTTGATAAAACTTTTTGTCAAGTTCAAGTATTTCATAAAAATGGATACAAAATGCATGTTTCTGATATCTGTGATAGATTATATATATATAATAAAGGAAGTTTGAAAGTCCAATGAAAGAAAAGTGAGAAGCTGTAACTCGAAAAACCTAACTTTCTAACAAGCTTACAAAATAAAAGTATAAATCAGCAAATCTTCAAGCAAATGGAAAAAAATACAAATTTCGAATCATCAAGTAAAAAAAAAATCATTAAAAATCAATGGTATGGAATCGATAAAAGAAAAACAGACAAAATCCAAGCACAAACGCTATACACGTGACAAGGTCAAGGCCTAAATCATGGATTTGTTCACTTCTTCAAAACTCTTTCTCAAATCCATGTGTTTTGTAGAAGCAAACACAAAAATGCATGTTTCTGAAGAAATAGATAGATTATATCTATAAACTATTTCTACTTGGACAACATACATAAAGAAGAAAAAAATAAAAGGTAAAAAGGATACCTGGAATCTAACTCAACAAATACACGAACCTGTCGATCTCGGGAACCCAGATAATATATATATATATATATCTGGATAATATATATATAATCTATATATATAATTGTTTGAACGGCCAATGATAGAAAAGCGAGAAATTGCAACTCCAAGAACCTAGCTTTCTAACAAACCCACAAAATAAAAGTATAAAACAACAAATCTTCAATGAAATGGAAAAAAAATACAAATTTCGAGTCATCAAGTTAAAGAAAATCAACAAACTTCAATGGTATGGAAACGATAATAGAAAAACATAAAAAATTCAAGCATTAATGCTATACACGAGGAAAAGGGCTAGGCCTAAAAAATGAAATTGTTCCCTTCGCCAAAACTCTTCATCGGGTCCAAGTATTTTATCGAAGCAAACACAAAATATGTATGTTTTTGAAGAAATAGATAGATTATATCTATAAACTATTTCTACTTGGACAACATACATAAAGAAGGAAAAGTAAAAGAAAACAAGAATACCTGGAAAAAACACTGTATATGCCCGAACCAATCGAACCCTGGAACCCAGAATGAAAAGACCAGTGTTTCCATTCGCAAAGGAAAAGGAAATGATCTAATGTTGCCATTCATAAGAAATAAAAAACAGTAGTGCGAAAAGGCAAGAAAAAATAATAATATACAATAAGAGCTACAAAAAAGTGGGGCTTATAATAGTAAGGCTTATGTTTAAGTGGATGTAAAAATAAAAGTATGATTCATACAAGAGAAAGGTGATGTCTGGCTAATATAAGATACTATGAATAGAATTCAAGAAAATCCAGCTAATCTAAACTTTTTAATTATACCATTTACTAAATAAGAGGAATATTTATATAAATTGCTGGTAATTTTTAGATTATTTATATGCATAGCATGAAATTTTTTATCAGATAATCTATAAATTCTAAAAAGCTGATTAAGTATAATATTTATATATATATATATATATATATATATATATATATTGTTTGTTTTGAGTTCCCAGAGAAGTGAGCTGCAAATAAAGTTGATTATGTGTTAAATATCGTGAATCTTTCGTCGAACTCTAGTCATTAGGTTATTGGAAGTTTAATTTAGAGTGAAGTAAATTGTAATGGTTCTTACAAAAGTCATGATTTTGAGTTGAAGTGGAATAGCACGTTATAACACTGAATGACCAACTTATTCTATCAATGGCATTTTTCTTCCCTGAGGGAAATAGCATATTCCAGGTTGACAACGCCACGATTTATCGCGCTAAAATTGTGAAAGATAGGTCCGAGGACCACGAGGTTTCATTCGCACACTTGAATTGGCCACCACAAAGCCGTGACCTCAACCCCATTATGTGGGATATACTGGGGAAGAAGCTGAGGAGTAATTCCACTCTTTCTTCATTAACCTAGGGCCGTTGCCAAGCAGGGGCTAGAAGGAGCTAAGCCCCCCTCCCCCAAGAGGTATACTCAGCCCCCCTGATAAAAATATTAAATTTTTCGTAGTGATATGAATGTCATATAAAATGTCATTCAAATTTTGCATAAAAAATTTCTGTGGGACTTTTTTTATACATTACTTGGTTTGAAAGGATTTTTTTTTTAACTTAGCCGAATTTGCGGTTATACTAATTATCATTTTATTTATACATTTAATTAAAAAATATTTGAAAATGATGACAATAGTATTTAGGATATTTTTGTATTATTGCGAGGTTCACCGTTATACATTATGGAGTCAAAATCAAGTGATAAGTAGTTAAGAGTTTATATGAAGCGTTAACTTTTATTAACTTTCAGAATTTTTCTACCAATTATTAACAGCTTTACTACTAGTTAATGCTTACTTTGAAATCAGTTGTAATTATTTTGTATTAATATCGTTGTATAGTAGCTATATGGATATTAATAATCAGCTCTTAGTTTACAAATATAAATATGCAATTATTTGTTAATAATTTATATGGATTGAAATATTACTACATCAGAGGATGCTAAAAATCTTTATACATCAGATGATGTTTAAAAGTTTTTTTATACATCAGAGGATGATAAATTTCATACATCAGAGGATGTAGAAAGCTTTATACGTGGAGAGACGTTTAAAACGTTTGTACATCAGAGGATGTTAAAAAAATTTATACACAAGAGAATAAAAAGTTCAGAGGATGTTAAACACTGTTATGCATCAGAGAATGTTAAAACATTTTATACATCAGAAGGTATTAAAAAACATTTTTACATATTTGGATGTTAAAACATTTTATACACCAGAAAAGATTAACATTTTTACTTTCCCTGCAATACATGGTAATGTATAGGGAAAGTATTGGAATCGTGTCGAAAATCGCAACTCGAATTTTCAACAGATCTTCAAGTTTCAGAACCTCTAGAATGAGAAAAACTATTTTTAGCTTGACCTCTGTATGTATGTCCGTGTGTCTGTGTGGTGTGTCTGTGTGTTTGTCTGTGCAATGTATTTATCCACTATAACTCAAAAACTAATTGACCGTATTTAATAAAATTTGGTAGGTAAGTTACTTGTGCGTAACCCTGGTTCTGATTAGATTTTGATACGATTCGAGAAGACAGAACCTGCTTCACTTTGCAAAATGGCCCGCAAAAATCATTAATATATATAAAATAAAAGATTACCTATGCTCAAATATATCAATTAAATGCTTGTTTCATACGTAATTTTTTACGCTGAAAAGAATAAGACCAATCCATCTAGCCTTTCTGGAGAGATAGTTTTCGCATTTTTGTTTCGCGGCCTTTGAAAATATGTTCAGTTACCAAATGAAAGCGAAAATGGAATTAACAGTATATATTCAGTGATATTTTAAATAATTATGCGTGCTATTTTGTGCCATTAAACTCAATTTAATGAATTATTAGAGAAATAAAGAAAAAATAAATTTGAACCTGCAGAGAAAGTCATGTGCTGCTCACATCAGATATTTTATACATCAGACGATGTTTCAAAAGAATTTATATGCCAGAAAATATAAAAAAAATATTGTATATCAGAGCATGTTAAACATCTGTATACATCAGCGGATGTTAAAATTCTAACATCAGATGATAGGAAATTTTGTGCAGATGCTTTCAGGGAAAAATACTGCTTGTGCTATCTAAGCTTATAAATGATAACCATTATAAAATTTTATTATTTTTACTTTCCTTATATACATAATGTATTGTGACGGGGTTGAAAATTTGAATTCGAGTTTTCGACGGGAGAGCAAGTTTCAAGCATCCCCGATCACGAATCAAACGTTTCTGTGTGTGTGTGTGTGTGTCAGTGAGACTGTGGAGACGATATCTCACGAACAAATGGAGCGATTCGAATGAAATTTGGTACAAAAATCCCAATCCGTGAATACTGGAAGCCTATTGCTTTTAAACACAATCGAATGTTCAGAATCCCCCTAAAGTTTCGAGTGAAATTTTGAAAAAATCATCAAAAAATCAAAACCTTTAATAAAATTACACAGATAGACACTTCCAATGTCATATATCCTTAGAAAACGATTGACATAAACTTTAGAACGCTAGCATGAACCGTTCTCGAGATATTGCATATTTTTTAAATAAATTTATCAAAAAATCCCATAAATTGAAAAAAATATATTAACTGTTGAGAAAACTTTTCACTTTTCACATGTAATATCATGCGATAAATTTGGTGGCATCATTCTCGTGGATCTAGCTCGTTCCATTCATGAGAAAAGATACTTTAAGTAATACTTCTGTATTTGAACATCAATAGTCATTTATCTGCTATAAAAATAACTTATCTCTCCGTTTATAACAATTGGCGATATTTTGGCGACGAATTTGGTGGAATGTCGCCAACTTGGCGACTTTTTTAAATGCTGCCAAATTAAAGAAAATTTTGCCAAATTGATAAAAGTGACGCTAAATCAATGAAAATGACGACTATTTGACGAACATTCAATATTTTGGAAAGAACATAAGTATCTTCTAAAAGAAAAACCGATTACTTTCCCTGCAATACATGGTAATGTATGGGGAAAGTATTGGAATCATGTCGAAAATCGCAACTCGCGTTTTCGACGGATCTACACGTTTCGAGAAATCTAGAATACGAAAAAACTATTTTTAGCGTGACGTCTGTGTGTGTGTCTGTGTGTCTGTGTGTCTGTCTGTGTGTCTGTGTGTCTGTCTGTCTGTCTGTGCAGATTTTATATCCACTCTAACTGAAAAACTAATTGACCGAATTTCATAAAATTTGGTAAGTATGTCACTTGTGGGCGAATCTGGTGCTGATTCGTTTTAAGTACGATTCGGGATAAAAAAAACCCGCTTTTTTTTTAGAAATGGCCCGCAAAGGATTGTATCCACTCTAGCTAAAAATCCAATGGACCGAAATTCACAAAATTTGGTAGATAAGTCGATTGTGGGTCACGCTGGTGCTGATTAGATTTTGGTACGATTCGAAAAAAGTAACCTGCCTTTTTTTGCAAAATGGCCCGCAAAAATCGCCAAAATTTAAAGTAAAGAACTACGTATGCTCAAATATATCCATTAAATGCTCGTTTAATACGTAATTTTTAACGAAGAAAAGAATAAGACCAACCCCATTAGGTTTAGCCGTTCTCGAGATATTTTATTTTTTTCGTATTTTCTGTACTCCACCTTTGAAAAGAAGTCCAGTTATCAAATGAGAACAAAATTGTATTAAAAGTGAATTAAATGTAATTAATATAAAGAGAACGTGAATATAAGTCTGCTGGGAAAGTCGTGTGCTGCCCACATCAGATTTTATTTTAAATGTATTTGTCCAAAAGATATAGAAAAATCATTTATACAAAATGCGACGCCTAATCGTTCATTGCAGTTTAAAGGAATTTTGAAATAACATTACGCGTCGTTCGTGCTGTTAAGCGGTAACGACTTTACTTGCGGCGTTTCAAAAGTACTGAAAAGTAAAGTAATATGCTGAAAAGAAAAACTTACAACTTACTTCGCTGGCAATTCCGATGTAATGCAGGCAAGGTGCATCATTCGATTGAAGCAATGGGAAAAGTGCCATCTGACTCCAGTGAGATAAGTAAAGAGATAAGTCGATGTTGTGGAATTGCGAAAAAGAATGAAAAAAATCTGATGTGGACAGCACATGACTTTCCCTGCAGACTTATATACACGTTCCTTTTATTTTAATTAAATTTAATTCACTTTTAATTCAATGTTCGTTCTCATTTGGTAACTGGACTTATATGCAAAGATAGCGTAGAGAAAATACGAAAAAACTAAAATATCTCGTAAACGGCTAGTCCTAGTGTAATGGAATTGGTCTTATTCTTTTTTGCTAAAAATTACGTATAAAACAAGTATTTACTGGATGTATTTGAGCATATGTAGTTCTTTATTTTAGATTTTAATGATTTTTGCGGGACATTTTGCAAAAAACGGCTGGTTATTTTTTTCCGAATCGTACTAAAATCTAATCAGCACCAGGGTGACCCACAAGCGACTTATTTACCGAATTTTGTGAAATTCGGTCCATTAGTTTTTCAGCTAGAGTGGATACAGGCTTTTTGCGGGCCATTTCGAAAAAAAAAGGCGGGTTCTTTTATCCCGAATTGTACCCAAAACTAATCAGCACAAGACTCGCCCACAAGTGACTTACCAAATTTTATGAGATTCGGTCAATTAGTTTTTTAGTTGGAATGGATACAAAATCTTCGCAGACAGACAGACAGACAGACAGACAGACAGACACACAGACACATAGACACACACACAGACGTCACGCTAAAAATAGTTTTTTCGTGTTCTAGAGGTCCTAAAACGTGTTGATCCGTCGAAAACTAGAGTTGCGATTTCCGGCATGATTCCAATACTTTCCCTATACATTACTATGTATTGTAGGGAAAGTAAAAATCTGATATGGGCAGCACATGACTTTCCCTGCAGACTAAAATTCATTTTTTCTTTATTTCTTTAATAATTCATTAAATTAAGTTTAATTGTACAAAATAACACTAAATTTGTATTTTTAATTCAATTTTTGTTTTTATTTGTTAACTGGACAATTTTTCGAAAGCGGTGTAACAAGAATTCAAGAAATCTCAAATATCTTGAGAACGATTAGTCCTGAAGTAATGGAGTAAGCTATATTCTTTTTCTCGTTAAAAATTGCGTATGAAACAAGAAATTAATTGATACATTTGAGCATACGTAGTCTTTTTTTTTTTCTTTATATTTTGGCCATTTTTGCGGGCCATTTCATAAAAAAAGACAGGTTGTTCTTTACCGGATCGTACCAAAATGTAATCAGCAGCAGGGTATCCCACGAATAACTTATCTACCAAATATTGTAAAATTTTGTCAATTAGTATTTTAGCTTGAGTGGATACATGAAATTTTTACGGAAAATTTCGCAAAAAAACGTGGGTTCTGTTTTTTAGAAACGTACCAAAAACTAATCAGCACCAGGATCACACCCAAGTGACTTACCTACCCAATTTTATGAAATTCGGTCCATTAGTTTTTGAGTTAGAGTGGATACATACATTGCACAGACAGATTGACACACACGCAGACGTCACGCTAAAAATAGTTTTTTCGTATTCTAGAGGTTTCAAAACGTGTAAATCCGGCGAAAACTCAAATTGTGATTATCGGCATGATTCCAATACTTTCCCTGTGCATTGCCACGTATTGCAGGGAAAGTAAAAATATAAACTTTAGTTTAGTTCAACTCGACTTTCTCATATACCAGAATCCATTTTAAGAGCATTTTTTCTTTTCATGTTAGCCTTCACTTTAAAGGGCTCGATAAAATATTTCGAATGATACTATACTTGACAATGTACTACCCAGGGGACGAGTAACTTGCCCCCCCCCCCCCCCCCCCGAGGGGGCTATTGACGTCACTAGCAAAAAAAATTGTATCGCGGCTATTTCTCACAACAAAGATTGTAACTATGAAGTATCGTGATCGTTGAGTTATAAATAAACCCTTTTATACATGATTATATCAAATTTTATTCTATGCTGCCATGTTACAAAAATATAAAATTTCAAATACATTTCGAAGGTTTCGCTAGAATTTAAAAAATCTGATGTGGGCAGCACATGACTTTCCCTGCAGACTTATATCCACGTTCTCTTTATTTCACTTAAATTTAATTCACTTTTAATTCAATTTTCGTTCTTATTTGATAACTGGACTTATTTTCAAAGGTGGCTTGGAGAAAATACGAAAAAAACGTAATATATCTCGAGAACGGCTAGTCCTAGTGTAATGGGGTTGGTCTTATTCTTTTCGTCGTTAAAAATTACGTATTAAACGAGCATTTAATGGATATATTTGAGTATACCTAGTTCTTTAGTTTAGATTTTGACGATTTTTGCGGGCCATTTTGCTTAAAAACGGCAGGTTATTTTTTTCCGAATCGTACCAAAATCTAATCAGCACCAGGGTAACCCACAAGTGACTAATCTACCGAATTTTGTGAAATTCGGTCCATCAGTTTTTCAGTTAGAGTGGATACAAGCTTTTGCGGGCCATTTCGCAAAAAAAGGCGGGTTCTTTTATTCCGAATCGTACCCAAAACTAATCAGCACCAGACTCGCTCACAAGTGACTTACCTACCAAATTTTGTGAAATTCGGTCCATCAGTTTTTCAGTTAGAGTGGATACAAAATCTGCACAGACAGACACACAGACAGACACACAGACGTCACGCTAAAAATGGTTTTTTCGTATTCTAGAGGTCTTGAAACGTGTAGATCCGTCGAAAACTCGAGTTGCGATTTTCGGCATGATTCCAATACTTTCCCTATACATTACAATGTATTGCAGGGAAAGTAAAAAGAAATCTATCTAGTTCTTGATTTTTTGATAACAAAGGCGTATATAAAGTTCCATAAAAATCGATTAATATTTGAGTCGTCTATTGTGTGCACAAGAAATCGACCGCAGACATACATACATACAGTCCATACAGACAGACGGACATCACCACAAAAAATAGTCAGAGCATATTCGGGAGGTCTTAAGACAATTGGCATCAAAATTTCGAAATCGATAATTTTCGGAAAAACAATACTTTCTCTATTCTACGTATGATAAAGTAAAAAAATCTGATGTGGGCAGCACATGACTTTCCCTGCAGACTCAAATTCATATTTTCTTTATTTCTTTAATAACTCATGAGATTGAGCTTAATTTACCCAAATAACACTAAATTTGCTTTTTAATTCATTTTTTGTTTTTATTTGGTAATTGGACATTTTTCCGATAGCGGCTTAACAAAAATGCAAGAAATCTGAAATATCTTAAAAACGGTTAGTCCTAAAGTATCATGGAGTGTGTTATTATTTTCCTCTTCAAAAATTGCGTATAAAACATGAATTTAATTGATACATTTGAGCATACACTACTTAGTCTTCTTTTTCAGATTTTGGCGATTTTGGCGGGTCATTTCGTAAAAAAAGGCAGGTTGTTCTTTTCTGAATCGTACCAAAATCTAATCAACACCAGAGTATCTCACAAGTAACTTATCTACCAATTTTTGTGAAATTTGGTCAATTAGTATTTCAGCTAGAGTGGAAACAAGAAATTTTTGCAGGCCATTTCGTAAAAAAAGGCGGGGTCGTCTTTTCCGAATCGTACCAAAAACTAATCAGCACCAGGGTCACATCCAAGCGACTTACCTACCAAATTTTATAAAATTCGGTCCATTAGATTTTGAGTTAGAGTGGATACATACATTGCACAGACGCACAGACAGGCACACACACAGACGTCATGCTAAAAATAGTTTTTTCTCATTCTAGAGATCGCGAAACGCGTAGATCCGTCGAAAACTCGAGTTGCGATTTTCGGCATGATTCCAATACTTTCCCTATACATTACCATGTGCTGCAAGGAAAGTAATACGTTGTAGCAATGGACTCAACTTCAATTTTGTAATTCCTTGATTTCAGTTGCACAAAATAACACATGAAATGAATGCTTGTTTGAAATTATGTCCAACTGGTATTTAAGCTTGTCAAAGACAAGAAAACTAACACTTTTAAAAAATTAGGCTACTACATATTTACTTTCCTTATATACATAATGTATAAGGAAAGTATTGTGACGGAGTCGAAAATTCGAATTCGGATTTTCGGCGGGAGAGCACGTTTCAAGCATCCCTGATCACGAATCGATCATTTTTGAGGTGATGTCTGTGTGTGATTGCGTGTGTATCAGTGAGTCTGTAGAGACGATATCTCACGAACAAATGGAGCGATTCGAATGAAATTTGGTACAAAAATCACAATCCATGAATACTGGAAGCCTATTGTTTTAAACACAATCGAATGTTCAGAACCCCCCCTAAATTTTCGAGTGAAATTTTGAAAAAATCATCAAAAAATCAAAACATCGTTTTCACAAGAATTTTCGAATCCAAAATTTTGATTACAATATATGTTTTAGGACCTCCTGAAAACGATTTGAGTATTTCTGGAATGATGTTCGTCTGGCTGTGATCGTTTTCTTACGGCCACAAATATCAATGGATGTTCAAGAAACTTTATATCCGGCTTTGTAAACGAAAAATCTAAAACAAAATATCTAGCTAGAATTCCTTAAAATTCGAGCGAAAACTTCGAAATTTATTCGAAGTTTTATATTTCCTTAGCATGGCAACATAGGACAAAATTCGACATAACCATATAAAATCGAATCAGCACCCAGGGCTACCCACAAAAGACATATCTGCCAAATTTTGTGAAAATTGGACGTATTTACCTAAAGTGGATACATACATTGCACAAACAGGCACACAGACAGACACACGGACAGACATACTGACACACAGACGTCACTCTAAAATCGTTTTTTGGGGTTCTAGAGTGCTTGGCCCGTGTAGATGTGTCGAAAACTCGTGTTGTGATTTTCGACATATGATATTTTCCCTATACATTACTATGCATTGTATTGAAAGTAATAAAGAAATCTTTGCCGAAATAAAACAGATGACTTAAGAAATTCAAAATTTCAATAATTAACATAATCTTACATCCCCAGACCTTAACTTATATAACCCAATCAAAAATATAATATTGTTCATTTATATATTAATTTTCTATCCATTCCTTCATTATTTGAATCGGACATACTATTAAAAAACTTGATGTGGGCAGCACATGGCTTTCCCTATATAATGCAATGACGTTGAAAAAAAGAGAGTTTTAACACATCTACAGCACAATGTTTATGAATTTCACATTTGGCGCTTTTCCGGATGACACCATGTAAAATTATTTCGCAGTACACAATTAACTTATATTTCACGCTACTCTAAATTAACAATTATTAACATTGATAGCATCCACAATAAGCAATATAATCCATACACTAAAATATTTTAACAATAAATTAAGCAATTTGACGTTATTTTCGTTAACTGCAATTGACTGCATTTCGTTAACTGCATTTTCGTTAACTGCTGACAGTGTGTGTGTTTGCAATTTTGACGATATTTTCGTCAACTGGGGCCGTAATATCGCAGAGTTGGCGATATTCGCTACATGGGTCATCAAGTTAGCCAAATTTATTGCCAATCATGACAGACGACTATTACACAAAACTATAGAAACAGACGTACTATACAGACGTCATTCTGCAAAACTATTACACAAAGTATCTTCTCCCGTGAATGGAACGAACTAGATCTACTAGAATGCTGTTAAAACATGTATCGCATAATATGATATATACAAAGTGAGCATATTTCACTATAGTTAATATTTTTTTAATTTTATAGGATTTTTTTTTTATAAATTTAGTTCAAAAGTGCGATATCTCGAGAACGGTTCATCATAGCGTTTTAAAATTTGTGTCAATCGTTTTCTAGAGAAATTCTTTTTATAAGAAATGATTATTTAAGTAACATTACTGAAGTTTCTATTATAATTTTTTTTTTTAATTTGAAATTTGATGGTCGCTTAAAATCAATAGGCTTCTAGTATTCACTGATTGTAATTTTTGTAGCAAATTTCATTCGACACACTCTATTCGTTCGTGAAATATCGTCTCCACACACATACAAACCACACACTTCAAAAACGATCGATTTGAGTTTAGCGATGCCTGAAACGTGCTCTTACGTCGAAAACTCGAACTCATATTTTCGGTCCCGTCACAATACTTTCTCTATACATATATATATAGAAAAATAAAATGGTCCGTCCGAAATATAAAATAATAATAAAAATGGCGTATAATTTAATTCCGGTGCTAAGCAACATGATATCATTTTCTTCAAACAAGTTCTTTTTTTTTTCTTTCCCGGGGGGCGGGGGGGGGGGGGGGGGAATCGCCTGCGGAACAGCTTTTTATGGAAGATTTAATTTTGTGTCGTGTGTGTGTATTTTAATATCTCGACAAAAATCCCTGTCAAGATGGGTTCTAACAACTCAACAAAACATGGACGGGATTATTTGACAAAAGGTGTACCAAAATAAGCATACCAAACTTGAAAAAAAAAAATTGCCAAAAATTATAGATATGTACGTAACAGAAAAATAAGCTTTCAAATATATAATTTGTAGTTATTTTTTGAAATGTGTAATTAGTTACTAATCTATAGTACAGATGGCAGCACTATACTAGTAAATCTCATGTACAGTGTAGTTTTTAATTTCAAATTTGCTGCAATACAAATTCCATGCAAAAAAATTTTATTTGAAAGACTTGGCGTTTAAATGAATCCTACATATGTTAGGATAGCCGCTTAAGTTTCCATTCCTTCATCTTTATTTCAATGTCAATATCGCATTTCTTTTTTCTCCAAGCTTAAAATACATTTACATTCCATTACAGAACGTTCAAAATATTACATATTTCTGAAAATAGATGGCAGCACCATGAACTTAGATTCAAAACAATGCATTTTGTTGGTACTGTGGTTGGTGTGTTCCAGAATCGAAAATATTACCGAGAGTTTACAAGAATTCTCATTTAGAAATCGTGCTATTAATTGCTGTTAATATTGATGCAGCATCGATGGAGGAGCAGCTTCAATTTTGTGGGTTCGAGACACTTTTTGAACCCCGAACGATTTTGTTGCGGGTTCCTCGAACGCCTAATATTTTAATACGTATTTAGTGGGGGGAAATGTATACATATTATGCATCAATTTTGTTTTTCGTTATCTATTCTTCAAGATTTTCATTATTCATTCCCTGTTTACTATAATTAAAATGTATTTAGAAATTCAGACTGTTTATTGTATTCTGAATACAATATTTTAACTCGGAAACGAATTAAAGACAAATTTGTTGACATTTTTGACATTGGTAAAAAGACCTAAGAAATAAATTTTACATTTTTTTGTCATTTTTATCCAGATAATTGAGATGGCAATTCACACCAGTACCTGCGTATTGTATTATAATAATGTTGCACCTACAAAAGCAAAATAAATGAAACAAATCTAGAGAAAAAAAAAAATATTTTTCTGTACTTAACTATAATTTGCTTCATTTTAGCAATAATTTTTCAAATCGGCGTCTATAATGGAGCTATATAGCTTATATAGTGAATCGAAGAAGCTTATATAAGGTGTATCAAAAATGCATATTTAAAGCGTATTTGGAGAGAAACAAAGGAGCTTATTTATGGCATATAAAAATATTTTATTTAGGGCGTATCAAAATAACTTATTTAGGGTGTATCAAAAGAACTTATTCAGAGTTTATCAAAAGAGCTTGTTCAGGACGAATCAAAAGATATTATACACCCACGCAGAAAAAGAAAGGCGTATTTGGGGTGAATCAAAGCTTATTAGTGGCATACGGAGCTTGTTTATGGCATATCAAAAGAGCTTATTCGGGGCGTATCAAAATAACTTATTTAGGATATATCAAAAGAGCTTATTCAGGACGCATCAAAAGAGATTAATCAGGGCGTATCATATATTATACACCCATGCAGAAAATGAAAGGCGTATTTGGGACGAAGCAAAGGAACTAATGTATGGCATATTAAAAGATTTTAAGTAGGGCGTATCAAAATAACTTATTTAGAGTGTACCAAAAGAACTTATTCAGGGTTTATCAAAAGAGCTTGTTCAGGGCGTATCAAAAGAGCTTAATCAGGGAGTATCAAAAGAGCTTATTCAGGGCGTATCAAAAGAGATTATACACCCACGCAGAAAATGAAAGGCGTATTTGGGGCGAATCTAAGGAGCTTATTTATGGCATATCAAAAGAGCTTATTCGGGGCGTATCAAAACAGCTTTTTAGTACTATCAAAAGAGCTTATACACCCGCGTAAAGGGCGAAATGTGTATTTAGGGCGTAATACGTAGTTATGCTGGGCGTAGAATTCGATTAGCCCAGCGCCTCGACTAATCCCCGAGCAGCGAGGCTGTGATTAGGCGCTTATTTGAGGCGAGCATGTGCTAGAGTGTGTTTTGTAATTTAAGGGTGTACTCGCGCAGACGGCCGACTAAGCCTTTCGGAAACCTTAATGAATGAATTCAATTCATCCTTGTTTTAAATCCCGTACAACAGTACAGTTTCTAGTTATTAATAAATATGTTAGACACATATTAATTGGGTCAAAAGAGAAACTACAGTTTCACTGAATATTGCTGTAGCACCCTCTTTTGGTAAAAATACGTACCAGAACTTCGCAAATATTTATAAGCTTGAAAACGTACCCGCCGTTGCCCGGGAGTCAAAGTAGGGATGCATTGAATTTATTAATATAAAAATTTTTTCCAAAAATCTAAAAAATAGATCTAAAGGTCTAAAAAAATATGTCTAAAAATAAATAATAAAGATAGGTCTAAATAAATAAAACAAAAAATTAAATTTATCATATAAATAACCGTGAATATTATCAAAGATAAATTGAGGAAATTTTTTCAAAAATAATGTTGAGAAGAAAACAGAAAAACTTCGGTCTGAAATTTCAAATTTTTGCTAGACAAACTCTTTGCAGTTTTAATTCAATTTAAGTTTTCATGGGCGTATTTTGAAAGGCAGCTTGGCAAAGATGCTAAAATATATCGAGAATGACTAATTCAAAATTAATGGGGTTGGTCCTATTATTTTCATTGTCAAAAATTACGCATTAATAAGTATTTAATTGATACATTTAAACACGCGTAGTCTTTTAGTTTAGATTTCGAAGATTTTTTTTTCCGGCCATTTCTTAAAATAAGGCAGGTTCTTTTTCCAAGTATGATGACAAAATCTAATCAGCACCAAGGTAATCCACAAGTGACTTATCCACCAAATATTATGAAATTCTGTCTATTACTCTTTTAGCTACAGTGGATACAGACATTTTTTGCGGTCCATTTCGCAAAAGAAGAAAAAAAAAAAGCAGGTTGTTTTATCTCGAATCGTACCAAAATCTAATCAGCACCAGGGACACTCACAAGTGCCATTGCTACCAAATTTTATGAAATTCGATCTATTAGTTTTTCTGTTTAAGTGGATACATGCATTTTACAGGCAGACACACACACACACAAAAGTCACTCTAAAAAAGGGTTTTCGTATTTTAGACGTGTTAAAACGTGTAGATCCGTCAAAAACTCGAGTTGCGATTTTCGACATGATTCTAATACTTTCCCTATACATTACCATGTATTGCAGGGAAAGTAACAAAGTAGAAACTTCCGAATTTTTCGATACATTTACATGGAAAAGCTTAAACAAGCAGTCAGTGCTTCTGTCAGTGCTTCTTCGTACCTTTTATGTTAACTTAATTTATATTTATGTGACAGCATTTAGATATATTTATATAGGGCAAATAAAAACTTGCCCCCTCAAATCTCATTCGTCCCCCCCACCAACCAAAAAATCCTGAAAGAAACATTGAAGCAGTGAGGGGGGGGGGGATGCCCGATTTTGATCGCTACCCTTATACGTGAGATCGTTCATAATCTCCCAGTTGTTAGCCGTCCCTAAATGCTGATAAATAGCCAGCGCGCATACCACTCAACATTACCTCAATAAAAATGACGAAACGCGAAAAAAATTGGCGAGCGTGTGACAGGGAAAACACTCCCGAACAATCCACCTAATCTTTCGCGCCATTCGAAGAAACCATCTGCGAAATTTTGCTTTTAGAATTCTCTGGCTTGTGACCAAGATCTTTTCTCTCCTGAGTCAAACCTGGAACTGCTTGTTTGACATGTGCTACGATCTCTTTTTCACAGAAAAGGCTCCTCAATGTGGCAATTATGTACCGGTACTAATCTTTTTGTCCGCTTGACCATCGGCCTCTGTGGGAAGCTAACCGGCGATCCGGTCACCATCCTGTGTGGGCCTTTCACGGTTTTTTGTGATGTGTCCAAGGGGGAAAAGAGGGATGGCGTGACTCTGGATTCCAGAGACCACAAGAGGACACCCCTACGAGAAGGGTTGCCAGGTGTTATTGATATTGCTAAATTGGCGAATTGCATTTGTGCAGTGCAATTTATAAGGTGACCATATTTTCTTGGAGAAATTAAAAGACAAATTAAAAACAGTTGGATAAAAAAGTTTATGTCTTTACTTTCCCTACAATACATGATAATGACCAGGGAAAGTATTAGAACAGTGACGAAAATCGTAACTGGAGTTTTCGATGGATTTACACGTTTTGGAACCTCTAGAACACGAAAAACTATTTTTAGCGTGACGTCTGTGTATTTGTTTCTGTGGGTTTGTGTATCTGTGTGTGTGTGTGTGTCTGTCTGTCTGTGCAAAGTATGTATCCACTCTATCTAAAAAAATAAATTGACTAAATTTCATAACATTTTACAGATAAGTCCCTTGTAGATGACCCTGGTGCTGATTTGATTTTGGTACAATTCGGGATAAAAGAACCTGTCGTTTTTTTTTTTTTTTTTTTTTTTTTTTTTTTGCGAAATGGCCTACAAATATCGTATGTATCTACTCTAGCTAAAAAACTAATTGACTAAATTTCACAAAATTTAGTAGATAAGTCACTTGTGGTTTATTTTGGTGTTGATTAGATTTTGCTACGATTCGGAAAAAAGAACCTGCTTTTTTTTATGAAATGGCTCACAAAAATCGTCGATATCTAAATTAAAAAACTGCATATGCTCAAATGTATCAATTAAATGGTTATTTTATACGTAAATGTTGACGATAAAAAGGAACAAAACTAATCCCGCTACTCTGGAACTAACCGTTCTCGAGATATTTTAGTTTTTCGCGCTTTTGCTACGCCGCTATTGAAAACATGTTCAGGTAACAAATAAAAACGAAAATTGAATTAAAAGTGCAAATTCAGTGTTATTCTATTGAATTAAATCCAATCTAATGAATTATTAAAAAAATAAAGATAATATGAATTTAAGTCTGTATGGAAAGTAATGTGCTGCCCCATTAGTTTTTTGTTTTATAAACAACAAGCAGGGCCTGATTAACGCACGGGCCTCCCGGACCGCGGCTCTGGGCCCCTAAATTTTTATGTGTTAAAACATTTTAATCAGGAATAATTATTTATTTAATTATATGAATGATATAAACTGATAATGTTAGCTTTTATTTTAAACTAGCCGCCTTTGGCGACCAGCCTGTTCGCTACCCTTGAAAATTCTGACCGTGGCAAACTCGTTGGCGCGACCTACCAGAAAGGTGTAAGGTAACTGCTTGGAAGGCCAGGAAGTGCCACACAATTTAGACCGGAACCCAATGGGGGAGGCATCTAAAGAGACCGTACCCTCCTTCCCCTACCACAAACCTCTCGGAAGGACTTGCAGTCCCACACGTTTAACGTGATCGTACTCCGCGTGAACACGGCTGCAGTTTTGGCAATGGCGGGAATCGAACCCGGGCCTTCCGAGTGAAATTCCAACCAATTAACCACTGGGCTACCGTGCCATCCGCGACAATCCCCATAACTTTATTTTTATTCGGCAATTTTGGGAATCGAACCCGGGCCTACCAAGTGCAAATCCCGCGCACTAACCACTGGGGTACTTCACCCTCCGCGATATTCTTCATAACTTATTTTTTATTCACCCAATTTAGACCGGAACCAAGTGGGAGAAGCATCCACAGGGACCGTACCCTTCTTCCCCTACCACCAACCTCTCGGAAGGACTTACAGACCCACATGTTTAACGTGATCGTACTCCGCGTAAACACGGCGGCAAATTTGGGAATCGAACCCGGGCCTACCGAGTGCAATTTCCGCGCGCTAACCATTGGTCTACTTTGCCCTACGCGACAATCTCCATAACTTTCTTTTTATTCATCCAATTTAGACCGTACCCTCCTTCCCCTACCACCAACTTCTCGGAAGGACTCACGGACCCACATGTTTAACGTGCTCGTACTCCGCGTAAACACGGCGGCAATTTTGGGAATCGAACCCGGGCCTGGTAACTGGTTGGACGGCCAGGATGTGCCACCCAATTTAGACCGGAACCCAGTGGGGGAGGCATCCACAGGGAACGTACCCTCCTTCCCCTACCACCAACCTCTCGGAAAAACATACGGACCCATATGTTTAACGTGATCGTACTCCATGTCAGTGGCGGAAATCGAACCCGGGCCTACCGCGTGCAATTCCCGCGCGCTAACCACTGGGCTACTTCGCCCTCCGCGACAATCTCCATAACTTTCTTTTTATTCACCCAATTTAGACCGTACCCTCCTTCCCCTACCACCAACCTCTCGGAAGGACTCACGAACCCACATGTTTAACGTGATCGTACTCTGCGTGAACGTGGCGTAAGTTTTGGCAGTGGCGGGAATCGAACCCGGGCCTACTGAGTGCAATTCCCGCGCGCTAACCACTGGGCTGCCGCGCCCTCCGCGACAATCTCCATAACTTTCTACATATTCACACAATTTAGACGGGAACCCAGTGGGGGAGGCATCCACAGGGGCCGTATCCTCCTTCCCCTACCACCAACCTCTCGGAAGGACTTACGGACCCACATATTTAACGTGATCGTATTCCACGTAAACACGGCGGCAGTTTTGGCAGTGGCGGGAATCGAACCCGGGCCTACCGCTAACTTCCCGCGCGCTAATTTGCAATTTAAAATGACCATATGCTTAATTCCATCATCCTCATTCCATTGTTTCATTGTTCCATCATTTAAAATATCCATAAAATTAAAATATCCATTTAAAATATCCAAAAGTTAAAATATACATTTAAAAAATCCAGATCGTCCCATCATTTAAAATATAAATATAATAATTTATATAGAGCAAAGGCGCTCTATTCAGAACCGTGACGTCACCTCCACCTTGACGTCCCCACCCACCACCTTCCCTGCTTCAGCGGGGGAGAAACAAACGGAACGTCGAGAAATTTAAAATCATGACGTCTTTAAAATTGCGATCCTGGAGGCAATTTTCATTATTTCTGGACCAGATTAGACTTGTAAGAATGCCAGATGTTTGACCTTTCTGAAAATGTAAATTATTAGTCGAAATTATGAGTACTTTTCACGATGCGAGAATTTAAAAACCAAAAATCGTTTTCTTGAGCAAAAAGTGACTTTTGTTTTAAAATCTTTAAAAAATATTAGAAATCGAAATTCAGATTTGAAATTGATATATTTTTACTCGAAATTCTCTGCTCTTTCCGATGGTGTAATTTGTTTTTTTCTACGATGTCTGGATCGTGGAGAAAAAAGGGCAAAAAGGGCAAAAA
Source organism: Amaurobius ferox (assembly GCA_951213105.1). NCBI lineage: Eukaryota > Metazoa > Arthropoda > Arachnida > Araneae > Amaurobiidae > Amaurobius > Amaurobius ferox. Next base: position 14,385,910 of record OX578155.1, on the reverse strand, counting down.
ACGGTCGAAATCGCATAAAACATTAAATAAATAAAAAAATAATTAAAATTTTAAAAATCGGTTTTCACGTGTCCCCTTCCCTCCCCCCCCCCCCGGGTCTCCGATTGCCAAATTTCGTAGCTCTCCGACGCGCGGTCGCGAAACGTATAGTGTATAAGACAGACACACAGACACACAGACATTGCCTTTTATTATATAGATTTTGAAAATATGTTAACCTTTTGCTTACGGGTGAGACACCTCTAAAAAAGACAGGTATTTGACATACCCTATCCCAACCAGTTCGATCCCCCCTTTGCTGACATTGGCGTCCAGAATCTCTCAAAAAGACAGGTATTTGACATACCCTATCCCAAATAGTTCAATCCCCCTTTGCGGGCATTGGCGTCCATCGACGCTAATGTCAGCAAAGGGGGATCGAATTGTTTATCGACAACAAATATTGCATCCTGTTACAGGCAAAGAAGCTAACACGCTTAAAAAATTAATCGACTGTACTTGTTAGAAACTAAGAGAAAATAGTCAAATTGCTTATCAAAATGAATATTGTAATTAAGAATAAATATTTTATAATATTTTTAGTCCTTACTGTGGATATTTTTTTTCGTTCTATATAAACATGAAATTCTTCCTGCAACTTCTTGTTTAACGCATATATTTTTTTAATGTGATGTGATGAGTTTAACACATAACGTTTCAGACTTGTATACATATTGATACTATTTTCACACTGGCAATATAATACAATATTTTTACAAGGACAATGAGTAGATATCTTAATTATATACTCAAACTACAGATCATCCTCCTCCAAGAAACACACATTTGTCAAGGACCTGAAATGTCTACAGGAGTCAGGGCCGCCACTGGAGTGGGAAAACCCGGGTTCAGAGGGGGCCAGTGTTTCTTTCAGGCATACATCCGGAGACGATTATTCGCCCCCCCCCCCCCTACCTGTAGACATTTTATATTAACTTAGTTTCTATTTATGTGCAGCATTTAGATATATTTATATAGGGCAGATAGAAAACTTGCCCCCCAAAGTTTCATTCCCCCCCCCCCCCCCCGCGGTAGCCCAGTGGTTAGCTCGCGGGAATTGCATTCGGTAGGCCCGGGTCCGATTCCCGCCACTGCCAAAACTGCCACCGTTTTCACGCGGGGTGCGATCACGTTAAACATGTGTGTCTGTAAGTCCTTCCGAGAAGTTGGTGGTAGGGAAAGGAGGGTACGGTCCCTGTGGATGCCTCCCCCACTGGATTCCTGTCTAAATTGGGTGGCACTTCCCGACCGTCCAAACAGTTGCCTTACACCTTTCTGGTAGGTCGGAAGGTCTGGGTCTCAACCAAAGAGCTAGAATCTTGATTGCTTCTCGAAGGTCTCAACAACAACCCCCACCCCCCACCCCCCCTCCCGGCCCAGAAATCCTAAAAGACTGACTGGAGGGGGACCAATGTTTGTAGGGGGTCTCTCAATTTGTATGGGTGGCCCTGAAGGGTGTCTTAAAACGTAATTCTTCGTCAAAATCTCGAATTCGAAAGTTTTCAGTAAAGCAAATACATTACTTTTGTCTATGCAGTAATGTGAGAAATTAAAAATACAAAACTCAAAAAGCACCAGCATCTATCCAGAGTTATTGGCTCAATTTCTAGAGCCATTTGGCTAACTTTTATGGAATGGCAACCCTGGAACCGCAAAGGGCCAGCCTACAGCACCAAAATTTGGTTGCTCAGCAGGGTGCTAAAGGGAGGGGCTTTTCAAATTGGGGTGTTTTGCACTGATTGGTGTCTTTTTTGTGCTGATTGGTGTAGCGGGAAAGGACAGTAAAAGCTAGAAATGATTAGAAGTAATTTCGTTAACAATCTGATTTTTTTCAAAAAGTGGCAACATGAGAAATTTCGCAGCGGGATGCTAATAAGGAGTGATTGCATCCGGAAATGGTCCACCCCATTTCGCATATACTATATATCTGAGAACCACACACGCAGTGTCGTTACTTTTTTGGGAAGGGGTGAGGGACATTATCAGGTTTGCAAATCGTAAAAAAAAAAATGTTACTAATGTATGTAGCTATCCGTCAACAATCAATCAAGTGGTCAACATGTTCTGCCTCAGTGGGAAACTATTGGGAAATTAAATTGCTTTCATTTGATCTAAACAGAGCAAACACACACACACACACACACACACATATATATATATATATATATATAATTAGATAGTTGAATTTTCGTGTTACAGTTTCTCACTTTTCTTTCATTGGACCTTCAAACCTTTTTTTCTTATATATATATATAGTTATTACTTACATTCTAACATTGGATTTACAATTTTATATATATATATATATATATATATATATATATATATATATATATATATATATATATAAATATATATATATTCATATATAATTACATATATATATATATATATATATATATATATATATATAAATATATATATATTCATATATAATTACATATATATATATATATATATATATATATATATATATATATATATATATATAATTAAAAATGAATGTTACCACAGAAACTCGTAAACAACTAGACAGAAAATAAGAAACCAATATACAATACGCGCATAATGCAGCAGACAAGTATATGGATAAATATTTGAAATGTAATAATAAGAATTATGTAAAAATAAATAAAATAAAAATACAATTCAAGTAATATTAACATCACCATAGAAGCAAATTTGTTTGGGTTAATTAGAATTAAATACTCAGACCTGAAGATGAATTTAATTCTGATTAATCATCGAATTTGGGAAGGTTCTGTTCTTTTCTCTTATCGGCATTATGGCCGTGAATTTGCTTCTATGGTGATGTTAATATTACTTGAATTGTATTTTTATTTTTTTTATTTTTACATAATTCTTATTATTACATTTCAAATATATATATATATATATATATAATTGCATTCTCATATATATATATATATATATATATATATATGAGAAAGCAATTTCGAACTAACCGCCATTTTTTGTGTAGTTTCAATTGATTATTCTCTATGTCTTAATCTTTTATCTTGAGCTAATTATTATTGCCTTTTCTCATTTTTGCCGTGTTTTCTTTTTCTTTTTATTTTTATTTATATTTATATAATTTTAATTGTGAATTTTGTATCCCAATATTCTTCTCATCCCCCTTTTCCGTTGTAGTGATATGTTACCTTCTATTTTTATCCTTAGCCTTGGTCTATAGTTACTCATTTGTAACAGATATGCTAGAGATGGGATTTTTTGTACATACAGTAGTTTATGCATAATTTTCGATTAAAATCTTTCAATTTATATATATATATATATATATATATATATATATATATATATATATATATATATATATATATATATAAATCCCATCTCTATATATCCCATCTCTATATAATCCCATCTCTCTCTCTCTATATATATATATATATAATATATATACCATATATATAGCTATCCAAATGGGAAAATGGAATACAATACAAATTGAAGAGTAAAGTACCACAAATTGGCTGGTCCTCAGCCCCCAGCCAATTTGTCGCTCCCGGGAGTATTGCCAAGGCGTAAAGCATTACATGACGGGGGAGTGGGGATCACAACTCCCCCCCCAGCCAATATATATATATATATATATATATATATATATATATATATATATATATATATATATATATATACAGGGTTGATAAAATAAAACTGTCCCGGAAAAATCTTCTAATGATCTCCTTGCTGTTTAGATTACGTTTTCAGAAATTCCGAAAAAACTTTTCCGGCCAGTTTTATTTTGGCAACCCTGTATACATAAATACATGATTCTGGCTCTTTGATTGGGACCCTCTTGAATGTCACTCCAGCCCCTCTGGAATTTCGTCTCTGGCTACAACCCTGAAACGATAATTTAGTTTCTATACAATGAGCTGCTGCCAGATTTTTTAAAATTAATTTTTGTTATTTTTAGCAATAAAATCGTTCTAAAAAAAGTGTAAACAGTATGGATATATGAGAAGAAGTTCTAGTGGTGACTCATCATACGGATATTTTATCTGTTTATATTTTACATTGTCAACCGGGTCACTTTTCCCAATACAAAATGCGTCTTTACCACCACAGCTCCCGCATAGGATTTGAGCATAAAGCCAGCGCCTTTATTGAAAGTATATTTGATTTTAAAGCTGGGGGAATCCGAAAAGGTTCATCTCTCTTCAAAGAATCCCTGCTGACTCCTGCTGAAGAAAAGGACAAGCATCGAAACCACCCCCTTCATGAACCCTTTCTTCTTCATTAAGAGTAGAAGTAGGAGTTCTTTTTAAAAAGCCCTGATGAGATTAAAAACACATCTTAAAAGGCCGTCTTAAGGTTGTTTTCTCCACAATTGCAGAAATCCCAGATTTAAAAAGGAAAGTTAACGGGGGAATAATGTACTGTATGTGTGGTCCCGGTACTGGGGAATGATGATACCCATTTTAGGGTGAAATGTAAAGGCGGGATTAGGAGGTAGTAAGGCAGGGTAAGTATGTTGCTTTTGTACTCACAAATGCCTCTTCTTAATATCAAGAAGTTTTAGATTTTATTTTTATTATTATTATTATTTACTTAGGATTAACACATTCTAAGTTTAGAATTGTATTTTTCCTAGCGTTGTAAAAAACCCGGGAATTTTGAGAAGCGAAAATAAGCCCGGGAATTTTGGGGAATAAATTTTGGAAATTTTGGTGGAAATAAACTAATTTACTCTTTTTACTTTCCCTGCAATCCATGGTAATGTATATGGAAAGTATTGGAATCATGCCGTAAATCACAACTCGAGTTTTTGAAGGATCTACACGTTTCGAGACCTCTAGAATACGGAAAAACTATTTTTAGCGTGACGTCTGTGTGTGTGCCTGTCTGTCTTGTGTGTCTGTGCAATGTATGTATCCACTCTTAACTAAAAACTAATGGACCGAATTTCATAAAATTTGGTAGGTAAGTCACTTGGGTTCGACTCTGGTGCTGATTAGTTTTTAGTAGGATTCGTAAAAACAGAACCCGACTTTTTTTGGCGAAATGGCCCGTGAAAATTTCATGTACCCACTCTAGCTAAAATACTAATTAACCAAATTTCACAAAATTTGATAGATAAGTTACTTGTAGGATGATCTGGTGCTGATTAGATTTCGGTACGATTCGGAAAAGAACAACCTGCCTTCTTTTTACGAAATGGCCCGCAAAAATCGCCAAAATCTAAAATAAAAGAAACTACGTATGCTCAAATATATCCTTTAAATACCTGTTTTATACTTAATATTTAACAAAGAAAAGAATAAGATCATTACACTAGGATTAGCCGTTCTCGAGATATTTTAAATTTTTCGTATTTTCTTAACGCCACCTTTGAAAACGAGTCCAGTTACCAAATGAGAACGAAAATTGAATTAAAAGTGAATTGAATTTAATTAAAATAAAGAGAACGTGTATATAAGTCTGCAGGGAAAGTCATGTGCTGCCCACATCAGTTTTTTTTTTCTTTTTTTTTTGTATGTTCTGGTCAATCCGGCACGTCAAGCAGTGTAAACCATAACGATTGATCGCCATTTAGATATATTTAGTAAATCTAAATGGCGTTAAATCTAAATGGCGTTAGATTAGTATTAGTTTAAAGGTAAAGTGTATTGAAAAAAGTTTTTAAAAATTTGAAATTACAAAAATGTTGTTGAAAATGGTCAAATTATACTAATCGCGAATTTAATAAAATTTTATTGAGACAAATATGGATTTCTAATCATCGTTCAATATTAAATGAATATAAATGGATTAATAATCACTTTGTAATAAGTATTTCATCGTTCGGGGTGCTTTTACTTTTAAAATATTTACAAATTAAATTAAAATTTATTTTTGGAATTAATTTTCATCTCGATATATAATAAGAAAGTCACATAGTTAAGAAAGAATTGGGGTTCTAACAAATCTCTCTGAAATTGCCATACTTTAGGTATTTATAATTCCGAATGCAAAAAAAAAAAAAAAAAAAAAAGATCTATCAAGCATAAAGCATTGACTATGAAACACGTTCCAACTACAACGCAATTTCATTTAAGCATCTCTACAATGCGATGCATTCAGAGGTAATATTTTTAAAATTATCACATATCACAATACTACAATAATTTATTATATTTGAAAACTTTATCGGAAAAAAATGGACTTTATTCAAATAACGTCATTAAAATATAAATTGCCTGGCTCTATAAAAAGCAGTAAAAATTTCATTTATAAACATTTGTTCTATTCCTTTCATTCATCACAATACTACAATAATTTATTTTACTTAAAAACTTAAAACCATGGAGGTAAAAGTAATTTAATCCTGTGTTTAAAACTTCACCGAAAATGTCTGCTATAAAATCGTTTGTTCTCAAATCAATGACTGTTTCATTCATATCAACTATATTGCAAACTCCAGCGCTAAATAATTTTACGTTAAAGAATTTCAGGAATTCTTATACAACTCAGCTTACAGCATGATGTGTTTACAATCTCCATAAGTGAAAATTAGGCTTCGTTGTAGAAATAATCAAAGTTTGATGATCATTTAAACTCAAATATATTGTAATTGCGTTATTTCAGAACATTGATACACAAAAATTAAGCAAAAATAAAGCGGTTTTAGGACGGACACAACCACAAATATAAATTACAAAGAACTTTAAAAATCACTATTTTGACACAAGATGGATACCATATTTTATTTTGAAGTGGGTCACGTGATCTCGTCGTATAATGGATGTCATTATTATTTTAATTTTTATTTAAAAAACTGCTGAATATATTTTTCTGAAATTTTTTTGTATATTTTATGGGATAATTTGAAAATTTCCTAAAATTTTCGAAACAATTTGTGAATTTTAAACTCGCTTAAAAAATGTTTGAAATATTAGGTCCCATAGGGTTCAATGTATTTCATTTTTTCAACCCGTGTTCAATCCAAAACTAATTGTTTGATATTATTCATTTATATTCCCATAGGTCCCACAGACCGTCTGAACAACATACTAAAATTTCGTTTTGATAAAGTCATTTTTACGGCAGTTATCGTGATAACGGACAGACAGACAGACAGACAGACAGAATGAACAAAGTCATAAACACTTTTCAACTATGTTGTAAAGTGTTAAAAAATAAAAATAAATAAATGTCAGTTTTGGTTCATACTCTTTCTTTTATAACGCAAAATGCTATGCCTGAAAATTCCCACCTTTTAAAAATTTTCAAAATTTCCAATTTTTTTCAAATTCCCTTCCAAAAACTTTCGGCTTACTTCCTAGAATAACTTTGCAACTCTAGTTTCTCCACGTCAGTGTCCGGGAGAGGAGGTGCAAAATTTGCTATGCTATATTATAGACGATTAAAATAAAATATTATATAAAATCCTGCTTTATAAAGTTAACTGTCATATCTTACTTTCCCTACAATAGGAAAAACAAGAAAGATCAATCATACATAAAGCATTGATTATATAACACTTTCCAACATCAATGCAATTTTATATAAACATCTCTAAAATGCGATACATTCCTCGGAAATATTTTTTAAATTATCACAATACTACATTAATTTATTATATTTGAAAACTTCATCAAAAAAAATGATTTTCATTCAAATGACGGCATTGAAATATAAATTGCCTGGTTTAAGCATCTCTAAAATGCGATACATTACTCGGTAATATTTTTAAAATTATCATAATACTAGAATAATTTATTACATTTGAAAACTTCATCGAAAAGAAATGAACTTTATTCAAATGACGTCATCGAAATATAAATCGCCTTTATATAAAAGCAGCATTTCATTCATTAACATTTTTCCATTCCTTTCATTCATTCCAATACTATAATATTTTATTTTATTTAAAAACTTAGCTCTATGTTTAAAACTTCCTCGAAAATTCGTCTGGTTCTCTGAATAAAATCAATGAATGTTCATTCATATCAGCTATATTGCAGACTCCATCAGCTAAATAATTTTGAGTTAAAGAAATGCAGCAATTCTTATACAGCTCAGTCTACATCTATTAGTATTTACATTCTCCATAAGTGAAAATTAGGCTTCATTGTAGATATAATCAAAGTTTGATGATCATTTAAACTCAAATATATTGTAGTTGCTTTGTTTCAGTATGTAGATGCACAGAATTTAAGCAAAAATAAAGCGGTTTAAAACGGATACAACACTAAATATGAATTTAAAAGAATTTTAAAAATCACGATTTTGACACAAGATGGATGCCCCATTTTATTTTGAAGTGGGCCACGTGATCTCTTCATATAAAGAGTGTATTTATTATTTTAATTTTTATTTAAAAACTATTGAATATATTTTGCTGAATTTCTTTTATATATAAAAATGAGATGATTATGAGATAATTTGATTTATGAGATAATTTGAATATTTCTTAAAATTTTCGAAGCAATTTGTGAATTTTAAATTCGCTTAAAAAATGTTTGAAAAATTAGGTCTCATGGGGTTCAATGTATTTCATTTTTTCAACCCGGGTTCAATCCAAAACTAATTGGGTGATATTATTCATTTATATTCCCATAGGTCCCACAGATCGTCTAAACAACATACTAAAATTTCGTTTTGATAAAGTCATTTTTACGACAGTTATCGTGCTAACGGACAGACAGACAGACAGAATGAATGAACAAAGTCATAAGCACTTTTTAACTATGTTGCAAAGTGTTAATAAAAAGTAAAGGGAAAGTGTTGGAATCGAGTAAAAAATCGCAACTCGATATTTCAACGATCGACGTTTCGAGCACGCTGGATCCTGAAGAGACTATTTTTTGTATGACGTCTGTGTTTGCGTGTCTGTCTATACAATGTATGAATCCCATAGAAGAAGAAAATTGAGTGGATATCAAAATATTAAAACACGCGGCCGTGGCTAGCAGACAACGCTATAATGTTAATTGGACAAAAGAAGGACTGTGAAATGTAGCTATTCAAAAGTATTGAGCTTTTGGTATTTTCGGTATTTTTTTACTGCACTAGGGGGCTTTGCCCCGTGCTAGCTACGCCTCACTGACCCCACAGAGCCGTAGCCAGGGATGAAATTGAAGTGAGGTTGGAGGGAAATTCAGTCTTACAGGAGGGGCTCACCCAAAACATAATTAATCATTTGCATTTAATAACCATAATAGTTACTATTTTATTTCAGGTCATATAAATTATTAGCAAATAATTGCAAATTAATATTTGCAAGCAAAGATCTGATTATTGATATCCATTATAGCTACTGTACATCAATATTAATATATAATAATTCCAATTGATTAAGCTATTAATAATTTGCAAAAACATTCTGAAAGTTAATAGAAGTTAATGCTTAATAAATTAACTCTGATCAGTTGATTTTGTCTCTATAACAGTGAACTAACTCTACAGTAAGTATCCTAAATACTATTGTCATAATTTTTAAATAAAATCTGATGTGGGCAGCACATGACTTTCCTTATATAATGCAATGAATTTACTAATTTTACAGTAAAAAAAAAATATATTATTTCTATAGTAGATAGTTATATTCTTTCCAAGATACTAAATTTCCGTCAATGAGTCGTCATTTTCATTGATTTAGTGTCATTTTTATCCATTTGGCGAGTTTTTCGTTAATTTAGCAACATTAAAAAAAATCGCCAAGTTGGCGACATTCCACCAAATTCGTCGCCAAAATCTCGCCAATCGTTATGAACGAAGAAATAAGTTATTCTTACAGCAGATAAATTACTATTGGCGTTTAAATCCAAAAGTATTACTTACAGTATCTTTTTTCATGAATGGAACGAACTAGATCCACGAGAATGATGTCACCTAATTTATCGCATGGTATTACATATGAAAAGTGAACATGTTTCTCAATAGGAATTTTTTTTTAATTTTATGATTTTTTGATAATTATTTTTTAAAAATGTGCAATATCTCGAGAACGGTTCATGTTAGTGTTCTAAAATTTATGTCAATCGTTTTCTAATGAAGAATTACATAATAAATATCTATTTGCGTAACTTTATTAGAGGTTTTGATTTTATGACAATTTTTTCAATATTTCACTCGAAAATTTAGGGGTTCTGAACATTCGATTGCGTATAAAAACAGTAGGCTTCCAGTGTTTACGGATTGTAATTTTTGTACCAAATTTCGTTTGAATCCGTCCATTCGCTCGTCAGTTATCGTCTCCACAGACTCACTGACACACACAGACATACACACACTTTCACACACACACACACATACTTTCACACACACACACACACACACCCATACTTTCACACACACACACATACTTTTGCACACACACACACATATATTCACACAAACACACATACTTTCACACACACACACATACTTTCACACACACACACGCACACACACACATACACACACACACAGACATCACTTTAAAAATGTTCAATTCGTGATCAGGGATGTTTGAAACGTGCTCTCCCATCGAAAACTCGAATCCGAATTTTCGAGGTATGAAGGCTGAGTATACCTTTTGGGGGGGCTAAAGGCTGAGTATATCTTTGGGGGGGGGGACTTAGTGCCCTCTGCCCCTGCCGTCCGACCCAGGCCGTCCGACTCGTTCTAGGACACTAACAGCTGTTTGGACGGCCGAAAGAAATATGTGTGTGTTGAAGACCCAGACCTTACGACTCACCCTAGGACGTGAGCAACTATTTGGACGGCCGGGAAATATGTGTGTGTGCAAAAATTCAAGAAAATCATCTCGGTAGAAGCGTGTCGAAAACTAATTTCACCATTTAACCCATACAAACAAACAGAGAAACAACCAAACCTACAAATAAAAGAGTGCTTAATGGTTCGGAGTGCTTAGTCCCAGAATCCCATATATTCGCTGAAAAGCATCCGGACAAATTATCGCCCATCCTATATAAGACGAAATAGCATGTCCCTTAGCACTACTTTCATGAGGTCAATACCATGAATGCAGTGGGGTCACTTGCAACTACAGACATCAATGAAAAATGTGCTCTTTTTTAATGTCCAGGTTCATTTTCAAGCAGTAAAAAAGTTATTGACTGATTTGCTGATTACACCTCTTAGCTAGATGTGACATCTTCTTTGCATACTGCACGCGCAGAGCTGTAAATCGATTATATCCCCCCATCCCCCCTGATGATGCCTTGGAGCATGCCATCTCAGGGTCAGGTGCTACCAAGCACTTTCCCACGTTGCCCCCGATGCCATAAAACTTGACGCCTCCCTCCCCCTGGACGCTTCTCTCTCTTCTTCAACCTTGCTTGTTTTGTCTCATGCTGCCAATGGCCGAAAAATGTGGCCATTACTCCAGAATCATGGCTGCCCTTCTGATACGGTCATTCAGCGGCCCTTTATGTTGTTATCGATGAAGATCTATTCGAAAGTTGCGACTATTTTCTCCTCAGTCTGGGAACGAGTAGTGTGGGTTGCGTCAAGTGAATTGTTATTGGTGAAATCAGGGATTTTCCCAAAGTCTGCAATGTCTACATTTTGAAGTGGGGGGCTATGGTAAGACTGGCGCCATATTGTTTTGACACTGGACCTTTGTAAGAAACAAATAAAAGAAGTAAGATCTGATATGGGCAGCACATGACTTTCCTGGAAACATAAGTTCGTTGGTTCTTTCTTCCTGTCACAATTCATTAAATTGGGTTCAATTGCACTATCGCACAAAACAACAATTATAATTATTTTCAATGACACTGAATTGGCGACGCCGCAAAAATGCGAAAAACTACAATATTTTGAGAAAGGTTAATTATAGTAGGGTTTTTAACACTTTACAACATAGTTGAAAAGTGTTTATGACTTTGTTCGTTCTGTCTGTCTGCCCGTTCGAACGATAAATGCCGTAAAAAATGAGTTTATCAAAATGAAATTTTAGCATGTTGTTCAGACTGTGGGACATATGGGAATGTAAATGAATAATATCACCCAATTAGTTTTGGATTGAACCCGGGTTGAAAAAATGAAATACATTGAACCCTATGGGACCTAACTTTTCAAACATTTTTTAAGCGAATTTAAAATTCATAAATTACTTCGAAAGTTTTAGGAAATATTCAAATTAATCTGTAAAATTTGCATCACGTCTGATTTCAACCAGCAGAAACAACATAAATCTAGTTTCCCGTACCATCCTAGGATTTTCCGTCCCTTTATTCTGTTCTGCTCTGAATTTGGTTTCAGGCCTGCTCACTCTAATGTTTCTTCTTTATTTAACCGGATTCGGTCTGATAAGCTGGGTGATAAGGATGACTTTAAAAGCTTTGCTGGGGTGTATGTGGTTCCCCTGTTGTCCATTGATGGCAACTTTAAATTTAATATTGGCAGTACAAAACCGTATTGGTATCCGTTTGGCAGAACATGCTAGGGATGTCAAAGGTGGTAAACTTTCTACGGCCCTTGCTCATTTTGTTGTTAAAGAAAATTTCAGGCCCATTTTTGAAAGAACTTTCCTTCTTATGCGTTGTAATAACCCTCGTAATATTCTCCTTTTTGAGTCCCTCTTTATTTATGTTTTCCGCGAGTCGATTTGTAATTTTGAACCCGTTCAGATTTTACGTTATGCTTGGCGACTCACTCTAGACTCCATGCAATTCAAGTCTCTTCATAGTTATCTTTGACGTCATCCTCTCGGGGATTGGACCTGATTGCCCCCATTTTTTTTTAAATTTGAAAATTCTGTAATAAAATTGTAAATTTTCACTGTTCTTTTCGTGATTTATGCTCGATTTTTTGAATCAGTGCAAAATGTTTTGTATTTTTGGATTCTCCTTAGATAAACGTTAAGTTTATTGATAATTGTATTTATGCAAATTTGTCACCTTTTCTGAGTTTGTTTGAACGACCATTTCTATTTTCCATGTAAGCCACTGATGAAGAACGTATTTACGCTCGAAAGCGCTCTGGCCCTTTAAAGTTTTGTACGTCTTAAAGAAGTGAAATAAAGATATTCTGTAAAAAATATGAAAAAAATTTCAACAAAATATATTTGGTAGTTTTTTAAATAAAAATTAAAATAATAATAACATCCACATTCAGGAGCGGCAAATAGGGGACGCGAGAGGGCCCGGTAACGCCCCCAAATTTTTCCTCGCTGTCTATCGGCTTCTCTCTTTTTTATCGACTGTCCACTGGTCAGTTTTCTCACGCTATGGAGCTTCAAAAGCGCCAACCTTCACAGTGAAGTTCCCAATTCCGGCTGGAACGAATCCTTTTCAACTTGAAAATATTGGGGTGATGTTATCCTTTCACTTGAAAATTTCAAGTGTCCGATTAAATTTATGTGTAGTTAGCTCATACTCATCCATTCCTTCCGCTAGAAATGCATTTCAGCAGCTCAATGCATTATATTCTTTCATAAAAACAGCCTATAAAAGACATGCTATTTTCGAAAAGATTCGCTCATCAACAAATACTTTTTCTGGAGGCTCTTCAACTCTACAATCACTAAGTGATACGAGGTGGTCTTCCAGAGTTAAAACCATAAAAGCATTACTTGATAATTTGGAAGTGGTGATTTTAACACTAGAAGAATTATTTAAAAACGATTCTCTCAATGGTGAAAGAGCCGAGACCCTTTTAACATGCATGACATCGTTCGAATTTTTGTTCACTTTGTTTGTATTGAAGCAGTGTTTTTGATCAATGCAATACTCTCTCAAAGCATCTTCAGTCATCTGATCTTAATTTTCAGGCTCCCTCAAACTTTGGCTAAAGCTGTATTGAAACTGTTAGTTCTTTTCATACTGATGCATATTTCAATCAAGTGTGGAGTTTTGTGACAGAACTTGGCGAAAAAAATTCTTATTCTGGACCAAAACTGAAAAGGCGTAAGAAAATTCCAAGCGAATTCGAAGGCAGTGAAGAAGATCTCCATGATGATGTTAAATCATATCACAGAATCAATATTCAATATGAAATTATAGATTCAATAACTAACGAAATTGAGACAAGATTTAATGAGAACAATATATATGTTTTGTTTGCCTTTTAGTTCAGTATTATCCGGATCAGATGTCGAAAAAGAAAAAGAAAATGTTTCAACCATATGTAAAGTATATGACTTCCAGAAAGAGAAATTGCTGTGTGAATTGCGACTGTTTTATTCAATGGGGAAAAATGAAAACATAGACCATCCCAATTTTAAAAGTCGCCTAGATTACTTTAAAGAGCGGAATTAAAAAAAAAAAATGTGTTTCCTGTCATAACATTATTAGTTAAATTATTTTTGACTGTGCCAATTAGCTCAGTCAGTTGTGAAAGGTCTTTATAGTGTTTCATCTTTATCTTTTTTAGCTATAAAACAAAATATAGTACTGGATTATGATGATATTGTAACAAAATTTTCTCTTCTTCCAGACTCTTAAGAATCGGCGTTTAAAATAAAAGGTAAATAAATATAGATATTTGCATTTATTAAAATCATGTTAACAACAATTATGTCAACACAATTATGTACAAAAATTATGTAAAAAATAATTATTTTTCTCAACATCAAATCAATTTTGTGACCCTCCCCCCCCCCCCCCCTGTTAACAAACACTTTATTTATTCCATATTGTGGATTTTCATACATACAAATCTCGCACCCCCAAATGGAATGCTAAAATGCCGCCCCTGCCCATATTATATGAAGCGATCACGTGACCCATTCCAAAATAAAATATGGCATCCATCTTGTGTCAAAATCGCGATTTTTAAAGTTCATTTTAATTTATATTTAGTGTTGCATCCTTCCTGAAACCACTTTATTTTTGCGTAATTTCTGTGCATCTATATTCTGCGCCAACGCAATTACAATATTTTTTTTAGTTTAAATGATCATCAAACTTCGATTACTTCTACAACGAAGCCTAATTTTAATGGTTGCAAAATGTAAACAAGTGATTGTAAGATGAGTAGTCTAAGAATTGCTGAATTTTTTTAACGTGAAAGTACTTAGCTCTGGAGTCTGGAATATAGCTGATATTAATGAAATATTCATTAATTTTACATAGAGAAGCAGACGATTTTATATCATTGTCTTTTTCGATGGCGTTTTAAGCATGGAGTTAAGAAGTACTTTTACCTCCATAGTTTTAAGTTTTTAAGTAAAATAAGTTATTGTAGTATTGTGATAATTTTAAAAAATATCACCTCTGAATAAAAGGAATGGAATAAAAGTGTATGAATGAAATATTCACTGCTTTTACATAGAGAGCCAGGCGATTTATATTTCGATGACGTCATTTGAATAAAGTTCATTTTTTTTATGAAGTTCTAAGTTTTCAAATATATATAATAAATTTTTGTAGCATTGTGATAATTTTAAAAATATCAACGCTGAATGTATCGCATTTTAGAGATGTTTAAATAAAATTGCATTGCAGTTGGAAAGTGTTTCATAATCAATCCTTTATGCATGATTGATCTTTCTTGTTATTTCCAGATAGTGTACCGTTGGTATTCGTTTATTTGTACATACTCATGTGTAAAACATGCATTTAATTGTTATATTCGCAGTTTTTTATTTTTTTATTTTGAAAATTTTTGAGGGCCATTTCGCTAAAAAAAAAAAATCTGATGTGGACAGCACATGACTTTCCTCATATAATGCAATGAATTTACTACTTTTACAGTAAAAAAAATAGATTATTTTCATACTAGATATTTATATTCTTTCCAAGATATTGAATTTTCGTCAATGAGTCGTCATTTTTATCTATTTGGCGAGTTTCTCGTTAATTTAGCAACATTTAAAAAAGTCGCCAAGTTGGCAACATTCCACCAAATTCGTCGCCAAAATATCGCCAAGCGTTATGAACGGAGAAATAAGTTATTCTTACAGCGGATAAATGACTATTGGCATTCAAATACAAAAGTATTACTCAAAGAATCTTTTTTCATGAATGGAACGAGCTAGATCCACGAGAATGATGTCACCCAATGTATCGCATGATACTACATATGAAAAGTGAACATGTTTCTCAATAGGAAATATTTTTTTTATATGACTTTTTTATAATTTTTTTTTAAAATGTGCAATATCTCGAGAATGGTTTATGTTAGCGTTCTAAAATTTATGTGAATCGTTTTCTAATGAAAAATTACATAAGAAATGTCTATTTGCGCGTAACTTTATTTGAGGTTTTGATTTTTTGAAGATTTTTTTAAAATTTCACTCGGAAATTTAGGGGGTTTCTAAACATTCGATTGCGTATAAAAACAATGGGCTTCCAGTGTCTACGGATTGTAATTTTTGTACCAAATTTCGTTCGAATCGGTCCATTCTTTCGTCAGTTATCGTTTCCACACACACACAGTCTCACTGATACACACACATATACTTTCACACATACAAAAACACACAGACATCACTTCAGAAATGTGCGATTCGTGATCAGACATGCTTGAAACGTGCTCTCCCGTCGAAAACTCGAATTTGAATTTTCGACCCCGTCACAATACTTATGTATATAATATGTCCTTATACATTATGTATATAAGGAAAGTAAAATGGAAGGTTCTTTTTTTTGAACGGTATCCAAATATAATCAGCACCAGGGTAACTCACAAGAAACTTATCTACTAAATTTTGTGATATTTGGTCAATTGGTTTTTCAACTAGAGTGTTTATAAATTATTATTGCCGGCCATCTTGCAAACAAAAAAATGAAACCCAGATTCTTTCTTTTATCCGAATCATACCAAAATCGAAACAGTACTAAGATAACCCACAACTGACTTATCAACCAAATTTTGTGATATATGGACAATCAGATTTTTAAACAGAGTGGACCTTTAAATAAAGTGACGATAAAAAAATATCGTCTGCATATGAGAGGCTATCGACAAAATTTCATGAAATTCAGTGCAGCCGTTTTCCCGTAATGATGAGACACACGCACAAACTCACATACAGGCCGATTTTCAATTTTATTTATATAGATTGTGACAGTTTTGAGGGCCGTTAAGGAAAGTATTGCGACGGGGTCGAAAATTCGAATTCGAGTTTTCGACGGGAGAGCACGTTTCAAACATCCCTGATCACGAATCGAACATTTTTGAAGTGATGTCGGTGTGTGTGTGTGTGAGTCAGTGAGTCTGTGGAGACGATATCTCACGAATAGAGCGATTCGAATGAAATTTGGTACAAAAATCACAATCCGTGAATACTGGAGGTCTATTGATTTTAAGCACAATCGAATGTTCAGGACCTCCCTAAATTTTCGAGTGAAATTTTGAAAAAATCATCAAAAAATCATCAAAACCTTTGATAAAGTTACGCAAATAGACATTTCTTATGTAATTTTTCTTTAGAAAACGATTACATAAACTGTAGAGCTATAGCAATAACCGTTCTCGAGATATTGCACATTTTTCAAATAAATTTATCAAAAAATCAAGAAAAATGAAAAAAATATTAACTCTTAAGAAACATGTTCTCTTTTCATATGTAATATCATGCGATAAATTGGGTGACATCATTCTCGTGGATCTAACTTGTTAACTTGTTCCATTCACGAGAAAAAATTCTTTGAATAATACTTTTATATTTGAACGCCAATAGTCATTTATCTGCTGCGACGAATTTGGCGGAATGTCGCCAACTTGGCGACTTTTCAAATGTTGCCAAATTAACGAAAATCTCGCCAAATGGATTAAAATAACGCCAAATTAATGAAAATGACAACTATTTGAAGAAAATTCTATATCTTTGAAAGAAAATAAGTATCTGCTATAAGAATAACGTTTTTACTTTCCTTATATACATAATGTAGTATAAGGAAAGTATTGTGACGGGGTCGAAAATTCGAATTCGAGTTTTCGACGGGAGAGCACGTTTCAAGCATCCCTGATCACGAATCAAACATTTTTGAAGTGATGTCTGTGTGTGTGTGAAAGTATGTGTGTGTGTGTGTGTCAGAGTGAGTCTCTGGAGACGATAACTGACGAACAAATGGACCGATTCGAACGAAATTTGGTACAAAAATCACAATCCGTAAACACTGGAAGCCTATTGTTTTTAAACGTAATCGAATGTTCAGAACCCCCTAAATTGTCGAGAGAAATTTTGAAAAAAATCGTCAAAAAATCAAAACCTTTACTAAAGTTACGCAAATAGACATTACTAATGCAATTTTTTTAGAAAACGATTGAGATAAATTTTAGAACGCTGGCATGAACCGTTCTCGGGATATTGTACATTTTTTAAATAAATTTAACAAAAAATCCCATAAATTAAAAAATATATATTAACTGTTGAGAAACATATTCAATTTCCATATGTAATATCATGCGATAAATTGGATGACTCATTCTCGTGGATCTAGCTCGTTCCATTCATGAGAAGAGATACTTTGAGTAATACTTTTGTATTCGAACGCCAATAGTTATTTATCTGCTATAAGAATAACTTATTTCTCCGATCATAACGCTTGGCGAAGTTTTGGTGTCGAATTTGGCGGAATATCGCCAACTTGGCGACTTTTTAAATGTTGCCAAATTAACGAAAAACTCGCCAAATGGATAAAAATGACTCTAAATCAATGAAAATTGCGACTAATTGTCGAAAATTCAATATCCTGGAAAGAATAAGTATCTACTATAAAAAAAAAACTGTTTTATTTTACTGCAAAAGTAGTAAATTCATTGCATTGTATAAGGATAGCCATGTGTTGCCCACATCAGATTTTTTTCAAATAAGAAAGCACATAAAATAATTATTTATTTAACATTAAAAAATGTCCTGATTTTTTAATAATTAATATTTTCAAAAATTCATTCCAAAATTGAAGAGGGGGGGGGAGGGATTCCAAACACTCAATCGCGTTTCAAATCAATAGGATATTCGCTGATTTTAATGATCGTATAATTAGTACAGATATACTTTCCACAGACTGACAGACTCGCACACACTAACACACACAGACGTTACCTCGAGAACGTTCGATTGGAGTTCAAGGTGCAGAGTCCGCTTCGGCAATAAGAGCTTGCAATATCGTCCCAGTAGCTCAACGGTAAAACATCGGCTGGCCAGTTCAGAGATCTAGGGTTCGATTTCCGTTTGGAGCACCAAGGATCTTTACATAGGGATGTTCGAAACTTGCTCTTCTGCAGAAAACTCAAATTCGAATTTTTGCCCCATCAGATTGCTTTTCCTATACATTATACTATGTAAAAATCTAATGTAAATAGCACATGACTTTCCTTACATGAGGCAATCATTTTAATCCTCTTACAACGACACAATGATGCACATGGTTCCATTGGGACCGACGTGAAAACTTATTGGCGGTTTCTCAAATTTTAAATCAAATGACCCTTGCATTTTTCAAAGGATTTAAGTCTAATTTAAATTTCATTCAGTCAGATTATCTGGCACAATAAGACGTCTGAAATGCGAAAATGAAGCAAATTATTGTTAAGTACAAAATTTTTTCCCCCTAGATAATTGCTTATTTCATTTATTTTACTTTTGTAGGCACAACATTATTATATATAATACTAGCCGCCTTCGGCGACCAGCCTGTTTTCACTACCCTTGAAAATTCTGACCGTGGCAAACTCGCTGGCTGCATAATCCCGTAGAGTTAACAAAGTTTGTTTCAGTTTAATGACGTTAAAACTAATAATGAAATTTTGAGATGATAAATAATGTCCTAGGGGGGGGGGGGGGGGTTCTTGAAAATCGATTTGTAAAGTGAATTTATTCTAATTTATTCTAATATTTGTGAACTGTGAGATTCTGAGAATTTCTGTACCTGTAACCCTAGGAAAAATGAAAAGTAATTTATTTCGAAAATAATAATTTATTAAAATAAAATAGATGAATAACTTATTCAAATAAAATGGATGGTTTGTTTTAGTTTAATGACGTGCATTCATTATTTCGCAGGCACAAATGCGTATCTGACGCAACCTCGTCTGAACCGTGACGTCATAACCTCGCCCACCCCCCCACCATAGAAACACCATGCGTCTACGCGCGCATGTGGATGAAAAATCGATCTCTTCTTTCGCGGTTTGGCCGAGAAATTGAAAATCATTACTTCCTTAAAATCCGGATCGTGCGGCTACTTTTTCTTATTTCTCGACATGATTGGGCTTGTAAGAAAGCCTGATCTTTGAGTTTTCTAAAAATGTAAATTATTAGCCGAAATTGTCGGTACTTTTCCCGACGCGAGGATATAAAAACGAAAGTTTGTTTTTTTTAGTCGAAAGTGACTTTTGTTTTAAAATCTTTAAAAAATATTAGAATTTGCCCCTGAGATTTGAAATTGATATATTTTTACTCGCAATTGTCCGCTCTTTCCGGTCGTGTGATTTGTTTTTTTCTACGACGTCTGGATGGTGGAGAAAAAAGGGGAAAAAACCGTCGAAATCTCATAAAATATTAATTAGCAAAAAAAAATAATTCAAATTTTAAAAATCGGTTTTCACGTGTCCCCCCCCCCACCCCTCCCCCCGGGTCACCGATTGTCAAATTTCGTAGCTCTGCGACGCGTGGTCGCTGGACCTATAGTGTATAAGCCAGACGGACAGACATTGCTTTTATTATATAGATACAGACACTGTGTGAATTTCCAACTCAATTATCTTTACAAAAATAACAAAAAATGTTAAATGTATTTTTAGGTATTTTTATCAATGTTAAAAATGTCAACCAATTTCTCTTTAAATCATTTCTGTGTTGAAATCTTGTATTCAGAATACAATAAACAGTTTGAGGGGTAACTTTCTATATACGCGACTTTATAGAAGTAAACAGAGAATGAATAAGGAAAAATCAAGAAATAATAACAATATAAGGTTCCAAGAAATAGTAGCAACAATCTGATGTGAGCAGCACATGACTTTCCGTGCAGACTCAAAATCATTTTTTTTCTTTATTTCTTTAATAATTCATTAAATTGAGTTTAATTGCACAAAATAACACTAAATTTGCATTTTTAATTCAATTTCTGTTTTTATTTGGTAATTGGACATTTTTCTAAAAGTGGAATAACTAAATGCGAAAAATATCAAACATCTCGAGAACGGTTAGTCCTAGAGTAATAGAGTTGTTCTTATTATTTTCCTCAACAAAAATTATATATAAAACAAGCATTTAATTGATATATTTGAACATACGTAGCTTTTTTTTTTAGATTTTGACGATTTTTGAGGGCCATTTCGTAAAAAAAGGAAGGTTGTTCTTTTCCGAATAATACCAAAATCTAATCAGCACCAGAGTATCGTACAAGTAACTTATCTACCAAATTTTGTGAAATTTGGTCAATTAGTATTTTAGCTAGAGTGGATACATGAAATTTTTACGAGCTATTTCGCAAAAAAAAAGGCTGGTTCTGTCTTTACGAATCGTACCAAAAACTAATCAGCACCAGGGTCATACCCAAGTGACTTACTTACCAAATTTTGTGAAATTCGATCCATAAGTTTTTGAGTTAGAGTGGATACATACATTACCCAGACACACAGACAGTCACACAGACACACACACAGAGTCACGCTAAAAATAGTTTTTTCGTATTCTAGAGGTCTCGAAACGTGTAGATCCGTCGAAAACTCGAGTTGCGATTTTCGGCATGATTCCAATACTTTCCCTTACATTACCATGTATAGCAGGGAAAGTAAAAAACAAAATTTGTGCATATATGCGTACATTTTCTTTACTAAATACGCACAAAAATATTAGGAATTCTTGGAACCCATAACAAAATTAAATTAACCCATAACCGCGAAGTCAGCGCCACTGAAAGAATCCCACAATGCTTCTGCAATTGGCTTAACACCACATACATTGAAAATAGAAGCTTTTGGCAATTTAAGAACCCAAACACTATGAACTTATTCATACTCATGATCAAGATTCTCGTCAAAATGTAATTGGCATTCAAATAATATCTTAAAGTGACTATTGACAAATTCTACGAAGTTAAAATACAACTATCACAAAAAGTATCTTTTATCGTGAATGGAACAAACTAAATCCACGAGAATGCTCTTAACAGATTTGTTGCATAATATTGGATGTGGAAAGTGGGCATATTAAATAATGTGTTTTAATTTTATAATATACTAGCAGCGATTACCCGGCGTTGCTCGGGATTTACAATGCAAAACTCGGATAAAAATTACACCGGAACATATAGGGTCGTGAATCTTATACATTGTTTTTTCACTGTGAAAGAAGTAAATTCATTGCATTATGTAAGAAAAAAGATGGATTTGATCGGCCGCTCTTTAGCCAATCAGATCCATTGGATCATACATGCATACTTTTCTTCTTTATATATATATATAGATAGATAGATATTTTATATTCCTTTATTTTTATTATTCAAATTAATAAAATTTGTTGAGTAAGCCTGTGAAAAATAAACCATGGTGATAGAGTTTCCATTTAAATTCATATTTCAAACATGCGATTTTCAAAAGATTTTCAAGTTAACTAATACGTTCAATAAACTCCCACAAAACTCAGAGATTTAATTGACTTTCACGTTTTAAACCAATGATTTCCAACCTTTTTCATTGGGAATCATGGATAAAAAGTAAAAGTTTCGTTTTCCATTAATATCTCGGTAACTCCTAGTCTTAGAAACTCGAAACTTAGACTAAATTTATGGAGGGCTATTTCAAAACTACCCACAAAATTTCATTAAATTTGGTACAGACAGCTGTTCTCCCGTGCTGATGAGACAAACGAAAGTTTCGTTTTTCATTAATATCGAGACAAGCCCTGCTGTTAGAAACTCAAAAAATCTGATGTGGGCAGCACATGACTTTCCCTGCAGATTTATATTCACGTTCTCTTTATTTTAATTACATTTAATTCACTTTTAATTCAATTTTCGTTCACATTTGATAATTGGACTTCTTTTCAAAGGTGGCGTAGAGAAAATAAGAAAAACTAAATTATCTCGAGAACGGCTAGACCTAGTGTAATGGGGTTGGTCTTATTCTTTTCTTCGCTAAAAATTACGTATTAAACCAGCATTTAATGGCTATATTTCAGCATACGTAGTTCTTAAGTTTAGGTTTTGATGAATTTTGCGAACCATTTTGCAAAAAAAGGCAGGTTATTTTTTTCCAAATTATACCAAAATCTAATCAGCACCAGGGTAGCCTACAAATGACTTATCTACCAAATTTTGTGAAATTCGGTCCATTAGTTTTTCAGTTAGAGTGGATAAAAGCTTTTGCGGGCCATTTCGCAAAAAAAGGCGGGTTCTTTTAACTCGAGTCATACCCAAAACTAATCAGCACCAGATTCGTGCACAAGTGACTTACCTATCAAATTTTATGAAATTCGGTCAGTTAGTTTTTTAGTTAAAGTGGATACAAAATCTGCACAGACAGACACACACACAGACGTCACGCTAAAAATAGTTTTTTCGTATTCTAGAAGCCTCGAAACGTGTAGATCCGTCGAAAACTCGAGTTGCGATTTTCGACATGATTCCAATACTTTCCCTATACATTACCATGTATTGCAGGGGAAGTAAAAATAGACTAAATTGTTAGTGGGGCTATTTCAAGACTACCCACCAAATTTCATCGAATTCGGTTCAGCCGTTCTCTCGTGATATTGGATATACATACATACATACATACTTTTCTTCTCTCTCTATATATAGATAATAATAATAAATAATAAATAATAATTTAGAAAACTTATTTTAATTTTATGTTTTTAATTTCCTTATATGCATAGTATAATATATAAAGTATTGTGACGAGGTCGAAAATTCGAATTCAATTTTTCGAAGGAAGAGTACGTTTCAAGCAGCCCAGTACTCGAATCGAACGTTTTTGAGGTGATGTCTGTGTGTCTGTGAATTCATGAAGACAATATCTCATGAGAGAAGGGAGCGTTTCGACCGAAATTCGGTAAAAAAAATTACAATAAGGAAGCCTATTAATTTTAAACCCAATCGAATGTTCGAAAGCTCCCCCCCCCCCCCTCCCCCTCCCGCGAAAAAAAAAGCATGAGATATTTTGTTTCGTTTTTTTAAAAATGAGGAGTTTAAATGACCTTGAAGATTCTGAAGATTATTCTGGAGAATGATTGATGAGGTTTAAACAGAATAGATGGAAATATACGTATTCAAATACATATTCAAGTACGTATTTATGTGTCACCAGGCAAGTTTATAGATAAACTTGAATCTAAAATCTCGTCAGATATGTTGCATGAGCTTTATTTATATCCCACAAACAAGTTCGTAAAATAATTTGATATTTTGAAGCGAAGAATCCAGGTGATATCGGGATTTATTTTGAATGTCGGGTATTGTTTTGAAAATCAAGATGTTGAATGATATTCCAGAGAAAGAGCTATCAGATAAAATATTTAAGATATAAATGTCGTTACTTTAAAACATATTATATATTGTTTTAAAAAAAATTTCTAAAAATGTGTAAACAGCCTCTGTAGAACCAAAGAAAATCATTCCAGTATCAAAAAATCTGATGTGGGCAGCACATGACTTTACTTATATAATGCAATGGATTTACTACTTTTACAGTTAAAAAAAATTGTTATTCTTATAGTAGACTAGCAGCATACCCGTTCTTCGTACGGAGTATATAATATAAAGAAATTTATAATTCGCAATCATGTGCACATTCTGTTAAAATATTAAATTTATTGCTCATAAAGAGAAGTTTAAGAATATCTGTTCTCACTATGCAAAATTATCTTCACGGGCAGATCTGAGGAATAAAACATCCTGGCCCCTTTTGTAAGCAAATTTACAAAAAAAAGGGAATTGAATCAATATATGCAACCCCGTACTACTTATATTGTCGCAGATTAGAAAATATGCCAGTGTGTTAGTAGAAGCTTACTCATATTGCAATATGAGTCTCAAAAGTATTTGCCAAAATAAAAGAGATGACGTAAAAAATTGAAAGTATCAAAATCCCCGTAATCTTAATACCAGAAGGTCGTAATTGATTCCAATATATGCCAATATATATCAAAATGTATGCCAATATACCTGTACTACTTATATTCTCGTAGATTAGAAGATATACCCATGCATTTGTAGAAGATTACTCGTATAACGTACTATATATGAGTTTCAACAATTTTCGTCTTAATAAAACAATTCCATAACAATTTGAAAATATCAGTAATCCCTGAATCAACAGTCCCCGAAAATATCAATAATAATGATGTTTAAACCTGAAGACCGTAATTGATATTATCCAGTCAAAAATTCAATGTCAATGAAATTTATTTTATATACATATTTTTACTATTCAAATCGGAAAAGATTTAATAAAAATCATACACCGCATAACATATTGGATCCGTTGCTAAGCGACTTGATATCATTTGCTTTAAATAAATAGATGGAAACCCTATCATCTGAATAATGCAATCTCCATGGAAGGTTTGGCGATATTTTCGTCAATTTAGCTATAACTTAAAAAATCGCCAAATTTATCGCCAAGTGGGACTGTAGAGCTGATAGTCCCATTTTGCGACAAATTGACGAAACATCATCACAATACTATCCGCTAACAAAGCATAATTAATTTCATTTATTAAGCGCGATTTTATCAATTTCATGATATTTTTATGGATTTAGAAATATTTTTACCAATTTGGTGATATTAAAAAAATTCCTTAAATGTGTTACTAAGTAGGATGGATGGACTGACCGACAAATGCTACAGAAACATCATTTCAGTACTTTATTCTAAAAAAACAAATTTAATTTAATTTCATTGATTTGGGTCATTTTTATCAATTTGGAGACATTTCCACTAATTTGGTAAAGTTTAAGAAAAGTTACCAAGTTATTTAGAGATATTCCTCTAAATTCGTAGCTCTGAATTTGCAGACCTGAAGAATAAAATATCCTGATCCCGTTTGTATATACTAAATGAAAACACTAAAATTGTATTATAAGATACACCCGTTCTAATCTTTTTCTGCTTCAACAATCGGCTAAATGAATTTATTGGGTAAACACAATATATGAGTTTATTAGCTAAACACAATATATATGCTTTAAACCTCTTTGCTAAAATAAATGAAATTGATGTACGCAGTCCGCAATATATATAATTAAAAGAACAATCAAACCGTTCATTTATAAAATATATTTTTACATCCATTTATTTATTATACAAACAGAAAAAATAATAATAAATATTAACAACACGTTTAATTTCATTCCGTTGTCGAACAACACTATATAAGATAGAATCTTCCTCATAAAATGCGAAATTAAATAGCTATTTTGATTTCTTTATACTTTACATCGTTTTAAGCTTGTGAAAGATGAATCATGGAGGTAGATTTTTCCATTTAAATTCATGTTTCAAACAATTCATGTTTTCCTATAGTGACTAATTAATGCAAAAATCCTGCACCAAACTCGGAAATAAAGTTTTATTTCATTTCGCCGTTTTAAACAAACGATTTTCATCCTTTCCGTTTGAATAAACCACGGAGTTGGAGAGTATAACTCATAGGAAAAAGTTCCGTTTTTCATTAATATCTCGACAACCCCTGGTCTTAGAAACTCGAAACTTGGACTAAATTTATGGGGGGCTATTTCAAGGCTCTCCACAAAATTTCATTAAATTCGGTTCAGCCGTTTTTCCGTGATGATGAGACAAACGAAAATTTCGTTTTTTACTAATATCTCGAGAACCACTGGTCGTAGAAACTCAAAACACGGACTAAATTTTAAGTGGGGCTATTTCTAGGCTACCCACCAAATTTCATCAAATTCGGTTCAGCCGTTCTCCCGTGATGATGGGACAAACAGACAGACAGACAGACAGACAGACAGACAGACAGATTTTCAATTTTATTTATATAGATACTTATATTCTTTCCATGATATTGAATTTTCTTTATTTAATTGTCATTTTCATTGATTTAACGTCATTTTTATCCATTTGGCGAGATTTTCGTTCATTTGGCAACATTTAAAAATGTGGCCAAGTTGGCGACATTTCGTTAAATTCTTCGCCAAAATCTCGCTAAACGTTATGTACGGAGAAATAAGTTATTCTTACAGCAGATAAATAACTATTGGCGTTCAAATACAAAAGTATTACTCAAAGTATCATTTCTCGTGAATGAAACGCATTAGATCCACGAGAATGATGTAACCAAATTTATCGCATGATATTACATATGAAAAGTGAACATGTTTCTCAATAGTTAATATTTTTTTTAATTTATGGGATTTTTACTTTCCTTATATACATAATGTATAAGGAAAGTATTGTGACGGGGTCGAAAATTCGAATTCGAGTTTTCGACAGGAGAGCACGTTTCAAGCATCCCTGATCACGAATCAAACATTTTTGAAGTGATGTCTGTGTGTGTGTGTGTGTGTGTGTGTCAGTGAGTCTGTAAAGACGATAACTGACGAACAAATGGACCGATTTGAACGAAATTTGGTAAAAAATCACAATCCGTAAACACTGGAAGCTTATTGTTTTTATACGCAATCGAATGTTCAGAACCCCCCTAAATTTTCGAGTGAAATTTTGAAAAAAACGGCAAAAAATCAAAACCGCTAATAAATTTACTCAAATAGACATTTCTTATGTAATTTTTCATTAGAAAACGATTGACATAAATTTTAGAACGCTAACATGAACCGTTCTGGAGATATTGCACATTTTTCAAAAAAAAGTTCAAAAAGTTATATAAAATAAAAAAAAAGTGTTTCCTATTGAGAAACATGTTCACTTTTCATATGTAATACCATGCGATAAATTGGGTGACATCATTCTCGTGGATCTAGCTCGTTCCATTCATGAGAAAAGATACTTTGAGTAATACTTTTGTATTTGAACGCCAATAGTCATATATCTGCTGTAAGAATTAACCTATTTCTTCGTCCGTAACGCTTGGCGAGATTTTGGCGACAAATTTGACGAAATGTCGCCAACGTTGCGACATTTTAATTGTTGCCAAATTGATAAAAATGACGCTAAATCAATGAAAATGACGACTAATTGAAGAAAATTCAATATCTTGGAAAGAATATAAGTATTACTATAAGAATAACATGTTTTTAACACTTTACAACAAAGTTGAAAAGTGTTTATGACTTTGTTCATTCTGTCTGTCTGTCTGTCTGTCTGTCTGTCTGTCCGTTAGCACGATAACTGCCGTAAAAATGACTTAATCAAAATGAAATTTTAGTATGTTGTTCAGACGGTCTATAGGACCTATGGGAATATAAATGAATAATATCACCCAATTAGTTTTGGATTGAACCCGGGTTGAAAAAATGGAATACATTGAGCCCTATGGGACCTAATTTTTCAAGTATTTTTTAAGCGGATTTAAAATTCACAAATTGCTTCGAAAATTTTAGGCAATATTCAAATGGTTCCGTAAAATATATAAAAAGAAAATTCAGCGAAATATATTCAGTAGTTTTTTAAATAAAAATTAAAAAAATAATAACACCTCTTATATGAAGCGATCACATGTCCATGATATGAAACGATCACATGACCCACTTCAAAATGATATATGGCATCCATCTTGTGTCAAAATCGTGATTTTTAAAGTTCTTTTTAATTCATATTGAGTGTTGTATCCGTCCTAAAACTACTTTATTTTTGCCTAAATTCTGTGCATCTACATACGGAAACAACGCAATGACAATATATTCCAGTTTAAATGCTCATCTAAATTTGATTATTTCTACTATTAAGCCTATTTTTCACCTATGTAAAATGTAAACAACAAAATATGTAGAATGAGTTGTATTAGAATCGCTGTAATTCTTTAACACAAAATCAAATAGTCCATGGAGTCTGCTTAGCTGATATGAATGAAATATTCATTGATTTTAGAAAGAGAAGGACGATATTTTTCGATGAAGTTTAACGAATAGAGCTTACTTATTTGTAGCTCAATGGTCTTAATTTTTAAATAAAATAAATTATTATAGTATTGTGATGAAAGACATGAATGGGGGAATTATTTATGAATGAAATGTTGCTTTTATAGAGAGAGCCAGGCATGTTATATTTTTATGACGTCATTTGAATGAATTTCAGTTGTTTTCGATGAAGTTTTCAAATATAATAAATTATCGTAGTATTATGATAATTCTAAAATTATTACCAAGGAATGTCTTACATTTTAGAGATGTTTAAACCAGGCAATTTATACTTTAATGCCGTCATTTGAATGAAGTTAATTTTTTTCGATGAAGGTTTAAGGTTTCAAATATGTAGTATTGTGATAAGTTTTAAAATATTACCGAGGAATATATTGCATTTTCGACTTTTTTAAATAAAATTGCATTGAAGTTGGAAAGTGTTTCATAATCAATGCTTTAAGCATGATTGATCTTTCTTGTTTAACTGTAAAAGTAGTAAATTCATTGCATTATATAAGGAAAGTTATGTGTTGCCCACATCAGATTTTTGATAAATGTATTTGAAAAATGTGCAATATCTCGAGAAAGGTTCATGCAAGCGTTCTAAAGTTTATGTCAATCGTTTTCTAAGGAAAAATTATGTAAGAAATGTCTATTTGCGTAACTATATTAAAGGTTTTGATTTTTTTAATGATTTTTTCAAAATTTCACTCGAAAATTTAGGGGGGGGGGGGTCTGAACATTCGATTGTGTTTTAAAACAATAGGCTTCCAGTATTCATGGATTGTGATTTTTGTACCAAATTTTATTCGAATCGCTCCATTCGTTCGTGAGATATCATCTCCACAGACTCACTGACACACACACACACACAGAGAGAGAGAGAGAGAGAGAGAGAGAGGGGCAGACATCACCTCAAAAATGTTCGATTCGTAATCAGGGATGCTTGAAATGTGCTCTCCGGTCGAAAACTCGAATTCGAATTTCCGACCCCGTCACAATACTTTCCTTTTACATTATGTATATAAGGAAAGTTATACAGCAAAAATATACAACTGTTAATGGAATAACGCCCTAAGATGCTTGAAAACAATTAAAGATTTTACGATTCGCTAAGTACGCTATACTATTTTAAAACCTATTTTTCATGTTCTAGTCAAAATAGTTCCATCCAAGAGGAAAATGGCCACGCGCCAGCCCAGTAGCGCCCGAGGACAGTTGTAAAATAATCAGACTCCTCAAAATTTTATTTACCTTGGTGGAAGAATAGAAAAAAGTGGCTAGGCTCCTGTGGGACTGGGGATACAAAAAGAAAGTGGACCAAGGTCAAAAAGCACCGCGATGTTGTTAATAGCCACCCCTATTGACTTCTTTCTGTGGATAGCTACTGTCTGGTTGTATAGCCGCTAGCTTCTTCCCCATCGGTGAATTTCACAATCACTGGTACAGTCACTTCAACAATCACCGGACCCATTAGCTGCTTTGACTTCAAGTCCGAGATGGACTATCTGACAGCCAACAAAGACCATCGGCGTCTCTGCAAGGGGAAGGTGCTCTCCCGGGAATGCTGGACATTCAAAAGTTGATTTGTAGTTCTGGGACAATTTCTGCATTAAGCAAAGGGTTCAGTCTTCTAATACTCAAAAGTACTTCATTTATGGCATCAAATAGGTGTCAACGAATCCTGCTAATGATATCGAAAGGGTTAAAGTGGAAGTTGTATGTCTTCCTCATAGAGGCGCGTGGTCTTTGTAGTGAAGAGTGACGGACTACATTTATCATTCTTGCAAATGGAATTGCTGAACTTGACGGCTGTTTAGGGAGTTGGTTCATCACATGCTGAAAGCGAGCGAACAAAAGCTGTGAAAGGGTCGTATATTTTTTAGATATAAGAGGTAGTAATAGCTATGAGCAATATAAACACAATTATTGGAAATGATGGGTTGGCAATAGCTTTTCAAGGTCGTTAGAAAGTCGCTATGAGGAACAGGGAATCTCTTCTTTCATGGGCAAAATTTCAGAGAAAGTCATGATTTTGAAACTATGGTCCATATCTGATTATCAAGCAAATAATCAAAAGTTGTACACTACACATTCTAATCTCATCTTCCCGGCCGTCCAAACAGTTACCTTACACCTTTCTGGTATGTCGGACGGTCTGGGTCTCAACAACGACATTCTAATCTCAAGTAACACTTTTATTACACAATATAAAAAAATCTGATGTGTGCAACACATGACTTTCCTTATATAATGTAATGAATGTATTACTTTTACAGTAAAAAAATAGGTTTTTCTTATAGTAGATACTTATATTCTTTCCAAGATATTGAATATTCGACAATTAGTCGTCATTTTCATTGATTTAGTGTCATTTTTATCCATTTGGCGAGATTTTCGCTAATTTGGCAACATTTCAAAAAGTCATTCCGCCAAATTCGTCGCCAAAATCTCGCCAAGCGACGAAGAAACAAGTTAATTCTAACAGCAGATAAATGCTTATTGGCGTTCAAATGCAAAAGTATTACTCAAAGTATCTTTTTTCATGAATGGAACGAGCTAGATCCACGAGAATGATGTCACCCAATTTATAGCATGGTATTACATACGAAAAGTGAACATGTTTCTCAATAGAAATTTTTTTTATTATTATTTTATATGACTTTTTGATAATTTTTTTGAAAAATGTGCAAGATCTCGAGAACGGTTCATGTTAGCGTTCTAAAATTTATATCAATTGTTTTCCAATGAAAAATTATATAAGAAATGTCTATTTGCGTAACTTTATTAGCAGTTTTGATTTTTTAACGATTTTTTCAAAATTTCACTCGAAAATTTAGGGTGGTTCTTAACATTCGATTGCGTATAAAAACAATAGGCTTCCAGTGTTTACGGATTGTGATTTTTGTACCAAATTTCGTTCAACTCGGTCCATTCGTTCGTCATAGTAAATAATCATTTTATACGTAATTTTTTTTATTCTAAACGAATGACATAAATTTCAAAACGTTAAACAAAACGCTTCTCCAGATATTGCACGTTTTTCAAATAAATATATCTAAAAATTACATAAAAATGAACAGTAGTAACTATAATCAAAAATGTAACGCTTTGAAATAAATTTGGCGGTATTGGCGAAGAATTTTGCGAAATATCTCAAATACGGTGCCTTTTTTAATGTGGTGCTAAATTGACGAAAATGTCGCCAAATTTGCAAATATGACGCTAAATTTACGAAAATGACGCCAAATTAATGAATACAATAAAAAGTAATTGATGATAAGCATAGTTGATAACTAACATAATTGATAATTAGCCATATTGATAATTAACAAAATTGATAATTAGCCATATTGATAATTAGCATATTTTATATAATGGAGTAAATTGCTTGGCAGATGTTCGAAATATTTCTAATTGTGAAGTTATATTATGCGAAATAAAAGTTAATTTGGTAATTTAGTACTTCAAAATATTTTTACATGTGCTCCAGAAAAGTGCCAGATGTCGGTGTACTTTTCAACGCAAAAAACATTATGCCGTGGTTCTTGTTTTGGGCGTATGCAGAATTTTTTTTCCAGGCGGGTGCTAAAATTGATTGCATTCAAAATTTAAAGATTACTATCAACCTCAAAATATGTATTGTTACAAAGTAAATTTGAATGGGTGGTATGAGCATCACATTTTAAGAATGAGTAGCACTTTTAAAAATTAATATGCACTCATTTTTAACACTTTACAACATAGTTGAAAAGTGTTTATGACTTTATTCATTCTGTCTGTCTGTCTGTCTGTCTGTCCGTTAGCACGATAACTGCCGTAAAAATGACTTTATCAAAATGAAATTTTAGCATGTTTTTCACACGATCTGTGGGACCTATGAGAATATAAATGAATAATATCACCCAATTAGTTTTGAATTGAACCCGGGTTGAAAAAATGAAATACATTGAACCCTATGGGACCTAATTCTTCAAACATTTTTTAACCGAATTTACAATTCACAAATTGCTTCGAAAATTTTAGGAAATATTCAAATTATCCCACAAAATATATAAAAAAATTTCACTAAAATATGTTAGGTAGTTTTTTGAATAAAAATTATTTAATATAGGGAGAAAAACAAATTCAATTAAATTCTGACTCTTGCTGTATCCTCCAGAAAGAAAAAGAGATATATTATATAATAAATAGCTTTCCAAGAGTTTAATTGTTTTATATATACAAGAGGTTTAACATTTTAAAATAAATATGGTAGATAACAATTTATCAAATTTTTAAATAAAATAAATTATTATAGTATTGTGATGATTTATTTTATTTAAAAATTTGAAAAATTGTTATCTATCATATTTATTTTAAAATGTTAAACCTCTTGTATATATAAAATAAATTATTATAGTATTGTGATGAGATCTAACGGCTGTACCGTGCTGAAAACGCCGGTTCCCGTTAGATCACCGAAGTTAAGCAGCATCGGGCGCGGTTAGTACTTGGGTGGGTGACCACCTGGGAACACCGCGTACTGTTGGCTCATTTCAGTCGACGTGGTGGTCGAACGGTCAAGGCGAGCGTTTCCAGCGATTGATCGGCCGCCACGTTGTGGGTTCGAGTCCCACGTAAGACATGGATGTTTGTGTTGTTGGGCGCAATGTGTTCCCACCCCCACTGGTGCGCTGGGGCAACGTCTTTGACGGCATAGAGGTTCACTGTTCAGGCCGATATATATTCGAAGATGAAAGAGTCAATGCTTGGCCATTGGGGGGAAAAAAATATTGTGATGAATGAAACGATTGGAAAAATGTTTATGAATGAAATGCTGCTTTTATATAGAGGCGATTTATATTTCGATGATGTCATTTGAATAAAGTTCATTTGTTTTCGATGAAGTTTTCAAATATAATAAATTATTGTAGTATTATGATAATTTTAAAAATATTACGGAGGAATGTATCGCATTTTAGAGATGTTTAAACCAGGCAATTTATATTTCAATACAGTCATTTGAATGAAGTTCATTTTCTTCGATGAAGTTTTCAAATATAATAAATTAATGTAGTAGTATGATAATTTTAAAAATATTACCGAGGAATGTATCGCATTTTACAAATGTTTATATAAATTTGCATTGAAGTTGGAAAGTGTTTCATAATCAATGCTTTATGCATGGCTGATCTTTCTTATTAAAAGTTAGAGTATGCCACTTTTAAAAAGTATCTCCCCTTTCATAACAGAATTCTAACCTTCCTGAAAACAGAGAACTAAACTAACAAATTGGATATTCATAAACATACAATGCAATAATCCTAAGTTTTCCATTTAGGTTCAAGTGTAAATTGTTTTTATTAATATACACGTGGGAGAAAACACACATGTTGTGGTTGAATGTTCTAATTCTAAAAAGCATTTTTCTTATTTTTTTTTTTCTCTCATATTGATTTTTAATTAAATTAACAATTTTCCAGGGGAAGCTTTGGCATTCCCTCTAATCGCTAAATACGCCTATGGTTCTCATCCATTATTACTTCGCAATGAGAGAAGTATAGTATTTGCATTATGTAGGGCAGCTCATGTGCTGCTTGCTTTTGCTTAAATACTAGTTTGACATATACTTCTCTGATGTTATAGCATCTTAAAATGGCCATACTTCGAAAATTAAACTTACCAAGTAGGGAGGTTTCAACGCATATTGAACTATATGCAATTTAAAGAATATAACAAACTTCCTTTTAACTAAATCAATATCAGTCTGTATTGTTTCAACGGCTGATTAAATCACAAATGTATAAATTTCTACCAGAAGGTTGAACTTGAGCCAATAAATCGTTATAAAAGCTTTTTCGATTTAAATAATAAAACAAGAAAGATCAATCATGCGTAAAGCATTGATTAGGAAACACTTTCCAACTGCAATGCAATTCTATTTAAACATTTCCAAAATGCGATACATTCAGCTGTGATATTTTTAAAATTATCACAATACTTCAATAATTTATTATATTTGAAAACTTAAAACTTCATCGAAAAAAATGAACTTTATTCAAATGACGTCATTGAAATATAAATCGTCTGCTTCTCTATGTAAAAACAATTAATGTTTCATTCATAAACTTTTATTCCATTCCTTTCACTCAGCTGTGATATTTTTTAAATTATCACAATATTACGATAATTTATTTTACTTAAAACATGGAGGTAAAAGTACTTTCTAACTCTATGCTTGAAACTTCATCGAAAAAGGCAATACTATAAAATCGTCTGCTTCTCCATGTAAAATCAGTGAATGTTTCATTCATATCACCTATATTCCAGACACCAGAGCTAAATAATTTTGCGTTTAAAAAATTTAGCAATTCTTATACAACCCATCTGACAGCTTATGTGTTTACATTCTGCATACGTGAAAATTAGGCTTCGTTGTAGAAATAATCAAAGTTTGATGATCATTTAAACTAAAAAATATTGTAATTGCGTTGACGCAGTATATAGGTGCACAGAAAAAAATAAAGCGGTTTTAGAACGGATGCAACACTAAATATAAATTAAAAAGAACTTTAAAAATCACAATTTTGACACAAGATGGATGCCATATTATATTTTGAAGTGGATCACGTGATCTCTTCATATAATATGGGTGGCATTATTATTTTAATTTTTGTTTAAAAAACTACCGAAATGAAACTGCTGAAATTCTTATTATATATTTTATCGGATAATTTGAATATTTCCTAAAATTTTCGAAGCAATTTGTGGATTTTAACTACGCTTAAAAAATGTTTGAAAAATCAAGTCCCACAGGGTTTAAATTATTTCATTTTTACAACCCGGGTTCAATCCAAAACTAATTGGGTGATATTATTCATTTATATTCCCATAGGTCCTACAGACCGTCTGAATAACATACTAAAACTTCATTTTGATTAAGTCATTTTTACGGTAGTTATCGTGCTAACGGACAGACAGACAGAATGACCAAAGTCATAAACACTTTTCAACTATGTTGTAAAGTGTTAATAGAAATGAACTTAATAGCCGGCGCCTGAAAATAAAGATATCCTTTGTATAATAAAGAATGCTCGAACATAGCTGTTGTGAAGCTTCGTGGAATCAACATCATCATATGGTCAATAACTGAAGAAATAACTTCATAAAAGTGTGAATCGAAAAGATGTTATCATTCTATGTTCTATACAAATCCAGGCGCCCCGTCTAGAAAAACGGAAATTCCAGGATTTAACCGGGAGTTAACTCATTTCCTGGTCGTTGTGGACTACAATCCTATCTTGCGCATCTTTGGCTCGCTGAAAACCCTGCGCGTGCGGTTCTAATGTGATTTCAGCCCGGTTACTGGTTCTGAAACGGATTTTAATCGGCTTTCAAGTCGCAAACAACAGCTGGGTTGTATATAGAAAACTTTTCGATTTATGGCACGTGCGGTCTTCACAAGCAACGGGTTTCCATAGAAACTCGTGTGAATATTTTCAAATAAAAATATACTTGTTAGTTTCCTTATACAATAATGAATAAGGAAAGTATTGTGGCGAGGTCGAAAAATGCGAATTCGAGTTTTCGACCGGAGAGCACGAGAGCCTTATTAGTGTATGGGGCACATTTTATTCATTGGAAATATTTTCGTACGGGGGCTGTATAAAAATTTAAATTTTGCATTTCTTCGAATTTAATCCCCTGAAAATTTTTATCGATTACATGAAATCCTGTACCTTATTTGATGCAAATTTGTAATTTATTATACGTATATGTCTAAGATCAATATTTAAGGAAAAATCTGATGTGGGCAACACATAACTTTCCTTATATAATGCAATAAATTTACTACTTTTACAGTTAAAAAAAATGTTATTCTTATAGTAGATACTTATATTCTTTCTGAGAAATTGAATTTTCTCCAATTAGTCGTCATTTTCATTGATTTAGCGTCATATTTATCCTTTTGGAGAGATTTTCGTTAATTTAGCAACATTTTAAAATGTCGCCAA
The DNA here is from genome assembly GCA_951213105.1 of Amaurobius ferox. Classification (NCBI taxonomy): domain Eukaryota; kingdom Metazoa; phylum Arthropoda; class Arachnida; order Araneae; family Amaurobiidae; genus Amaurobius; species Amaurobius ferox. The sequence goes on along the minus strand of OX578155.1, from coordinate 14,348,970 downwards.
GTTGGCGACATTCAGCTAAATTCATCGCCAAAATCTCGCTAGGCGTTATGGATGGAGAAATAAGTTATTCTTACAACAGATAAATGACTATTGCGCGTTCAAATACAAAAGTATTACTCAAAGTATCTTTTCTCGTGAATGGAACGAGTTAGATCCATGAGAATGATGTCACCCAATTTATCGCATGATATTACATATGAAAAGTAAACATGTTTCTCAACAGTTAATATTTTTTTTTAATTTATGGGATTTTTTGATAAATTTATTGAAAAATATGCAATATCTCGAGAACGGTTGATGCTAGCGTTCTAAAGTTTATGTCAATCGTTTTCACAGGAAAAATTACATAAGAAATGTCTATTTGCGTAATTTTATTAAAGGTTTTGTTTTTCTGATGCTTTTTTCAAAATTTCACTCGAAAATTTAGGGGGGTTCTGAACATTCGATTGTGTTTTAAAACAATAGGCTTTCAGTATTCATGGATTGTGATTTTTGTACCAAATTTCATTTGAATCGCTCCATTCGTTCTTCTGTTATCGTCTCCACAGACTCACTGACACACACACACACACACACGCACGCACGCACACACACACACACACACATACACCACACACAGACATCACCTCAAAAATGTTCGATTCGTGATCAGGGTTGTTTGAAACGTGCTCTCCCGTTGAAAACTCGAATTCGAATTTTCGACCCCGTCACAATACTTTCCTTATACATTATGTATATAAGGAAAGCCGAGGTCAATGTTTTTGGGATACCCTGTATGCTTTACGTGGGTACAGGGAGTACATTAAATTTACATAAACGGATCTCCAAAGATATTATTATCGATTATAGATATCAACATCCGGGAGGTCTTTTATAATGACTTTAAGAGAAGTCATCTTAACCATTTTCCCGCGGCGACTTTAGGACCTGGAATGTCTTTTTAATGTATACCAGGCCATAAAGTCACTCTATAACATTAAACGAGCACTTAAACGATAGACGGCAATTTGCCTTGAAGTCGCAATCTTTTATTTTTATTAGATTTTGGAGATGGACCTTTTCATTTCATTGCAGACACATTTCCAGTCGGGAAGGGGCGGGGGGAGGGGCCATGGATTATTTTCATTACTAGCTATACCCGTTCTTTGTACGAAATATATAATTTAATTAAACCTAATTCGCAATTTTAGATGAACTTTTACTATTTGGAGTATTTTAAAATTCTAAAATAATTCTCACAAAAAGAAATTTTTCCGTGCTGAGATAATAAAGAGACAAACACAACATATGTATATCTATACAGGGTGCCCACTTATATCCGTTACACCCCCCTTAACTTCTTCCCGGCCGTCCAACTAGTTACTCTAAGTCCTCTGGACGAGTCGGACGGTCTGGGTCTTCAACCCCCCTTAACTTCTAAACGGTGATAGCTTAGGTCATAAAGTTCGTGTCTAGGTATAGTAAAAAGGCCTGCGCTACTCGATGAGACAACTTACAACGCCATCTATAGGCAAATTTTGGAATTAGCGTTCCTATCTCGTAAACGGTGAAAGATACGTGAAAAAAGTCAATTAGAAAGTTGTAGAGCACTCTCGATATAGTACGAAAAGATACCTTGCGCACATTAATACTCAAAACAGAATGCAAAAAATTAACATTTGTTTGATTGTGAAGCTCTACAAACCATGAAAACTTTCTGCTGATCTTCCAAAATCGTCTCTCCAAACACACAGCTCAACTCAACCATGTCTGGTATAAAAATCACATGGATCTCATGTATTAGGCAAATGAGGATGGAACGTCTTACCTGTTCACCAGAGACTACTACTATAAAAAAGATGTTTCTGCTGGGTTGTACGTTAAAGCGGAGAGTTATGGCAAAATTTGGCAGTAACGAATATTGCGAGATGTTGTTAATTTACGGTGAATGTGGGCGTAAGGCAAAATCAGCTGCAAGGCTGTATCGTGAACGTTTCCCCCAAGGCCCGCATCCTACACGGCAGACCATCTTAAAAGTTGTAAAACGTTTAAGGGAGACGGGCTGCGTGACCAGCCGACCTCGAATTCGTACACCTCGTAATGTAGGACGCAAAGTGCAACCTGAAGATGTACTAGCATACGCTCTCGCCCATCCTCAGAGCAGCACAAGAATGATCAGTGAAAATTGTGGCCTCTCAAAAAGCCGCGTCTGGAAAATCCTGAATGAATCATGGGATTGCTGCCAAGAGATGCTGAGAGACGTTACACGTGGTGCAACTTTGTGATGAATAACTTAGAGGTCCACCCAACATTCCTGGCAGACATAATATGGACGAAGGAGGCATGTTTTTCGAGGAACGGAATGTTTAATAGACAGACGTTCATACCTGGTCGCTGGAAAATCCGAGATATGCCGTCGAAGTTCGACATCAACAACGCTGGTCGATTAATGTTTGGTGCGGAATTTTTAATGACAGACTCATTGGACCAGTATTTTACGAGGGCACGTTAACGGGACAACAGTACTTGCAGCTTCTGCAGGATGTAATAACCGACTTTGTTGAGAATCTACCGTTACACCAAATCCTAAATGTTTGCTTCCAACATGACGGCGCACCTCCGCATAAGATTTCAAACGTTCAGCAGTACCTAATAGAGACATTCCAGAATCAAGACATCGGATATGGTGGTTCCGTTGAGTGGCCCCCGCGCTCACCTGACTTGACCCCATTGGGCTTCTTCTTATGGGGACACATAAAAGGGCAGATATATGCGACCCCTCCGCCAACATTGCAGGATCTTCGACGACGCATTACTGATGCTTGTGCATCCGTAACACCTGCCATGTTGCGCAATCTGCAGCGAGAAATCCAGTCCAGAGTGCAAATGTGTATAGTGGCTAACGGGGAGCATTTTGAGCAATATTACTATTGTAAATAAATTATCCTGAAGACAGGGAAGTGTCTCGGTTTCTTTCTTCCACTCTTTATGATATGACAATTTTCGAAATCGTGACCAAACAAATGTTCATTTTTTGCATTCTGTTTTGAGTATTAATGTGTGCAAGGTATCTTTTTGTACTAAATCGAGAGTGCTCTACAACTTTCTAATTGACTTTATTCACGTATCTTTCACCGTTTATATGGTAGGACCGCTAATTCTAAAATTTGCCAATAGATAGCGCTGTAAGTTGTCTCATCGAGTAGCGCATAGCCTTTTTACTATACCTAGACACCAACTTTATGGCTTAAGCTGTCACAGTTTAGAAGTTAAGGGGGGGTGTAACGGATATAAGTGGGCACCCTGTATAAATATGTATATCTATATATCTATATTATGTATATCTATATAAATATCTCTATATATTTATGTATATCTATATAAATAAAATTAAAATCTGTCTGTTTCTCTGAATGTGTGTGTGTTTGTCTCATCATCAAGGGAGAACGGCTGCACAGAATTACATAAAATTTTTTTGAATAGCTTTGGATTAACCCCAACTTAAATTTAGTTTATGTTTCGAGTTTCTAGGAACAGGGGTTGTCTGATATTAATAAAAGAAACAAACAGTTAAACCTTCCATAGACTGCTTGCTGATCACGAATCGAATCTTTTTGAGGTGATGTCTGTATGTGTGTGTTTGTGCGGTGTGTGTGTGTGTGTGTCAGAGAGTCTATGGAGACGATGTCTCACGAACGAATGGAGCGATTCGAATGAAATTGTGTACAATTACAATAAATGAGTACTGGAAACCTATTGTTTTTAAATACAATCGATTGTTCAGAACCCCGCGAAATTTTCGAGTGAAATTTTGAAAAAATCTTTAAAAAATCAAAACCATTAATAAAGTTACGCAAAAAGACATTTCTTATGTAATTTTTATTTAGAAAACGATTGACATAAATTTTAGAACACTGACATAAACAGTTCTCGAGATATTGTACAATTTTTCAAAATTCATCATTCTCATGGATCTAGCTCGTTCTATTCATGAGAAAAGATACTTTGAGTAATACTTTTGTATTTGAACGCAAATAGTCATTAATCTGCTATAAGAATAACTTACTTCTCCGTCCATAATGTTTAGCGATATTTCAGCGACGAATGTGACGGAATGTCGCCAACTTGGCAACTTTTTTAAATGTGCTGCCAAGTTAACGAAAATCTCTCCAAATGGATAAAATTTACTCTAAATCAATGAAAATGACGATTCATTGACGAAAATTCAATATCTTCGAAAGAATATAAGTATCTACTATAAGAATAAACCTATTTTTAGTTTCCCTGCAATACATGGTAATGTATAGGGAAAGTATTGGAATCATACCGAAAATCACAACTCGAGTTTTCGACGGATCTACACGTTTCGAGACCTCTAGAATACGAAAAAACCATTTTTAGCGTGACGTCTGTGCGTGTGTCTGTCTGTCTGTCTGTCTGTCTGTGTGTCTGTCTGTCTGTCTGTGTGTCTGTCTGTCTGTGCAGATTTTGTATCCACTGTAACTAAAAAACTAATGGACCGAATTTCACAAAATTTGGTAGGTAAGTCACTTGTGGGCGGGGCTGGTGCTGATTAGTTTTGGGTACGATTCGGAATAAAAGAACCCGCCTTTTTTTGCGAAATGGCCCGCAAAAGCTTGTATCCACTCTAGCTGAAAAACTAATAGACCGAATTTCACAAAATTCGGTAGATAAGTCACGTATAGGTCACTCTGGTGCTGATTAGATTTTGGTACGATTCGGAAAAAAATAACCTGCCTTTTTTTGCAAAACAGCCCGCAAAAATCTTCAAAATCTAAACTAAAGAACTAGGTATAATCAGATATATCCATTAAATGCCCGTTTAATACGTAATGTTTAACGATGAAAAGAATAAGACCAACCCCATTACACTAGGACTAGCCGTTCTCGAGATATTTTAGTTTTTCGTACTTTCCCTACGCCACCTTTCAAAATAAGCCCGGTTACCGAATGAGAACGAAAATTGAATAAAAGTGAAATAAATTTAATTAAAATAAAGAGAACGTGGATATAAGTCTGCAGGGAAAGTCATGTGCTGTCCACATCAGATTTTTACTTTCCCTGCAATACATGGTAATGTATAGGGAAAGTATTGGAATCATACCGAAAATCACAACTGGAGTTTTCGACGGATCTACACGTTTCGAGACCTCTAGAATACGAAAAAACCATTTTTAGCGTGACGTCTGTGTGTGTGTCTGTCTGTCTGTCTGTGTGTCTGTCTGTGTGTCTGTGTGTCTGTCTGTCTGTCTGTGTGTCTGTCTGTGCAGATTTTGTATCCACTCTAATTAAATAACTAATGGTCCGAATTTCACAAAATTTTGTAGGTAAGTCACTTGTGGGCGGGGCTAATGCTGATTAGTTTTGGGTACGATTCGGAATAAAAGAACCCGCTTTTTTTGTGAAATGGCCCTCAAAATCTTGTATCCACTCTAACTGAAAAACTAATGGACCGAATTTCACAAAATTTGGTGGATAAGTCGCTTGTAGGCCAACCTGGTGCTGATTAGATTTTGGTACGATTCGGAAAAAAATAACCTGCCTTTTTTTGCAAAATGGCCCGCAAAAATCGTCCAAATCTAAACTAACGAACTAGGTATACTCAAATATATCCTTTAAATGGTCGTTTAATACGTAATTTTTAACGACGAAAATAATACGACCAACCCCATTACACTAGGACTAGCCGTTCTCGAGATATTTTAGTTTTTCGTATTTTCTCTACACCACCTTTGAAAACAAGTCCGGTTACCGAATGAGAACGGAAATTGAATTAAAAGTGAAATGAATTTAATTAAAATAAAGAGAACGTGGATATAAGTCTGCAGGGAAAGTCATGTGCTGCCCACATCAGATTTTTACTTTCCCTGCAATACATGGTAATGTATAGGGAAAGTATTGGAATCATGCCGAAAATCACAACTCGAGTTTTCGACGGATCTACACGTTTCGAGACCTCTAGAATACGAAAAAACCATTTTTAGCGTGACGTCTGTGTGTGTGTCTGTCTGTCTGTGTGTCTGTCTGTGTGTCTGTCTGTGTGTCTGTCTGTCTGTGCAGATTTTGTATCCACTCTAACTAAAAAACTAATGGACCGAATTTCACAAAATTTTGCAGGTAAGTCACTTGTGGGCGGTGCTGGTGCTGATTAGTTTTGGGTACGATTCGGAATAAAAAAACCCGCCTTTTTTTGCGAAATGGCCCGCAAAAGCTTGTATCCACTCTAGCTGAAAAACTAATGAACCGAATTTCACAAAATTCGGTAGATAAGTCACTTATAGGTCACCCTGGTGCTGATTAGATTTTGGTATGATTCAGAAAATAATAACCTGCCTGTTTTTGTAGAATGGCCCGCAAAAATTTCCAAAATCTAAACTAAAGAGCTACGTATGCTCAAATATATCCATTAAATGCTTGTTTAGTGCGTAACTTTTAACGAAGAAAAGAATAAGACCAACCCCATTACACTAGGACTAGCCGTTCTCGAGATATATTAGTTTTTGTCGTATTTTTCCACCCCACCTTTGAAAATAAGTCCAGTTTTCAAATGAGAACGAAAATTGAATTAAAAGTGAATTACATTTAATTGAAATAAATAGAACGTGGATATAAGTCTGCAGGGAAAGTCATGTGCTGCCCACATCAGATTTTTACTTTCTCTGCAATACATGGTAATGTATAGGGAAAGTATTGGAATCATACCGAAAATCACAACTAGAGTTTTCGACGGATCTGCACGTTTCGAGACCTCTAGAATACGAAAAAACCATTTTTAGCGTGACGTCTGTGTGTGTGTCTGTCTGTCGGTCTGTGTGTCTGTGTGTCTGTCTGTCTGTCTGTGTGTCTGTCTCTGCAGATTTTTTATCTACTCTAATTAAAAAACTAATGGTCCGAATTTCACAAAATTTTGTAGGTAAGTCACTTGTGGGCGGGGCTAATCCTGATTAGTTTTGGGTACGATTCGAAAAAAAAGAACCCGCCTTTTTTGTGAAATGGCCCGCAAAAGCTTGTATCCACTCTAACTGAAAAACTAATGGACCGAATTTCACAAAATTTGGTGGATAAGTCGCTTGTAGGCCAACCTGGTGCTGATTAGATTTTGGTACGATTCGGGAAAAAATAACCTGCCTTTTTTTGCAAAATGGCCCGCAAAAATCGTCAAAATCTAAACTAAAGAACTAGGTATACTCAAATATATCCATTAAATGCTCGTTTAATACGTAATTTTTAACGACGAAAATAATACGACCAACCCCATTACACTAGGACTAGCCGTTCTCGAGATATTTTAGTTTTTCGTATTTTCTCTACACCACCTTTGAAAACAAGTCCGGTTACCGAATGAGAACGGAAATTGAATTAAAAGTGAAATGAATTTAATTAAAATAAAGAGAACGTGGATATAAGTCTGCAGGGAAAGTCATGTGCTGTCCACATCAGATTTTTACTTTCCCTGCAATACATGGTAATGTATAGGGAAAGTATTGGAATCATGCCGAAAATCACAACTCGAGTTTTCGACGGATCTACACGTTTCAAGACCTCTAGAATACGAAAAAACCATTTTTAGCGTGACGTCTATGTGTGTGTCTGTGTGTCTGTCTGTGTGTCTGTCTGGTTGTCTGTGTGTCTGTGTGTCTGTCTGTCTGTGCAGATATTGTATCCACTCTAACTAAAAAACTAATGGACCGAATTTCACAAAATTTTGTAGGTAAGTCACTTGTGGGAGGGGCTGGTGCTGATTAGTTTTGGGTACGATTCGGAATAAAAGAACCCGCCTTTTTTGTGAAATGGCCCGCAAAAGCTTGTATCCACTGTAGCTGAAAAACTAATGGACCGAATTTCACAAAATTCGGTAGATGAGTCACGTATAGGTCACCCTGGTGCTGATTACATTTTGGTACGATTCAGAAAAAAATAACCTGCCTTTTTTTGCAGAATGGCCCGCAAAAATCGTCCAAATCTAAACTAAAGAACTACGTATGCTCAAATATTTCCATTAAATGCTTGTTTAATACGTAATTTTTAGCGAAGAAAAGAATAAGACCAACCCCATTGCATTAGGACTAGCCGTTCTCGAGATATTTTAGTTTTTCGTATTTTCTATACGCCACCTTTGAAAATAAGTCCGGTTACCGAATGAGAACGAAAATTGAATTAAAAGTGAAATAAATTTAATTAAAATAAAGAGAACATGGATATAAGTCTGCAGGGAAAGTCATGTGCTGCCCACATCAGATTTTTACTTTCCCTGCAATACATGGTAATGTATAGGGAAAGTATTGGAATCATGTCGAAAATCGCAACTCGAATTTTCGACGGATCTACCGTTTCGAGACCTCCAGAATACGAAAAAACCATTTTTAGCGTGACATCTGTGTGTGTGTGTCTGTGTGTGTGTCTGTGTGTGTGTCTGTCTGTCTGTCTGTCTGCCTGTGTGTCTGTGTGTCTGTCTGTCTGTTCAGATTTTGTATCTACTCTAACTAAAAAACTAATGGACCGAATTTCACAAAATTTGGTAGGTAAGTGATTTGTGGGCGAATCTGGTGCTGATTAGTTTTGGGTACGATTCGGAAAAGAAGAACCCGTCTTTTTGTGCGAAGTAGCCCGCAAAGCCTTCTATCCACTCTAACTGACAAACTAAGAGACTAAATTTCACAAAATTCGGTAGATGAGTCACTTGTGAGTTACCCTGATGCTGATTAGATTTTGGTACGATTCGGAAATAAATAACCTGCATTTTTTTTCAAAATGGCCCGCAAAAATCGTCAAAATTCAAACTAAAGAACTAGGTATACTCAAATATATCTATTAAATGCTCGTTTAATACGTAATTTTTAACGACGAAAAGAATAAGACCAACCCCATTACACTAGGACTAGCCGTTCTCGACATATTTTAGTTTTTCGTACTTTCTCTACGCCACCTTTGAAAATAAGCCCGGTTACCGAATGAGAACGAAAATTGAATTAAAAGTGAAATAAATTTAATTAAAATAAAGAGAACGTGAATATAAGGCGGCAGGGAAAGTCATGTGCTGCCCACATCAGACTTTTTATACTGTAAAATTAGTAAATTTATTGCATTATATAAGGAAAGTTATGTGCTGCCCACATCAGATTTTTTCCTTATGATTTCAAGTCTGGCAGAAAGATTTCTTCGTCGCCACTGACTGAAGGAAATGGCAGGGGAAGTGGGTCTGGAAGCAGTCGTGCTGTCCCGACCGGCAGCCACAGAGACCGGACACTGGTCACTGTGAGGGCTCGGTGGTGTCTGGAAGATTATCTAGCAGAAAGATATTGCATCCGGCAGAAGGAGCGAGCAATGTTGTTCTTCGCCAATTTGCGATTATTAAACGATAAATATATCCTGGAAAAATCAGATGTATAGATATGAGGGACTAAGGACCCTGTGGTACTCAATGCAATTCGGGTTTACAAACATTTTTTTAATTAATTGACAAAGGTTTCGAAAGTTGTTTTAAAGGTTAGTTAAAAATATAGTTAGCAAAGTAGTTATATAGGCAAAAATCTGATGTGGCCAGTACATGACTTTCTCTACGGACTCAAATTCACTTCCTCTTAATTTCTGTAATAATTCATTAAATTGAGTTTAATGACTCAAAAAAATCTGATGTGGGCAACACATGACTTTCCTTATATAATGTAATGAATTTACTACTTTTACAGTAAAGAAAATAGGTTTTTCTTATAGTAGACACTAATATTCTTTCCAAGATATTGAATTTTCGACAATTAGTCGTCATTTTCATTGATTTAGCGTCATTTTTATCCATTTGGCGAGATTTTCGCTAATTTGGCAACAATTCAAAAATCGCCAAGTTGGCGACATTCCGCCAAATGCGTAGCCAAAATCTCGCCAAGCGTTATGGACGAAGAAATAAGTTATTCTTACAGCAGATAAATGACTATTGGCGCTCAAATGCGAAAGTATTACTCAAAGTATCTTTTTTCATGAATGGAATGAGCTAGATCCCCGTGAATGATGTCACCCAATTTATCGCATGATATAACATATGAAAAGTGAACATGTTAACCAATAGGAAATATTTTTTTTTATTTTATATGACTCTTTGATAATTTTTTTGAAAAATGTGCAATATCTCGGGAACGGATCATGTTAGCGTTCTAAAATTTATGTCAATCGTTTTCTAATGAAAAATTACATAAGAAATGTCTATCTGCGTAACTTTATTAGTGGTTTTGATTTTTTGACAATTTTTTCAAAATTTCATTCGAAAATTTAGGGGGAGTCTGAACATTCGATTGCGTATAAAAACAATAGTCTTCCAGTGTTTATGGATTGTGATTTTTGTACCAAATTTGGTTCTAATCGGTCCATTCGTTCGTCAGTTATCGTCTCCACAGACTCACTGACACACACACACACACACACAGACATCACTTCAAAAATGTTTGATTCGTGATCAGGGATGCTTGAAACGTGCTCTCCCGTCGAAAACTCGAATTCCAATTTTCGACCCCATCACAATACTTTCCTTATACATTATGTATATAAGGAAAGTAATAACACTAAATTTGCCCTTTTTATTCAATTTTGTCCACTTTCCCTGCAATACATGGTAATGTATAAGGAAAGTATTGGAATCATGTCGAAAATCGCAACTCGAGTTTTCGACGGATCCACACGTTTCGAGACCTCTAGAATACGAAAAACTATTTTAAGTGTGACATCTGTGTGTGTGTGTGTCTGTGTAATGTATGTATCCACTCTAACTCGAAAACTAATGGACCGAATTTCATAAAATTTGGTAGGTAAGACCCTTGGGTGTGATCTTGGTGCTGATTAATTTTTGGTACAATTCGAAAAAAAAAAAAAACGCTCCTTTCGTTGCGAAATGGCCCGCAAAAATCTCATTTATTCACTCTAGTTGAAATACAAATTCACCAAATTTCACAAAATTTAGTAGATAAATCACATGTGGGATACTCTGGTGCTGATTAGATTTTGGTACGATTCGGAAAAGAAGAACCTGCCTTTTTTTACGAAATGGTCCGCAAAAATCGTAAAAAACGTAATTTTTACGAGGAAAAGAATAAGAACAACTCTATTACTCTAGGACTAACCGTTCTCGAGATATTGGAAATATTTCCAATGTAATCCCAATATTGTACAAATATTGTTGTTACATTGGCCTCCAATATTAGCTAATATTTTCATTACAATATATATTACGCCAATATTGGTGTTACATTGGAAATATTGGCGTATTATTGTTCAAATATTCCAAGCCAATATTGGGTCAGTTTCGCCAAAATATCCACTTTTTACTTTCCCTGCAATACATGGTAATGTATAGGGAAAGTATTGGAATCATGCCGAAAATCGCAACTCGAGTTTTCGACGGAGCTACGCGTTTCCAGACCTCTAGAATACGAAAAACCTATTTTTAGCGTGGCGTCTGTGTGTGTGTGTCTGTCTGTGAAATGTATGTATCCACTCTAACTCAAAAACTAATGGACCGAATTTCATAAAATTTGGTAGATAAGTCACTTGGGTGGGACTCTGGTGCTGATCAGTTTTTTGTACTATTCGGGATAAAACAACCTGCCTTTTTTTGCGAAATGGCCCGCAGAAATTGCCTGTTTCTACTCTAACTGGAAAACTAATTGATCAAATTTTGCAAAATTTGGTAGATAAGTTCACTTGTGGTTCACTCCGGTGCTAATTAGATTTTCATACGAGTTTGAAAAGAAGAACCTGCATTTTCTTACAAAATGGCCCGCAAAAATTGTATATATCCACTATAATTCAACTAATCGACTAAATTTCATAAAATTTGGTAGATAAGTCACTTGTGGGAGAAGCTGGTGTTGATTAGTTTTGGGTACGATTCTGTATAAAAGAACCCGCCTTTTTTAGCGAAATGGCCCGCAAGCTGAAATACTAATGGACCGAATTTCACAAAATTCGGTAGATAAGTCACTTGTGGGATACCTTGGTGCTGATTAGATTTTGGTATGATTCGGAAAAAAATAACCTGCATTTCTTTGCAAAATGGCCATCAAAAATCGACAAAATCTAAAATAAAAAACTACGTATGCTCAAATATATCCATTAAATGCTGGTTTTATACGTAATTTTCAACGAAGAAAATATTAAGACTAACCCCATTACACTAGGATTAGCCGTTCTTGAGATATTTTAGTTTTTTCGTATTTTCTCTACGCCACCTTTGAAAATATGTCCAGTGACCAAAAGGGAACGAACATTGAATTAAAAGTGAATTAAATTGAATTAAAATAAAGAGAACATGGATATAAGTCCGCAGGGAAAGTCGTGTGCTGCCCACATCAGATTTTTCATATTCGTCCAATATTGGAGTCAATATTAAGCCAATATAGTATTGCTACTAGGATTTCCACTTAACTTTTCCTGCAATAACCTGTATGAAACGGAAACTGCGTGAAAATGTCTAACCATAAACATCCGCAAAGAAATGCGTTTTACACGTAAAACCATTTCGGCTCCATCAGACTGAATCCACTGCCAATTTTTATTCAAAGTTTGCGTTCTCCACATATAAATACCTCTGCCTCTTTCTTCAAGATGATTGAGACAAGAAATTCCGTTGTACCAGTGATGTTTGCAGCATCCCAGCCCCAGCCTGAAGTCAACCAACAACAATAGCAACCTACCAGCACGTGTACAGGTAAGGGGCGTTTAGAACATCGCTAATGATTCCTTTTACTATCTATGGTTCTAGGGGTGGGGCAGTTTACCTGAGGCAAACATCGTAAAGTGACTTTGGAGGCCAGCACAATGGAGGACGCTTTAAAAGATCTATAATCCAGCAATGACTTTTCAGCCGTGTCCACTTTTTCTCACACTTGCGGGGGGTCAGGTGTTCCGTTGTATGTGGGTGCTGACCAAACGTATGTAGCTGGACAATGGTCAATGATAGTTGTGGTCAGTTTGGCTTTATTATTTTCTTTGTGTAGCCCTTGAAAGAATGACCAGATATGAATGGTGGTGATTATCATCTGTCATCAGAAATTGAGGCGTTTATTTGGTAATGGCAGCGTTTTGGAACATTCCAGCAATTTTTTCTTTATGCATGGTCGAAGGTGTGCGCAAAGGACTGATTCAAGAGACATGGCAATTCCCAAATGAACAATTTTCTTTTCGTAAGTAGTACATTATGATCACAGGGCTGCCACAGGAAGCACACATTGAAAATAGTTACTTTAGTAGTCTCATAAGCTGAAAATAGTTGTCAAAATAGTCTACTACTGTCTCCATTTTAGTTGCAATTTAGTAGCAAAATTTAATAAATATTCCAATGTAAAAAATCTGATGTGGGCAGCACATGACTTTCCTTATATAATACAATGAATTTACTACTTTTACAGGAAAAATAATAGATTATTTTTATAGTAGATATTTATATTCTTTCCAAGATATTGAATTTTCGACAACAAGTCGGCATTTTCATTGATTTAGTGTTATTTTTATCCATTTGGCGAGTTTTTCGTTAATTTAGCAACATTTAAAAAGTCTCCAAGTTGTTGACATTCCATCAAATTCGTCGCCAAAATCTCGCCAAGCGTTATGGGCGGAGAAATAAGTTATTCTTACAGCACATAAATGACTATTGGCCGGAGGTATTACTCAAAGTATCTTTTTTCATGAATGGTACGAGCTAGATCCACGAGAATGATGTCACCCAATTTATCGCATGGTAGTACACATGAAAAGTGAACATGTTTCTCAATAGGAATTTTTTTTTCAATATGATTTTTTGATAATTTTTTTGAAAAATGTGCAATATCTCGAGAACGGTTCATGTTAGCGTTCTAAAATTTATGTCAATCATTTTGTAATGAAAAATTACATAAGAATGTCTATTTGCGTAACTTTTTTAGAGGTTTTGATTTTATGATTTTTTCAAATTTTCACTCGAAAATTTAGGAGGGTTCTGAACATTCGATTGCGTATAAAAACAATAGGGTTCCAGTATTCACGGATTGTAATTTTTGCACCAAATTTCATTCGAATCGGTCCATTCGTTCGTCAGTTATCGTCTCCACAGGCACCCTGACGCACACACATACTTTCACACACACAGTCATCACATCAAAAATGTTCGATTCGTAATCAGGTATGCTTGAAACGTGCTCTCCCGTCGAAAACTCGAATTCGAATTTTCGACCCCGTCACAATACTTTCTGTATACATTATTGTATATAAGGAAAGTAAAAATATCATGATTCTAATATTGTTAAGCAGAGAAAATGCGCAATCAATGGTACTTACTTTCTATAAGAATATAAAATGGCACCAACTATACCTAATAGCTCCTGACACTGAATTTAAACAGTAATAGTTACTATGAGTCAGACAAAAGCAAGGATGGTAGCTACCATACAAGAATTTGAAGCATAGATAAGGAGTAGATAAATGCTATTTGGAAGGCAGTTTTACTTTCCTTATTACATAATGTATAAGGAAAGTATTGTGACGGGGTCGAAAATTCGAATTCGAGTTTTCGACGGGAGAGCACGTTTCAAGCAACCCTGATCACGAATCGAACATTTTTGAGGTGATGTCTCTGTGTGTGTGTGTGTGTGTGTGTGTCAGTAAGACTGTGGAGACGATACCTCACGAACGAATACAGCGATTCGAATAAAATTTGGTACAAAAATCATAATCCGTGAATACTGGAAATTTTTGTTTTAAAACACAATCAAATGTTCAGAACCCCCCTAAATATTCAAGTAAAATTTTGAAAAAATCATAAAAAAAAATGAAAACCTTTAATAAAGTTACGCAAATAGACATTTCTTATGTAATTTTCCCTTAGAAAACGATTGACATAAACTTTAGAACGGTAGCATGAACCGTTCTCGAGATATTGCACATTTTCCAAATAAATTTATCAAAAAATCCCATAAATTAAAAAAAATATTAACTGTTAAGAAGCATGTTCACTTTGCAATATCATGCGATTAATTTAATGACATCATTCTCGTGGATATAACTCGTTCCATTTACGAGAAAAGATACTTTGAGTAATACTTTTGTATTTGAACGCCAATAGTCATTTATCTGCTGTAAGAATAACTTATTTCTCAGTCCATAACGCTTGGCGAGATTTTGGCGACGAATTCGGCGAAATTTCGCCAACTAGGCAACTTTTTAAATGTTGCCAAATTAACGAAAATCTCGCCAAATGGATAAAAATGAAATAAATGAAAATGACGACTTATTGAAAAAAACTCAATATCTTGGAAAGAATATAAGTATCTACTATAAGAATAACGTCTACTATAAGAATAACTGTAAAAGTAGTAAATTCATTGCATTATATAAGGAAAGTCATGTGCTGTCCATATCAGATTTTCTACCTTGTACTCATTAACTTTTAACAAACATAAAATATACAAATAAAGAAAATTACATTTTGTAATACATGGATGGATTATGCTGGGGCAGCCCTAAATAGACCATGTTGCGTAATTTCATACAAGCATTGTGAATGTGGTGTGTTTTAATTTATTCTTTAAATATACAAACTCAAAAAATAAATAAATTATTTCTTTAAAAAATTAATTTTAAAGTAAATTTGAAAAACGAATTCCTATATCTTGAGTGGCATAGTTAAGGTTTGTATACTACTTTTACACAATTGCAATAGATTGAGCCAACGGCAGTACCGTGCTGAAAACACCGGTTCTCGTTAGATCACCGAAGTCAGGCAGCATCGGGCGCGGTTATTATTTAGGTAGGTGACCACCTGGGAACACAAAGTGCTGTTGGCACATTTCGGGCGCGGTAGCTCGGTGGTTTGCACGCTGCCACAACTGGCGCCGTGTTCATGCGGAGTACGATCAAGTTAAACATGTGGGTCCGTAAGTCCTTCCGAGAGGTTGGTGGTAGGAGAAGGAGGGTACGGTCCCTGTGGATGCCTCCCCACTGGGTTCCGGTCTAAATTGTGTGGCACTTCCCGGCCGTCCAAACAGTTACTTTACACCTTTCTGGTAGGGCGCGGTAGCCCATTGGTTAGCGCGCTGGGGTTGCATTCGGTAGGCCCGGGTTCGATTCCAGCCACTGCCAAAACTGCCGCCGTGTTCACGCGGAGTACTATCACGTTAAACATGTGGGTCCGTAAGTCCTTCCGAGAGGTTGGTGGTAGGGGAAGGAGGGTACGGTCCCTGTGGATGCCTCCCCCACTGGGTTCCGGTCTAAATTGGGTGGCACTTCCCGACCGTCCAAACTGTTACCTTACACCTTTCTGGTAGGTCGGACGGTCTGGGTTTCAACAACAACAACACCTTTCTGGTAGCCGGCCGTCCAAATGGATGCTCAAGTCCTTGTTGACGAGCCGGACGGCCTGGGTTTTCAACACCTTTCTGGTAGGTCGGACGGTCTGGGTCTCAACAATCAACAAAAATTGCAATAGATTAATACTTTAGAATGCACACAAAAATTTAAATACGGATCATGAAATGTGCCATGTTGCAAAAATGTTTTTTGAAGCAGAGTAAAAAGAATATTCATCACTAATGACAAATAATTCTGAATTTTACATTTCTGAATTTTACATTCATTGGGGACAAATTTCCCACACGAAGAAACATATTTGGGAGCAGACATTGTGTATTGGAGCAGTTTGGAGCAATGGAAGAAGAATTAACTTCACTGTAAATGATCAGTAATTTTAAATTGAAGGCATTTATTATAATGATCTTGTACAGAATGAAAATAATGATTGAAATTCGCTAATTACTGAAATTAGTTCTAAATGTAATAATTTAAAATATACATGTTAATTTGCGCGATATTAGGACATAGGCTTCATAGTAAAGAGCGAGTCAATAAGGCTAGACTTTGGCTTGTTTATTATTCTGTTCTATTTTTCATCTTTGTTTTCATGTTCTAGTTCTCGTTTTCTTAGTTTTAATGGCCCTTCCATCATTTCTTGTGCAACTCGAATACCATCAAAATTCTTATTACTTTCCTTATATACAATAATGTATAAGGAAAGTATTGTGACGGGGTCGAAAATTCGAATTCGAGTTTTCGAGGGGAGAGCACGTTTCAAGTATCCCTGATCACGAATCGAACATTTTTGAGGTGATGTCTGTGTGTGTGAAAGTATGTGTATGTGTCAGGGAGTCTGTGGAGACGATAACTGACGAACGAATGGACCGATTCGAATGAAATTTGGTACAAAAATTACAATCCGTGAATACTGGAACTCTATTGTTTTTATACGCAATCGAATGTTCAGAACCCTCCTAAATTTTCGAGTGAAATTTTGAAAAAATCATAAAATCAAAACCTCTAATAAAGTTACGCAAATAGACATTCTTATGTAATTTTTCATTAGAAAACAATTAACATAAATTTTTGAACGCTAACATGAACCGTTCTCGAGATATTGCACATTTAAAAAAAATTATCAAAAAATTATATAAAATAAAAAAAAATATTTCCTATTGAGAAACATGTTCCCTTTTCATATGTAATATCATGCGATACATTTGGTGACATCATTCTCGTGGAACTAGCTCGCTCCATTCAAGAAAAAATATGCTTTGAGTAATACTTTTGTATTTGAACGCCAATAGTCATTTATCTGCTGTAAGAATAACTTATTTCTCCGTCCATAACGCTTTGCGAGATTTTGGCAACGAATTTGGCGGAATGTCGCCAACTTAGCGACATTTTTAATTGTTCCCAAATTAACAAAAATCTCGCCAAATGGATAAAAATGACGCTAAATCAATGAAAATGATGACTAATTGAAGAAAATTCAATATCTTGGAAAGAATATAAGTATCTACTATAAGAATAACATTTTTACTTTCCCTGCAATACATGGTAATGTATAGGGAAAGTATTGGAATCATGTCGAAAATCGCAACTCGAGTTTTCGACGGATCTACACGTTTCGAAACCCCTAGAATACGAAAAAAACATTTTCAGCGTGACGTCTGTGTGTGTGTTTGCGTGTCTGTGTCTGTGTGTGCAGATTTTGTATCCACTCTAACTAAAAACTAATTGACCGAATTTCATAAAATTTGGTAGGTAATTCACTTGTGGGAGAATCTGGTGCTTATTAGTTTTGGGTACGATTCGGGATAAAAGAACCCGCCTTTTTTTACGATATGGCCCGCAAAAGTTTGTATCCACTCTAGCTGAAAATCTAATGTACCGAACTTCACATAATTTGGTAGATAAGTCGCTTGTGGATCACGCTGGTGCTGATTAGATTTTGATATGATTTGGGAAAAAATAACCTGCCTTTTTTTGCAAAATGGTCCGCAAAAATCGCCAAAATCTAAAATGAAAAACTGCGTATGCTGAAATATATCCATTAAATGCTTGTTTAATACGTAATTTTTAACGAAAAAAAGAATAAAACGAACACCATTACACTAAGACTAACCGTTCTCGAGATATTTTCGTTTTTTTGTTTTTCTTTACGCCACCTTTGAAAATGAGTCCAGTTACCAAATGAGAACGAAAATAAAATTAATAGTGAATTAAATTTAATTAAAATAAAGATAATGTGTATATAAGTCTGCAGGGAAAGTCATGTGCTGCCCACATCAGATTTTTTTAACTGTAAAAGTAGTAAATTCATTGCATTATATAAGGTAAGTCATATGCTGTAAACATCAGATTCTTTTTAAATTGGTATTATGTTATCATTATGAATATTGCTCTGAAATTTGACTGAAATTGGATGACCATGCGGTGATAATTTCGGGTTTAAAGGATTTTTCAGCTTAACGTCTGTGGTTCTGTATGTGTGTCAGTGTATCTGTCTGTGCAATGTATATATCCACTCTAACTCAAAAACTAATGGACCGAATTTCATAAAATTGTATATATAAGTCACTTGTGGGGAACCCTGGTGCGGATTAGATTTTGATACCATTCGGGGTAAAAGAACCTGCCTTCTTTTGCGAAATGACCCTCAAAAATGTCTGTATCCATTCTAGCTAAATAACAAACATAACAAATGTCAAAAAAAATGATAGATACGTCACTTGTGGGTTACCCTGGTGCTGATTAGATTTTAGTACGATTCGGGATAAAAGAACCTGCCTTTTTTGGCGAAATGGCCCTCCAAAAATGCCTCTATCCACTCTAGATAAAAAACTAATAAGCCAAATTTCCCGAAATTTGGTAGATAAGTCACTTGTGGGTTATCCTAATGCTGATTAGATTTTGGTACGATTCTAAAATAAGCAACCTGCCTTTTTTTGCAAAAAGGCTTGCAAAAATCGTCAAAATCTAATATAAAAGATTACGTATATGCTCAAATATATCAATAAAATGCTTGTTTTATATATAATTTTTGACGATGTCAAGAATAAGACATCAGACCAACCCCATTACTCTAGGACTTGTCGTTCTCGAGATATTTTAGTTTTTTCGCATTTTTGCTACGCTCCTTTTGAAAATAAACCCAGTTACCGAATGAAGACGAAAATTGAATTAAAAGTGCAAATCCAGTGTAATTAAATAAATTTTGGTGTGTTATTTTGTGCAATTAAGCTCAAGTTGCGCTGATGTACACGGATATTTATTTCTCTGCTTAAAATCGTGGGAAACGCAGGGTACATACATATTCTATTATTGCAAACGTTTAATTCATATAACAAAAAGCAAGTTAGTAAAATAATTTGATATTCTGACGTGAAGTCTGTGGTCGGAATATCCAGATGAAACGGGGCGAAATTTTAAAGTGCACTTTCACACACACACACACACACATATATACTTTCACACACACACACATACCTTCACACACACACACACATATATACTTTCACATACACACGCATATTTTCACACACACACACACACACATATATACTTTCACACACACATACACATACTTTCACACACACACATACTTTCACACACACACATACTTTCACACACACACATACTTTCACACACACACATACTTTTTTCCGGACGCCCAATTTGCTGCTCATGTCTTCGGACGAGCCGGTCGTTCTGGGTTTTCGACACACACATTCTTTCACACGCACACACACATATGCTTTCACACACACGCACACATACACACACACACACACACAGAGAGAGAGAGAGAGAGAGAGAGAGAGAGAGAGAGGAAGAGAGAGACATCACCTCAGAAATGTTCGATTCGTGATCAGGGATGCTTGAAACGTGCTCTCCCTCGAAAACTCGAATTTTCAATCCCATCACAATACTTTCCTTATACTTTCCTAGCTGTAAACAGTTAGCGAGTAACTTGCTTTGAAAGTCTGCCAACAAAACAAATGAATCTGAAATAATCAAAAAAACTTATTGAACTTTACTGGAGTTTTATTTTGCAAAATGTTATTCACGCAAAACCATTTCGGCTCCATCGGACGGGAGCCACCTCCGATTTTTTTCTTCTCATTTTTTCCCCCCTCCAACAACATACTCGCCTATTAAAACCCTTTTATTACAACCATTCCTTCCCATTCCCGCTAATCTTCCCAATTATCGACAGCGGAATTTGCAGCAAGAATTGAGCTTTTTCATTTGCCTCCTTAATCTCTATGTTCCGGCCACTCTCCTCTGCAGAAAGTAATAGACCAGAAAATCTGACGGGGGCGCAAACGGGGCAAAAACATCAAGGGCGCATTCCGGGGCGGAGACAAATAGTTCTCCGTCAGTGTTAATAAGTTTAGCGCAGTCTATTGTTCGGGCCGTAATTCAGAGTTGGGTTACTCACGGAAGGACTATTTTCTTCGGCTTTATTGAAGCTTTCCATCAAGCAGCTACTTCTTCCCTGACGTAGGAAAGGAATGGTGCAGCTCTGTGGAAGTATCCTCTCAATTGAAAAGTCAAAAAGATAGATAAAATAGAATGACTATAGGAAGAACAGGAATAGTTTAGGTACAAAGTACAAAGTTTAGGTACACTTTAAACCACCACGGTAGGTACACATGATACTATCACTGTAAAACATTTACAATCATGTTACTGAAAGTTAAACTTTGATCTACCACATTTCCTAGGCATTCTATAGAATGCCAAATAATAAACTGGCGAAGTATGAAATACATCTCCGATTCATTCCTTTTTTCACATTTTGCCTAAATAGCATTTGTCATTCTATAGAATGCCTAGGTATTATATACAATGCCTAGGGAAAATATATAATAATTCTCATATTTCATACTTTGCCTAAAAAGTCCGGTATACTGTAAAATGCCTAGGTATTCTATAGAATGCCGGCATTTCATACATTACTGGTAACATATACATAGTATAATGTATAAGGAAAGTATTATGAAAGGGTCGAAAATTCGAATTCAAGTCCACCAAATCTCCACCAAACGATTGCCCACCAATATTTCAACAAGGAGTATGTAAATACATTGAGCTGTAACACCCGTGACATTACAGCTTTCCCACCTACTAAGAAATACAAGTGTAAAATACTAAAATATCAAAATTATAACCACTGTAGTTCAGAAACTAAAAACTCGATCCGAAATCCAATTATTATATACACTTGTAGGGTTTTCAAAGAGCTGCAAATTCTTGCTTATTACTTTCCTTATATATAGTGTAATGTATAAGGAAATAATTGTAACGGGGTCGAAAATTCGAATTCGAGTTTTCGACGGGAGAGCACGTTTCAAGCATCTCTGATCACGAATCAAACATTTTTGAAGTGATGTCTGTGTGTGTACGTGAAAGTATGTCTGCGTGTGTCAGTGAGCCTGTGGAGACAATAACTGCCGAACGAATGGACCGCTTCGACCGAAATTTGGTACAAAAATCACAATCTGTAAACACTGGAAGCCTATTGCTTTTATACGCAATCGAATGTTCAGAAATCCCCTAAATTCTCGAGTGAAATTTTGAAAAAATCGTCAAAAAATCAAAACCGCTAATAAAGTTAAGCAAATAGACATTTCTTATGTAATTTTTTATTAGAAAACGATTGACATAAATTTTAGAACGCTAACATGAACCATTCTCGAGATATTGCACATTTTTCAAAAAAATTATCAAAAAGTCATATAAAATAAAAATAAAAATATTTTCTATTGAGAAACATGTTCACATTTCATATGTAATACCATGCGATAAATTTGGTGACATCATTCTCGTGGAACTTGCTCATTCCATTCAGGAAAATAGATACTTTGAGTAATACTTTTGTATTTGAATGCCAATAGTCATTTATCTGCTGTAAGAATAACTTATTTCTCCGTCCATAACGCTAGGCGAGATTTTGGCGACGAATTCGGCGGAATGTCGCCAACTTGGCGACATTTTTATTTGCTGCCAAATGAACAAAAATCTCGCCAAATGGATAAAAATGACTTTAAATCAATGAAAATAACGACTCATTGAAGAAAATTCAATATCTTGAAAAGAATATAAGTATCTACTATAAGAATGACATTTTTTTAACTGTAAAAGTAGTAAATTCATTGCATTATATAAGGAAAGTCATGTGTTGCTCACATCAGATTTTTTATTATTGTGTTTTGATGTAAAAATCTTCATGTGAATTATCTAATAAATTTATTTTGTTTAATTTAAAGATTCTTCTGATCTCTGAATCAGGTCACTGGATGCCAGGTTACTAAAGTGCCTAAAATATTAGTGTTGGCTTCTGGAAATTTGGCAGATTACCAAAGAAAATTATTAATAAACAAAAAATTAAACTCTTGAGCTGAGTTACAAGAAATAATTTTTTAGAAAGAATGTTAAAATTCCCGAAAATATTAAGATTTGACTTGCATTAACTTTCAGAAATTTTCTTCGATTAATTAACAGCTATTACTACTAGCTATTGCTTATCTTAAAATCAGTTGTAATCATTATATACTAATACTGATGTATAGTAGTTATATGGACATTAATAGTCAGCTCTTAGGTTGCAAATATAAATGTGCAATTGTTAACCATTTATATGGATTGAAATATACAACAATAACTATTATGGTTTATAAACTCAATCTTCCAAAGTCCACTGAATTCGTACTAGTCACTAGTCTACTAGGGTCAACGACATCTTTTGACAAACCTACAGGGATGATTTGTTCGGGCGCCATTATAAAGAGCTTTGATGCCCCAACCGGGAATCGAACCCTGAGTGTCCGAACTGGCCAGCCGACGCTCTGCCGTTGAGCTACTGAGACGAAATTGCAAGCTTTTATCGTCGAAACGACTCGGCAAATGATACATTCTGTTTTTGGTGAGCTCCTCCTTTGTTTCGTCTCTGGCTACGGCCTTCAAGCATAAATGTTATTCACAACAAAAATTCGTAGATATCTTAAAGAGGATATCTATTATATAAGATATCTACGCCGCCCAGGTGGTGAAGTGGATAGCGTCTCCGACTGCTGTCTAGGGTGATGTCCCATTTCATCTCTTCCCATTTTATCCTGCGTCTCTTGTTATTCCCATTTCGTCCTGTCTGCACCCCTCCTAATTACCTTGAGGTCCTCACCTGTTGGTAGAGGGGGAAACTGTGTGCGTTCCCCAATAGTCTCTTTCTTCTCTTCACAGCCCTCCTCGCCGGAGGGATTGAGATTTGTTCCCCTTGCGACCGTTCCATTTGGAATGACTTTACTTTGTTAAAAAAATATACAGTAAAGATAATTTCCCTTTGAGAAGATCTGTGTTCGTCTATATCTATTTTATACATAACTAGCAGTATTCCCGTTTTCGTATTGAAAATGCATTATAAAGAAACTTAAAATTTACCATCAGGTGCACATTCCTATAGAATTCTAAATGACATTGTTATTCAAAACATTCTATTACAATAATTTAATTAAATTAAAGCTCCAAAAAGGAAGTTCTCTATTCGCGCTATACAAAACTCAATATTTAGTGTAGTAAAATGAAGGTCGCGTATACTGCACCCTAATTAAAATGACTGATGGGTAGGTCCCATAATTTTTTTTTTATTGTTAATATTGCTAATGAAGACAACATAGAATGAAAATCTCGAAAAATGAACAACCTGAAAATTTTCTCACGAAGATGGTTAACAATCATTGACATATTTTTCTAATTGTCCGAACAAACATTTTTCATTTCCATTTAGAATAATTTACTTGCAATTTCCCAATCTGCCTTCGATTCGACAATATCTTTGACATTTAGGTCATTTTTTTCATTACAAACAAATGTGCCTCTGTCTCAAAGAAACGTTCAGAGTTCTTTCAAAAATGCCATGAGTGACATATTATTTTAAAGAATTAGCTAATTGTCATAACATTAATAATTGATAAGTGATAAAAAAAGCTCAACATTATTTTCTTTGGATATTAAATTGTGCAGCTTTATTTTATGAGATTATATTACTCCAGAACAGTATTATAGTTTTTATTTTTAAAATACTAGATATCTTAATCGAAGCTGTACGATAAATATAAATCCTTTGGACGTTTATATCTCCAAACCTATTAGTTAACTATGTAAACAATTTTTTTTACTTATTTTGTTGAAAAGGAAAATATAGTGCACATTATGATTATATAAAATGATTTCAATATTTAAATATTTTTTCGAAAAGATCACAGTTTTTGTCCGAGCAATGATTTGCTTCACTTTGCTTATTTTCACTCGAAATATATTTGTAAATATAAGAGATAAATGTAAATAGTAAGCGACAAAATGTTCAATAGGAAATCTAGTTTCTTGATTTATAATTTGTTTTATTCAGTTTTTTTTTTTTTCAGGACATCCTAAAAATATCACTTACCTTAAAGCACTTAAATACTTGTGAAGCAATTTTAAATTCCTTTCCCTACTTGATCATTCTAGAATTTTTCAAGTTTTATTTTTTACTGAAATCACCAATTATTTCCGATTTTGCTTGTCATTTTCTTTGTTTCAAATATTTTTGATATTGGCATTTCATTTTTTTGTATTTCTAAGTTGAATGACCATTTGATATAAAATTTTGCTTTTATTATTATTAAGACTGCAGGCTACTAATTTTTCTTTAATTTAAGCGATAATTTCAGGTGATTTTTTATTCATTTAAATTTCTGTTTTATTGTTTAATTATTTATAAGCAATTTCTAAATTATCTTGATCGCAATATTTCGGTCATTTTTTTAAGTTATTTTATCAAGTAATATGAACTCATCATTTTCATGTTAAAATTTCATCCTTATGTTTTCTTTTTCATAGCTACTAAATTATTTAATTATTTCATAACTACTAAATTCTTTATTTTTTTACTTTTCTGAATTCGAAAGTTTCAATATGGAATTTCGTATAAAAATGGCTAAAAAAATCGGATGTAATATTTTTTTAATTACTCGCATGGGCTAAAATTTCAGATTTTTACCGGTTTGGCTCGCAAGTTCCAGTTCCCGAACTTGGTCTGAGTTTGAAGAAAATTTTGAAAACTAGTTACATTATTAATTACTTTTACAAATTTACACTCAACATTTTCCACAAATGTTCCCCAGCTTTCACTAGTAAATGATCAATTTAGGTACAACATATATGAGGAAATCAAAGTTTAAGAGTTTCTGGAAAATACCCACTAAAACCCAACGAAGCCCAATAAAATTCGGGTGGGTTGTGTTTTTAAAAAAATTCTGCGTTTTTCAAACCTTTCAAATTCAGAAGTTTAGCACATTTGAATATAAATTATTTCCGGCCGGACCGGGCCGAGATTCAATGGTCTTTGAACATAGCTAGGCCGGGCTCGGGTTCTACACCTGTAAAGTTCTTCGAGCTCGGGCCGGGTTTAAGCATTGACTCTGTCGGGTGGGGTGAAAGTGAAACTGAATTTTTGACACACGGCCTTTACGTATGTCTATGTGTGTGTAAAGGTGTCCTGGCTATGTCTATGTGTGTGTAAAGGCCTTTTGTAAGGCTTTTACACACACATACACATGGGCCAACGGCCGTACCGTGCTGAAAACACCGGTTCTCGTTAGATCACCGAAGTCAAGCAGCATCGGGCGCGGATAGTACTTGGTGGGTGACCACCTCGGAACACCGCGTGCTGTTGGCCATCTCGGGTGCGGTATCCCCGTGGTTTGCGCGCTAGATTTGCACGCTACCACAACTGCCGCCGTGTTCATGCGGAGTACGATCACGTTAAACATGTGGGTCCGTAAGTCCTTCCGAGAGGTTGGTGGTAGGGGAAGGAGGGTACGGTCCCTGTGGATGCCTCCCCTACTGGGTTCCGGTCTAAATTGGGTGGCACTTCCCGGCCGTCCATACAGTTACCTTACACCTTTCTGGTAGGTCGGACGGTCTGGGTCTCAACAACAACAACACACATACACATAGCCAGGATCTTGGGATGTTGAAAACACTAAGTTTCGTTTATGTAATTTTTCAAGCAAGAAGAGGTAGGACTCTTAACCGCCCCCCCCCCTACTGTACACACTATGCTACTGTACACACTTACTATATACAAATATATGACCCTAAAAACGTTATATTGAAATTCAAACTTGTAAAGCGGTCAAAAATTGGAATTATAATGTTTGACTAAGTTATAATACTTTTGCTACTAGAGAGTACATTACAATACTAGAGAAAGTGATAGGTTAAAAAAGTTTTGGATTCTGTTCGTCAATTATGGGTTTGCACAACAACCACTACATAAACATATATATTCATGGTACTACAAAACAATTATAAGTATCCATTTCATAGGGATATCTGACAAGACAGGATTTACTCTATCTAAATTATTTAAATATATTTAAATAACGCCAAGCAACATATTTACAAGCAAATTTTTAATTTGTTCTCCTCGGAGCTCTTCGGAACTCATCCCCTAAGGGAGTCATTTGCACCCCTCTCAGTTGGGAGAAAGGGTGAGAAACAGGTGTACATTGGATAAGGGATGAAATGCAACTATTTTAAAAAAGGGTAGCGCAAGGGACGAAATGGGAAGAGACGAAGTGGGAATAAACCCTGTCTAGTGGGCTTGGGTTCGAATCCCGAGTAAGGCATGGACGTTTTCTTGAGGATGAAGTCAGTCTTCCGCCTTCTGGGTCCTCGCCAAATGTAAAGCTGCCCCCCCCCCCCCCCCCCAGACCTTCGACAGTGATGCTTGTTTGTGTTAATAAACTTTGTGATCTCGTCTTGTGTCATTCTTTGTCCTTCTTCTGGCATCACTGGTCCTGTTTGAGGTTCGACCGAAACAGGAGGTTATGAGCAACAACAACAACAAGATATCTACTCAAAAATTCAGTTTAGGAAATTCCTCACACACTCTGCACTTAGTCTGCTTATCGTTACCCACGCCTCATCAAACCCTCCATAAATCACCACCATGAAGATCAATCAGGGCACATATATGTCGGAAAACACAAGTAGCACATATACTGCCTGGTACGGTGTATTTTTTCCATTTTTCTAAAATACATAAGGGGGCAATAAAAAGGCTTAACGACGCACAGAAGCAGCGTTATGATGATTGATCGTGTATTGCACATATTCCCCCCCTGACACCTGAGCTCCTTTTTGCAAAGGAAGGTGGACAACGCAGGAAGTCCATCTGCAAAATATGGTCTTCGTTATTGTGGATGTTTTTGTTAAAAAATGGATTTTGACGGGTCGTAATTGGAGGCTACAAAATGAATGATAAATGGCCGTTAAAAATTCGTGGAAGGAATATGTATTTTGGAAGTTGAAAAGATAAAGTTTTTGCACACAAAGGAATGTAGTAAATCTTTCTTTTTCTATTCTTTGAAACTGTTCTTTTCTATACATTTGAAACAAACGGGTGGAACGTTCAATTTGAAAGGATGTTGAACGGTAATGTGGGAAAAAATATGTGCCTTGTCATAAAGATATCATATATCATTAAAGAAAGTGAAAGGTTTTGTGAAAGTACTGTGAGGCTTGTCTTCATTTTGCAAATTACTTTTTTTTTAAACTTTCGGCGTCCTACATTTTTTACTTTCCTTATATACATAATGTATAAGGAAAGTATTGTGACGGGGTCGAAAATTCAAATTCGAGTTTTCGACGGGAGAGCACGTTTCAAGCATACCTGATCACGAATAAGACATTTTTGAAGTGATGTCTGTGTGTGTGTGTGTGTGTGTGTGTGTGTGTGTCAATGAGTCTGTGGAGACGATATCTCACGAACGAATGAAGCGATTCGAATGAAATTTGGTACAAAAATCACAATCCGTGAATACTGGAAGCTTGTTGTTTTGAAACGCAATCGAATGTTCAGAACCCCCCCCTAAATTTTCGAGTGAAATTTTGAAAAAATCATCCAAAAATCTAAACCTTTAATAAAGTTACGCAAATAGACATTCCTTATGTAATTTTTCTTTAGAAAGCGATTGAAATAAACTTTAGAACGCTAGCATGAACCGTTCTCGAGATATTGCACATTTTTCAAATAAATTTATCAACAAATCCCATAAATTAAAAAAAATATATATATTAACTGTTGAGAAACATGCTCACTTTTCATATGTAACATCATGCGATAAATTTGGTGACATCATTCTCGTGGATCTAGCTCGTTCCATTCATGAGAAAAGGTACTTTGAGTAATATTTTTGCATTTGAACGCCAATAGTCATTTATTTGCTATAAGTATAACTTATTTCTCCCCGTCCCTAATGTTTGACAAGATTTTGGCGACGAATTTGGCGGAATGTCGCCAACTTGACGACTTTTTTTAATGTTGCCAAATTAAGGAAATTCTCGCCAAATAGATAAAAATGACGCTAAATCAATGAAAATGAAGACTATTTGACTAAAAATCAATATCTTGGAAAGAATATTAAGTATGTACTATAAGAATAAACTATTTTTTCTGTAAAAATAGTAAATTGCATTATATAAGGAAAGTCATGTGCTGCCCACATCAGATTTTTGTTTTTGTGTGTGTGTGGATTTCAATGCATAATATATTTTTCACATGGTTCTTTTTAGGTTGGTGTGGTGAACAAAAATAGGGAAACATCAAGTTTGTTACTTTTAAAATATAATTAATAGTGAATTTGGATTGGATTATCTTTCTTAATTAGATCGTAAATCGTATAGTCGTACGCTGCATCGTTGCCGCATTACAACCCACCAATAATTCTTCATACAAGTTTCTAAAATATAATTATTAATAACAACACTACGCATCGCATTCCCTAATTTTAACTTACACAAAATAAACATTATTACTTTCCTTATATACATAATGTATAAGGAATGTATTGTGACGGGGTCGAAAATTCGAATTCGAGTTTTCGACGGGAGAGCAACTTTTCAAGCATCCCTGATCACGAATCGAACATTTTTGAAGTGATGTCTGTGTGTGTGTGTGTGTGTGTGTGAAAGTATGTGTGTGTGTGTGTGTGTCAGTGGGTCTGTGGAGACGATAACTGACGAACGAATGGACCGATTCGAACCAAATTTGGTACAAAAATCACAATCCGTAAACACTGGAAGCCTATTGTTTTTATACGCAATCGAATGTTCAGAACCCCACTAAATTTTCGAGTGAAATTTTGAAAAAATCATCAAAAAATCAAAACCTCTGATAAAGTTACGCAAATAGACATCTCTTATGTAATTTTTCAATTAGAAAACGACTGACATAAACTTTAGAACGCTAGAAATGAACCGTTCTCGAGATATTGCACATTTTTTTAATTAATTTTTCAAAAAATCCCATAATTTAAAAAAAATATATTAACTGTATGAGAAACATGTTCACTTTTCATATGTAATATGCGATAAATTTGGTGACATCATTCTCGTGTATCTAGCTCGTTTCATTCATGAAAAGAGATACTTTAAGTGATACTTTTGTATTTGAACGCCAATAGCTATTTATCTGCTATAAGAATAACTAATTTCTCCGTCCATAAGGTTTTAGAGAGATTTTAGCGCAGAATTTGGCGGAATGTCGCAACTTGGCAAGTTTTTTAAATGTTGCCAAATTAACGAAAATCTCGCCAAATGGATAAAAATGACACTAAATCAATGAAAATGACGACTAATTAACGAAGATTCAATATCTTGGAGAGAATATAAATATCTACTATAAGAAAAACCTATTTTTTTATTGTAAAAGTAGTAAATTCATTGCATTATATAAGGAAAGTCATGTGTTGCCCACATCAGATTGTTTTTAGTTACTTATGACCAAAAATGTTGTGATAGCTAAAAAAAATTTTTTTTTACTGTATCTTATTTCGTATTTTATAAAAGCGGAAAAAACAAAGCGGTATTTCTTAAAATTTACCTTGGTAATCCAGAAAGCTTTTATAGTTTATTTAATAAAAGTTGGGTTGTCTCTTACGTCCAAAATTCATTTCATATATGCACAGAAACGCATTTCACAGAATCATTTGTCCACATAGCAAGCAAGGTCAACCATTTTTAACAAATACTTGACTGAACGTTCTTTATAATTGAAAAAGGCCAGCAAATATTTGAATCTGAATATCTTAAAGTCTCTTTTTCCCAATACCATGGGGGGGGGGGGGATTAAATTGCACAAAGTGGACTACGTCAACGCAATTTCCTCACTGGTACATTTTAGCTTCTTTATAGAATTTGTGAGAACAGCGAGTCATAAAACTGAAAAGTAAGAACCAAGGTATTTAGTAAGACCGTCCCATTAAACTCAGGACATTTGGTCATTGTTATCAATCCTATGAGTTAAAAAATATGATGTGGGCAACACATGACTTTCCTTATATAATGCAATGAATTTACTACTTTTACAGTAAAAAAGAAAATAGGTTTTTTTTATAGTAGATACTTTTATTGTATCGAAAATATTGAATTTTCGACAATTAGTCGTCATTTTCATTGATTTAGTGTCATTTTTATCCATTTGGCGAGATTTTCGTTCATTTGGCAACATTTCAAAAAGTCGCCAAGTTGGCGACATTCCTCCAAATTTGTCGTCAAAATCTCGCCAAACGTTATGAACGGAGAAATAAGTTATTCTTATGGCAGATAAATGACTATTGGCGTTCAAATACAAAAGTATTACTCAAAGTGTCTTTTCTCATGAATGGAACGAGCTAGATTCACGAGAATGATGTCTCCAAATTTATCGCATGATGTTACATATGAAAAGTGAACATGTTTCTCAGCAGTTAATATTTTTTTTAATTTATGGAATTTTTTGATAAATTTATTTGAGAAATGGGCAATATCTCAAAAACGGTTTATGGTAGCGTTTTAAATTTTATGTCCATCGTTTTCTAAGGATAAATTACATAAGAAATGTCTATTTGCTTAACTTTATTAAAGGTTTTTATTTTTTGATGATTTTTTCAAAATTTCACTCGAAAATTTAGGGGGGGTACTGAACATTCTATTACGTTTAAAAACAATAGGCTTCCAGTATTCACGGATTGTGATTTTTTTACCAAATTTCATTCGAATCACTCCATTCGTTCGTGAGATATCGTCTCGAAAGACTCAGTGACACATACATACACACACACAGACATCACCTCAAAAATGTTTGATTCGTGATCAGGTATGCTTGAAACGTGCTCTCCCGTCGAAAACTCCAATTCGAATTTTCGACTCCGTCACAATACTTTCTTTATACATTATGTATATAAGGAAAGTAATAAACCCTGTAAAGAGCATTACTGTCCCAACCGGGAATCGAACCCTGGATCTCTAAACTGGCCAGCTGATGATCTACAGTTGAGCTATTGGAACGAAATTGCAATCTCTTATTATCGAAGTGGATTCTGCATTCTCCACTCTCTAATGTCAGATTGGCGTGCAACTGATAATCTGATGGACTACTTCCTGCTGCTTTTACCCCAGGTTAGCCTCCTGATACTACTATTTTTACCCAGGTTAGTATCATGCGTGGTTATTGCCCTCTTAATTTGAAATCGGCTCTCAATCTTCCAAAGTCCACTGAATCCGTGCCAGTCGTACTAAGGTCGCTTTCAGACCTCCAACATCTTGACTATTACATTTCCGATTGTCCTTTCTCTAAAAATTTTCATCTCTACAAACCCTCCCCCTCTAATAAACCAATTTGGTTCTCCAAAGTTCGTTCAAATTCCTCTTCAGTAGATAAAATTAAAAACTGTATTCTTGTTACCATGGAAATTTCTAAAAAAGTGACCTAAGCTTATGAGTAGATTCCGCTCTCAATTAATTTTGATCAATGAATCTTTTTATTTCATTCTTATTATCTTATTAACTTATATGAACTTCTTGTGTTCCCTCCATATTTTATGTTTAAAAAAAAAAAAAAGCTATGTTAACTGTTCTTATTTTCTCGGTTCTTTCTTTTTCTTTTGACCCTTTTTATTTGTATTTTTTCTAATTTCTCTTTTCTAAATTTTATTCTAAATTTCTGTTTTTGTTTTTCATGTGCCTAATTTTTTTTTCCCTTTCATATATTTTCTTTTTATATATTTTCTAAATTTTACTTTTAAAATTTTATTATTTTCTTTAATTTCAATCTATTTTTTATTATGTTATTATACCTCACTCTAAATTTTATTTTTCAATGATCTTTTTATCTATATTCGCAATAACCCTTTTCCCATTTTTGAAAAATGGACGTACTTGTCAAGTTCAAATATAATGCAAAACTGTCTGTTTAATCACAATATTTTTCATCAATTATTATCTTTTTAGATCTAAATAAATGTTCGTTTGGCGGGAAGGTAGACCTTGGGTGCCTCCTGAGTGCAGGAGGTATCCTTTCCCGGCCGTGCAGCTAGCTATTCTAAACCCACTATCAGAGTCGCAAGGTCTGGGGTCTTCAGACCTCAGGCATCTTTGCACTAACCTACAGGGTTGATTTGTTCGGGCGCCGTTGTAAAGTGCCTTGTTGCCCCAACCGGAAATCGAACTCTAGATCTCCGAACAGGCCAACGCAAATGTCGGATTTACTTATGTATGTAATGATAAAGTTAAGTCTTTTAAGCTTCATACCTCATGTTCCATTTTTACTTCAGAAATTACAGCAATTCATCAGTTATTAATTTTCATCTCCCATCAAAGGGTAAAAAAGTCTGATGCGGCCAGCACACGACTTTCCTTTTACAATGGATTTACTACTTTTACAGCAAAAAAATCTGATGTGGGCAGCACATGACTTTCCTTATATAATGCAATGAATTTACTACTTTTCCAGTTAAAAAAAATGTTATTCTTATAGTAGATACTTATATTCTTTCCCAGATATTGAATTTTCTTCAATTAGTCGTCATTTTCATTGATTTAGCTTCATTTTTATCTATTTGGTGAGATTTTTGTTAATTTGGCAACAATTAAAAATGTCGCCAAGTTGGCGACAATCCGCCAAAGTCGTCGCCAAAATCTCGCCAAGCGTTATGGACGGAGAAATAGGTTATTCTTACAGCAGATAAATGACTATTGGCGTTCAAATACAAAAGTATTACTCAAAGTATCTTTTTTCATGAATAGAACGAGCTAGATCCACGAGAATGATGTCATCCAATTTATCGCATGGTATTACATATGAAAAGTGAACACGTTTCTCAATAGGAAATTTTTTGTTTTATTTTATATAAATTTTTGACAATTTTTTTGAAAAATGTGAAATATCTCGAGAACAGTTTATGTTAGCGTTCTAACATTTATGTCAATCGTTTTCTAATGAAAAATTACATAAGAAATGTCTATTTGCGTAACTTTATTAGCGGTTTTGATTTTTTGACGATTTTTTCAAAATTTCACTCGAAAATTTAGGGGGGGTTCTGAGCATTCGATTGCGTATAAAAACAATAAGCTTCCAGTGTTTACGGATTGTGATTTTTGTACCAAATTTCGTTCGAATCGGTCCATTCGTTCGTCAGCTATCGTCTCCACAGACTCACTGACACACACACACACACACACACACATCACTTCAAAAGTGTTTGATTCGTGATCAGGGATGCTTGAAACGTGCTCTCCCGTCGAGAACTCGAATTCGAATTTTCGACCCCGTCACAATACTTTCCTTATACATTATGTATATAAGGAAAGTAAAAAGAAAATCCGATGTGGGCAACATATGACCTTCCGTATATAATGCGATGAACTGACTAATTTTACAGTTAAAAAAATTTTATTCTTATAGTAGATATTATATTCTTTAAAAGATATTGAATTTTCTTCAATTAGTCATCATTTTTAATGATATGGCGTCATTTTTAACACTTTACAACAAAGTTGAAAAGTGTTTATGACTTTGTTCATTCTGTCTGTCTGTCTGTCTGTCTGTCTGTCCGTTAGCACGATAACTGCCGTAAAAATGAGTTTATCAAAATGAAATTTTAGTATGTTGTTCAGACGGTCTGTAGAACCTATGGGAATATAAATAAATAATATCACCCAATTAGTTTTTTATTGAACCCGGGTTGAAAAAATGAAATACATTGAACCCTATGGGACCTAATTTTTCAAACATTTTTTAAGTAAATTTAAAATTCACGAATTGCTTCGAAATTTTTAGGAAATATTCACATTATCCCATAGAATATATAAAAAAAAATTCAGTAAAATATGTTAAGTAGTTTTTTAATTAAAAAAATTATTTAATATAGGGAAAAAAACAAATTCAATTAAATTCTGACTTTGGGATATCTTCCAGAAAGAAAAGAGAGAGATATTATATAATAAATATCTCTCCATTTGTTTAAACGTTTTGCATATGGGAGTGGCTTCATATTTTAAAATAAATTTGGTAGATAACAATTTTTCATTTTTTTTAAATTTTATATAACTCTTCTTGATAAATTTAATTGATGGCATTTTAAATGCACTTTCCTACGTCCTAGAGAGTTAAAATTTGGTACACAGCTTAAATTTGTTGAACATTTTATTCGACAAAAATTTGATGGATCTTTAAATATAGATCATACATTTTTTTCGAAATGGCCTGAAAATAATCCCCGTTCACGAAAATAATCCCCGTTCACTTCTATAAATCATTGGTGTAATATTGTTAAAAATTCTGATGTGGACAGCACATGTCTTTCTCTGCAGACTCATATTAGTTCTCTTTATTTATTCAATGATAATTTGAGTTTATCTGCACAACATAAGTATTTTAAATGACATTGAATTTACACATTAAACTTAAATTTGGTTCTCATTTGATAGCTGGACTTATTGTCAAAGGTGGCGTAGCGAAAACGCGAAAAAACTAGAATATCTCAAGAACGGCTAGTCCTAGAGTAATGGGGTTAGTCTTATTCTTTTTGTTGTCAAAAATCACATTTAAAATAGGAATTTAATTGATATAATTGAGCACACGTAGTCTTTTATTTTTATATATAACGATTTTTGCTGGCAATTTCGCAAAAATAGCCCGTTCCTTTTTCCCGAATCGTAGTAGAATAACCTACAAATGATTTATATACAAAATTTTGTTAAATTTGGTATATAAATCACTTGTAGGTTATTGAAATATTATACTCCAAATTTTGTTAAATTTGGTTCATTAGTTTTTAGCTAGAGTGGATAAAGGCAATTTCTGCGGCCATTTCGCAAAGAAGGCAGATTCTTTTATTACGAATCGTACTATAATCTAATGAACATCAGGATTTCCCACAAAAAACATACCTACCAAATTGTATGAAATTCGGTCCATTAGTTTTTCAATTAGAGTGGATGTAATATCCACACAGACACACAGAAACATACACAGATACACCCTTACACACACAGACGTGTTCCTAAAAGTAGTTTTTTCGTGTTCTAGAAGTCCCAAAACGTGTAGATCCTTTGAAAATTCGAGTTCCGATCTTCGGCACGATTCCAATACTTTGAGTACATACACATACACATATATATTATCTGTGTATTATCTGTGTATCTAAATTCCGTGCCTATGCAATTACAATAGTTGTGATTTTAAATGATCCCTAAACTTTTATTATTTCTTCAAGGAAGCCTAATTTTAACATATGCAGAATGCAAATATCTCAAGCGATTGTAAGATGAATTACATAAGAATTGCTGAATTTTTTTCACACAAAATTATTTAGCTCTGGAGTCTGGAATACAAGTTATATGAATGAAATATTCATTGATTTTGCATAAAGAATCAGATGATTTATATTTCGATACAGTTTTAAATATTTAAGTATAATAAATTACTGTAGTACTGTGATAATGTAAAAGATATTACCACTGAATGAATCACATTTTAGAAATTTTTAAATGAAATTACATTTCAGTTGGAAAGTGTTTCATAATCAATGCTTATGCATGATTGATCTTTCTTGTTATCTATTTGGCAAGATTTTTGTTAATTTGGCAACATTTAAAAATGTCGCCATGTCGGCGATATTCCGCTAAATTCGTCGCCAAAATTTCGTCAAGCGTTATGGATGGAGAAACAAGTTATTCTTACAGCAGATAAATGACTATTGGCGTTCAAATACAAAAGTATTACTTACAGTATCTTTTCTCGTGAATGGAACGAGTTAGATCCATGAGAATGATATCACCCAATTTATCGCATGATATTACATATGAAAAGTAAACATGTTTCTCAACAGTTAATATTTTTTTTTTAATTTATGGGATTATTTTTGATAAATTTGTTTGATAATTTTTCGCATGATAGTTTTTTTCGCATGATATTACATATGAAAAGTAAACATATTTCTCAACTTTTTTTTGATAAATTAATTTGAAAAATGAGCAATATCTCGAGAACGGTTCCTGCTAGCGTTCTAAAGTTCATGTCAATCGTTTTCTAAGGAAAAATTGCATAAGAAATGTTTATTTGCGTAACTTTATTAAAGGTTTTTCTTTTTGGATGATATTTTCAAAATTTCACTCGAAAATTTAGGGGGGTTCTGAACATTCAATTGTGTTTTAAAACAATAGGCTTCCAGTATTCATGGATTGTGAGTTTTGTACCAAATTTCATTCGAATCGCTCCATTCGTTCGTGAGATATCGTCTCCACAGACTCACTGACACATCCACACGCACACACACACACAAATACTTTCACACACACACACATACATCACCTCAAAAATGTTCAATTCGTGATCAGGGATGCTTGAAACGTGCTCTCCCGTCGAAAACTTGAATTCGAATGTTCGACCCCGTCACAATAGTTTCCTTATACATTATGTAAATAAGGAAAGTAAAAATACATCATATATACAGATTCGTTAAGTTTTTTGCAGTTACTTTCATCCAGAAAGGCCAAGCATCATCTCATTGCCTCAGATATCTTCCAGCTTGTGCATCGCCTGAAGACACGAAGGCACCATATTCAATTTCGTTGGGTTCCGGGACATGTTGGTATAAAGGGAAACGAATTGGCTGATACCGCTGCAAAAACAGCTAATCATATTCTGAATCATCCCATCACTTTGACAGATATAAAAAATCTGATGTGGGCAACACATGACTTTCCTTATATAATGCAATGAATTTACTACTTTTACAGTTAAAAAAATGTTATTCTTATAGTAGATACTTATATTCTTTCCAAGATATTGAATTTTCTTCAATGAGTCGTCATTTTCATCGCTTTAGCGTCATTTTTATCCATTTGGCGAGATTTTTGTTAATTTGGCAACAATTGAAAATGTCGCCAAGTTGGCGACGTTCTGCCAAATTCGTCGCCAAAATATCGCCAAGCGTTATGCACTAAGAAATAAGTTATTCTTACAGCAGATAAATGACTATTGGCGTTCAAATACAAAAGTATTACTCAAAGTCTCTTTTTCATGAATGGAACGAGCTAGATCCACGAGAATGATGTCACCCAATTTATCGCATGGTATTACATATGAAAAGTGAACATGTTTCTCAACAGGAAATATATATTTTTTTTATTTTATATGACTTTTTGATAATTTTTTTAAAAAATGTACAATATCTCGAGAACGGTTCATGTTAGCGTTCTAAAATTTATATCAATCGTTTTCTAATGAAAAATTACATAAGCAATGTCTGTTTGCGTAACTTTATTAGTGGTTTTGATTTTTTGACGATGTTTTCAAAATTTCATTCGAAAATTTAGGGGGGTTCTGAACATTCGATTGCATATAAAAACAATAGGCTTCCAGTGTTTACGGATTGTGATTTTTGTACCAAATTTGGTTCGAATCGGTCCATTCGTTCGATAGTTATCGTCTCCACAGACTCACTAACACACACACACACACATACTTTCACACACTCGCACTCACACACACACACACACACAGACATCACTTCAAAAATGTTTTATTCGTGATCAGAGATGCCTGAAACGTGCTCTTCCGTCGAAAACTCGAATTCGAATTTTCGACCCCGTCACAATATTTTCCTTATACATTATGTATATAAGGAAAGTAAAAACTATTAGTAAAATAATATATGATAAATGGCAACATTCATGGAATCAGCAAACTCAAAATAAATTGCATGAAATAAAGCCCTTAGTACAAAAGTGGACTAGTTTTCAGTGTAGGAAACTTGATGTCATCTTAACTCGCTTGCGAATTGGTCACACACGTTATACCCACAGACATTTACTTATTGGTGAACATGAACCTTCTTGTAACTGGTGCAAACATCAGTGAGTGTAAAACACTTTTTAACCGAGTGCACTAATTTCAGACATAATCGTCTTAAACACTTCAGGACTTCTGACATTACATTAATGGACTTGATAGGAGAAACTCCTCATTCTAACCTGTTTTCATTTTTGTTGGATATATTTGGGGTTTTTATTATCATATATAGCTTATTACCTCTCACTTTGTATCATCCTGGTGCCGTCTATCAACTGGTTACTTTCCTTATATACATAATGTATAAGGAAAGTATTGTGACGGGGTCGAAAATTCGAATTCGAGTTTTCGACGGGAGAGCACGTTTCAAGCATCCCTGATCACGAATCAAACATTTTTGAAGTGATGTCTGTGTGTGTGTGTGTGTCAGTGAGTCTGTGGAGACGATAACTGACGAACAAATGGACCGATTCGATCGAAATTTGGTACAAAAATCACAATCCGTAAACACTGGAAGCCTATTGTTTTTAAACGTAATCGAATGTTCAGAACCCCTCTAAATTTTCGAATGAAATTTTGAAAAAGTCGTCAAAAAATCAAAACCGCTAATACAGTTACGCAAATAGACATTTCTCATGTAATTTTTCATTAGAAAACGATTAACATAAATTTTAGAACGCTAACATGATCCGTTCTCGAGATATTGCACATTTTTCAAAAAAATTATCAAAAAGTCATATAAAATAAAAAAATATATATTTCCTATTGAGAAACATGTTCACTTTTCATATGTAATATCATGCGATAAATTGGGTGACATCATTCTCGTGGATCTAGCTCGTTCCATTCATGAGAAAAGATACTTCGAGTAGTACTTTTGTGTTTGAACGCCAATAGTCATTTATCTGCTATAAAAATAACTTCTCCGTCAGTAAAGCTTGGCGAGATTTTGGCGACGAATTTAGCGGAATGTCGCCAACTTGGCGACTTTTTTCAATGTTGCTAAATTAACGAAAAACTCGCCAAATGGATAAAAATGGCGTTAAATCAATGAAAATGACAACTCATTGAAGAAAATTCAATATCTTGGAAAGAATATGAATATCTACTATAAGAATAACATTTTTTTTTAACTGTAAAAGTAGTAAATTCATTAAAATAAAAGTGGTAAATTCATAAGGAAAGTCATGTGTTGCCCACATCAGATTTTTTTATATTTTACAATGTCATATTATTTTGTGTACGTTTTGGAATATTTTATATTATACGCTTATTATTGTCTTTTACTCTTAAATTAATTGTTTGTTTTTACCATGTGTTTGGCGCAGCATATCCTTTTTGGATTTTGTGCCACAAAACCCAACCAACCAACCAACCAACCAACCAACCGAACTGGCCAACGGACGCTCTACCGTTGAGCTACTGAGACGAAAGTGCAAGCTCTTATTATCGAAGTGGACGCTACAATCCTTTGGTTCTACATTGGCTAAACAATATTTATGAGCACCGCCCTCTTCTTTTCGAATCATCCTTACGCCTTCTACAGGTGGTAGGTATATTTATAAAATTCTGAAGCCCGCACCTTTCTATACAATTTACCTCAATGAATATGCAACATTCCTCTCAAACTTGACATCAGGTGTTACATCCCACAAGGGCATTTTATCCTCCCCAAATAGCTAAAATGTTCTTACAAGCCCTCCCTATAATAACTCACTGGCAGGATTTTCAATAGGGAAGATATACAAAAGAAGTCAAACTTACGAAATAACCCTAAAATTCTATTTTAAAACAGTTTCCATTATTCTTCTGTTTGAAAAATGAACACAAAGTTTCTAACCCTTACGTCCCTAAAAACAAGTTGCACCATTCCCCAATCCCCCCTTTTTTTTTCTCACACAAAAAACAGCCAGGAATAGACATTGTAAATCTCAAGCACACGTCAACTGTAGCCTAAAAAATATCTATCTTCTTTTTTTTAAGGGACCTTGTTCCCTACACGTGTTTATCTATTGTAGGAGAACAACAAGGACAACAAAGTTACCAACTATTTTAAGGTTTTAAGGTGCTTGACAATGGATAAGAGGGACCTAATGGGTTATACGGTATAAATGCAATGTCTGGTGCGTGTATTTGTGGTAATAGTTAATGAGGTTTGAAAGAAAGTGGATGTGCTAGTGATGGAGGGGGGGGGGGGGGGAGAGAGAGAGAGAGCTTGACTGGTGACGTTTTTTGTTGTGGGATGTTTGTCCATATTGAGTAAAAGTTTAGGAAGTTATTTTTAGAATGGATATAAAGAGTTGCGAGGAAAGAAGGAGGTTATTTTGGAGGTGAAGCAGTTCTGGATTTGAAGGAGTAAAAAATGATCGTAGTTTACAAGGAATAAAGTGATAGAGGATTGCTTTTAGAAGAAAAAATCAAGGGTGAATTTACCGATAGGCGGATTGAGCAGTTACCTAAAGATCCCCACTAAATATGGAGCCCTTACTAAGGATGGAGCAGTAACTTAAAGCCTCTCCCCACTAAATATGGAGCACCCACTAAAGATGAAGCAGCAACTTAAAGCCCCTCCCAGCTAAATATGGAGTTCTTATTAAAGATGGCGCCGTAACTTAAAGCCCCTCTCCACTAAATATGGAGCCCCCACTAAAGATGAAGCAGTAACTTAAAGCTCCTCCCAACTAAATATGGAGCCCCCACTAAATATGGAGCAGTAACTTAAAGCCCCTCCCCACTAAATATGGAGCACCCACTAAAGATTAAGCAGCAACTTAAGGCCCCTCCCCTCTAAATATGGAGTCCTTATTAAAGATGGAGCAGTAACTTAAAGCTCCTCCCCACTAAATATGGATCTCCCACTAAAGATGAAGCAATAACTTAAAGCGCCTCCCAACTAAATATGGAGCTCCAACTAAATATGGAGCAGCAACTTAAAGCCCCTCCCAGCTAAATATGGAGTTCTTATTAAAGATGGCGCCGTAACTTAAAGCCCCTCTCCACTAAATATGGAGCCCCCACTAAAGATGAAGCAGTAACTTAAAGCTCCTCCCAACTAAATATGGAGCCCCCACTAAATATGGAGCAGTAACTTAAAGCCCCTCCCCACTAAATATGGAGCCCCCACTAAAGATTAAGCAGCAACTTAAGGCCCCTCCCCTCTAAATATGGATGTCCTTATTAAAGATGGAGCAGTAGCCCGTCTCCACTAAATATGGAGCAGTAATTTAAGCCCCTCTCTATACTAAATATGGAGCAGTAACTTAAGCCCCTCTCCACTAAATATGGAGCCCCACTAAAGACGAAGTAGTAACTTAAAGCCACTCTCCTCTAAATATGGAGCCCCCCCCACACACACACACTTAAAGATGGAGCAGTAACTTAACCCCTCCCCACTAAATATAGAACAGTAACTTAAAGCCCCCACTAAATATGCTATGCACAAATTATTCAATATTGTTTTTAAATTATTACAAACATTTACTCAATTATGTGAATAATTTTTTATATTTCCAAAAGTAATATGCAAAATTCTGGAACACTTTAAAAGCAATTTTGACTTACGCGGCTCCAAAAGGTGTTCCTGAGTTTCCCACCATAAAATTTACAAAAAAAAATACTAAAAAATGAAGATGCTTTTCTTATGTGTCAAAACACTGCTGTCAAAAGGATTAAGGGGTTAATGAACCCTGAATAATAGAATTAGGGGTTCCAGAT
Organism: Amaurobius ferox; assembly: GCA_951213105.1. NCBI lineage: Eukaryota > Metazoa > Arthropoda > Arachnida > Araneae > Amaurobiidae > Amaurobius > Amaurobius ferox. Next base: position 14,306,780 of record OX578155.1, on the reverse strand, counting down.
GGGGATTATTTAGCAGAAGTTGGTCTTATTCTGGGTCGGATCCCTTTTCATCCCCAGGCTCCGGACCCCGAGCTTCAGCAAAAGTAGTCTTTCTTATGTAAATAAAAGTAAAAGTATGAAAACCAATATCACTTAAATATATATTGCTCAAATATGTATTTGACTACTGAGTTCAAATATATATTGCCCAAAAATATATTTGAGAAATATATATCTAAGTAAATTCACATATGTTGAATTAAATATATATTTTATTCAAGATATAAGACTTTATTCTATAAATTTCTTAAGAAGAGGCCAGCTTAAAAGGCCGTTCCTGGCAAAAGCGTATAAATTTAAAATTGTGTGTTTTTCCACACGAATTTTTCTATATTCCTCAGTGTTTAGATCTACTTGTTACACTCATTATCTGAATGTTAAAAAATTATATCATAGTTTTAAGATTCTGTATCGTTCAAATTGTTATTTATTTAACTGGAATGTGGTGTGCACGCACACACACTACAAGCACACGCATACCACATGCACACACACCACATGCACACACATAACACACCACACACACACACACACACAACACACACCTTACAAACACAGCTCCTGAGTTATAGTGTCACACCTTACAAACATAGACTCACATTCACAGATGGATACACACCTTCCATAAGTTCACAAAATGGATTCAGAAGGTCTTAAAACGGGATTATTCGTCAAAATATCGAATCCAAGAAACTTTAAAGAAACAATATACTTTTCCTGTACAATTGTGGGTAAAATGAATTAAAATAGAACAAAAAATGGGGTTTGAACATTAATGAAATAAATATGAAAAAGACAATTTAAGTATTCTAATTGGATAGATTTCTTGGCGGAGGGGCATTCACGCGTAATAAAAAGATAATAAAAATTTTCTTTTGCGGGGAAGGGGTGCATATTCATCTTTTACACTTCCAGTCTTGATTTATTGGCCAACTTTCAACATATTATAATAGAACTTTCTTATGAAAGGGGGATTGCATTTTCACTTTGTATAGTTCTAATCTTGATTTTTAGCCAATTTTTGATGATATGACAAGACTTTTTTTTAAGGGAAGGGAGTTGTTGTTGAGACCCAGACCGTCCGACCTACCAGAAAGGTGTAAGGTAACTGTTTGGACAGCCGGGAAATGCCACCCAATTTAGACCGGAACTCAGTGGGGGAGGCATCCACAGGGACCGTACCCTCCTTCCCCTACTACCAACCTCTCGGAAGGACTTACGGACCCACATGTTTAACGTGATCGTACTCCGCGTGAACACGGCGGCAGTGTAAGGGAAGGGAGTGTATTTTCACCTCTTGCATATTTAATCTTGAATTACTAACAATTTCATCTACTTCTAGTTTTTCACCCAATGCACTTACGCATAAACTTTAGCGGTCATCCTTGAATTATCTACCCCCCCCCCACACACACACACACATACGCACGCGCACGCACACACACACACACACACTACACGCACGCGCACACATACTACAGGCGCACCCATACCACATGCACACACACCACATGCACACACCACATGCACACACATAACACACTACACAACCATAACACACTACACACACATACCACCCCACACACACATACCACATGCACACACACAAACATAACACACCACACACAACACACACATACCACCCCACACACACCACATGCACACACACAAACATAACACAGCACACACACACACACGCACACACACAAACATAACCCACCACACACACGGGTCGCGGTAGCCCAGTGGTTAACTCGCTGGAGTTGCACTCAAGCGCGCTAACCACTGGATTGCACTCCAGCGCGCCTGTAGGCCCGGGTTCGATTCCCGCCGCTGCCAAAGCTGCCGCCGTGTTCATGCGAAGTACGATCACGTTAAACATGTGGATCCGTAAGTCCTCCCGAGAGGTTGGTGGTAGAGGAAGGAGGGTACGGTCTCTGTGGATGCCTCTCCCACTAGGTTCCGGTCTAAATTGGGTGGCACTTCTCGGCCGTTCAAACAGTTACCTTATACCTTTCTGGTAGGTCGGACGGTCTGGGTCTCAACAACAACAACAACAACACGCACACATACAAACATAACACACCAGACACACACTCACACACACACAACACATCACACACAACATACCACACACACACAACCCAATACACACTCAACACACAACACACAGCACACACATAACACACCGCACACACACAACAAACCACACACATACAAACATAACACACCACACACACACAACACAACACACACACACACACAACACGACACACACACGTTACCTTACACCTTTCTGGTAGGTCGGATGGTCTGGGTCTCAACAACAACAACAACACAGCACACACACAACACCACACACAATTTTTGGAAAAACAAAACTTTCTCTATATAGTAGCATCAGAAAATAAACATTAAACAATGACAAAATATTATAGCTAAAGTTCCCTTCTTTTCCCGAAGCATACAATGTTCCCCAATTTCGAAAATCACTCACATGTACCTCATTCGTAGACTCAAATCGAAGATAGATAATACTCGACATACCCTCAGACCGCGTCATGTCTAGCCTCGAACCCAACGACGAGCAAGCATTCTTCAGTGGACCAAATGTCAAGGATCGGCATCCACAAGAAGAGAGATTTTCCTTTCAATGACGCTGGGCCGCGGAGAAATCATATCATTACAAATCGAATGATATGAAGTGGAGGAGCTCTTTTTCGTTCCATCTTTGCCGATCCGGATGGAATGAAGAAGGGAGGGTGGGAGGAGAGATCGTCTTTCCGCCCGCTCCCAGTTGTCAGCCGAGTAAATTGCTTTCCGTAACATCGATGTCAGCGTGATATGACTGGCCATATTGTATTTCCTTGTCCATGCCGGCATTCTTGTCGGGGGTCTTGCTTTTCGATCATTTGGTGAGGGGCCGGGTATAAAATGATGGAGTGTACAAAAATGGGGGGAAAAGTTATATTGATACTTTACCTACGATGACAGAAGAACTTGTCGTTTTGCCTTTACAAGGCTGGTTGGGCTCTTTTTAATGGGTTAATGCTACGATATGTTTGCTTAAGGCATATATTAATGAAGCAGATATGAGAATACAAATGGGACGTATGTTCAAAAATATAATCTCTTACGCGAAAATGATGTAAATAAAGATGCATCACTTTGCCGAAATCAGGAAGTTTTATTATTTCAAATATATTTCTTACAGTTGATATGGTAAAACGACGTAAAGTGAGAAATACGCTATTTTTTTAAAATTTTTCCAACTTTTGATATAGCAACACGAGGCAAGTAAGAAATACACTACCTTTTATAGAATTTTTCTAACTCTTAATATGGCAACACGAAGCATAGTGAGAAATACGCTACTTTTATTTGGCAAAGTTCTTTCTAATTTATATTGAGTGTTGCATTTGCATCCGTCCTAAAACTGCTTTATTTTTGCGTATTTTCTGTGCATTTATGTTCTGCACTTACGCAATTACAGTATTCTTGAGTTTAAATGATCATCAAACTTTGATTATTTCTACAACGAAACCTAATTTTAATGGATACAGAAAATAAACACGTGCTTTTAAAGATGAGTTGGATAAGAATTAATGAGTTTTTTTACTCAAAATTATTTAACTCTGGAGTCTGGAATAAAAGTGCATGAATGAAATATTCACAGCTTTTACATAGAGAACTAGACGATTTATATTTCGACGAAGTCATTTGAATAAAGTTCATTTTTTTTTCGATAAAGTTTTAAGTTTTCAAGTAAAATAAATTATCGTAGTTCTGTGATAATTAAAAAATATCACCACTGAATGTATCGCATTTTGCATTTCAGTTGGAAAGTGTTTCATAATCAATGCTTTATGCATGATTGATATTTGTTGCTACTTTCCTTATATATATAATGTATAAGGAAAATATTGTGACGGGGTCGAAAATTCGAATTCCAGTTTTTGACGGGAGAGCACGTTTCAAGCATCCCTGATCACGAATCAAACATTTTTGAGGCGATGTCTGTGTGTGTGTGTGTGTCAGTGAGTCTGTGGAGACGATATCTCACGAATGAATGGAGCGATTTGAATGAAATTTGGTGCAAAAATCACAATCCGTGAATACTGGAAGCCTATTGTTTTAAACGCAATCGAATGTTCTGAACCCCCCCCCCCCCTAAATTTTCGAGTGGAATTTTGAAAAAATCATCAAAAAATCAAAACCTTTAATAAAGTTACGCAAGTAGACATTTCTTAAGTAATTTTTCCTTAGAAAGCGATTGGCACAAACTTTAGAACGTTAGCATAAACCGTTTCCGAGATATTGCACATTTTTCAAATAAATGTATCAAAATATCCCATAAATTAAAAAAAATATATTAACTGTTGAGAAACATGTTCACTTTTCATATGTAATATCATGCGATAAATTGGATGACATCATTCTCATGGATCTAGCTCGTTCTATTCATGAGAAAAGATACTTTGAGTAATACTTTTGTATTTGAACGCCAATAGTCATTTATCTGCAATAAGAATAACTTATTTCTCCGTCCATAACGCTAGGCGAGATTTTGGCGACGAATTTGGCGGAATGTCGCCAACTTGGCGACTTATTAAAATGTTACCAAATTAAAGAAAATCTCGCCAAATGGATAAAAATGACGCTAAATCAATGAAATGATTCATTGAAGAAAATTCAATATCTTGGAATGAATATAAGTATCTACTATAAGAATAACATTTTTTTTAACTGTAAAAGTAGTAAATTCATTGCAGTATATAAGAAAAGTCATGTGCTGCCCACATCAGACTTTTTAATGTTGTACTTGGTTGACATTGCAGTCTTGTAGAATTTGCTCATATTGCTCCAAATCACTATGCTCCAAGCTATTTCCAAATAAAAATTTCGTAAAATTTGGCTGTATCCTGCTCCAAAAAGTGGTTTATAAATCACGATCGACACTACAGAGAAAAGCTTTGCATTTAAAATTTATTTGAGAAATTTTTTTTTATTTTACTTTAGTTATCAAAATCACATGCAAATTAGCAATAATTATTTAACTTCTTTTATAGTTATATTGAATAAAAAAATATGTTTGTACAGCACATGGCAAACATGCCAAATTTCACGTAATTCGGTTGATCATTTCGAGAAATATCGTACTCCCTGTGAAAAAGTAAAATATCTAATATCTCCAGAACGGTCTAAGATTAACTACCAAATATGATGCTCATTTAGTTTTGATTAAAAAATTTGCATTCATTCAATTGATATATATTATTGTTTTTTTTTTTTAAGATATTTTAAATTTTAGATTAAAATCATATAATATATCAAAACCGACACAAGTTCTGAAATTTGTCAATCGCTTCTAAATACAATATTAAAAAATCTGATGTGAGCAGCACATGACTATCTGTATATAATGCAATGTATTTACTACTTTTACAGTGAAAATAAAATAGGTTATTCTTATAGTAGATACTTACATTTTTTCCAAAATATTGAATTTTCGTTAAATAGTCGTTATTTTCATTGATTTAGCGTCATTTTTATCCATTTGCCGAGATTTTCGTTGATTTGGTAACATTTAAAAATGTCGCCAAGTTGGCGACATTCCGCCAAATTCGTCGCCAAAATCTCGCCAAGCGTTATGGACGGAGAATTAATTTATTCTTATAGCAGATAAATGACTATGGAGTTTAAATACAAAAGTACTACTCAAAATATCTTTTCTCATGAATGGCGAACGAGCTAGATCCACGAGAATGATGTCACCCAATTTATCGCATGATATTACATATGAAAAGTGAACATGTTTCTCAATAGGAAATATATTTTTTTTATTATATATAATTTTTTGATAATTTATTTAAAAATGTGCAATATCTCCAGAACGGTTCGTGCTAGCGTTCTAAAATGTATGTTAATCGTTTTCTAATGAAAAATTACACAAGAAATGTCTGGGGCGCGGTAGCCCATTGGTTAGCGCGCTGGAGTTGCACTCGGTAGGCCCGGGTTCGATTCCAGCCACTGCCAAAACTGCCGCCGTGTTCATGCGGAGTACGATCACGTTAAACATGTGGGTCCGAAAGTCCTTCCGAGAGGTTGGTGGTAGGGGAAGGAGGGTACGGTCCCTGTGGATGCCTCCCCCACTGGGTTCCGGTCTGAATTGGGTGGCACTTCCCGACCGTCCAAACAGTTACCTTACACCTTTCTGGTAGGTCGGACGGTCTGGGTTTCAACAATCAACAACAAGAAATGTCTATTTGCGTAACTTTATTAGAGGTTTTAATTTTTTGATGATTTTTTGAAAATTTCACTCGAAAATTTAGGGGGTTCTGAACATTGGACTCCGTATAAAAAAAATAGGCTTCCAGTACTCACGAATTGTAAATTTCGTACCAAATTTCGTTCAAATCGGTCCATTCGTTCGTCAGTTATCGTCTCCACAGCCTCACTGACACACACATACGCACACACACACGCACACGCACACACACACACACATACACACAGACATCACCTCAAAAATGTTCGATTCGTGATCAGGGATGCTTGAAACGTGCTCTCCCGTCGAAAACTCGAATTCAAATTTTCGACCCCGTTACAATACTTTCCTGATACATTATTGTATATAAGGAAAGTAAAAATAATAAAATGGCTATCTTCGCAAAAAAATTTTAACATAATTATGTTTCGTAATTTTTTTTTTCAATTTTTGATAAACATTGTTCAAACTATTTAAGGCGCTCCAGTAGTTATTAAGCTTCATAATGATCAACAAGCTCCTGACATTTATAGAGTGCAAAAATTGTAATAAATTTTATTCGATTTGTTCTTTTTGTTCATGTAGGAAAAAAATATCATTTCCTATATCTCGAAAAGAGGTAGTAATAAATTCTAAATAATTATGTTCATTTTTTAGGATGATTTAGCAATTAAAGATGGCAATCCTGAAGTCTGTCTTCCATTAATATAAATTTTTTCTTCGAGCAGTATTTCTAGAAAAAGAACCTCAAATTATCTCAAAATAAAATGTTACTGATAGTCGAAAATTCAAAGGTATCAAATGGTTTCGAAGACAATGAAGAAACTAAAAATGCACCCAGAAAATAAAAGCACTTCGTTTTGTAACAGCGTAAATAGGTGATTAAATATAACAATCTGTTTTAAGGGCAAAATAAGTTTTTCTCGTCAAAATAAATGAAGCAGCAGAGCAGCCGCTGCAGCAAAGTTAGGGAAATTTCTGCGAATGGATTAATACTCATGAGACCCATGAAGCCGTTGCCAATCCCAAAGTATATAATTTAAAAAAAAAGGCGATATACGATAGTGAAAGAAATAGCAGAAGATTATAAAACAAGAAAGATCAATCATGCATAAAGCATTAATTATGAAACACTTTCCAACTTCAATTTTATATAAACATCTTTACAATGCGATACATTCCTCGGTAATATTTTAAAAATTATCACAATATTACATTAATTTATTATATTTGAAAACTTCAGTGAAGAAAATGAACTTCATCTAAATGACGGCATTAAAATATAAATTGCCTGGTTTAATCATCTCTAAAATGCGATACATTCCTCGGCAATATTTTTAAAATTATCATAATACTACAATAATTTATTATATTTGAAAACTTCATCGAAAACAAATGAACTTAATTCAAAGGACATCATCGAAATATAAATCGCCTCTATATAAAAGCAGCATTTCACTCATAAACATTTTTCCAATCGTTTCATTCATCACAATACTATAATAATTTATTTTATTTAAAAATTTGAAAAATTGTTATCCACCATATTTATTTTAAAATGTTAAACCTCTTGTATATATAAAATAATTAAACTCTTGGAAAGCTATTTATTATATAATATATCTCTTTTTCTTTCTGGAGGATATAGCAAGAGTCAGAATGTAATTGAATTTGTTTTTCTCCCTATATTAAATAATTTTTATTTAAAAAACTACCTAATATATTTTACTGAAATTTTTTTTATATATTTTATGGGATAATTTGAATATTTCCTAAAATTTTCGAAGCAATTTGTGAATTTTAAATTCGCTTAAAAAATGTTTGAAAAATTAGGTCCCACAGGATTCAATGTATTTCATTTTTTCAACCCGGGTTCAATCCAAAACTAATTGGGTGATATTACTCTTTTATATTCCCATAGGTCCCTCAGACCGCGTCAAAAGCATACTGAAATTTCATTTTGATAAAGTCATTTTTACGGCCGTTATCGTGCTAACGGACAGACAGACAGACAGACAGACTGAATGAATGAACAAAGTCGTGAACACTTTTCATCTACGTTGTAAAGTGTTAAAAATCCACATTTTCTTCCATGAAGTATAATAAAGTTCAATGGTATGCTATGTTTCAAACTATTTTTGCAACTCATCATAGCGGGAGAAACAAACACAGGTTAATATTTTAAAATCAGTTTTGAACAAGAGAAGTGAATGAAAGGGAACGGAGTTAATAAATAGTAACAAAATTAGAGACGTGAGCGAATGGTAACCTTGCCAAACCTATGTAGAAAATGTGTCTAAACTACAGGTAAGTTCTTTCCCCCAAAACATAATGCTTCTTTGATATCAATTTTCTTCAAATTTGCCTTTGATGCTATATACACCCTCATTCGAAGTTTTAATTCTATTATTCTTAAATGTCCGATAATCTTATCGAATATCAAATGCAGGAAACAATGGTGTCGTGTTGCCATTCTCTAATTCTGTAAACTTCGACGGGCAGTTCATTAGTTACGCCGCCGCGGACGCTACTTCCGGGGCCTCGGCGTCACGGATACCAACAAGGGATGCTGCTGCTTCCGGCAGATCTCACAACTCAACTTAATCTCAATAACCCTCAACTTATAGCAACGCATCCAGCTATCGTCTGCAAGTTGAGAGATAAGAATACACGTTTTCGACATCGGCGTCAGAAACAGGTCAATACGATCATTAAGTCCGAAACCAACTCATAAAGCATAATCAGCCATAAAGCATCAGCCATAAAGCACTGAAAATTTTGTCCTCCTAGATATATGATTCAAAGTTTTGGAAAATACTGACAAAATTTTAATATGTGAATGTGATTTAAAATTTAAAATTCTCAATGGCGACAGCTATACTATAAAACTAACTAAGATGCCCACCGTTGCCTGAAATAAAAAAATCTGATGTGGGCAACACATGATTTTCCTTATATAATGTAATGAATTTACTACTTTTACAGTAAAAATAATAGGTTTTTCTTATAGTAGATATTTATATTCTTTCCAAGATATTGAATTTTCGGCAATTTGTTGTCCTTTTCATTGATTTAGCGTCATTTTTATCCATTTGGTAAGATTTTCGTTGATTTGGCAACATTTAAAAAAGTCGCCAAGTTGGCGATATTTCGCCAACTCGAGTTGCGATTTTCGACATGATTCCAATACTTTCCCTATGCATTACCATGTATTGCAGGGAAAGTTAAAATGTTATTCTTATAGTAGATACTTATATTCTTTCCAAGATATTGAATTTTCTTCAATGAGTCGTCATTTTCATTGATTTAGCGTCATATTTATGGCGAGATCTTTGTTAATTTGGCAACAATTAAAAATGTCGTTAAGTTGGCGACATTCCGTCAAATTCGTTGCCAAAATCTCGCCAAGCGTTATGGACGGAGAAATAAGTTATTCTTATAGCAGATAAATGACTATTGGCTTTCAAATACAAAATTATTACTCAAAGTATCTTTTCTCATGAATGGAAGGAGCTAGATCCACGAGAATGATGTCACCAAATTTATCGCATATTACATGTGAAAAGTGAACATGTTTCTCAACAGTTAATATATTTTTTTTTAATTTATGGGATTTTTTGATAAATTTATTTGAAAAATGTGCAATATCTCGGGAACAGTTCATGCTAGCGTTCTAAAGTTTATGTCAATCGTTTTCCAAGGTAAAATTACATAAGAAATGTCTATTTGTGTAACTTTATTAATGATTTTGATTTTATGATTTTTTCAAAATTTTCCTCAAAAATTTAGGGGGGTTCTGAACATTCGATTACGTTTAAAAACAATAGGCTTCCAATATTCACGGATTGTAATTTTTGTACCACATTTCATTCGAATCGCTCCATTCGTTCGTGAGATATTGTCTCCACACACACACACACACACACAGAGAGAGAGAGAGAGAGAGACATCACCTCAAAAATGTTTGATTCGTGATCAGGGATGCTTGAAACGTGCTCTCCCGTCAAAAACTCGAATTCGAATTTTCGACCCCGTCACAATACTTTCCTTATACATTATGTATATAAGGAAAGTAATAATAATGAAATAAAATTGACGCGGTACAAAATCTGAAAGCTACTAAACTAACCAGCTACTAAACTAACTTAAGCTACTAAACTAACCAGTCAAAAAGTATGCATATCGGTTAAGCCCTTTTGAGATTATGTTTTGACTAACAATGTTATTTAGAATACTACGGGAATTTGCACAGAATTATGAATTTTAAGTTCTTATAATACATATTCCATATGAAGAACGGATATACTGCTGGTTTTGAGTTACAATGTTATTTTAACTTATATTTGTGTTTTTTAATCTTATATTTTAACTATCAGTATATATTTTAACTAGCAGTATATTTAAATAACAAAGTTATTTAGTATATTACGGGAATTTGCACATAATTGTGAATTTTAAGTTCTCATATTACATATTCCATACGAAGAACGGATATTCTGCTAGTTTTGAATATACATTAATATTATCTCTCAAAAATGTATATTAAATAACTTTAGAAAGTTTTTGAATTTAATTATTTTAAATATAAAAATTTCGCTAATTACACTAACTTTTTAAAAATTTATTTTGAAATTCATATAATTGTTTAATTTTGCCCCTACTTCTTATTCCCTTTTTTTGTTACTTTCCTTATATACAATAATGTATAAGGAAAGTATTGTGATGGGGTCGAAAATTCGAATTCGGGTTTTCGACGGGAGAGCACGTTTCAAGCATCCCTGATCGCGAATCGAACATTTTTGAAGTGATGTCTGTGTGTGTGTGCGTGTGTGTGTGTGTGTGTGTGTGTGTGTGTGTGAGTCTGTGGAGACGATAACTGACGAATGAATGTATAGATTCGAACGAAATTTGGTACAAAAATTACAATCCGTAAACACTAGAAGCCTATTTTTTTATACGCAATCGAATGTTCAGAACCCCCCCCTAAATTTTCGAGTGAAATTTTGAAAATATCGTCAAAAAATCAAAACCTCTAATAAAGTTACGCAAATAGACATTTTTTATGTAATTTTTCATTAGAAAACGATTGACATAAATTTTAGAACTCTGACATGAACCGTTCTCAATATATTGCACATTTTTTAAATAAATTTTTCAAAAAATCAAATAATTTAAAAAAATATATATAAACTGTATGAGAAACATGTTCACTTTTCATATGTAATATGCGATAAATTTGGTGACATCATTCTCGTGGATCTAGCTCGTTCCATTCATGAAAAAAGATACTTTGAGTAATACTTTTGTGTTTGAACGCCAATAGTCATTTATCTGCTCTAAGAATAAATTATTTCTCCGTCCATGACGCTTGACGAGATTTTGGCGACGAATTTGGCGAAATGTCGCCAACTTGGCGACTTTTTTAATATTACCAAATCAAAGGAAATCTCGCCAAATGGATAAAAATGACACTAAATCAATGAAAATAACGACTATTTGACGAAAATCCAATATCTTGGATAAAATCTATATAATAAAAGGCAATGTCTGTGTGTCTGTCTTATACACTATACGTTTCGCGACGGCGCGTCGGAGAGCTACGAAATTTGGCAATCGGAGACCCGGGGGGGAGGGAAGGGGACACGTCAAAACCGATTTTCAAAATTCTAATTATTTTTTTATTTATTTAATGTTTTATGCGATTTCGACCTTTTTTTGCCCTTTTTGCCCTTTTTTCTCCACGATCCAGACGTCGTAGAAAAAAACAACTCACACCATCGGAAAGAGCAGACAATTACGAGTAAAAATATATCAATTTCAAATCTCCATTTCGATTTCTAATATTTTTTAAAGATTTTAAAACAAAAGTCACTTTTGGCTCAAAAAAACGATTTTTGGTTTTTAAATTCTCGCATAGTAAAAAGTACTCATAATTTCGACTAATAATTTACATTTTTAGAAAGCTGAAATATCTGGCATTCTTACAAGTCTAATCTGGTCCAGAAATAATGAAAATTGCCTTCAGGATCGCAATTTTAAAGACGTCATGATTTTAAATTTCTCGGCGTTCCGTTCGTTTCTCCCCCGCTGAAGCAGGGAAGGTGGTGGGTGGGGACGTCAAGGTGGAGGTGACGTCACGGTTCTAAATAGAGCGCCTTTGCTCTATATAAATTATTATATTTATATTTTAAATGATGGGACGATCTGGATTTTTTAAATGTATATTTTAACTTTTGGATATTTTAAATGGATATTTTAATTTTATGGATATTTTAAATGATGGAACAATGAAACAATGGAATGAGGATGATGGAATTAAGCATATGGTCATTTTAAATTGCAAATTAGCGCGCGGGAAGTTAGTGGTAGGCCCGGGTTCGATTCCCGCCACTGCCAAAACTGCCGCCGTGTTTACGTGGAATACGATCACGTTAAATATGTGGGTCCGTAAGTCCTTCCGAGAGGTTGGTGGTAGGGGAAGGAGGATACGGCCCCTGTGGATGCCTCCCCCAATGGGTTCCCGTCTAAATTGGGTGAATATGTAGAAAGTTATGGAGATTGTCGCGGAGGGCGCGGCAGCCCAGTGGTTAGCGCGCGGGAATTGCACTCAGTAGGCCCGGGTTCGATTCCCGCCACTGCCAAAACTTACGCCACGTTCACGCAGAGTACGATCACGTTAAACATGTGGGTTCGTGAGTCCTTCCGAGAGGTTGGTGGTAGGGGAAGGAGGGTACGGTCTAAATTGGGTGAATAAAAAGAAAGTTATGGAGATTGTCGCGGAGGGCGAAGTAGCCCAGTGGTTAGCGCGCGGGAATTGCACGCGGTAGGCCCGGGTTCGATTTCCGCCACTGACATGGAGTACGATCACGTTAAACATATGGGTCCGTATGTTTTTCCGAGAGGTTGGTGGTAGGGGAAGGAGGGTACGTTCCCTGTGGATGCCTCCCCCACTGGGTTCCGGTCTAAATTGGGTGGCACATCCTGGCCGTCCAACCAGTTACCAGGCCCGGGTTCGATTCCCAAAATTGCCGCCGTGTTTACGCGGAGTACGAGCACGTTAAACATGTGGGTCCGTGAGTCCTTCCGAGAAGTTGGTGGTAGGGGAAGGAGGGTACGGTCTAAATTGGATGAATAAAAAGAAAGTTATGGAGATTGTCGCGTAGGGCAAAGTAGCCCAATGGTTAGCGCGCGGAAATTGCACTCGGTAGGCCCGGGTTCGATTCCCAAAATTGCCGCCGTGTTTACGCGGAGTACGATCACGTTAAACATGTGGGTCTGTAAGTCCTTCCGAGAGGTTGGTGGTAGGGGAAGAAGGGTACGGTCCCTGTGGATGCTTCTCCCACTTGGTTCCGATCTAAATTGGGTGAATAAAAAATAAGTTATGAAGAATATCGCGGAGGGTGAAGTACCCCAGTGGTTAGTGCGCGGGATTTGCACTTGGTAGGCCCGGGTTCGATTCCCAAAATTGCCGAATAAAAATAAAGTTATGGAGATTGTCGCGGATGGCACGGTATCCCAGTGGTTAGCGCGCGGGAATTTCACTCGGTAGGCCCGGGTTCGATTCCCGCCATTGCCAAAACTGCAGCCGTGTTCACGCGGAGTACGATCACGTTAAACGTGTGGGACTGCAAGTCCTTCCGAGAGGTTTGTGGTAGGGGAAGGAGGGTACGGTCTCTTTGGATGCCTCCCCCATTGGGTTCCGGTCTAAATTGTGTGGCACTTCCTGGCCTTCCAAGCAGTTACCTTACACCTTTCTGGTAGGTCGCGCCAACGAGTTTGCCACGGTCAGAATTTTCAAGGGTAGCGAACAGGCTGGTCGCCAAAGGCGGCTAGTCTAAAATAAAATAAAATAATCTTGGATAAAAATAAAAGTGTCTACTATAAGAATAACCTATTTGGTTTTTACTGTAAAAGTAGTAAATACATTGCATTATATAAGGAAAGTCATGTGCTGCCCACATCAGATTTTTTTTTGTTTGTGACGTCATTTGCCCCCTTCGGGGGTCAAGTTACCCACCCTCCGGGGTCTTGTCAAGTATGGTATCAATAGAAAGATGTTTTTAAGCTCTTTAAAGAAAAGGGTAACACGCTATAATTGTAATCATTTGGACCCATGGTACTCATTTTTCAAAATTTTTCTTGTAAAATTTGAAATGAAAAGCTAATAGAAATGGATTTTGGTATGAGATAGTCGAGTTAAGCCACACTTCAGTTAATGAGCCCGGTAGCCCAGTGGTTAGCGCGCTGGAATTGCACTCGGTAGGTCCGGGTTCGATTCCAGCCACTGCCAAAACTGCCGCCGTATTCACGCGGAGTACGATCACGTTAAACATGTGGGTCCGTAAGTCCTTCCGAGAGGTTGGTGGTAGGGGAAGGAGGGTACGGTCCCTGTGGATGTCTGCGCACCTGGGTTCCTGTCTAAATTGGGTGGCACTTCCCGGCTGTCCAAACAGTTACCTTACACCTTTCTGGTAGGTCGGACCGTCTGGGTCTCAACAACAACAACACTTCAGTTAATTTGATTATGTATCGATGTTTCTCAACAAGATCTACATTTACTCATTTTTATTTCCTACATGCCCCCCGATTTGGGGCGAATACGAAATGACAAGAATCATACGATGACAAGTAATGAATTATCTTAATGATGAAGCATCGTCTTATATAAAATACGGAGACTGATTTTTCCTTCACTAAGCCTTGGACCGTTATTAAAAAGAACACCCCCCCCCCCCTTCAAGCTCATTACGGCGTTCTAAACAAATGCTCCTCCCCTCCTTAAAAATATCCGTAGATGCAACCAAGGTATTTAGAAAGAAGGTAGGTCAAACAGCGCAGGAGAATACCATTCGTTTCCGCTCCGTGACGTCATATCGGGACTGAAGGGAATTTCTTCATATAGTTTCTATGTGTTTTGAGTTCTGCTGCGCTTTTCAAATGATTTCAAATTTCAATTATTA
This sequence comes from Amaurobius ferox, assembly GCA_951213105.1. Classification (NCBI taxonomy): domain Eukaryota; kingdom Metazoa; phylum Arthropoda; class Arachnida; order Araneae; family Amaurobiidae; genus Amaurobius; species Amaurobius ferox. The sequence continues at coordinate 14,291,513 of OX578155.1, read as the reverse complement.
TTGAACTTTTAGAAAATGATTTTATATTATAACAGATTTATGAATAATTTTAGCCTATGTTTTAATGAATTAACATAAACTTGCAGGTTTAAGATATAATAAACGCGGTTTCTCTATTTGGAAAGGATAGAACAAAAATAATTAATAATTAATTCAAAAGAAACTTAAATAGAAGTCCCTTCTCCGTAATTGAAATTGATTGAACAATAATTGTAAAATAGAGGAAAACGGTATTTATTACCGTGTATTTCTTATTTTCAATGAAGTACAGAGTTTAATACTAAAATAATGTATTTAATATATAAATTTCTGCTGTCACTTTTTGAATTTACAGGGTTCACATCCTTTTAGAACATAACAATATCATCCCACTAGCTTAATGAAAAGCACTCTATACAGCTATCGACTCATTTTAACTTTTGTTATACGGCTAATTTTAACTTTTGTCTAATATTAATTTTGTAACTAATCTGTGTCATACGAATCACTGGTGAGGCTTGAGTATTTTTATAAATTACACCTAATATGAGAACAAAATTTTCCAGCTTTCGATTTAATAGCAAGAAAATTTGTGATTAATTAGTAAAATGAATCCCATCATATATTGCATTACAATAAAAGTTTTATTACTTTCCTTATATACATAGTATACTGTATAAGGAAAATATTGTGATGGTGTCGAAAATTCGAATTCGAGTTTTCGACGGGAAAGCACGTTTCAAGCATCCCTGATCACGAATTGAACATTTTTGAGGTGATGTATGTGTGTGTGTGTGTGTGAAAGTATGTGTGTGTGTGTGTGTGTGTGTGTCAGTGAGTCTGTGGAGACTTTATCTCACGAACAAATCAAGCGATTCGAATGAAATTTGGTATAGAAATTGCAATCCATGAATACTGGAAGCATATTGGTTTTAAACACAATTGAATGTTCAGCTCCCCCTAAATTTTCGAGTGAAATTTTGAAAAAATCATCAAAAAATCGAAATCTTAAATAAAGTAATGCAAATAGACATTTCTTAAGTGATTTTTCCTTAGAAAACGATTGACATAAACTTTAGAACCCTAGCATTTACCGTTCTCGAGATATTGCACATTTTTCAAATAAATTTATCCCCCCCCCCCCCCCCGAAAAAAAAGAAAGAAAATGTTAACTCTTGAGAAACAATTAATTCATTATTCCTTTTTGGTATTTATGTTTTGTTTTGTAAAATAAAATATATTCAACTATTATTACTGTAACTTTTAAAGACAACTTTTTAAAAGAGTTATGTGTTACACGAGCATATACTAAAATGAAAATTGTTTCTCTGGGAAAATATTTAGATATTGCTACTGTTTATGTAGATTCTAAAGCGAACTGCAATAAATTTGTATATGATAAATTTGTATTATTCCCGTATATCATTGATTTATGGGCGCTTTAAAATTCTGCAGAACCAATAGTGGAATTCTTTGAGACTGAAGATCCCAGTAACTATTTAAATCAAAAAGTATGATGTGGCAGCACACAACTAACCCTATATAATGAAATTAATTTAGCTTTTTTACAGTGAAAAAAGATGTATAAGATCCACGACACTAGTTTTTTAATACAGGATAGTACATTTGACATTTTTCCGGATCACAGCTATTTCGCAATACCCAATTCACTTATATTTCACACAACTCAAAATTGGCAATTATCAATATTGATGGCATCAGCAATAAGCAATGGACTCTATATATTTTAATATTTTAAGAATGAATCCATTAATTTGGCGTCATTTTTGCAATTTTTACGACAATGGTGATATTTCGCCAAATTGGGACCAAGTTCGCCAAATTTATCACCAAGTGTCAAAAACAGACGAAGTGAACAGCATTTCGTACATATAAATGACTGCTGTTGAATTGTTATACGTCAAAATGCAAAACTATTACTCAAAGTATTTTTTCTCGCGAATGGAACGAACTAGATTCCCGAGAATGATGTTAACAAATTTATCGCATATTATTACATATGTAAATTGAACAATTTCACAATATTTTATACTTTTTAATTTTATTGGATTTTTTTGATACATTTATTTGAAACATTTGCGATATCTTGAGAACTATTCCTGCTAGAGTTTTAAAGTTTATGTCATTCGTTTTCTAATGAAAAATTATATAGGAAATGATCCTTTGTGTAACATTATTAAAAGTTCTAATTTTTAAATGATTCTTTCAAAATTTCATTCAAAAATTTGTGGGTGTTCTAAGCATACAATTGCGTTTAAAATCAATAGGGTTCCAGTATTCGCTAATTTTAATATTTGCACCAAATTTCGTTCGAAACTCTCCGTTCTTTCGGGAGATATCGCACAGACTCACGGACACACACATGCAAACATCACCTCAAAAACTTTCGATTCGAGTTCAATTCAGGAATAATTGAAACTTGCTTTTTCGTCGAAAATTCGAATTCGAATTTTCAACCCCGTCACAATATTTCCCAATGCATTATACTATGTATATAGGGAAAGTGATGACTACATCGCCGTTTTTTTTCCTACCAGAATTTCATTTTTGAAAGCTGAATTAATCATGGAATGGAAAATGCCTTGAGAATTTTTTAGTACGATTAAAAGTAATTTTTCCTTTCAACTTTTAATTAGCCATTCATTTTGTAACTTTGGAGCTTTAAAAACTTATTCAAGCTTCCATCCACTATTTTGTTTTTCTTCGTATGGCTGTAACAGTAGTACCGCATAATTCATCATTTGCTCCATCAATATTGTAACTGATATAAAAACTAATCAATTACTTGAAAATAATTGCAGCTGAATTAATTTTTCCAAGATATTAATATAGATTATTGCTGTATATTCGATAAAAGCTCTTAGACTAAGGCAATACTAAAAAAAGAACAGAATTATTTGATGAAATAAAGCCTACAATTTCCATATAATCCTCATATCTTTCTATCTGCTTGTCCCGTTGTGACGTCAAAAAAGTCAAGACTCCGCCCACCCCTAAAAGCGGCTTTCGTGCGTTTGATGTTTGACCACCCCTGAGATGCAACGAACATTGCGGGGGAAAAAATGATGCCCATCCTCCTTATCCTTAGAGTCCTTTGCATTCGCATAAACGCGCAATAAAATATACGGAGAAGCTGTACATTAGGGTTTTCTTAAAGTTACATTATCACAGCGTCTGATGATGAAGGGGGAAAATTTAGCAAACACAGACACGGATATGAAGTGATTGTAAAATTTTAAATTAAAAGACTTTATTTTATTATTTTCCGGCGCGCCTTCAATGCACCTTGAATGACAGTGAATTAACAATAGTATTTTTTAGAAAGATTATGTTTGCAATGTGGCAGAGCTTGTGGAAATTGCTTAAAAAGGTCAATATTTTGTTGTATTGGACGAAGCGCAAGTTGAAATTTAATGCACTGTAAACCATGTCTTTGAAGATATTTTAGAACGTACGAAAATACTAATTACGGCGTTATAGGGTGTCGATGCATTTCCAATAACACCCCTCAAAATTTTAGGACACATTTATATTTTGTTTTCGTATAATAATAATGTTTTATTTAATAATTAATTTATAATTATTAATTCCCTTATGTACATCATGTATAGGAAAAGTATTGTGACGAAGTCGAAAATTCGAATTCGAATTTTTGACGGGAGAGCACGTTTCAAGCATCCCTGATCACGAATCGAACATTTTTGAGGTGATGTCTGTGTGTGTGTGTGTGTGTGTCAGTGATTCTGTGCAGACGATATCTCACGAACGAATGGAGCGATTCGAATGAAAATTGATACAAAAATCACAATCCGTGAATACTGGAAGCATATTGTTTTAAAACACAATCGAATGTTCAGTATTCCGCTAAATTTTCCAGTGAAATTTTGAAAAAATCATCAAAAAATTAAAACCTTTAATAAAGTTGCACAACTAGACATTTCTTATGTAATTTTTCCTTAGAAAACGATTGACATAAACCTTAGAACGCTAGCATGAACCGTTGAGTTATTGCACATTTTTCAAATGAATTTTTCAAAAAAATCCCAGAAATTAAAAAAAATGATTAACTGTTAAGAAACATGTTCACTTTTCTTATGTAATATCATGCAATAAATTGGGTGACATCATTCTCGTGGATTTAACTCGTTCCATTCATGAGAAAAGATACTTTGATTAATACTTTTGTAATGAACGCTAATAGTCATTTATCTACTCTAAGAATAACTTATTTCTCTGTCCATAACGGTTGGCGAGATTTTGGCGACGAATTTGGTGGAATGTCGGCAACTTGGCGACTTCCGCCCATCCTGTGCAGACGATATCTCACGAACGAATGGGGCGATTCGAATGAAAATTGATACAAAAATCACAATCCGTGAATACTGGAAGCATATTGTTTTAAAACACAATGGAATGTTCAGTATTCCCCTAAATTTTCGAGTGAAATTTTGAAAAAATCATGTGTGAAATGAATCATATGTGTCCGTTAAAATGTTATATAACGGAAATCTCGCCAAATGAATAAAAATGACGCTAAATCAATGAAAATGACAACTAATTGAAGAAAGTTCAATATCTTGGAAAGAATATAAGTACCGACTATAAAAATAATATTATTTTTAACTGTAAAAGTAGTAAATTCATTGCATTATATAAGGAAAGTCATGTGCTGTCCACATCAGATTTTTTATTTACTGGTGAGTACCCGTGAAAAATGACAGGAAAATTTTTATTCACTGAAAGTTAATAAAAGATCTTTAAGTTTGATTATTTTTTACTCCAAATATATCTTTAAGAGTATTTTTAGTATAAATTTTATATAACCCCAGAAAAGCGACTAAAATTATCTCAATCGCTTTTGATATTCTTCCCTCAAGTGACCAAAGTATAATGGCGGATAAGTGTCGGTTAGGCCTAACTGTACACTTACAGAGAATCTTTGGTGAACAAATAAAATTTCTACTCCGTTTTAAGATTTAAATAATCAGCTGAACGTTATAAAATAAGACAAAAATATTGTGTATAAAGCATTATTATTGCAAAAAGGTATTTCAAAATAACGTAATTTCTTTATTAAAAGAGAATAACAAACATAACATAAACAAACCTAAATGGTCGAACGTGTGCATATGTTTATTGCTTGTTGCCATTCGCAAACGATAATAAAATGCATAAATTACTCACACTCAAAATTATATTTTTACTTTCCCTGCAATACATGGTAATGTATAGGAAAAGTATTGGAATCATTCCGAAAATCGCAACTCGAGTTTTCGACGGATCTACACGTTTTAGGACCTCTAGAACACGAATAAACTATTTTTAGCGTGACCTAGGTGTGTGTGTCTGTCTGTCTGTACAGATATTATATCCACTCCAACTCAAAAACTAATTGACCGAATTTCATAAAATTTGGTAGGTAAGTCCCTTGTGGGTGATTGATCCTGGTGCTAATTAGATTTTGGTACGATTCGGGATTAAAAAAAACTGCCTTTTTTGCGAAATGGCCCGCAAAAATTGCTGTATCCACTCTAGCTGAATAATTAATAGACCAAATTTCACAAAATTTGGTAGATAAATCACTTGTAAGTGTCCGGTGCTGATTAGATTTTGGTACTTTATTTGCGAAATGGTCCTCAAAAATTTTTGATTCTAAAATTAAAAAATTACGTATGTTCAAATATATCAATTAAATGCTTTTTGTATACGTAATTTTTGACGACGAAAAAGAATAAGTTCGACCCCGTTACTCTAGGAATTGCCGTTCTCGAAATAGTTTAGTTTTTTTCGCATTTTCGCTACGCCACCTTTGAAAATATATCCAGTTACCAATCGGAAAGGGAAATTGAGTAAAAAATTGAGAAAGTGAATTGATTAAAAGTACAAATTCAGTGTATTTTAAAATAATTCTGGCTGTTATTTTGTGCAATCAAACTCAATTTAATGAATTATTGAAGAAATAAAGAGAACATGAATATGAGTTACAGCAGATTTTTTGATATACTAACCTGTATAAAAATAATTGAATATTTAGGATTCTTTACTATTTGTAGTTTAACTTACACTTGAAATCTGAAAGAGAAATAGGATCAACTTTAACGAGAGAAAAATCAAAGATTATCATCTAACTTAAAATAAAAATATGTCGTTAGTACAGTCTGCCCCATCCGAAATTTATCATGATGCCATTTTCTCAAAAAAACAGATTGTTAAGAAAATTGCCTTTAATCGTTTCTAACTTTCCCGCTATTATACACCAATCAGTACAAAAAGAGAACAAACACCTCAATCGGAAAAGCGGGAATATTGAGGAATGCATAGAATATTGTGGAACAGAAACAAATCCCTATAGGGTTAATGTTATACATACCCGTTTTATCTCATTGTAATCCCCGGTTAATTGCATGAATGCCAAAACACCAATCTCGTGAATTTCAGTTTCAGTGTTGGAAGATATAGGACGAAAAGCGATAAATCGCCAAACTTGGTAAACCCGGTTTCTCCCTGTGTAGTTCAAAAAGTATATACGTAATAAAAAATAGTAATGTATTATGCATATTAGTAATAAATGGCTACTATTACTTTCCCTGCAATACATGATAATGTATAGAGAAAGTATTGGAATCAAGCCGAAAATCGCAACTCGAGTTTTCGACGAATCTACACGTTTCGAGACTTCTAGAATACGAAAAAACTATTTTTAGTGTGACGTCTGTGTGTCCGTCTGTCTGTGCAGATTTTGTATCCACTCTAACTAAAAAACTAATGGACCGAATTTCATAAAATTTGGTAGGTAAGTCACTTGTGGGCGAATCTGGTGCTGATTAGTTTTGAGTACGATTCGGGATAAAAGAACCAGCCTGTTTTTTTGCGAAATGGCCCGCAAAAGCTTGTATCCACTCTAGCTAAAAAACTAATAGGAAAGTATGAAATCTAGCTAAAAAACTAAATCCATGAATACTGGATCACCCTGGTGCTGATTAGATTTTGGTACAATTCGAAAAAAAATAACCTGCCTTTTTTGCAAAATGGCCTGCAAAAATCGCCAAAATCTAAACAAGAAAACTACGCATGCTCAAATATATCCATCAAATGCTTGTTTAATACGTAATTTTTAACAAAGAAAAGAATAAGATCAACCCCATTACACTAGGACTAGCCATTCTCGAGATATTTTAATTTTTTCATATTTTCTCTACGCCACTTTTGAAAATAAGTCCAGTTATCAAATGAGAACGGAAATTGAATTAAAAGTGAATTAAATATAATTAAAATAAAGAGAACGTGAATATATGTCTGCAGGTAAAGTCATTTGCTGCCCACATCAGATTTTTATGTAGATTGCTATAATTATTTTATATTCATTTTCTTCATAGTATTTAATCTAGACGGGTATTCAAAGTATTATTCTGTGTACCCGCTTAATCACATACCCCACTTAATCACATCTCGAAGAATGGAACCGCAAGTGCATACAATAACATAGGAAGTTATTTAAAAGAATCATCCAGTTTTGCAGGCGAAAAACAGCCTCCTGCTTCAGGATAAGACGAAGAAGCAACAACAGAGCCATGCTATTACTAAAAATCTGATGTAGGCAGCACATGACTTTCCCTGCAGACTTATATCCACGTTCTCTTTATTTTATTTAAATTTAATTCACTTTTAATTCAATTTTCGTCCTCATTTGGCAACTGAACCTATTTTCAAAAGATGGCGTAGAGAAAATACGAAAAACTAAAGTATCTCAAAAACGGCTAGTCCTAGTGGGGTTGGTCTTATTCTTTTCTTCGTTAAAAATTACGTATAAAACAAGTATTTAATGGATATATTTGAGCATACGTAGTTTTTTTATTTTAGATTTTGGCGATTTTTGCGGGCCATTTCGTAAAAAAATTCAGGTTGTTCTTTTCCGAATCGTACCAAAATCTAATCAGCACCAGATCATCCTACAAGTAACTTATCTACCAAATTTTGTGAAATTTGGTCAATTGGTATTTTAGCTAGAGTGGATACATGAAATTCTGTCGGGCCATCTTGCAAAAAAAGGCAGGTTCCGTTTTTACAAATCCTACCAAAAACTAATCAGCACCAGGGTCTCACGCAGGTGACTTTCATACCAAATTTTGTGAAATTCGGTCCATTAGTTTTTTAGTTAGAGTGGATACATACATTGCACAGACAGACACACAGACAGACACACAGACACACACACAGACGTCACGCTAAAAATAGCTTTTTCGTATTCTAGAGGTCTCGAACGGGGCCGGCGAGATTTCTTCTTCTTATCGGGCCTAGATGCAGGTTTCGTGACGTCACAACTTACATCCCATCCACGGCGTTTACACTTTGCTCCAGTTCTTAAGTAAAAATGATTTAATTGAATAAATATAACGAAAACAAATTATATATATAAAGAAGGAATATATATATAATAAAGTAAAAAAATACTGAATATTTCCGTAGTTACGAGGTTTTTTTTCCCTTTCTTCTAAAAGATTCAATGCCAGGTTTTAACCTTTTGAATTTTATTTTTTCATAAAATTCATTTACTTGAGAAATCTGGTTTTTGTTCTTAAATAACCTAATGCACAGAAACACATTATGACCTCTTATATATATATAATAATGCTTTTGGGCAGAGTTAATTAAATTTCTAGTTACATAGTTCTCCTAAAACATTTTTGTAATAAGGTCTTTCAAAAGTTTTAACTGTCAGATTTACATAACATATATCCTAATATACATACATACTTAATAGTAATAATACTTAATAATTAATATACTATTAATAATTATTTAATACTATTAATTAATATAATATTAATACTTATTTAATAGTAATATACATACATACTTAATAATATATATATATATATATATATATATATATAATTAATAATAATACATACTTAATAGTAATATACATACATACTTAATAATATATATATACTTAATAATAATATGCATACATAATAATAATATGCATACATACTTAATAATAATATACATACATAATAATACAGACATTAGATTTATATTTTAACCGTCAATAAGTGATCACGCCTATTATGAACGACTATTCCGGAAGTTATATTTGTAATTGACAGCAGGGTTGTGATATAAAAATATTTATTTTTTGTTATTGTGCACTTTCAGATTAAATTGAAATCCCTGTTTTGGTTAAATGAAATGTAGAGATTAGAGTGAATGCCAGGAAAAGACAGTAGTCTCAAATAGTAATAATTTAAAAAAAACTAAAAAATCGCTTTCGGGTTATACACTTTTTTACAACAGATATAATTTAATAAATTTGAATAAATCGATTAAATATCAAATATAATACTGTATTACAATGACAAACTATTTTACCAAACTTATTTTAATAGCTTAAATCTTACCCGTTTTTATTTTTTCAACGAAAATAATTTTAGACGTTACTTATTGACAGACGATTTTCACATGTGATGTGAAGTTTTGAAAATTCTACTTTTAACACTTTAAGGTTGCTGAGTGTTGTCATCTGCATTTTAATGAAACAATAATAAGCTAAATAATCCACGAAAAGTTTTCGGAGCCAATATGAATTTCAGTTTTTCCAAGAAAAAATTATGAAATTCAGATTTTTTTTTTGTAATTAAAAAAGGAATGTAAAAAAAAAAAAAAAAAAAAAAAAAAAAACCAAAGATTTGTGTATTTCACATTTTTATATTTAATACACATGTGCATAAAATAAATAAAACCATTGGTTTCCAGTCTCTTTGGAGGTCAGATGATTGAAAGAATAAAGTTACATTATTCATTAATTGATAGTACTGTAGCAATAACATTCTCAATTTTAATCTTGCCTTTTGCTACGACAATATGACAATTGCCCATAGACTATTTACAAATTGCAGGTCAATGATTCCTTTTTGACTCACTAATAAAAAATCAAAACACGTACATGAAATTTTCTGCACATTTACTTTTTTAATTACTTACACCAAAATATTTGAGGCTGTATAATCCATGAATTTGGGGGGGGGGGGGGGGGGGTTACCAAAAATTTTAGAGGGGTGCAACAACAATCCGCAAAAATGTCTAACTCTACACTTTACATATATAAATCGAACAATTGTTTATATTGACAGCAACAAACCTTACTAAGAAAAATTTCATTATGCTAATGCATAAATAAAAAAACATGTATTTGCATTCTACTTATTCCATTAAGGTATGTTTATTTATACCTTTGAAAAGTTAAAAATGATAAAATTTTCATTTTCTACTTCATTTTGTATTTCCAAATTTACAGCTTTTGTATTCTGAAATTGTTTCTCTGAATTTACATTCATTGTTCAGCGATTTCCATCAGCTTCTTACGTAGCAAAAACACTCGTTCAACGGACGAATTTGACGTTGGATTTGAAAAAACTACACTACCTAAAATCTTGACATCCATGAATCTAGTTCTAGATCACTTCTAATCATGTTCTAGATTTTAAAAATACACTTAAAAGAACCCTTTCGGTGATACGTTCGTTAGACCTATACTGCATGTGCATCACTTTAAGTATCTTGAAAAAAGTGGACAAATTGATTACATTTTCCCTTAAATATTAGAAATTAACAACACCATGCATTATTATTATTACCTAGATAATAAAGATATTAACGATATAGCTAATCTTATTAGGATACATCTGTATCTCTGTCAATATTTACACGATCATACTTTCAAACACATGCTGTAAGTTGCAAATTGTGGGATGTACTTTATGACGTCACGAGCTACAGCAGCGCCGCAGGCATATGCCCGATAAGGAGCAGAACTAATCCCGCCGGCCCCGTCTCGAAACGTGTAGATCCGTCGAAAATTCGAGTTGCGATTTTCGGTATGATTCCAATACTTTCCCTATACATTACCATGTATTGCAGGGAAAGTAATAAAGTGTAGTTAATCGGTAATTTAGAGCCGAAATTGAGACCTATATCCACACGTTTTAATTTTTTATACATCCCCCGATATGGAACATAACCGAAATGACAGGAATCATGCGATGACAAGCAATGAAATATCTTAATGATAAAACACTGTCTTCTACGTAAGACGGGGACTGATTTTCCCTCAATAAGCCCCCTCAAACGTTATTACAAAGCACAGAAATAGATGCCCCCCCCCCCTTCTAGCTCATTACGACATTCTACAAAAATGCCCCCTCCCTCTCCTTAGAAACATTTATGGATGCAAGGGAGAGCAGAGGAGAAGAACACCCCCATCCCTGCTCCTCTATAGCATCCTTTGCATCCAAATAAACGCGCAATAAATTAGGAGAGGTTGTACATTAGGATCTCCTTAAAGCAACGTTATCGCTACGTCTTATGACGGGGAAGAAAAATGCATCAAATAATGGGAGCGGATATGAAGTGGTTGTGAATTTTAAATTAAAAGACTTTATTTTATTCTTTTTTTTCTTTCTTCGGAGCCATCTTCAATGCACTTTGAATATCAGTGTATTAAATAAAGACAATCGTAATATTTTTGCAAGCGAATCATGTTTTGTTTTTAACGCGATAGTTTGGGGAATTTGTCTTTCAAGTTTAATGTCCTGGTAAGTTCGTATAAAATGGGAGATTAATGTTAATGTACTTTGTGGTTTATGTGGTGTATTTTAGAAAATTGCACACAAGGCACACCGCTATAGGCGTAGTCAGGATCCCGTAAGGGAGGGGGGTCGACCAAATTAGGGGGTTACAATGATGAATTGCGTTTTCCATTATGGCCCAGCGGAAAACGAATGTAATTTTTACTTTCCCTGCAATAGATGGTAATGTATAGGGAAAGTATTGGAATCATACTGAAAATCACAACTCGAGTTTCCGACGGATCTACACGTTTCGAGACCTCTAGAATACGAAAAAACCATTTTTATCGCGACGTCTGTGTGTGTGTCTGTCTGTGCTGATTTTGTATCCACTCTAACTAAAAAAACTAATTGACCGAAATTCATAAAATTTGGTAGGTAAGTCACTTGTGGGCGAATCTGGTGCTGATTAATTTTGGGTACGATTTGGGATAAAAGAACTCGCCTTTTCTTGCGAAATGGCCCGCAAAAATTGCCTGTATTCACTCTAGCTGAAAAACTAATCGACCTAATTTCACAAAATTCGGTAGATAAGTGCTTTTGTGGCTCACCCTGCTGCTGATTAGATTTTGGTACGATTCGGAAAAAGATAACCTGCCTTTTTTTGCGAAAAAGTCCGCAAAAATCGACAAAATCTAAACTAAAAACTACGTATGCTCAAATATATCCATTAAATGCTTGTTTTATACTTAATGTTTAACGATGAAAAGAATAAGACCAACCCCATTACACTAGGATTAGCCGTTCTCGAGATATTTTAGTTTTTTGTATTTTCTCTACGTCACTTTTGAAAATAAGTTCAGTTATCACATGAGAACGAAAATTGAATTAAAAGTGAATTAAATTTAATTAAAATAAAGAGAACATGAATATAAGTCTGCAGGGAAAGTCATATGCTGCCCGCATCAGATTTTTTTTTTCTCTCTTCAAACTTTTCGAATTTTTTAATCAGAGGTGTGTTTCTCTATTTCTGAGAGGGGCCCCTTTCGGGGCTTTTCTGCCAACTGAAGCCACACCCCACGAACGGGGAATCGTGTTGTCCATTCGCGCATGGCCATAATGTTTGTGTACGTCTAGATGTGTATAATTGAGATTTGGGGATTTAATTTGTAGCGTGAGAATGATTTTAGTCCAAAACAGGCAATTTTAAAATTGAGTATATAGTGTTATCTGCATTATTTAAGTAGCGGGCATTTATTGGAATTATAAAAACTACGTTATTTGCGGAAGATATGGCCAATATATAAATTAGTCAAATTGTGCTGAGGTTATTGAAATTAATATTTAAATTGTGTCCATTAACGTAGAAAGTAGCATCTCCACAAGTGAAGGATTTCAGTTTAGTGATGTGTGTGTGTGTGCGGGGGGGGTGTATCACGCCCTTTGTGCCGATGTATACGGATTGCATGCAATTTTCACTGTTATATATGCGAAAAAAAAGTATTTTATTATTTAACATAACTACCATGCTTTGACTCTCAGGCAACAAACATCGAGCACATTTTCTAATACTTTGTGAAATATGAAATGTTCAATATGATAAATATCACTTTTAATCATTTTAAGAGCGTATAACGAGTTGCAGTCCACTTAGAGGGTAAGAGTTGGCAATTCCATCAAAGGTGGATCGTCGGTTGGCCAGTACGAAGATCCGTGGTTCGATTCCTGGTTGAGGCAGAAAGGTTCTTTACAACGGCGCCCGAACAAATCAACCGTATAGCTTAGTGCATAGATGTCTCAGGTCTGAAGACCCCAGACCGTGAGACTCACATAGTGGGTTTAGAGTAGCTAGCTGCACGGTCGGGAAAGGATACCTCCTGCACTCAGGAGGCACCCAAGGTCTACCATCCCGCCAAACGAACATTTATTTAGATCTAAAAAGAAAAACAATTGATGAAAAATATTGTGGTTAAACAGACAGTTTTACATTATATTTGAACTTGACAAGTACGTCCATTTTTCAAAAATGGGAAAAGGGTTATTGCGAATATAGATAAAAAAGATCATTGAAAAATAAAATTTAGAGTGAGGTATAATAACATAATGAAAAATAGATTGAAATTAAAGAAAATAATAACATTTTAAAAGTAAAATTCAGAAAATATATAAAAAGAAAAATATCGGAGATCTGAAAATGGCCCTAGTATGAATAGCACGGATTCAGTGGACTCTGAGATATGGAGCGCCGATTTCATATCGAGAGGATACGAAGGAAGCTTACCTGACGTAAAAATAGCAGGAGATGGTCAGCCAGTTGAGTGTCAATCTTCTTCTTCTTCGACCCAGACCGCCCGACCTACCCGAAGGTGTAAGGTATATGTTTGGACGGCAGGGAAGTGCCGCCCAATTTAATCCAGAACCCAGTCGGGGGGGGAGAGGGATCTACAGGGGCCGTACCATCCTTCCCCTACCACCAACCTCTCGGAAGGACTTACGGACCCACATGTTTAACGTTTCCGTACTCCACATTAACACGGGGACAGTATGGGCAGAGCCGGGAATCGAACTCGGGTCGTTCGCGTTCAATTCCCTCGCGCTAACCGCTAGACTATTGCACCCCGAATGTCAATATAATATTAGCGGAGGGAGAATACAGAGTCAGTTTCGACAACAAGTCCTTGCAATTCCGTCCCAGTAGCTCAACGGTAGAGCGTCGGCTGACCAGTGCGAAGATCCGTGGTTCGATTCCCTGTAGGGACAGCAAGATTCTTTGCAAGATACTCGGTTAACCAAATTTTGAGAAATTACAATTTTGAAGATTTGTGCTACCATGAAATCAGTGCCGCTGATAACTGGATGTTGGGGGGGGGGGGGGTGCATCGCATACAGGCAGGGGCCACATAAACAGTTTATGAAAACTAAACTTGTAAAATAGAAATAATGAAGGGAAACTTCGCATTTGCTATGTAAGAGCTAAACTATTATGTCAGCGGCACTGCACGAAGATAGATAACATTGGAACGCAGCTAGCAAATACATTATTCGCTTAATTTGTGACTAAGTTGGAATTTTAAATTATATGACTCAAATAATATCTCCCGCCGTACCTATCGATTTATCCTCACAGCCCCAATTTTCCCCTTTTTTCTTTCCGCCTCCCTCTCTTTTTGTGTAATTCTATATGCGCATCTGATACATGGATATGAGAGGATATGAAATTACCATTTTTAGCGGATGTGCCCAGGTAGACCCATAGCCTTCCGCCTGAAAACAATTTGCGTCGTAAATTTTATTTTTCTATAGATTGTCAATAACACTATCACGAAAAGCAATTATAAAGGGCCATAGGACTTAAAATATTAAAAGTGAAAAAAAAAATTCATTCTATTCAGCATTTTTACTTTCCCTGCAATACATGATAATGTATAGGGAAAGTATTGGAATCATGTCGAAAATCACAACTCGAGTTTTCGACGGATCTACACGTTTCGAGACCTCTAGAATACGAAAAAACTATTTTTAGCGTGACGTCCGTGTGTGTGTCTCTCTGAGCAATGTATGTATCCACTCTAATTCAAAAACTAATGGACCGAATTTCATAAAATTTGGAAGGTAAGTCACTTGGGTATGACCCTGGTGCTGATTAGTTTTTGGTACGATTCGTAAAAATAGAATCCGCCTTTTTTACGAAATGGTCCTTAAAAATTTCATGTATTCACTCTAGCTAAAATACTAAGAGACCAAATTTCATAAAATTTGGTAGATAAGTTACTTGTATGATACTCTGGTGCTGATTAGATTTTGGTATTATTCGGAAAAGAACAACCTGCCCTTTTTTACGAAATGACCCTCAAAAATGGCCAAAATTTAAAATAAATCTATGTATGTTCAAATATATCAATTAAAGGCTTGTTTTATACATAATTTTTGATGAGGAAAAGAATAAGAACAACTCTATTACTTTAGGACTAACCGTTCTCGAGATATTTGAGATTTTTCGCATTTAGTTATGCCACTTTCAGAAAATTGTCCAATTATCAAATAAAAACAGAAATTGAATTAAAAATGCAAATATAGTGTTATTTTGTGCAATTAAACTCAATTTAATGAATTATTAAAGAAATATGGAAAAAAAAAATTGAGTCTGCAGGGAAAGTCATGTGCTGCCCACATCAGATTTTTATATTTTAGTTTGAAAATACCTTTTACTTTCTCTGCAATGCATGGTAATGTATAGGAAAAGTATTGGAATCGTGTCGAAAATTGCAGCCCAAATTTCCGACGGATCTACACGTTTTGGGAGCTCTAGAATACGAGAAAACTGTTTTTAGCGTGATGTCTGTGTGTGTGTTTGTCTGTCTGTCTGTCCGTGCAATGTATGTATCCACTTTAACTGAAAAACTATTGGAGCAAATTTCATAAAGTTTTCCCAGTAAGTCACTTGGGGGTGACCCTGGTGCTGATTAGATTTTGGTGCAATTTAGGATAAAAGACTTGCCTTTTCTTACTAAATTATCCGCAAAAATCGCCAAAATTTAAAATAAAAGACTGCGTATGCTCAAATGCATCAATTAAATGCTTGTATTATACGTAATTTTCGACGAGAAAAGAATGGAACCAACTACATTACTCTAGGACGAACTGCTCTCGATATTATAAATTAAAAAGAAGTATTAAATAGAGAATCATCAATCATGAGGAAAATAAAATACATATTTCTAGTCATCAAGTTGAAGATAATCAACAAATATCAATGGTGTGGATTCGAAAATAGAAAAACAAAAAATATCTGAGCATTAAAGCTATACACGTGGATAAGCACTGGGCCTAAAAAATTGTTCATTTCGAAAAAATTTAAGACCAAGTATTTAATCAAAATGAACACAAAACATGCTTGTTTCTGAAATGAGAGATAGATTATGTCAATAAACTCTCATTACTTGGACTACAAGCATAAAGATTGAAAAAATATATAGGAAACATGAATATCTAAAATACACTGCAAATGTCCATTCCATTCGTGCAATAAATGAAGAGACCAATGTTGCCAATCGCAAAAGATAAAGTAGAGATCTACTGTTGCCAATCGTGAGAAATAAATAACAGTATTGCGAAAAGGCAATAAAATGTGATATATTCTAATGTAAAAGCTACAAAATAAGAGTGTTAAAATAAGAGTTACAAAATAAGAGTGTTAAAATAAGAGTTACAAAATAAGAGTGTTAAAATAGCACATCAATTAAATGATTTCAAGAGTATTGAGTATTGAAATCACAGAGAATGATTCCAATTCATAGACATGACAGACGTATTGCCAACTTAAAAAATAGCTGTAAAAGAATTTTTCAGAAAGAAATTAGAATAACTTGATATAGGATGCTAACTGGGCTAATTTAACAGACTCCTAAACTGAAGCGCAGCTGCCACAATAACCAATTATTTTGATTTTATTTTTAAAACTCAGGTTCCTGATTTTGCAAGTATTCGCCTATAAAATTGCCAAATATGGAATCATTTTGCCGTAAAACACGTTGCCACGGTGCGCCATAGGCGGTGAATCACATTGCACACTTTAACGATCCAATTTAGACCTGAACCCAGTGGGGGTGGCAGCCACAGGGCTCCACTGCAATCTAAAGACTTAGTAGTGTACTTTACATCTTCGGGTAGGTTGGACAGTCTGGGTCAAAGAAGAAGAAGACTTGCTTAATTACTGCATTAACTGTAAACTATATTTCACGTATCAAAACATTGAACTGTAATAATGGTTTATTTCTGGACATAGCGTTGTTGATGTTGTCGAGACCCAGACTGTCCGACCTACCAGAAAGGTGTATGGTAACTGTTTGGACGACCGGGAAGAGCCACCCAATTTAGGCCGGAACCCAGTGGGGGGGGGGGGGGCATCCACAGAGACCGTACCCTCCTTCCCCTACCACCAACCTCTCGGGAGGACTTACGGACCCACATGTTTAACGTGATCGCACTCGGCTTGAACACGGCGGCAGTTTTGGAAGCAGCGAGAATCGAACCCGGGTTTACAAGTGCAATTCCCGTGCGCTAACCACTGGGCTACCGCGTCCATTCATAGCGTTGTTGAGATCCACACCGTTCGACCTACCAGAAAGGTGTAAAGTAACTGCTTGGACGGTCGGGAAGAGCCACCCAATTTAGACCGGAACCCAGTGTGGGGGGGGGGTATCCACAGGGACCGTACCCTCCTTCCCCTACCGCCAACCTCTCGGGAGGACTTACGGATCCACATGTTTAACGTGATCGTACTCCGCGTGAACACGACGGCAGTTTTGGCAGCGGCGGGAATCGAACCCGGGCCTACCGAGTGCAACTCCCGAGCGCTAACCACTGGGCTACCGCGCTCTGCCCGTTCATGGCGTCGAAAGCCCAGAACGGCCAACTCGTCCGAAGACATGAGCAGCAATAAGGACGTCCGGTCCCGTTCATAGCGTGTAAAAGTTTTGAAAATAATTCCCCTCCCCCATATTCTGAAAATAATTCCCTTCCCCTATCACATGATGAACTTTGACCTCAATTATCTTAGTCCAGAGACGGAATTTTTAAATTCGTGCTGACCTGTAACTTGGCGAATTTTATAAGTTTCCCAAATTTCAAATAAATCGATCAAACATCTACTGAGCAACAGCGTCGACAACAGAAACGTATTTAAGTCGATAGCTTCCACGCTGGCGCTTCAAGAAATACAATATATTCCGAATTCTAAAGTTGAATGTATATTTGTGTGGCGCAAATAAAATATTATAAAGAAAAAACTTTTTTAAGTTTCACTGTTTCAGTCACTAAAAAGCAAAAAATAATTTTTAGCTATTACATCATATGTGACTAAAAATAAAACCAGGGGGTGCCCATAAAAAATTGCTTTTGTATTTGGACATTAATCAAATTTTAAGAAACTGCAGAAGTGATAATATAAAAATCTGATGTGGGCAGCACATAACTTTCCCTACAGATTTATATCCCCGATCTCTTTACTTTAATCCAATTTAATTCACGTTTAATTCAATGTTCATTCTCATTTGATGGTAACTGGACTTTTTTTCAAAGGTGGCGTAGAGAAAATACGAAAAAACTAAAATATCTCGAGAACGACTAACCCTAGTATAATGAGGTTGGTTTTATTCTTTTCTGCGATAAAAATTACGTATAAAACAAGCATTTAATGGATATATTTGAGCATACGCAGTTTTTTATTTTAGATTTTGGCGACTTTTGCGGGCGATTTTGAAAAAAAAGGCAGGTTGTTCTTTTCCGAATCGTACCAAAATCTAATCAGCATCAGGCTGTCCCACAAGTGACTTATTTACCGAATTTTATGAAATTCGGTCCATTAGTTTTTCAGCTAGAGTAGATACAAGCTTTGGCGGGCCATTTCGCAAAAAAAGGCGGGTTCTTTTATTCCGAATCGCGCCCAAAACTAATCAGCACCAGATTTGCCCGCAAGTGACTTACCTACCAAATTTTATGAAATTCGGTTCATTAGTTTTTTCAGTTAGAGTGGATAAAAAATCTGCGCAGACAGACAGACACACAGACAGACAGACACACACACAGACGTCACGCTAAAAATAATTTTTTCGTATTCTAGAGGTCTCGAAACGTGTAGATCCATCGAAAACTCGAGTCCCGATTTTCGGCATGATTCCAATATTTTCCCTATACATTACTATGTATTGCAGGGAAAGTAAAAACAATATAAAAATCTGATGTGGGCAGCACATGACTTTCCCACCAGACTTATATCCACGTTCTATTTATTTCAATTAAATGAATTCACTTTTAATTCAATTTTCGTTCTCATTTGAAAACTGGACTTATTTTCAAAGGTGGGGTGGAAAAATACGACAAAAACTAATATATCTCGAGAACGGCTAGTCCTAGTGTAATGGGGTTGGTCTTATTCTTTTCTTCGTTAAAAGTTACGCACTAAACAAGCATTTAATGGATATATTTGAGCATACGTAGCTCTTTAGTTTAGATTTTGGAAATTTTTGCGGGCCATTCTACAAAA
The DNA here is from genome assembly GCA_951213105.1 of Amaurobius ferox. Taxonomy (NCBI): domain Eukaryota; kingdom Metazoa; phylum Arthropoda; class Arachnida; order Araneae; family Amaurobiidae; genus Amaurobius; species Amaurobius ferox. The sequence continues at coordinate 14,271,902 of OX578155.1, read as the reverse complement.
AAAGGCAGGTTATTATTTTCTGAATCGTACCAAAATCTAATCAGCACCAGGGTGACCTATAAGTGACTTATCTACCGAATTTTGTAAAATTCGGTTCATTAGTTTTTCAGCTAGAGTGGATACAAGCTTTTGCGGGCCATTTCGCAAAAAAAGGCGGGTTTTTTTATTCCGAATCGTACTCAAAACTAATCAGCACCAGCCCCGCCCACAAGTGACTTACCTACAAAATTTTGTGAAATTCGGTCCATTAGTTTTTTAGTTAGAGTGGATACAAAATCTGCACAGACAGACAGACAGACAGACAGACACACAGACAGACACACAGACAGACACACACACAGACGTCACGCTAAAAATGGTTTTTTCGTATTCTAGAGGTCTCGAAACGTGTAGATCCGTCGAAAACTCGAGTTGTGATTTTCGGCATGATTCCAATACTTTCCCTATACATTACCATGTATTGCAGGGAAAGTAAAAATGATTAGCAATATAAGATTAACAATATGAACAATATAAGGAAATATTATGAGAATAATTACATTCAATTCATTTAAATTTCTCTTTGACAATTTTGATTTAGCAATCCATCATTCTTACATTTCTATGTTATTACTTGTATTGTTACTTAAAATTCTGCTCATGTCCAAATACAATTCTTTATGGGCCCCCCACGATTTTATTTGTAGTTGTATATGATGAAAGCTGTTGTGATAGCTAAAAATTATTTTTCACTTTTTAGTGCATTTTACTAAAACAGTCTAGTTTAAAAAGTCTTTTTTTTTTTTTTTTTTTTTTTGTTAACATTTTATTTTATATTTAGTGTTTTGCGATTTTGTAATCCATTTTTCATCTGATACCCAATCAAACTTTTTCATGATAAATTTATAGATGTTCTTTATATATAAAAAAAATCTGAAGTGGGCAACACATAACTTTCCTTATATAATGCAATGAATTTACTACTTTTACAATAAAAAGAAATAGGTTTTTCTTATAGTAGATACTTATATTCTTTCCACGATATTGAATTTTCGACAATTAGTGGATTATGTATACTATTATGGGATTATGTATACTATTATACTGCAATCGTAAATACATATACGCATGTGTTGAAGACCCAAACCACTCCACTGGCCCTAGGGTTTACAGCAGCTGTTTCAGTGGGATATATGTATGTGTGAAATTTTAAACACATATATGTATGTGTGCAAAATATGTATGTGTGAAATTTTACACACTTATATGTATTTTGTTACTCTATGTCTTCGGATGAGTCAGCTGGCCTGGGCTTTCGACACTTATATGTATGTGTGAAATTTTGCACACATATGGGCACACAAAGAAATTATTTGCACACATAGAAATGGATCAAAAACTGATTTAAAGAGTAGAATTCCTTTTTATTTTTTTTTTAAATCAAATTTTACAAGAAAAAAATTAAACAAGAAAGATCAATCATGCATAAAGCATTGATTATAACACATTCCAACTTCAATGCAATTTTATATAGGCATCTCTAAAATGCGACACATTCCTCGGTAATATTTTTAGAATTATCACAATACTACATTAATTTATTATATTTGAAAACTTAAACCTTCATCGAAAAAAATGAACTTCATTCAAAGGACGGCATTGAAATATAAATTGACTGGTTTAAACATCTCTAAAATGCGATACATTCCTCGGTAATATTTTTAAACTTATCATAATACTACAATAATTTATTATATTTGAAAACTTCATCGAAAACAAATGAAATTTATTCAAATGACGTCATCGAAATATAACACGCCTGACTCTCTCTATAAATGCAGCATTTCATTCATAAATATTTCTTCATTCATTTCATTCATCACAATACTATAATAATTTATTTTATTTAAAATCTTAAGACCATGGAGGTACAAGCAATTAAACTTTATGTTTAAAACTTCATCGAAAAAATCGTCTTTCTCCCTGTAAAATCCATGAATATTTCATTCATATCAGCTATATTGCAGACTCCATGAGCTAAATAATTTTGCGTTAAAAAAATGCAGCAATTCTTATACAACTCATTCAACATATTTTGCTGTTTATATTTTCCATAAGTGAAAAGTAGGTTTCGTTGTAGAAATAATCAAAGTTGGATGAGCATTTAAACTGAAATATATTGCAATTGCGTTGTTTCAGTATGTAGATGCACAGAATTTAAGCAAAATTAAAGCGGTTTTAGGACGGATACAACACTAAATAGAAATTAAAAAGGACACTTTTAAAATCACGATTTTGAGACAAGATGGATGCCATATTTTATTTTGAAGTGGGTCACGTGATCTCTTCATTTAATGGTCACGTGATCGCTTCATATAAAAGGTGTAATTATTATTTTAATTTTTATTTAAAACACTACTGAATATATTTTGCTGAAATTTTTTTTTATATATTTTGTGGGATAATTTGAATATTTCATAAAAATTTCGAAGCAATTTGTGAATTTTAAATTCGCTTAAAAAATGTTTGAAAAATTAGGTCCCATAGGGTTCAACGTATTTCATTTTTTCAACCCGGGTTCAACCCATAACTAATTGGGTGATATTATTCATTTATATTCCCGTAGATCCCACACAAGGTAAATGGAAGTAAGAGAGGTAGGCCATTCGTTTCTGGCAACCTACTCCTGTCCAGAGTTCTTGGAATTACTGACGTCACTGGTCCCTATAAGGCTCCTCTATATACGAGCTGACTCATCAAGCATATTGAAGCCCACCGTAGCTGGAAACGCAATCCATTAGCATTAGCTCTATTCGTATTTCCACTTTAGGAAGTATTATTGAAATAATTATGGATGGTTGTTCTTCACCGAACTGCTCTAATCATTCTAGAAATGATTTTAGGCTATTTCAATTTTCTAGAAACGAAGAAAGAAGAAAACAATGGCTAATAAATAATCGGCGCGATAATTGGATACCCGGTACTGGAGCATACTTATGTGAGGTAAGTTCTACAATATTCTAATTGAAACTTCTTTTTTTATATAAATTATTTATTTTAAACACTTATTTTATAATTTCTGTAACTGTAATATGAATTATTAATAATTTTTAGTTGTTATAGTTTTATCTTAGGACATTTGGTTTGTAATGTAAGCATCACCTTGAATGCATTATACTGTTTTCCAAACCTAGAAGAAAATAGCTTCAAATTATACATATATATATAATTTGAAGCTATATATATATATATATTAAAGATTTATTGCTGTTACACCAATATATTTCAAGTTTTATACACTTTGTTGTATGTTTAGATCATAATGAATCACAGAATTGGTGAATCCTACTATCAACAAACTGTCGCCAAGTGGAAAACTTGACATGTTATAGTAATTATGCAAACATAAGCTAAAATGGTAAATAAATCGAAATACGTTTATCATAATAGCTACTTAATAAACAACTATTGTTTGAAAATCTTTGATGAAAAAAGCCGAGCTCAGTAGGGTTATTATTAGTATTTTCCTCTTTAAATACAAAGTAGTTAACAAACTTTCAAATATGTGAGGCAAACATTCACACATGCTATTAAAAAAACCTTTTATGATAAACGTATTTCAATTTATTTACCATTTTAGCTTATGTTTGCATAATTACTATAACATGGCAAGTTTTCCACTTGGCGATAGTTTGTTGATAGTAGAATTCACCAATTCTGTGATTCATTATGATCTAAAAATACAACATAAAAATACAATATGTATGATCTAAAAATGCAACATGTATAATTTGAAGCTATTTACTTTTAGGTTTAGAAGACAGTATAATGCATTCAAGGTGATGTTTACATTACAAACCAAGTGTCCTAAGATAAGACTAAAACAACTAAAAATTATTAATAATACATATTACAGTTACAAAAATTATAAAATAAGTGTTTAAAATAAATACTTTATATAAAAAAAGAAGTTTCAATTAGAATATTGTAGAACTTGCCTCGCACGAGTATGCTCCAGTACCGGGTATCCAATTATCGCGCCGACTATTTATTAGCCATTGTTTTCTTCTTTTTTCGTTTCTATGAAAGCGAAATAGCCCAAAACCCTTTCTAGAATCACTAGAGCAGTTCGGTACAGAACAACCACCCATAATTATTTCAATAATACTTAATAAAGTGAAAATGCGAATAGAGCTAATGTTAATGGATGGCTCTTCCAGCTAGGGTGGGCATCAATATGCTTGATAAGTCAGCCTGTAGTAGAGGAGCTCTAGGTCCCTAGCCGGACCTTTCCGAAGCATGGGAAATGTGTCGATGTTTTTAACTCTCGCGTTCTAATGATGAAAATAAATCAAAGCGCTCAGCTTTTGGAAATAATATGCAAATTCTGAGTCAAATGCAAGCGGATATTACGGAACTCAGAGTCATTTCTAAAACTTGAATACTGCCTTTCCAAAAGGGCATTCTTGTTTCAAGAGCAAGCTTAAAAGGACTTTATGATGACATGAAAGAAAATAATATAATATTAAATACATAATGACAAGTTAGAGTCAATCAAGATGCTTTAGAAAATATATTTTCCCAAATTAGAGGTCTTGTACGATTTTATAACCATCCTCTTGCTACTGATTTCAAATCCCGACTTAAAACATTATTGCTTGGGTCTAAGCTTCCTATGCCAATAAATACAAATGTGGAAAATGACCAAGTTCAAACACTAACTGCGACTTTATTTTTCAAATTAGAAGAAAAAGACGATGCAGTCAGCATCACTGCAGATATTGAGCCTCAACAGGACTCATTTCAGTCCTGATGTAAATGAAAAAGAAGCCTTGCGTTTTTTTTGCAGGATATTTGGCATATCATCACAAAGAAGCGCAGTTAGGAACTTATTCATATCTAATGGAATCAACATCCGAAAATGACAAAAAATGAATTTAATATTTATCAAGAGGTGGTTTAATTGTTCCACATGATACCTGGGTCAGTTACCTTACACCTTTCTGGTAAGTTGCTCATGTCCTCTGGATGAGTTGGACGGTCTGGGTCTTCTACACCTTTCTGGTAGGTCGGACGGTCTGGGTCTCAACAACAACAACATGATTCCTGGGTAGAAACAGTCACAAAATTATAAGATATTTTTTTTAAACTACACGGAAATTTTATTTCTAATTCAAGAAATATTTTAGAGAACCTCCAACTGAAAATAAAAAAACAATTTCCTGAAATAGCTCTTGATGTTGTAAGAACATATACTAGAACCAGAACCTTCTTTCGAATAAGGCACATAAATGAACAGATGAGAAGAAACGCCATGAAAAGAAAAGCTGAAAGAATTTCTGGTCATTCACGTGAAGAAATGAAAAATAAGCAATGGAGAGAGAGCTTTAAATTTTAAGGTTTACTCATGACCTCGTAGTTAGGAATTGACGGGCTACGTGTGTTAGGTTTTCATGATTTTCCTAACATGTAACATAAATGTGACGTAGCTTCCCTTAAAAAGTCCTCCATGAAGGCATTCCTCCTTTATAGAATGACCATTTTTAAAATTATCCTTCTCTCCCATAGGGGAAAATTCGTAACCCAGTCATTTGATCACTGACCTTTGTAACACCAGAATTAGTTGAAAGATCGTGAGATCAAATCTAGTAAAGTCACTAAAGAGGTATTGGGAGATACCCCCCCCCCCCCCCCCAGAAACCTATCGAAAACTATTGAAGCTAGAAGGAAGGATATTAGGAGAAATAGGAAACAACTCATTTCATCCCCCCCCCCCCATTTTTTCAGTCGACGCAATTGATTAAAACCTACTGACTGATTGGACGTGTTAGTTTTCATTGATTTTCAAACATATATAGCGTAAATAAGGCACAATTTTGGTAAATGTTCCTTTATGAAAGGCATTTTCAAAATCTGGTCACAACTGAACTTATCTAATCAATATCTCGTCTTATCTCTTTACTTTTTTTAATTTTAAAATTTTTTTTATCATGAAGTACCCATATTAAAAAATTGCCTATCGTTATACGAAATTCAGTGCTCATTTAATTTCTTGAATAATTCAATTTTTTGACCATTATGAAACAATAATAATACATAATAAAAGAAAAAAATTGTACTGATCTTTTGTATCGTACGAAATATGATTTCCACATTTGTTCGCATTCGGAGAAGTCTTTAAATAATTGGATTTCGTACACATATCAATTTCATAATGAAAAAAAAAATAATAATACGAGCATTTTTCTGCCTGAAATCTTTAAGGACGTCACATATTTATTTATTTCTATAATTCTGAAAACTATTTTTGAATTACATTCAGCAAGTCATTCACTGTGTCTTCTAATTTATTTTATCATTTCAAGTCTACAAGCATGATATTTTAAAGCAGTTCGATAAAAATGGACAGGTTTTGTTGGCTTATTATTCTAGTCTCAGATAGAATAATAGTGCCTTGTATTTTAGCTAAATCCTCCGATATTTTACTATGCACTTATTAAAGAAAAACTAATAACAATTTTAAAATGGAGAAAATATTTTAGCGTAGTTTAAACAGCTCAATTGCTAATGTCATCATCAGAGATGCTTAAGAACAACTCTAACAATGCAGTCCTAAATAAAATTTACCATAACTAGTTTTATTTAGCATTATATTCTTATATATGAATAATGAAATGTAATCTATCATTTACTCGGTAGAAATTTCAATATACTATGTGATGTATATTTAAATTAAGAAAATTGCTGCGGTATTCAATGTATTTCTTATGACAGCAACGACCTGTCTTTGGGATCAGTGACGTCAGTCGCGAAGGGAGGGGAGAATTCCAGCTGTTGGCGTACAATCTTTGGCCAACCTTATCTTTCAATAGACCTTGGGTCCCACAGACCGTCTGAACAACATACTAAAATTCCATTTTGTTAAAGTCATTTTTACGGCAGTTATCGTGCTAACGGACACACAGACAGACAGACAGAATGAATGAACAAAGTCATAAACACTTTTCAACTTTGTTCTAAAGTGTTAAAAATTGATATCGTAGGTCCAAATGATTACAACTATAACGTGTTACTTTACACTATAAAGGGCTTAAAAAATCTTTCAATTGATACCATACTTGACAATGTAACTCCCCCTCCCCGGGGGGTATCTCCCCCCCCCCCCCCCAAAGAGGGTTAATGACGTCACAAAGAAATATTTGTATCGCGGCTATTTTTCACAACAATGATTGAAAGTATAAAGTCTCGTGATTATTGAGTTATAAATAAACCCTTTTTTGCATGATTATGCCACATTTTGCTCTGTGCTGCCATGTTAAAAAAATGTAAAATTTAGAATAAAATTCAAAGTTTTCGATCAATAAAAAAAAAAAATTCTATCTAGTTCTAGATTTTTTATTTTTAATGGCAAAGCCGGATATAAAATTTCGTGAAAATCCATTAATATTTGTGGCGTCTATTGTGAACACTAGACACCGACCACAGACATCAGACAGACAGACGGGCATCGCTCCAAAAATACCCAAAACGTGTTCAGAAGGTCTTGAAACATATATTGGCATCAAAATCTCGGGACCGAAAATTTTCGGGAAAAGCAATATTTTCTCAATAATACGTAAGAGAAAGTAATTAAATAGCGTAAAATTAAGAAATATGAATGAGAAAGTCGAGCTTTGGCTCACAGTCCAGAAAGTGATCAACTTTAAAAGTTGTTGTTTGAAATTGCTTATTTATTTATACTCTATAACAAAAAAAATCGACGCACCAAGAAGGAGTTGTCCCATTGTAATGAAATTTCGTACGCAAAGACATTTCGAGCGAACATGAAAATGAATAAAATTTGGTGTCCAGTGAATAAATAGTGGGAGCTCCAGTGCATCGGAACTGCGCATTCAGCAGGTGTATATAAGGGGCGATTCTGAATCTGTGGTCAAAATTTCTGTTGCATTTCGACTGCGGATATCTTACGTCTTTGGTAGTCATTTGTGGCACACTGACAGCACAGCGGTACGTAGACAACATTCTACGACCGGTTGTGTTACCGTTCCTTTTGCGACACCCCGGACTTACTTTTCAACAAGATAATGCCCGGCCGCACACGGCGCGTGTTGCTATGAATTGTCTTCAAGCTTGCCCAACACTTCCTTGGCCAGCTAGGTCTCCTGATCTCTCTCCCATAGAGCACATTTGGGACGTTATGGGAAGGCTTTTGCAATCATCCCGGAATGTTGCCGATTTAGCCCGACAGTTGGAGACAATTTGGCAAGACCTTCCGCAGGACACCATCCGTGAACTTTATCAGTCTCTGCCACTCCGGGTGACATCCTGAATCCAGGGAGGTGGACCAACGCCTTATTGACTTCTTCCCTTTGTATACGGTCAAACTCTAAATCATTAAATTATTCCGAAATTTTAATCGTTTCTTTTTCTATGCAAGTTCTTCACATCCACCAATTTTTATCACAATCGGCCAACTCCTTCTGGGTGAGTCGATTTTTACTTTCCCTGCAATACATGGTAATGTATAGGGAAAGTATTGGAATCATGCCGAAAATCGACGGATCTACGCGTTTTGAGACCTTTGGAATACGAAAAAACTATTTTTAGCGTGACGTCTGTGTGTGTGTCTGTGCAGGTTTTGTATCCACTCTAACTAAAAAACTAATGGACCGATATTCATAAAATTTGGTAGGTAAGTCACTTGTGGGCGAATCTGGTGCTGATTAGTTTTGGGTACGATTCGGGATAAAAGAACCCGCCTTTTTATGCGAAATGGCCCGCAAAAGCTTGTATCCAATCTAGCTGAAAAACTAATGGACCGAATTAAACAAAATTTGGTAGGTAAGTCACTTGTGGGACATACTAGTGCTGATTAGATTTTGATATGATTCGGAAAAAATAACCTGCCTTTTCTTGCAAAATGGCCCGCAAAAATCGCCAAAATCTAAACTAAAAATCTGCGTATGCTCAAATACATCCAGCAAATGCTTGTTTAATACGTAATTTTTAACGAAGAAAAAAATAAGACCAACCCCATTACAGTAGGAGTAGCCGTTCTGAGATATTTTAGTTTTATCGTATTTTCTGTACGCCACCTTTGAAAAGAAGTCCAGTTATCAAATGAGAACGAAAATTGAATTTAAAGTGAATTAAATGTAATTAAAATAAAGAGAACGTGAATATAAATCTGCAGGGAAAGTCATGTGCTGCCCACATTTGTTATAGAGTGTATATCGTAAAAAGACGGCTTAAAATTCTTAAACCGCCACTGAGGAAAGATAAAACTTTAATAAGGAACCTTAATTTACGCCTCCGGGCTACCACACAGGAAACGACAGTCGATACTTATATAGGTATCACTTCACTCAACTCATTTCCATTCCCCCATCGTATTAAAAGTGATACCCGATACACATTCTGTTCACCAGCGCTTGCTTACCATATACGAAAAGACACTATACATTGCAGGATGTACCTCCGCTTTACGGTTGGAAGAAAAATCTGATGTCAGCGGCGTTTCGTGCAGGCACTTTTTGTACCCCCAATAATGTTATTGCCTCGAACCCAGAGATCGAGAAAACGCCTCCGTGCGCGTATTTCACACTATAAAATAAGCAAATACGCTTTATAAATTAAGCAAAGCGTATTTTGACGCATTGATTTTGTAAACAAAAAAATCTGATGTGGACGACAGCACATGACTTTCATTATATAATGCAATGAATTTACTACTTTTACAGTAAAAAAAGAAAAAAATAGATTATTTTTATAGTAGTTATTTATATTTTTTTCAAGATATTGAATTTTCGTCGATGAGTCGTCATTTTGCATGTCGTCATCATCAATGAGTCATCAATGATTGATTAACGATATTTTTATCCATTTGGCGAGTTTTTCGCTAATTTAGCAACATTAAAAAAAGTCGCCAAGTTGGCGACATTCCACCAAAGTCGTCGCCAAAATCTCGCCAAGCGTTATGGACGGAGAAATAAGATATTCTTATACCAGATAAATGACTATAGGCGTTCAATTACAAAAGTATTACTCAAAGCATCTTTTTTCATGAATGGAACGAGCTAGATCCACGAGGAAAATGTCACCCAATTTATCGCATGGTATTACATATGAAAAGTGAACATGTTTCTCAATAGGAAATATTTTTTTTTATTTTATATGACTTTTTGATAATTTTTTTGAAAAGAGTGCAATATCTCGAGAACGGTTCATGTTAACGTTCTGAAATTTATGTCAATCGTTTTCTAATGAAAAATTACATGAGAAATGTCTATTTATGTAACATTAGTGATTTTGATTTTTTGACAACTTTTTCAAAATTTAACTCGAAAATTTAGGGGGGTTCTGAACATTCGATTGCGTATAAAAACAATAGGCTTCCAGTGTTTACGGATTTTGATTTTTGTACCAGATTTCGTTCGAATCGGTCCATTCGTTCGTCAGTTATCGTCTCCACAGACTCACTGACACACACACACACACACACACACACACACACAGACATCACTTCAAAAATGTTTGATTCGTGAACAGACATGCTTGAAACGTGCTCTTCCGTCGAATACTCCAATTCGAATTTTCGACCCCGTCACAATACTTTGCTTATGTATATAAGGAATGTAAAAATCATGTGTATAAGGAAAGTAATAACATTATGTATATAAGGAAAGTAAAAATCTGATGTGGGCAGCACATGACTTTCCCTGCAAACTCAAATTCATTTTTTCTTTATATCTTTAGGAACTCATTAAATTGAGTTTAATTGCCTAAAATTACACTAAATTTGCATTTTTAATTCAATTTCTGCTTTTATTTGGTAATTGGACATTTTTCCAAAGGCGGCATAACAAAAATGCGAATTATCTCAAATATCTCGAGAACGGTTTGTCCTAGAGTAATAGAGTTGTTTTTATTCTTTTCCTCGTCAAAAATTACGTACAAAATAAGCATTTAATTGATACATTTGAACATACGTAGCCTTTTTTTTAGATATTGGATATTTTTGCGGGCCATTTCGTAAAAAAAGGCAGGTTGTTTTTTTCCGAATCGTACCAAAATCTAATCAGAGTATCCCACAAAAAACTTACCTACCAAATTTTATGAAATTCGGTCCATTAGTTTTTGAGTTAAAGTGGATACATGCATTGCACAGACACACAGACGTCACTCTAAAAACAGTTTTTTCGTATTCTAGAGGTCTCGAAATGTGTAAATCTGTCGAAAAGTCGAGTTGCGATTTTCGACATGATTCCAATACTTTCCCTATACATTACCATGTATTGCAGGGAAAGTAAAAATAAATTGTTTAGAATCGCAAATTAAACAGATTTGGCTTGAAAATAAGCAATTTCTTATTAATTTCCTCATATACATATAATGCATAAGGAAAGCATTGTGACAGGGCCGAAAATTCGAATTGGAGTTTTCGACGGGAGGGAACGTTTCAAGCATCCCTGAACACGAATCATACGTTTTTGAGGTGATGTCTGTGTGTGTGTGTCAGTGAGTCTATGAAGACGATAACTGACGAAAGAATGGAGCTATTCGAACGAAATTAGGTACAAAAATTACAATCCGTGAACACTGGAAGCCTATTGTTTTAAAACGCAATCGAATGCTCAGAAGCCTACTAAATTTTTGAGTGAAATTTTGAAAAAAATCATCAAAAAATGAAAACCTTTAATAAAGTTACGCAAATAGACATTTCTTATGTAATTTTTCTTTAGAAAATGATTAACATAAACTTTAGAACTCTAGCACGAACCGTTTTCGAGATATTGCGCATTTTTCAAATAAATTTATCAAAATATCCCATAAATTAAAAAAAATATTAACTGTTGAGAAACATGCTCACTTTTCATATGTAATATCATGCGATAAATTGGGTAACATCTTTCTTGTGGATCTAGCTCATTCCATTCATGAGAAAATATACTTTGAGTAATACTTTTTTATTTGAACACCAATAATCATTTATTTGCTATAAAAATAACTTATTTTTCCGTCCATAACGCTTGGTGATTTTGGCAACGAATTTAGCGAAATGTCGCCAACTTGGCGACTTTTTTAAATGTTGTTAAATTAATGAAAATCTCGCCAAATGGATAAAAACAACTTCAAATCAATGAAAATGACGACTCATTGTCGAAAATTCAATATCTTGGAAAGAATATAAGTATCTACTATAAGAAAAACCTATTTTTAACACTTTACAACATAGTTGAAAAGTGTTTATGACTTTGTTCATTCATTCTGTCTGTCTGTCTGTCTGTCTGTCTGTCTGCACGTTAGCACGATAACTGCCGTAAAAATGACTTTATCAAAATGAAATTTTATTATGTTTTTCAGACGGTCTGTGGGACCTATGGGAATATAAATAAATAATATCACCCAATTAGTTTTTTATTGAACCCGGGTTGAAAAAATGAAATACATTGAACCCTATGGGACCTAATTTTTCAAACATTTTTTAAGCAAATTTAAAATTCACAAATTGCTTCGAAATTTTTAGAAAATATTCACATTATCCCATAAAATACATAAAAAAAATTTCAGTAAAATATATTAAGTAGTTTTTTAATTAAAAATTATTTAATATAGGGAAAAAAACAAATTCAATTAAATTCTGACTTTTGGGATATCCTCCAGAAAGAAAAAAGAGATATATTATATAATAAATATCTTTCCAAAAGTTTAATCATTTTGTATATGAGAGAGGCTTCACATTTTAAAATAAATTTGGTAGGTAACAATTTTTCAATTTTTTTTTTAATTTTATATAACTCTTCGTGATATACTTATTTGATGGCATTTTTAATGCACTTTCCTAAGTCCTAGAGAGTTAAAATTTGGTACACAGCTTAAATTTGTAGAACATTTTATTCTACAAAAATTTGGTGGATCTTTAAATATAGATCATACATTTTTTTTCGAAATGGCCTACAAATAATCCCCTTTCACTTCTATAAATCATTGTTGTAATATTGTTAAAAATTCTAATGTGGGCAGCACATGTCTTTCCCTGCAGACTCATATTCACGTTCTCTTTATTTATTCAATAATAATTTGAGTTTATCTGCACAAAATAACAGTCATAAGTATTTTTAAGTAACAGTTTATTATAAGTAACAGCCAATTTATATTTCAATGCCGTTATTTGAATGAAGTTCATTTTTTTCGATGAAGGTTTAAGTTTTCAAATATAATAAATGAATATAGTATTGTGATAAGTTTTAAAATATTACTGAGGAATGTATTGCACCTTAGAGATGTTTAAATAAAATTGCATTGAAGTTGGAAAGTGTTTCATAATCAATGCTTTAAGCATGATTGATCTTTCTTGTTTTTTTACTGTAAAAGTAGTAAATTCATTGCATTATAATAAGGAAAGTCATGTGTTGCCCACATCTGACTTTTTATTACACATATTATGATTACTATTAAACTTACATTAATTTTATATACACTGCACGTGTGAGACCAAGATTTTTTATATAATGCCTAAATTCATATACTCGATGTATTTATGTAATGCAGATTTGCACATACCTCTGTTTGTCGTCTTGAGCATTCCTAGTCTCCAATAAACCCTAATCTCGCAGTTGGTATCTCTTGATCATCAGATTTTTACTTTCCTTATATACATAATGTATAAGGAAAGTATTGTGACGGGGTCGAAAATTCGAATTCGAGTTTTCGACGGGAGAGCACGTTTCAAGTATCCCTGATCACGAATCAAGCATTTTTGAAGTGATGTCTGTGTGTGTGTGTGTGTGTGTGTGTGTGTGTGTGTGTGTGTGTGTGTGTGTGTGTGTGTGAGACTGTGGAGACGATAACTGACGAACGAATGGACCGATTCGAACGAAATTTGGTACAAAAATCCCAATCCGTAAACACTGGAAGCCTATTGTTTTTATACGCAATCGAATGTTCAGAACCCTTCTAAATCTTCGAGTGAAATTTTGAAAAAATCGTCAAAAAATCAAAACCGCTAATAAAGTTACGTAAATAGACATTTCTTATGTAATTTTTTATTAGAAAACGATTGACATAAATTTTAGAACTCTAACATGAACCGTTCTCGAGATATTGCATATTTTTCAAAAAAATTATCAGAAAGTTATATGAAATAAAAAAAATATATTTCCTATTGAGAAACATGTTCACTTTTCATATGTAATACCATGCGATAAATTTGGTGACATTATTCTCGTGGATCTAGCTCGTTCCATTCATGAAAAAAGATACTTTGAGTAATACTTTTGAATTTGAACGCCAATAGTCATTTATCTGCTGTAAGAATAACTTATTTCTCCGTCCATAACGCTTGGCGAGATTTTGGCGACGAATTTGGCGGAATATCGCCAACTTGGCGACATTTTAAATTGTTGCCAAATTAACAAAAATCTCGCCAAATTGATAAAAATGAAGGTAAATCAATGAAAATGACGACTAATTGAAGAAAATTTAATATCTTTAAAAGAATATAAGTATCTACTATAAGAATAACATTTTTTTTAACTGTAAAAGTAGTAATCATTTCATTATATAAGGAAAGTCATGTGCTGCCCACATCAGATTTTTTTCTCTTGTGTCCATTCTGTATCGAAAAATACACAGACATCGGGTACTTTCCAGAATGACAACCTGTAAGATTATTTTGAAGAACCCAGTTAACGTACCTACACTTTGCGCAAATATAGCTTGAAAATTGAAAAAATTACCAACATCTGCTAAGAAATATTCTTAATTATATTAAAATGTATGTTAATTATAAGTTCATCAATTTGGCGTCATTTTAGTAACTTTCGCGTCATTTTTGCCAATTTGGCATCATTTCCGTAATTTTGGCGTCTTTTCTGACAATTTCGCGATATTTTCGTCAAATTGAACCTACATTAAAAAGTTGTCAAATCGGCGATATTTCGCCAAATTTGGCGTCAAAATTTTCGTTCAAGTCATTTGATGACGCTTACTACTCATTTCTATGTATTTTTTAGATATATTTATTTGGAAAACGTGCAAAATATCGAGAACGGTTCAAGCTAGCGTACTAAAGTTTGTGTCATTCGTTCTAGAATAAAAAAATACGTATACAAAATGATTATTCTATTTAAAGTTATTGAATGTTCTGATTTTTATGATTTTTTAAAAATTCATTCGAAAATTCGAGTATTACATATTTGATCATATAGTTACTACTGTTTATTTTTATATATTTTTAGACACATTTATTTGAATATCTCGAGAACGGTTTAAGTTAGCATTCTAAAATTTGTATCATTCATTTAAGAATAAAAAACATACAAAATGATTATTCATTTATTGAATGTTATTGAATGTTTTGATTTTTCTTTTATGATTTTTCAAAAAATTCATTCCAAAATTTGACCATCTTTTGAGCACTCGATGGCGTTTAAAATCAGTAGGATTCCAGTATTCAGGGTTCGTAATAATCGTACCGAATTGCGTTCGAAACGCTCCATTCGTTCATGAAATAATCGCATCCACCGACTCACAGACACACACACTAACATACACACACACACACCCTTACACACACACACACACACCCTTACAACACACACACACAGTCATCACCTCAAAAACGTGCGATTCGTGTTCAGGAATGGTTAAAACTTGCTCTTTCGTCGGAAACTCGAATTCGGATTTTCGACCCCGTCACAATACTTTCCTTATGCGTTATGCATTATACACAGTGTTTCTTTCAGGCATACCTCCGGGGGACTAATTCCCCCCCCCCCCCCCCCCCCCCGGGAAACATTTTATGTTAACCTAGTTTTTATTTATGTGATATATGCAAATAGAAAACTAGAAACTTGTCCCTTCTAAATTTCATCTCCCCTCCCCCCCCCCCCCCCCCGGTCAAAAAGTCCTGAAAGAAGCGCTGATTATACAATGTAAGTAGGGAAAGTAAAAAGACGGTTTCCTGGTTTCGAATGTTTCGATCAGAGAGGGCAGGTTTTGGTCATGGACGGAGAAGGTTTGCAGACGATTTTTTTGGAGTGGCACGATGGGTAATTTATACCGGTGATCCATTTTATGGTGGGTTTATTGGTTTTCACTTGTTTCTGTAAAAAAAAATATATGTATATAAATATATATATATACATTCTGGGCTCTTGTCATTTCTTTATGTATCGATTGGTGGGGTGGATTTTTCCACTATTGTTTTTTTAACACTTTACAACAAAGTTGAAAAGTGTTTATGACTTTGTTCATTCTATCTGTCTGTCTGTCTGTCTGTCTGTCCGTCCGTTAGCACGATAACTGCCGTAAAAATGACTTAATCAAAATGAAATTTTAGTATGTTGTTCAGACGGTCTGTAGAACCTATAGGAATATAAATGAATAATATCACCCAATTAGTTTTGGATTGAACCCGGGTCGAAAAAATGAAATACATTGAGCCCTATGGGACCTAATTTTTCAAACATTTTTTAAGCGGATTTAAAATTCACAAATTGCTTCGAAAATTTTAGATAATATTCAAATTATCCCATAAAATATATAAAAAAAATTTCAGCAAAATATATTCAGTCGTTTTTTAAATAAAAATTAAAATAATAATTACTCATTTTATATGAAGCGATCACGTGACCGTTTTATGAAGAGATCACGTGACCCCCTTTAAAATGAAATATGGCATCCATCTTGTCTCAAAATCCTGATTTTAAAAGTTGTTATGAATGAAATATTAATTGATTTCATAAAGAGAAGGACGATTTTTTTCGATGAAGTTTCAAGCATAGAGTTTAATTTTTTGTAGCTCCGTGGTCTTAAACAAAATGTTTAAATAAAATAAATTATTATAGTATTGTGATGAATGAAATGAATGGGAGAAAATTATGCATGAAATCCTGTTTTTATAGAGAGATCCAGGCGCGTTATTTTTTCTATGACGTCATTTGAATTAATTTCAGTTGTTTTCGATGAAGTTTTCAAATATAATAAATTATCGTAGTATTATGATAATTCTAAAACTATTACCGAGGAATATATAACATTTTAGAGATGTTTAAACCAGGCAATTTATATTTCAATGCCGTCATTTGAATGAAGTTCATTTTTTTCGATGAAGGTTTAAGTTTTCAAATATAATAAATTAATGCAGTATTGTGATAAGTTTCAAAATATTTCCGAGGAATGTATTGCATTTTAGACTTGTTTAAATAAAATTGCATTCAAGTTGGAAAGTGTTTCATAATCAATGCTTTAAGCATGATTGATCTTTCTTGTTTACACTTTAGCTTTTCTTTTTATACTTTAATACAAAGAAAGAGTTTTCCACTTGAACTATGTGGTATCCGTCTGAAATCAGAGCGTTACGAAAAATGTAAATACTTTGTACACTTGTATATCCGGACCTAATAGATAAAAATGTAAACAATGTATACTTGTTTTGTCAGGAATAGGTTATCATTAATAAATATATAAAAATAATTTTAATATTTTGAACTTTATTTTTCTAAAGAAAAACAAATGTTATCTAAACGGGTTTCCGCTTAAATTTGGGTTCTTTCAGTCTGCTACAAATACCATCCAAACTGTAAAAGAAAGATACGTGGATATCTATAGAACTTTATACGGGGAAGGGGGACAAATGACCCCTCTTGCTCTACCTCATGGACAGCCATGGAAAGATATAAGCAGTAAAGGAAGAAAATATTCAGTGAAAAATAGAGTTTCTAGATTAATAATTTGTTTTCACAAAGCTCTTATAGTTTTAAACACTTTACAACAAAGTTGAAAAGTGTTTATAACTTTGTTCATTCTGTCTGTCTGTCAGTCTGTCCGTTAGCACGATAACCGCAGTAAAAATGACTTAATCAAAATGAAATTTTAGTATGTTGTTCAGACGGTCTGTGGGACCTATGGGACTATAAATGAATAATATCACCCAATTAGTTTTGGATTGAACTCGGGTTGAAAAAATGAAATACGTTGAATCCTATGGGACCTAATTTTTCAAACATTTTTTAAGCGAATTTAAAATTCACAAATTGCTTCGAAAATTTTAGATAATATTCAAATTATCCCATAAAATATATTAAAAAATTCAGCAAAATATATTCAGTAGTTTTTTAAATAAAAATTAAATTAATAATTACACATTTTATTTGAAGCGATCACGTGACCATTTTATGAAGAGATCACGTGACCCCCTTCAAAATGAAATATGGCATCCATCTTGTCTCAAAATCGTGATTTTTAAAGTTCTTTTTAATTCATATCGAGTGTTGTATCCGTCCTAAAACCGCTTTATTTTTGCTTACATTCTGTGCATCTACATACTGAAACAACGCAATTACAATATATTTGAGTTTAAATGATCATCCAAATTTTATTATTTCTACAACGAAGCCTAATTTTCACTTATGTAAAATGTAAACAGCAAAATATGGAGAATGAGTTGTATAAGAATTTCTGCATTTCTTTAACGCAAAATTATTTAGCTCATAGAGTCTGCATAGCTGATATGAATGAAATATTCATTGATTTTACAGAGAGAAGGACGATTTTTTTTCGATGAAGATTTTAAGTATAGAGTTTAACTGCTTGTAACTCCATGGTCTTAAGTTTTTAAATAAAATAAATTATTATAATATTGTGATGAATGAAATGAATGGGAAAATGTTTATGAACGAAATGCTGGTTTTATAGAGAGAGCCAGGCGTGTTATATTTCGATGGCGTCATTTGAACAAATTTCAGTTGTTTTGATGACGTTTTCAAATATAATAAATTATTGTAGTATTATGATAATGTTAAAAACATTATCGAGGAGCTAGGCGATTTATATATAATTGACGTCATTTGAATGAAGTTCATTTTTTTTTCGATGAACTTTTAAGTTTTCAAATATAATAAATTAATGTAGTATTGTGATAAGTTTTAAAATATTACTGAGGAATGTATTGCATTTTAGAGATGTTTAAATGAAATTGCATTGAAGTTGAAAAGTGTTTCATAATCAATGCTTTATACATGATTGATCTTTCTTGCTAAATAATTGTCTTGTCAAGTTGAAGAAGATTGAAAATTACTTGTCTGTATTTTCCCTATATACATATAGTATGTACAATAATTGTGAAAATATTGTGGGAAAAATATTGTGACGGGGTCAAAATTTCGAGTTAGAGTTTTCGACGGAAGAACACGTACAAGCATGCTTGAATTCGAACCGAACATTTTTTTAGGGCATGTCTGATGTGTGTGTGTGTGTGAGTGTCCTTGAGTAGGTGGATGCGACATCTCATGAACGAATGCAGCGTTTAGAACGAAATTTGGTACAAAAGTTACAATCGGTGAATACCAGAACTCTATCGATTTTAAACGTAATCGAATATTCGGAAGATCGCCAAATTTCCGAATAAAATTCTGCAAAAATCATTAAAAAATCAGAATTTTTAATAATGTTACGTAAATGATCATTTTTTATGTAATGTTTCATTAAAAAACGAATGAAACAATCTTTAGAGAATTAGCATGAACCCGCTATCGAGATGTTGCACGTTTTTCGAATAAATATATCAAAAAATTACATTCAATTAAAAGATAATTAACTAGTGTGAAATATGTTCACTTTTCATATGGAATATTATGCGATAAATTAGTTAACATTATGTCGTTAGATCTAGTTTGTTCCATTCACGAGAGCATATACGTCAGGTAATAGTTTTCTATTTTAACACCCAGCAATTCTTCACTAGTCATTTATATATGAATAACAAAAAAAAAAAAAAAAAAAAAACTCTTCTCTCCGCCTATCTGAGCGCTTGACAATAAATTTGGAGAGCTTGAATTACTTATTAATTTGGAGAATTTGACAATAAATTTGGAAACTATCGCTAAACTTGCAAATATGACGCTAAATTAACCGACGACAAATTGATGAATTAATTAAAATATTTAAATCTATGGATTCTGTTGCTCATTGGGGATACTATCAATATTGATAATTATCAATTTAGAGTTGCGCGAAATAAAATGTAATTGAGTATTTCGAAATAGTCTGCTGTCATGAAAAAGCGGCAAATGTGCCTGCCTTTGAACGTGAATTAGATCCATTCGACTGTGTTAATATACAGTGTGATTAAAGATGGGCCATATTACTTTCCTTATATACATAATGTATAAGGAAAGTATTGAGACGGGGTCGAAAATTCGAATTCGAGTTTTCGACGGGAGAGCACGTTTCAAACCACCCTGATCACGAATCGAACATTTTTGAGGTTATGTCTGTGTGTGTGTGTGTGTGAAAGTATGTGTGTGTGTGTGTGTGTCAGTGATCTGTGGAGACGATATCTCACGAACGAATGGAGCGATTCGAATGAAAATTGGTACAAAAATCACAATCCGTGAATACTGGAAGCCTATTGTTTTAAAATACAATCGAATGTTTAGAACCCCCCTAAATTTTCTAGTAAAATTTTGAAAAAATCATCAAAAAATCAAAACCTTCAATAAAGTTACGCAAATAAACATTTCTTATGTAATTTTTTCTTAGAAAACGATTGGCATAAACTTTAGAACGCTAGCATAAACTGTTCTGGAGATATTGCACATTTTTCAAAAAAATCCCATAAATTAAAAAAAAAAAATATTAACTGTTCAGAAACAGTTCACTTTTCATATGTAATATCATGCGATACATTGGGTGACATCATTCTCGTAGATTTAACTCGTTCCATTTCGTCCTCGTTTCGACCCCGTTACAATATTTTCCTTATACATTATGTATATAAGGAAAGTAAAAATTGAAAAAATATTGAAATTATTTGTTGGTTAAGTGATAACTTATACAGCATGAAGTTAGAAAGGAGATAAAACTCATACGGATGAAAGGCTTGAAAATGACATAATTCTTTGAGAATTATATCTAGGTGTCGCTAGTATTAGTAAAGTAGCTGTTATTTTAGTTGTCACAACAGAAAGGCGTAGTATTTAGTGTATGTGTTTTTGATTATTACTTTCCTTATATACATAATGTATAAGGAAAATATTGTGACGAAGTCGAAAATTCGAATCCGAGTTTTCGACGGGAGGGCACGTTTCGAAAATCCCTGATCACGAATTAAACATTTTATAGTTGACGTCTGTGTGAGTGTGTGTGTGTGTGTCAGTGAGACTGTGGAGACGATATCTCACGAACAAATGGAGCGATTCGAATGAAATTTGGTACAAAAATCACAATCCATGAATACTGGTAGCGTATAGTTTTTAAACGTAATCGAATGTTCAGAATCACTCTAAATTTTCGAGTGAAATTTTGAAAAAATCATCAAAAAATCAATACCTTTAATAAAGTTGCGCAAATAGACATTTCTTATGTAATTCTTCCTTAGAAAATGATTGACATAAATTTTAGATCGCTAGAATGAACCGTTCTCAAGATATTGCACATTTTTAAAATAAATTTATCAAAAAATCCCATAAATTAAATAAAATCTATTAACTGTTGAGAAACATGTTCACTTTTCATATGTAGTATCATGCGATATATTGGGTGACATCATGCTCGTGGATCTAGCTCGTTCCATTCATGAAAAAATATACTTTGAATAATACGTTTGTATTTAAACGCCAATAGTCATTTATCTGCTATAAGAATAACTTATTTCTCTGTCCATAACGCTTGGCGAGATTTTGGCGACGAATTTGGCGGGATGTCGATAAATTGGCAACTTTTTAAATGTTGCCAAATTAAGGAAAATCTCGCCAAATGAGTAAAGATGATGCTAAATCAATGAAAATGACGACTCATTGAAGAAAATTCAATATCTTGGAAAGAATATAAGAATAACATTTTTTTTACTGTAAAAGTAGTAAATTCATTGCATTATATAAGGAAAGTCATGTGCTGACCACATCAGATTTTTTTACCAGGTGGTAGTACACACCAAACCAAGCATTTTTCGTCATATTTTCCCGGGTCGGAAATGAAACATAAAGGCGTTACAAGGCGAAGGATTGGGTGAGGTGATCTCATAGCTTGAGCCCCTACGATCGCCAGATCTATCGTGTCTTGACTTCTTTTAGTAGGGATGTCTCAAGTTTCTCCTATGACACTCCCCTTGAATATGAAGAGGAGTTCGTCGGCAGGATTTCTGCTGCTGCTGAAGTGCGTGACATACCTGGTCTGTTCGAGAGTTCACCAATCCCCCCCCTCCCCCATCGCCGCTGTGAGACGTGCATTCAGGTTGATGGTCGCTCTTTTGAGTCATTTCTTCTTCTTCTTCGACCCAAACCATCCGACCTACAAGAAAGGTATAAGGTATCTGTTTAGACGGCCGGGAAGTGCCACCCAATTTAGACCGGAACCCAGTGGAGGAGGCTGTCACATGGTAAACCCATGATCCAATATTTTCGGGGGTGCGATCTGGAGTTTTTATTTTGGGGGTCAGCCTTTTCGTTTGGCCAGCTGCACTTGAAATAGAAGACGGGATGTCGGGGAGTGTTCTTTTGGATATCACATTTTTACCGAAAGATTTAATGTGTGTCCGTTTCGGACGGATCATAGGTCTGGCGGGCTGTTTGAATTGGTGGCCGAAAGCATATCAGTTTCGCAGGGGCTTGAGAAGGGGTTTTTATGTTTCTGGAGGCCTAAAGCTAATGGCGATGCTTTGGGGTCAAGAGGTTAAGACCCAGAATCCAATGAGATAGTTGTATGCGCCTCAGGGGCGTGTTTTAAAATCTTGGAGAGAGAGAGTTTTCAGAAATTTGAAAAAAGAAGGGAAGAGAATGATCTGGGACTCGAGGGCGAGAAGTAGCCCCTTTTTTTAAGTGCGTTTCATCCTGAAGGATGAAAGCCAGCAGCTCGGCCAGCGATGTTGGTGAGTTACCCATTTGGGATCTTTTGCCTATTTTGTATTTGTTCGACCTCTCTCTCCGTGTTAAGGATGATTAAATATAACATAGGGAATCTCAATTTTAATTACCATTTTTTCCATGTTAGTCTGTGAGACTATATACACTTTTGTAGTTGTTTATCTTAAATTGGTATTCATCCCATTTGGAATATGGGAAGTTGTATTTTAAATATTTTAAATCGATATTGTGTAAATATTTATATAGTGTAAATAAATTAATGTTTGTATATACACAAGGCCTTTTTCTTCTTCGCGCTCTTACAGGGCGCGTCCTGAAAGAGGTAGTTACCTCGGGATAGAGGCATCCACAGGGACCTTACCATCCTTCCCCTACCACCAACCTCTCGGAAGGACTTACGGACCCATATGTTTAACGTGATCGTACTCCGCGTGAACACATTTTGAGCCATTACTGTAATTATTGTTTATTACATGTTATTTTATAACTTTTAAGTCATTCTCGTGTTTTCGCCTCACCTCATCGGTTTCGCCATTAAGCGCCCACTGGCGTCTTTACGTTTCATTTCCGACTCGGTAAACTATGACGAAAAATGCTAATTTTGGTGTCGAAAACCCAGACCTCCCGACTCGCCCTAGGGCACGAGCAGCAATTTGAGTGGCGGGACTTGGTTTGGTGTGTACTACCTGTCCTAAGGTAACTACCTCTTTTAGAACACGCCCGGTAAAAGCGCGAAAAAGAATAAGGCCGTGTTTTAAAATAATAACATTAATTTATTTACAATACTTAAATCTATGTACAAGTAACATAATACACAAAATGCTCCTCTTAACATGAATGGATTGATCACCCATTCTAATAACAATTCAAAATAAACAATGGTAAGGTAAGGAGTTTCATAGACTAATTGGAACAGATGGTAAGCTATCATGAAAACACCTGACTTTTACTAGTAAATAATTTATTTGGAGTTAACTAGTAGATATTTAATTGGAGAGGGAGAGAGAGACAAAAGATACAAATCAGGCACAGGCCCTTAAATGTGTAACTCACCAACATCACTTGCAATTGAACAGCATCTCTCTTTACAGAGGACCATGATTGGGAGCCGACTTTTCTCAAACACCACACAGTTCCTTCTCCTCGCTCCTTTTTCAAATTTCTGAAAACTCTCTCTCTCCAAGATTTTAAAATGCGCCCCTGAGGCGCATACAGCTATCTCATTCGATTCTGAGTCTTAACCCCTTGACCCCAAAGCATCGCCATTGGCTTTAGACCTCCAGAAACAAAAAAAAAAACCCTTCTCAAGCCCCTGCGAAGCTGATATGCTTTCGGCCACTAATTCAAACAGCCCGCCAGACCTATGATCCGTCCGAAAAACGGACAAATGTTAAATCTTTCGGTAAAAATGTGATATATAAAGAACACTCCGACATCCTGTCTTCTATTTCTTCGGAGAGCAGCTGGCCAAACGAAAAGGTTGTCCCCCAAAATAAATACGTAAACTCCAGATCGCTTCCCCGAAAAATATTGGATCATGGGTTTACCATGTGACACTACCACCTCGCAAAGTTTGGCCCATCTTTTTTAATCATCCCGTATACTATTTTGTTCCTATTAACATCCATTGCATAATTCAAATCCCCCCCCCCCCTCGCTATACTATATACTACCACAGGGTTGCCCATAGAGTGAGACGTATGCCACTCGAGTGGAAGTTAGCCCCTGGGACCAGGGAGTAATTTTTCGAAGGGGCGGGAAATTGAAATATTTACAAATAGAGGAAAATCAGGTATGGAGAAGGACGGATCGTAATAAATGTATATGTTGGGCCCCCACAAATTGTACACTGACAAAATCGCAATTGACAGCAAATTGACACCAAAAATCGCCAAAATCTAAAATAAAAAACTACGTATGCTCAAATATATTCATTAAATGCTTGCATTTTACGTAATTTTTAACGAAGAAAATAATAAGACCAACCCCATTAGGACTAGCCATTCTCGAGATGTTTTAGTTTTTTCGTATTTTCTCTACGCCACCTTTGAAAAATAAGTCCAGTTACCAAATGAGAACGAAAATTGAATTAAAAGTGAACTAAATGTAATTAAAATAAAGAGAACGTGGATATAAGTCTGCAGCGAAAGTCATGTGCTGCCCACATCAGATTTTTTTTTTTTCGAAGGAGGAGCGGGGACGTGAATTATTTACGGAAATTTCACAAACAGAGTCGTAGTCGGCTTTTCGTATCAGTTTTCCGAAATTAGTAACGAATTATGCGCTGAAAAAAATGATCAAATGTTGCAGAATGTTTTACAGAGCAGTTCTAAATATCAACGTTGTTTCGCGAAATAATATTACTTTGCCAAAAGAAATAATGTTATGATTTTTTTTTTTTTAATGTTTAGAAATCGAATAATTCGAGTTCTAATCATGAGAATTACTAACAAATCTATCTAGTTCTAATTTTCGACATAATGGCTACACATATAAAATTTGATAGCGGTATAGGAGCATTCATTCGTTCTTGAATTATCTTAATAATTCAAACCTCACTGACACACGCATATGGGAACGGACATTTTCCAAAAAGCGTCGCAGTGTATTCAGGAGATCCCTAAACCTGCTTGTCCATTAAAATCTCGAATCAGAAACATTCTAATAATTTTAGATCCAGCTGTTATAAGTTGACAACAAATTACGAATTTCAGGTGTTATATATTCCGTACGAAGAACGAGTATACTGGCTAGTATTAAATACAAATTGAAAGCGAAACGAACATTCCGATTGTAGTAAGAAAATACATTTATTAAGATCAGATATTAAGGATTCGGGGAGTTTGCATATAACGTGCATCTAAATATAAAAATCTGATGTGGGCAGCACATGACTTTCCCTGCAGACTTATAGACACGTCTCTCTTTATTTCAATTAAATGTAATTCACTTTTAATTCAATTTTCGTTCTCATTGGGTAACTGGACTTATTTTCAAAGGTGGCGTAGAGAAAATACGAAGAAACTAAAATATCTCGAGAACGGTTAGTCCTAGAGTTATTCTTATTCTTTTACCTCATCAAAAATTACGTATAAAACAAGCATTTAATAGATATATTTGAACATACGTAGCTTTTTTTTTAGATTTTGGCGATTTTTGCGGGCCATTTCGTAAGAAAAGGCAGGTTTTTCTTTTCCGAATAATACCAAAATATAATCAGCACACAAGTATCCCACATGTAACTTATTTACCAAATTTTGTGAAATTTGGTCAATTAGTATTTTAGCTAGAGTGGATACACGACATTTTTGCGGGCCATTTCGTAAAAAAAGGCAGACTGTTCTTTTCCGATTAATACCAAAATCTAATCAGTACCAGAGTATTGTACAAGTAACTTATCTACCAAATTTTGTGAATTTTGGTCAATTAGTATTTTAGCTAGAGTAGATGCATGAAATTTTTAAGGGTCATTTCGCAAAAAAAAAAAAAAAAATTCGAGTTCTATTTTCACGAATCGTACCAAAAACTAATCAGCACCAAGGTCCCATCCAAGTGACTTACATACCAAATTTTATGAAATTCGGTCCATTAGTTTTTGAGTTGGAGTGGATACATACATTGCACAGACACACGGACACACAGACAGACAGACAGACACACACAGAGACGTCACGCTGAAAATAGTTTTTTCGTATTCTAGAGGTCTCGAAACGTGTAGATCCGTCGAAAACTCGAGTTGCGATTTTCGACATGATTCCAATACTTTCCCTATATTTTACCATGTATTGCAGGGAAAGTAAAAATTGAAAATATTTGAGCTAGCAACGTTATACGTTACTATTAACAATAAACACTGTTTAATCTGAACAATAGGATTCTTCTGCCTTTTTGATTAGATAGAAATTAGAGTTTCAATATTCGGTTCAATAAATGATAATTTCAAAATGAAAAAAAAAAAAAATCTGATGTGGGCAGCACATGACTTTCCCTGCAGACTCAAATTCATATTTTCTTTATTTCTTTAAGAATTCATTAGATTGAGTTTAATTGAACCAAATAACACTAAATTTGCATTTTTAATTCAATTTTTGCTTTTATTTGGAAATTGGGCATTTTTCCAAAAGTGGCATAAATAAATGCGAAAAATCTTAAATATCTCGAGAACGGTTAGTCCTAGAGTAATAGAGTTGTTCTTATTCTTTTCCTCATCAAAAATTACGTATAAAACCAGTATATAATCGCTATATTTAAACATACGTAGCTTTTTATTAGATTTTGGTAATTTTTGAGGGCCATTACGTAAAAAAGGGCAGGTTTGTTCTTTTCCGAATCGTACCAAAATCTAATCAGCACCAGAGTCTCCCACAAGTGATTTATCCACCAAATATTGTGAAATTTGGTCAATTGGTATTTCATATAGAGTGAATACATGATATTTTTGTGGGCCATTTCGCAAAAACAGGCGGGTTCTTTTTTTCCAAATTGTACCAAAAACTAATCAGCACTAAGGTCACGCCCAAGAGTCTTACCTACCAAATTTTATGAAATTCGGCCCATTAGTTTTTGAGTTAGAGTGGATACATACATTGCATAGACAAGCACACAGACAGACAGACACACAGACAGACAGACAGACACACACACACACACAGACGTCACGCTAAAAATAGTTTTTTCGTATTCTAGAGGTCTCGAAACGTGTAGATTCGTCGAAAATTCGAGTTGCGATTTTTGGCATGATTCCAATACTTTCCCTATATATTACCATGTATTGCAGGGAAGGTAAAAACAAAAAAAAGACATGAAATAGCAAATATGTTATTAGTTACTTATATGCTTTTTATGTTATTCGCGAGCCCCACTTTGGACAGGGTCGCCCATACAGATTGTGAGCAACCCCCTCCCCCCCCTCCCTCCTGCAAACATTTATCAAGAGCCCTCTCCATATCTGATCTTCACCTCTTTGAGAGTTTTTCATGTCTTCTTTAGCTTCAAAAACAAAATATTGAGTGTCCAGATCCCCTCTAAAGCTCGGATCCGCCCCCCCCCCCCCCACCACACACACACACTAGAGTGGTGTTTGTACCTCTTTATAGGCAGTCATGCTTTGTAAAATCACTGATTTAACAATGGAGAATCGATATGATTGTTCAGCCAATGAATGGGGGGGGGGGGGGCAGTGGCGTACTGTAATGGAGTGGGACGGAGTGATCACTCCATGCACCTGTTGCGTTATTATTATTAATTTTTTTTTTATTGCTTATGAACTAAACACTATTTGCTTTTGGAAAGGGCGCTGTAAAATATTATGTGCTCCAAAGCTACAAAAGGTCTAATCACACCACTGGGGGAGGGTATATGAACTTTAAAATCTCTCTAACTACGACAGGATATACACATTTAAACATACTTTCAAAAAATGTACGAAATGTGCTCAGGTCTCGAAACGCATTTTTATGTCAAAATCTGGAATTCGAATGTATTTTCCATTCAACACCAAAAGGGAGTAGAAATGACCGCAGAGAAATGTAACCATATCTCCCATTTCATTGGAAGACGAAATTTTTTATTTTATTTTTATTTTATTACTCTAAAAAATTCTATTCAGAAAGACAATAAGTCATATCAACACATTCTGAACTTTTACAATTTCACCCACAGAAGATTTCGGGAATTCCAGTCTGCAATTCCTCTTTCAAATTACCCCAAATGACCAAATGCTTCAAATTTCGCATTTACCCTCTCCCCCCATTATCCTCTAACTAATTCCATCTTTAGCGTTATTGACTAAATTCGGCGTCATTGCCACGGAATTTTGCCCTTTCACTGAAATTTAGGCATATAATGAGGGCCACTAATTTTAAACGCATCAATACATTCCTCTCTTTTGGACTAATTACTTCTCCTTTAGGCCCACAGCCGCAATAAACAGGATATTATCTTCAACTAAGCGAGGGGGGCGGGATCTGCAAGAGCCACGCCTTCACGATCATTACGCTGGCTCCTTTAACCAACCGCGGCGTTCCTCCGGAGTGACGTCGGGAGCGGTTAAGTCTCTATTGGTCGAGATGGTTCATCTCCCTGAGAGCAAATACGAGGAAAAGCGGTGTTTATTGTCTTGGAATGATTTTGCCCCCCTGAAAACGCCTTAAGTATTTTTAAAGCTGAATCTTCTTGCTACAAATAGCGCTTGCTCCTAATTGAAAGAAGCATTTACTTCGTTCTTGTTGATCGTGGTTCACTTGCTGTTAGCTGTTCCCACTTCTTTATGGGATTTATCTGAGCTCATTTTCAGCTATTTTAATATTCTACTTAGTGTTAGTTACACCATGCAGACAGCCATGCTTCATTTTCCGTATTCCTTCGCGTGCCAGCCGTTTATTGATACTTCTCCATCAGATTGTGTGACATCTTCATCTCCGTTGTCTGGTTCTCCGAGCCCACCGGTTAGCAACTACGTTAACCGGTGTTATGAGAGCATTGTTACCAGTCGGTTTCGTAACCATGAGGATTCCACTAATCGATTCACTGGACTCAGTTACGACGCTCCAAAAGGTTACGCACCCCCGCTTAAAAAACTGTTTACAATCGAGGCGATCCTTGGGCTCAATGAAAATAAAACTAACATCAGCCCCAGAACGTCTCTACCAACCATCGTCACACCTCCAGCAGAAAACAAAGGTATTTATAAATTTGTCCATCCTTTTCTTTTGAAAGTTTAAAAAAAAAAATGTCTTGTGGTCATAGTGGTGTTATACCTATTTAGATTTCTCAGAGTCAAGCACTTATTTTTATAAAACTCTTCCGTTTTGATTGTAACAATTTGTTGTGATATATAGCAAAATTTGTCTAAATCAAAAGTGACCGATAATATTTCCCGTATTGAACATATTCTTAAATTTAAGGAGCTGTTAAATTTGCTAAGTATTTTCCGTTTTTAAAGTGTTTGTTCCAATTAAAAATTTCCGCTTATACAGTATGTCGTTTCATTACAGTTTGTTTCAAAAAGGTTTTACTACATTTATTTAGATTTCATAAGTTCTTTGTAAATTATCCTAAATTATTTAGGGACTCTAATGCTCTTAAATTAAACTCCAGAATGTCCATTTATATCAAAACTAGCTTATGGTATTAACGCCACTGTGGTATTAACTTACGGTATTAACGTCACTAAGTATTTTCAGTTTACAAAGTTTTTGTTCCAGTTAAAAATTTTTGTTCCTACAGTTTGTTTCAACCCGATTTTACTAGATTTATTTAGATTTCATAAGTTTTTTTTTGTAAATTATTCTAAATTATGTATCGAATCTGCTCTTCTCCAGAATGTCAATTTATATCAAAACTATCTTATGGTACTAATGTCATTGTGGTATTAACATATGGTATTAACGTCTGTGGTATTAACATATGGTATTAACGTCACTAAGTATTTTCAGTTTATAAAGTGTTTGTTCAAATTAAAAATTTCCGTTCGTACAGTTTGTTTCAAACGGATGTTTCTACATTTATTCAGATTTCATAAGTTTGTTTTGTAAATTATTCTAAATTATGTATTGACTCTAATGCTCTTAAAGTAAACTCCAAAATGTTAATTTTCATCAAAACTAGCTTATGGTATTAACGTCACTTGAGGTTATTTGCGCAATATTACACAATTACCATAATTGTGGTTGGGGGGGGGGGGGGGTCTTATGAAATAAATAAATTATGGTAGAAAGTTTAAATTTGACTTTCAAGATCATTGATGCTTTAATAAGTGCAAAAAAATGTAAAATCGATGGATTTTGAATATTTTATTGATAATTAAGATTCAAGTACAATATTTATATTGTAAAAGGTTCTATATTGATATTTTATCTAAGAAGTAATGAGTTGAGAGAGAGTTTAATATTTTGTGTAAAAAATATTTTAGAAATAGTAAAATGTGACAAAGCTGAAAAATGTGTCGGAATGCAGTAGGTTTAAAGATTGAGTTTAATATTTACTTTCTTGTACTTTATTTATCAAGATTTAAATTTTACAACATGATAAACAGTTTTAATATAGCAATATAGTGCAGATTCCTAAATCATATTAAGTGGTTTGATACCTTATTGTGTGTATATGTGTTACGGTCATTTTACGTGACTTTGAAATAAAAATAAAATGATTAAAGCATTATACCATTAAACATGAAAATGAATTAGCAATTAGCTTGAAATGGAAATTTAAAAGACTGTAAATGTACATATGCAATTTATATGGAATTAAAATCGAATTGAAATTTGTTTTTAAACTCTTATCCTTATTTATCAAATTAAAATGTCAAAAATCGTCTGCAAATGAGCTTGTAAAATTTACATAAAATTAAGGCCAAATTAAATAAGTTATAAATGAAGTTAAATTAATATATCATAAATCGTCTGCGAATGAGCAGGTCAAATTAATTAAGTTAAAAATCGTCTGCGAATGAGCATATTAAAAAAATATTGATAAAATTAGTTAAGTTAAATATATGTTAGAAATCGTCTGCAAAAGAACTTTCGAATGCATAGCATAAAAGTTGTATTAAATTAAATATTAAATAAGCTTAATCCAATATTGTTTAGGCAAGAATATATAAAGATTAAGATTATTAATGCATTTTTATTTACTTATATCTATATAAGAAAAAATTGAAGTATGTCTGTGTTTGTTTGTCTTATCACCACGGGAGAAAAGCTGCCTCAAATTATATGAAATTTTGTGGGTAGCCTTGGTAGCACCACTTAAAATTTAGTCTTTCGAATTTTTAGGATAAACGTTTATTGATATATTAATAGAAACCAAACTTTTCATAAAGATAGCATTATGCAGACGATTTTTTTTTTTTTCCCCTGCAAATTTATTTAAAGAAAATGATATGTTGCCCAGCAACGCAATTAAATCTAGAATATTTATGCGGCAGGCGATTCTTATTAAATTTTTTCCAATTTAATTAAAGAAATGTATATACAAATATATCTTATACATTAACGTATTGTATTTTTTACTAGATAATATCAATTGCAGCCTTCGGATTTAAAGATTACGGGGTTTATTATAATCTGTTTTATTTTAGTAAAGAATTTTCAAACTCACATTGTGTTGATATTCAGTTATCTCATATATTTAATCTATTGTTGAAATAGGATATAAGTAGAATGGGTACGGTAACTTCTAGTTCAATGTTAACACTTTCATTTTGGCATATATTGAGCCAATTCCATACATATTGTAAATTTGTTTACAAACGGGACCAGGATGTTTTATTCTTTAGATCTGTTTATGTATATAATCTTGTATAGCGTGAACAAAGATTATTATATTTCTTTTTAGGAGAATTAAATTAAATATTTTAATAGAATATTTTGAATAACAATGTCATTTAGAATACTACAGGATTTTGCACATAATTTTGAATTTCATTTATTTATTTTTATTTTGTATATTCCGCACGAAGAACTGGTATACTGCTAATTATTTATAAATATTATAATTTATGAAATAGATAGGTTATCACCCGCATATGAACTTATGAGTGTAATTTTCTAATCATTAAATAGAAAAATACCTGCTTTTAAGTGTGAGTTTTTAAGATCGCAAACTAAAATACTAACTGTCTGCAAAATACGGAAATCGTCAATATATATTAATTAATATTAAAATTTGTTTATAAGTAATTGAATGCAATATTTCAACTTGCTCTCACTTTTCATAACAGTAAATCTATCTTTAAACATAATATTTTTCCAAAACCATTTTTTGACTTAAGTAAAGTAAAATATTTGAATGAAGTAATAAATAATAATTTCGTTTGCCATTTAAAATGAAACCGCAAAAGGATGCATGAAATTCGATATAAACTTGTAATTACTCTGTGTAGAGAGTTAAGTTTATTTCTTTAGAATTTTAACTCTTAATTCTTTTTTTTTTTTTTTTTTCCGATTAAAGATAACAGGCTTCTTTTGTGCTAAGTTCAGTGATTGGAATTTATTAATTTTAACCTAATTTTATGCGATATTTCCTGAAATAGTTTATTGCAAGAAAAGTAATCATATTTTCCGTCGAAAATGTAGAAATTATTTCTTTAGAAAATTAGCATTCAGTAAGTATGACTGGAAAAAATGAAAATGTTCAAGTTATGGTTAATATTATATTCTATGATCCATTTTCAAATTTTTTTATCCTTGGAAATTTTAAAATCTTTGCCACAATTTGAGTAAGAAGAAGTATTTAGTTTGAAAATTATTATTATTTTCCTGCTGTTGTATAGAAAATGCATGCAGCGCTCTGAAATTTAATATGTAGTTAAATTATGTAAAAACTAGAACAGGATAGAATGTTTTGTAACTCATGCAATATTTACATTACTTTTTGGAACTCACAATATGGTGTGATGTGCGAGTATAATAACGCGATAGCTAATGTCGCTATGAAATTTTATGTGTAGATATATTCAGGGAAAAGTTAGAATTTTTTGAATTTCGCACGAATTATTCGTATTAGAACAGGAATTATTCGCTTAAGATTTTTTTCCTATTTTGTACAATGAGGATTCTTTAAGCAAAAATAGCGGTAGAGCCATTATTTGCTTTTAATATTAGCTTTTTAAAGAAACTATAAATTTAAATATTTTTAATTTGGAAAAATAAAGCATTTAAATTTAAAGATTTTTATTTACATTAAAAAATGTAGCTTTTGTGCTGTTGTCTTTAATTTTGGCGCCTTTGCTTTGCTTGTGAATATTTTAGATACTTAAATATTTCAGAAAATATAATCAAAGAGTAGATCAAAAAGAAATATATTGTTAATTTAAAATTAAACATTGATATGTGCAAATATTATCGGATTCAAAAAGCGTAACCATTAAACCAAAAATTTTAATTTAATGAAATTATGAATATTCCTCAGATGAAAAGGTTATGATTATTTGGATTTAAATTTCACGATATGTTATTTTAATACTCTTTGTATCTTAGCAGAGGTCAAACAGACTATACTACCATCATTATCATATCATACCATTATTATCATATCTTAGCACCATTATCATATCTTACCATTGTCATTCTTACCCTGTTTTATTCAAGGAGGTGCGATTAGAATTAAAGCTCTGATACGAGCTCCTTATTTTTATCTTGCACTTATCTGGAAATTATCACTTTTATATGTAAAGAAAATGCTATAACGACTCACAGACATACATACGGACGAATATTCGAAATGTGTTCAGGAGCTCAACGGTACTACATAGTAGTATAACAAAGTAAAGATAAATATTATAATTTCTTTCAAAATAATCTGATGTGGACAGCACATGACTGTCCCTGCATAATTCAATGACTACTTCTTTCACAGCGAAATTATATACAAGATCAGTTAAACAATGATTTTAGCATAGAACTAACACCACGTAAATTGAAATTGACTGTTTTTGGCTACTTACTGATCCAAACGAATTCTTATTCATACTCACATGCAAAATTCTCATCTAAATGCAATTAGCATTTAATTAATGTTAAGTGCATAAAATAAATGATTATTGACAAATTCTTGGGCGTCAAAATACAAAGCTAACTTTGTATTTTCAAGTTTAAGTATGAAATACTAAGCATATGAAACTAGTAAGTTTAATTAGTAAGTTTATGCTATTAACTAGTAATCTTATGAGTATTTTATGGTTGGTATTTGAATACTTTTGTTTGTTATGGATGCTTTACTATTTCTCTTCAATAATTCTATTTTAATTCATCTTTACTACTTATATATATATATATATATATATATATATATATATACATATATATATACAGCTTCTCACTTTTTTTTCATTGGACTTTCAAACTATTATTATTATATATATACATATATATTACCTTCAGTTTACAAGCACTTTTCTTTGGTATTTCTCGGGTATATATATATTACAAGTAATCATAAAAATCTTCAATTATATATATATATATATATATATATAAGTTTGAAAGTCCAATGAAAGAATAGTGAGAAGCTGTAACTCGAAAAACCTAACTTTCTAACCAACCTACAGAATAAAAGTAAAAATCAGCAAATCTCCAATCAAATGGAAAATAATACAAATTTATATTAGCATTTAATTTTTTTAAGGCAATAATAAACGTAATGAAAGAAAAGCAATAAATAATAAAAAATACTATTATGTAGTACCGTTAAGCTCCTGAACACATTTCGAATATTCGTCCGTATGTATGTCTGTGAGTCGTTATAGTATATATATATATATATATATATATATATATATATATATATATATATATATATATATATATATATAAATTAAATGATTTTAATCGAAAATTTTTTGCATAAACTACTGTATGTACAAAAAAACCCATCTCTAGCATATCTGTTACAAATGAGTAACTATAAGCCAAGTCTAAGGATAAAGATAGAAGGTTACATATCACTACATTGGAAAGGGGGATGAGAAGAATATTAGGATTCAAAAATCACAATTAAAAGTATATAAAAGTAAATAAAAATAAAACTCTGCAAAAATGAGAATAGGCAATAATAATCAGCTCAAGACAAGAGATCAAGAATAGAGAACAATCAATCGAAACCACACAAAAAATGGCGGTCAGTTCGAAATTGCATTCTCATCAGGACAGCCATACAATTCGAATTAAAACCGATAGAATAGCCAGTTTCTGACAATGGCGATAGTATTTATATATATATACAGGCGTTCATAAATATTTCAGCTGCATTTTTGAAATATTCAGCTCATTGTCGTCTTCGAAGCGTTATTTTTGTATTTTTATATACATATGTTATCCTAACCTTACTCCCCATTATGGACAGCTGAGATTCCCCTGAAACGTTTAGTAACATGTTTGCAAATGTTTTACGACGTACTGTACATAATACCATAATTTTTCCAAGAATTATCATTGTTTTTCCATAGGAAATAATGCTATCAAAATTCGAAATGTACGAGTTTTGGCTTTACGCATTATGCATCTATTATCAGTACATAAAATTTTATAGGGTTTGGTACATTTGTTCTTCTGCACTTCACACACATGCACAGACGGACATCCTCATAAGGGTTCGAAATAAGTTCATTGTGTCTTAAATCTTTATCAGTCAAAATCTCAATTTTTCGGGGAAAAAATACTTCGTTTATCCTGACATAATTTTTCCTTGTAACCCAACCTTCTCAAATTTATCAAAATAATTTTCTCCGCTCAAATCATCGCTAACCCAACTGCAATATTTCTATCTTTCCCTTTCCCTTTTACCCCGGCATTTAGCGCTGACAGCGAAGCTCATACGGAGCAGTTAGCTCAAATACACGGCTTGTCAAAACACTTGACTCCACAATATTGGGATTTGACAAATTGCCCCCTCTGGATATCAGGGACCGTCAAGGGCCATGTTATTATCCATGTCATCGCTAGGGTTGCCATAAGGGAAGGGGTCTCGGCTGCAGTGAGGAAGAATGGGAAATTCTCTGTTGAGTTTTGGTTACGGACTTGTGTTGGACACGTGTTATGGAGGACCACAAACATTGAAAAGTTTAGAATCGGGAAAAAAGTATGTAGTGTTAGGGTTATGTAGCGGGGTTTAAACTGTGTTAGTCTTTCAGCATTTTGCTGAAAGAAATCTCAGTTTACTAAAACATTTTCTGCAATTTTAGCTAAACTGCGAAAGTCATCACCACAACATCAGTCCATGATCCAGGATAGTGTGAGTAATTGAAAATGGTGCATGATATTTTCCTCCACTATTTTCAACTTACAAATTATTATTTTGAGCAAAGGTTACAAGTATTGTAAACTGTCTTGTAAACAGTTTGCAAGTATTGTAGTCTTTGCTGAAAATATTAAAATATTTTAGACGTATTTTACAGTATTTAAAAATTTATACCTCTCTATTGGTTCAGACAGTTTACAATACTTTGTCTTTGCTGAAAATATAAAAATATTTTAGACATGTTTTACAATACTTGTAGACTTTGATGAAAATATTAAAATATTTTAGACGTCTTTTACAGTACTTAATACCTTTTTATTGGTTCAGACAGTTTACAATACTTGTAGTCTTTGCTGAAAATATTAAAATATTTTAGACGTCTTTTACAGTACTTAATACCTTTTTATTGGTTCATACAGTTTACAATATTTGTAGACTTTGCTGAAAATATTAAAATATTTTAAACGTGTTTTACCATACTTAAGAATTTATACCTTTTTATTGGTCCATACAATACTTGTAGTCTTGCTGAAATTATTAAAATATTTCAGACGTCTTTTACCTTACTTAGAATTTATACCTTTTTATTGATCCAGACAGTTTACAATATTTGTAGTCTTGCTGAAAATATTAAAATATTTTAGACGTCTTTTACAGTACTTAAGAATTTATACCTTTTTATTGGTCCATGGCATTTTGAAAAACTTTTCCTATACGTCAAGATGCTGTATTAAATAAATACAATTTGCAAATTAATGTTTTAATTTGTAAGCTGAAAATAATATAGACAAATAAGATAAAACCCATTTTACCGCAGTACTCGAATTTTACAAAATAATTTCACTTACGATTTGTATCTGAAATTACATTAAAATAGAAAAATAGTTAAATAATAGTTAGCATAAAAATACAACAAATGACGAAGTTTGGTCATTAAAAAAATGTAATAAATATTTATTATTTGATGCTTTTTCATACTATTGTATGAAAAATTTTCCAAAAAAAATTTGAATTCAAGATTTTGGCGACAAAAATTCGTGAGCGCCCGTGTGTGTTGTTGTTGAGACCCAGACCGTCAGACCTACCAGAAAGGTACGCGTCCGTGTGTGTGTGTTTGAGGGGTGAACACGACAACTCAAAAATGATTATCCACACGAGTTCAGTTCAATTTTCGGACCACATCCCAAGATTTATTATTATTTGTCTGAGATTTGTTACAATTTTTTTAAATTTTGCTGAAAAGAACCCTTTCTACCCATACTTCGTTGATAGTAATTATTACTTATATATATAATGTATAGGAAAAGTATTGTGACGGGGTCAAAAATTCGAATTCGAGTTTTCGACGGGAGAGCACGTTTCAAGCATCCCTGATCACGAATCAAACATTTTTGAGGTGATGTCTCTCTGTGTGTGTGTGTGTCATTGGAGACGATATCTCACGAACGAATGGAGCGATTCGAATGAAATTTGGTACAAAAATTACAATCTGTGAATACTGGAAGCCTATTGTTTTTAAACGTAATCAAATGTTCAGAACCCCCCTAAATTTTCGAGGGAAACCTTGAAAGAATCATCAAAAAATCAAAACCTTTAATAAAGTTACGCAAATGGACATTTCTTATGTAATTTTTCCTTAGAGAACGATTGACATAAACTTTAGAACGCTAGCATGAACCGTTCTCGAGATATTGCACATTTTTTAAATAAATTTATCAAAAAATCCCATAAATTGAAAAAAATATATTAAATGTTGAGAAACATGTTCATTTTTCAAATGTAATATCATGCAATAAATTGGGTGACATCATTCTCGTGGATCTAGCTCGTTCCATTCATGAAAAAAGATACTTTGAGTAATACTTTTGTAGTCGAACACCAATAGTCATTTATCTGCTATAAGAATAACTTATTTCCCCATTTATAACGCTTGGCCAGATTTTGGTGACGAATTTGGCGGAATGTTGCCAAATTAACGAAAATCTCGCCAAATGGATTAAAATGACGCTAAATCAATGAAAATGACGACTAATTGACGAAAATTCAATATCTTGAAAAGAATATAAGTATCTACTATAAGAAAAACCTATTTTTTTTTACCGTAAAAGTAGTAAATTCATTGCGTTATATAAGGAAAGTCATGTGTTGCCCACATCAGATTTTTTTATTTAAGACTCGCGTTACAGTATAAATTTCTACCCATATTTCGTTTTATCTTCTCTAGGACTTTCGTTACTGTCATAAGGGTTAGTGATGAAAGGCAAAAAATTATAAAGATTAATTAAAGCTTGACCCCCTGATCAGCAATTTAAATTCAAATAAGGAGTACTTGGCCTTGTATAGTGATCTGGTTGCCTGTTAATATTAATTTTCCTTCGACATCTGAAAAGGTAAATAAGTAAACAAAACGCAAAGTATTAAAATAAAAGGTCTAAAAGATGGGTATCACATCGATTCATTAAACACATGACATATATCTGTACATTGCAATTAAGAAACTTTCGCTTAATATAGTGCAAGTAAATCATTTTAAGGTGCATTTACACGTTCATCCTAAATTCAATTGTAATGTATGACCACATAATACCATGTCAAACTTTACTGCACTTTTGTAATTTAATTCAAAATCAATATATTAATCATATAAATTCTCATGCATGTATAAAATGCCTCCTGCGCTCCATTCAAAATTAATAATTGTGTATCATTAATATTCCACATTTTGTATATCTCATTCCTTTTTACTTTCTCTGCAATACATGGTAATGTAAGTATTGGAATCATGCCGAAAATCGCAACTCGAGTTTTCGACGGATCTACGCGTTTCGAGACCTCTAGAATACGAAAAAATTTTTAGCGTGACGTCTGTGTGTGTGTCTTTGCAGATTTTGTATCCACTCTAACTAAAAAACTAATGGACCGACTTTCATAAAATTTGGTAAGTTACTTGTGGGCGAATCTGGTGCTGATTAGTTTTGGGTACGACTCGGGATAAAATAACCCGCCTTTTTTTTGCGAAATCACTAGCAAAAGTCTGTATCCACTCTCTGAAAAACTAATGGACCGAATTTCACAAAATTCGGTAGATAAGTCGCTTGTGGGTTACCCTGGTTCTGATTAGAATTTGGTATGATTTGGAAGAAACAACCTGCCTTTTTTCGCAAAATGGCCTGCAAAAATCGTCAAAATCTAAAATAAACTATGTATACTCAAATATATCCATTAAATGCTTGTTTTATACGTAATTTTTAACGAAGAAAAGACTAAGATCAATCCCATTACACTAGGACTAGCCGTTCTCGAGATATTTTAGTTTTT
The DNA here is from genome assembly GCA_951213105.1 of Amaurobius ferox. Classification (NCBI taxonomy): domain Eukaryota; kingdom Metazoa; phylum Arthropoda; class Arachnida; order Araneae; family Amaurobiidae; genus Amaurobius; species Amaurobius ferox. The sequence continues at coordinate 14,232,003 of OX578155.1, read as the reverse complement.
TCGTATTTTCTCTACTCCACCTTTGAAAATAAGTCCAGTTACCAAATGAGAACGAAAATTGAATTAAAAGTGAATTAAATTTAATTAAAATAAAGAGAACGTGGATATAAGTTTGCAGGGAAAGTCATGTGCTGCCCACATCAGATTTTTATTATTCAACATCTTACATCATTTAGGAGACACCATTCAGTTGTAATTATGAATTTCTATCTAATTGCCAATTCCAACATAATGGTTACATTCAAACATGTAATAATTTGTAAGGGGAAGGCTCATTTCCCCATCCAAAATAAATTGCAATGCGCGGAATGCTACGTATTTGGCCTATCGTTATCCTTGTCAAAAATCCTTGTTCTTTGATTGGTTATAACTCACGTATTTCATTAATCCATTATTATATGGCTTTTAACGATTAAAGTTATTCATTATAAAGTTTGTTTATCTTGCAATGATTACTTAATTATTTAAATTATCATAAGAGAGTTTCTCGTAAAATCGACAAATTTGAAGGTGAGCAATGATTTAGATTATGGGGCTATTTAAAGTATGAGAAGGTTGCTGCATATAAAATTAATCTGCACCAGGCCCCTCCAATCCATTCCCTTACAAAATACCCCAATTTGAGTTGATAAACAATAAAGAAATTTTAATTTATTTTATGTTAAGTGTCATTAATAACTGTGATTTTATATAAATGCATTCAAATCATCTTATGCATTTTCTTCAATTATTTACTATCCTTTGGATTGACTTCTGTTTTACCAATACTATAAATACCGACAACTCATTAGACACAATTACTATTAAATACTCTACGTTAAATTAAAATTATTGTTAAATGCTCTAAAATATTAATTTTTATCCTCATACTTCCAATATATTTATGATTCCCATCCAAATAATTTTATGCGGTCTCTTTGATACTTTTACAATCACATTTATATTAAATCATACCCACTTATAAATTTATCATATATACAATTCAAGTACAATAAATGTTTATCAATTACATTTCGCTATGTGATTATATTTATAAAAGGTTATACTTTATTTTTATATATACAAAGTACATGTTATTTCTTATCTGGCTACCAGAATAATCTGGTTAATTATTAAAAATTCAGATAATTGGAGCATTTCATACAACTCCTTTTCTAATCTCATAATTAAAATTCTAATCACCCATTTGTACACATCAATGTTTTTTTTTTAATTATCCATTCTGGACCTGCATCATAGTCACTGCCTTTTACGTAATTATATTTGTTCAGATTCTTGAGTCTTTAGTTAATGAATGTTATTATCTTAGTTAATGAATTAGCCATCAGTTAATGAATGTTATTATCTTAGTTTTAAATTAGGCACTTGGGACCACATTTCGTTTTATCTTTTTTAGGAGTTTCGTTATATTATGGATTTCAACTCATATTTCGTTGTAAATAAAAATTATTTTTAGAACGTTCACTACAATATATATTTTTTTCCATTTCGCGCATTCATACAATACCTTCAACGAAATATAAACTGCTCTTTCTAGAAGAATTTTTCAAAACGTGGCTTCTATTTCCAAACATTTTAACAAATCTCAGAAAAATAATAAAAACAATGAATGTGTGCCTTAAATTTCATTCATAATTTTATTAAACTGATTTTCAGTTTAATATTTATCTTTATGTATCTCATTAAATATTTCAGGCATTAGTATAATAAATTTCATCAGTAACTTTTTAGAATATTGATCTTTCATTAAAAATTTCCCTAACGCAGGACCAAAACTAAAAATCTGATGTGGGCAGCACATGACTTTCCCTGCAGACTTATATTAGCGTTCTCTATATTTTAACTAAATTTATTTTACTTTTAATTCAATTTTCGTTCTCATTCGGTAACCGGACTTATTTTCAAAGGCGGCGTAGAGAAAATATGGAAAACTAAAATATCTCGGGAACAGCTAGTCCTAGTGTAATGGGGTTGGTCTTATTATTTTCGTCGTTAAAAATTACGTATTAAACGAGCATTTAATGGAAATATTTGAGCATACCTAGTTCTTTAGTTTAGATTTTAACGATTTTTGACGGCCATTTTGCAAAAAAAGGCAGGTTATTTTTTTCCGAATCGTACCAAACTCTAATCAGCACCAGGGTAACCCACAAGTGACTTATCTACAGAATTTTGTGAAATTCGGTCGAGTAGTTTTTCAGTTAGAGTGGATACAAGCTTTTGCGGGCCATTTCGCAAAAAAAAAAATGCTTTTATTATTCCAAATCGTACCCAAAACTAATCAGCACCAGACTCGCTCACAAGTGACTTACCTACCAAATTTTGTGAAATTCGGTCCATTAGTTTTTTAGTTAGAGTGGATACAAAATCTGCACAGACAGACAGACAGACACACACACAGACGTCACGCTAAAAATGGTTTTTTCGTTTTCTAGAGGTCTTGAAACGCATAGATCCATCGAAAACCCGAGTTGCGATATTCGACATGATTCCAATACTTTCCCTATACATTACCATGTATTGCAGGGAAAGTAAAAAATAGTCCCAACTCGTAAAGGTTTCCAATTTCATTTTGAACCGATTCCGGTGATTCGCCAACAGAGTGATAAGTTCGCCATTTATGGTATCCGGGATATCTATAGCTGTAGGGGCAATTATCCACGCTCTTCAGGGGAAAGTAATCGACGCGGGAGGTTCTTCGCACGTGTCCCCTCATCCATTGTTGTGCTCCATGAAAAAAACCTCCCAAATCAGTGAAAAACTATGCGTTTGATAATCGGTTACGGATCATGGTTGATCGGAAAACATGTTGGAAGCTTTTATTGCTTGACGGGGAGATAGTGATTATTGTGTTGGGATGATATTTTATTGGATAATGCATTTTTTAAATTTCTAAATGGCGGCGCTATCTTCTGATGGCTCAAATTGGGATAGCCATGGTCATAGAAAGATTTATGTATAGCCAATTTGGAAACCTGTTATGCATAATAGTAAAATAATTATATATATATATGTATATTTGAAATGTAATAATAAGAATTATGTAAAAATAAAAAAAAATAATAATAAAAAAATAAATAAATAAAAAAATACAATTCAAGTAATATTAACATCACCATAGAAGCAAATTCACGGCCATAATGCCGATAAGAGAAAAGAACAGAACCTTCCCAAATTCGATGATTAATCAGAATTAAATTCATCTTCAGGTCTGAGTATTTAATTCTAATTAACCCAAACAAATGCCTGTTTCAGATTAAGCAATAGTACATTACTATAAATGCTTAAACTCAGATATATATATATATATATATATATATATATATATATATATATATATAATTGATAACAATTATATGATTGAAGCAACTGCTCACCAGTAGCTTCGTAGATTAATTTACCACTTAATTATATTACAACTTTTTTCAAATAATAATAGTAAATTAATAAATCATTGTGGTAAAGAAATGAATAAATTCTATCAAACTTCTGTGGAAAAAATTTACCTAAAAGTCTTAGTAAACGCATTAAGAAACATATAAGGGTATTAACAGATTTTCGGAAGCAAAACTATCCTCTTTCGCCGGAAGGCAGAGCACTTATATTAACAAAATCAAAATTCCGTCTGCGAACAGAAACTTTGCTCATGATACTCAGGAACAAAAGCCATGTCGTCATACTAGAAGCTAGAAATATGAGACAAAAATACCTAACAGGAAATTCTATGCTTGAGAAAGGCTGTCGCAGAACAAAGAAAAGGAAAAAAAAAAACATGTTATCAAACATTTATAAACATAATGCAAGAAATTAAGTAAAATATAACAAAATATAAAGAAAATAGGGAGCAATTACGTCAACACAAACATTAAGAAAAGAAATAATTCATTTATGAAAAAAATAAATAACTATTAATAAATTTATCAAGCAAAATTAAAAAGAAACAAGAATTGAACGAGAATAAATGAAAACAAACTCTGTTAACAACTTGGTAACATCCAAAAATGGGTCGGAACTAAAACTATTCAAATATTTCTTTGTAGACAACGCCACTGCTGTCAATGTCTTTGCGCAATTCTTACACTGTTTTTGTACTTTTTTTCAGACACCACATCCGTCGTACGTCCGACATCACATTCGAACCCTCACATTCAGCCAATCAGTGTTAGCGTGTCAAGCTCAAACCAGAGTTCAAAGTCAGTGCTCAACAGCAGCGGGAGCCAACAAAAGCTGTCTCATGGCGGTGGTAAAATGAAGAGAATTCGAACCATTTTCACACCAGAACAACTAGAAAGGCTTGAGATGGAGTTTGAGAGACAACAGTATATGGTCGGACCAGAGAGGATGTATCTGGCAACATCGCTCGGACTCAGCGAATCCCAAGTCAAAGTCTGGTAAGTTCCTTCTTCAAATAAAATTTTTATTATTATTATTATTATTTATTATCCAGGCCGTCCAGCTCACCCAAAGGGTATAAAGGGTATAAGGCAGTTACAGGGAACAATCGGGAAAAACAGAAAAAACAATACACAAACATCCAAAGACAACACAGGATGTCCCAAAAAGATTGAAACGTGCTTTAATTCTTTACCTATTGGAGATAAGTGGGCAATGTAAATTGCAAAAATGTTGAAAGTAAGGTAAGAAATAAGACTACGTTAATGAAATAGTCCTCCCATTCATTTTCAAAAAGTTAAACTTTTTAAATTTTTATACGACCTCATGAGACAAATTGGGTCAATCAGAAAATTTTTATTTTAATGCAACAAGATCATTAAAAAAACCGCATAGCTGTATCTTTAAAATTGAGCGAGTTATATTTAATTGAACATTGTGATTGGGGACCATATATCAAATTAGAAATGTAAATTTGCGACATATCACAAAAAAGATCAATGTAAGCATATTTTAATTATGTGCCCCAATCGCGTAGTGAGTACCACTGCTTTATTTATATGATCTCTGTCTGTGTAATGGTTTATTTAGATGCATTTGTGATAAAAAATCTTGACACATTAAAGTATTTTTGATCTAACAATTTCCAACGTCAATATGTTTATGATCCCTATTTCCACTGATGAAACAGTCTTTCACATGATACGGAAAAATGGCATAAGTCAGATTTTTTCCTTTATCATAATTCGGTTGATTTTAAAGATACAGATATGCAGGGTTTTTTTAATGATCTTGTTGCATTAAAAATAAAAATTTTCTGATTGACCCAATTTGTCTAAGAGGTCGTATAAAAATTTAAAAAATGTAACTTTTTGAAAATGAATGGGAGGACTATTTCATTAACGTAGGACTATTTCATTAACGTAGTCTTATTTCCTATCTTACTTTCAACCTGTTTGCAATTTACATTGCCCACTTATCTCCAACAGGTAAAGAATTAAAGCGCGTTTTAATCTTTTTGGGACATCCTGTATACATAGAAATACAATACAGACAGAAAACAACACAAAAGAAAACAAAGAAAAAAACACTATGAAAACAGTTGGGTTTGAACTCCTTTTAAATAATAAATTATGATCAAATAAGAGACACCAAAATACTATTAAACGCATTAAAAAAAACATAAAATATAACAATAGAAAAATTTACTGAAACAAAAACCAGAAAAAAAAAACATTCATTAAGTATAAAATAAAAATTATAAAACTTCCCAATTATCTAAATTAATGTGAACCAAGGCTCGAAGGAATAGTCTTTAATACTAAATATACATAATAAGCTGATAGCCAGCGTCAACAAAACAGAATTCTAAAACTTGGTCGCAAACAAAGATTGGGAACCAAATTTCTATAAAGTGACCCTCCCCCCTTATCCCTCCTTTATGGGCGCCCATGCAGGGTGGTCAAATTTTCAGCTGTAGGGTGATGAAACTTTCAGAATATTCCCTGGATTCAGCCTCATTACTTGAAAAAATTTATCAAAATTGATTCTTTTTTCAGGAAATATTTTAGATTATGAATATTATGAACAGTATAGTACCATAACAAGTTAAGTATAAAATAATCCTAGTCTTATGGGATTAATCTTTATCAAGCTATTTTGCCAGCGTCTTGAATCAAGAATACAAAATATACCAAATGATTCAAGCCTAATAGGCCCCTAAAGTAATAATAATTAATTAAAAATGTGTATATTCTTTGAATAGCAGAAACAACTAGTCAAAAACATGGTTTAAACGTGAGTCAGGAGTCAAACTTAAGTTTTGGGAAATGTGCCATTTGTGGAAATTATACAATTCGAAATTACAATGATGTTTCCATACCATTACTGTAAAGGCATTTATGCGTAAAGTACTATCCAATTTCATTTCTCAAATATTCTGCCATAAAAATTCTATTTTTCAGTATCTGTAATTGCAGAAAGTGTTCATTTTATTTTGTCATTTGAAAACAGCGCATTAGTTCTACGATCCCCAGTACTAACCTTATTTTTTGTTTGTTTCACAGGTTTCAAAACAGGCGGATCAAATTCAGGAAACAGCACTTAGAGATGCAGCAAGCCAGACTGGCACAACTTCGAGAAGCTGAGACAGTAGAGGGAGAAAGTAACCAGGACCACATCTCCAAAGAAGTATCCTCCACACACTGGGAAGACATTTGTGATATGATTGATGAGAGGAATTGAGATCCACCACATCCTTCGACGGAAATCTTGGTTTGCCAGCTGCTGTTCTGCCTCAAACGGAACATTCCACTAGATGGACTTGGAATCTCTGTTGCAAAGGCCTTTGATTCGACTACTACCGACTCTGGCTTGGTCCAACTACTGCCTGAGCACCAGATTCATCTTTAATTTCCAATAATATCTCGCTGCGAATCTTAGTTGCATTGTATCCCGATGGACTTCAGTTGCATTGCATGTTGATGAATTTTGGTTGCATTGCATGTTGATGAATTTTGGTAGCATCGCATCTTGATCTTATTTACGCTGCTTCCTGATGGATCTGGTTGCATCGCATCTTGATGGATCTTCGTTATGCTGCTTCTTGATGGATTTGGTTGCATCGAATCTTGATGGATCTTCGTTATGCTGCTTCTTGATGGATTTGGTTGCATCGCATCTTGATGGATCTTGGTTACGTTACTTCTTGATGGATTTGGTTGCATCGCATCTTGATGGATCTTGATTACGTTACTTCTTGATGGATTTGGTTGCATCGCATCTTGATGGATCTTGGTTACGTTACTTCTTGATAGATCTTGTTGCATCACATCTCGATGGATCTTGGTTGCATTGTATCTTGCTGGATCTTGGTTGTATTGCATGTTGCAATGACATTGTCACTGACTTCCCTTTACTGCTGCTGTCTTAAATATCTTTTCATAGTCCTGATTTACTTTGATAAATAGCTTTTAAATATCTGTAATCATAAGCATTAGTTTCAACGTTGCTAAAATAAATGGAATTGCTTATTTGTTGCAATTACCTTTCGTTGACGCAAAGGGGAGAGCAAATGTAAAGTCTAGCTGTAAAATAATTTAGCTTACTTCTTTAAAAATTCATTGACGTTTTGTAAAGTAAGACTTATCAAAATAGCCATTAATTGTAAATAAGTATGTACTGATCGTATAAAATTATGACTAATTTTTACGCATTTTTGACACATATAAAAAAAATTCCGTTGTGGTTCATTCCATCTTTACTTATATATATATATATATTTAATCAAGGGGTGCTATTTATTAAATAAGTTATCACTGATTTAATATAAGTATAATTTTTTATATCTTCCAAGACTGTTATTGAATTTCCAATTAAGCTTCACTATAGAATTCATGCTAAGTTTACAATAAATAAAATATTTAATTATTTTTTTCTAATTTAATTTAAATGCTCTGCAATTGTAGCAGTATCGAAAACTTTGAGTAATTTCGCAATAAGGTATTTAGGCTATTTAGTCATCAAAGTTGGCTCAAGAGAATAAATTACTCATAGTTAAAATTTTTATCTATATATATATATATATATATTATATATATATTATAGATATATTATATATATTATATATATATTATATATATATATATTATATATATATTATATATATATATTATATATATATATATATATATATATAAAAGTATATAGATAATAAAAAAGAAAACACGGTAAAAATGAGAAAAGGCAATAATAAATAGCTCAAGATTAAAGATCATGACATGGAGAACAATCAACTGAAACTACACAAAAAACGGCGGTTAGTTCGAAATTGCATTCGCGTCAGGACAGCCATACAATTCGAATTAAAACTGATAGAATATATATATATATATATATATATATATATATATATATATATATATATATATATATATATATATATATATATATATATATAACATTTTTACTATACAATACGTATAAAAATGGTATAATGTTTGGAATATATGTCGCGTTTGAAATTTCGTGAACAAAGAGAACACTACTACCTGCATAATAAAGTGAAATACATTTTATATCATGGAGTTGACGCACATAATTATATATTAAGACGTAACTTAAGTGGAAGAAACATTAAAAACTCAATATTCAAAAGATTATTTTGTAGGAATATTTCTAAAATAAAATTTGTTAGAGTGCCATTCAATTAGAAAGTCATTCAATCTGTAAATGTATGTACATAGTGTAGTTTCTTTTTAATATTTTACTAATCTAGTCTGTTTTATGTATGTATATAGTTTAAACCAAAGAAGCTCTTTGTCATATTGTTCCTGAAATAATTTAAAATAAAATTGTGTATAAATTGCCTATAGAAAATTCTCTTTCTTTCATCCAATTTGAATTTCAGGAAATTATATTTCAGAATTGGCTCAACAGGACAATGTTTATTATTGCTGAACTACAGGACAGAAGACCACCAAACCACTATTGAAGTGTGGCTCCGACTTTCGCATACCAATTTTTTTTTTCTTTTTCAAGGTTTACAAAAGAAAAAATCTGATGCGGGCAACACATGACTTTCCCTGCAGATTCCAATTCATATTTTCTTTATTTCTTGAAGAATTCAATAGATTGAGTTTAATTGAACCAAATAACACTAAATTTGCATTTTTAATTCAATTTTTGTTTTTAGTTGGAAATTGGACATTTTTCCAAAAGTGGCATAACTAAATGCAAAAAATCTCAAATATCTCGAGAGCGGTTAGTCCTAGAGTAATAGAGTTGTTCTTATACTTTTCCTCATCAAAAATTACCTATACAACAGACATATAATTGATATATTTGAACATACGTAGCTTTTTTTTTTTTTTAGATTTTGGCGATTTTTGAGGGTCATTTCGTAAAAAAAGCAGGTTGTTCTTTTCCAAATAATACCAAAATATAATCAGCACCAGAGTATCCTACAAGTAAGTTATCTACCAAATTTTGTGAAATTTAGTCAATTAGTATTTTAGCTAGAGAGGATACATGAAATTTTAGCGGGCCATTTCGCAAAAAAAAAAGGCGGGTTCTGTTTTTACAAATCGTACCAAAAACTAATCATCACCAGGGTCATACCCAAGTGACTTACCTACCAAATTTTATGAAATTCAGTCTATAAGTTTTTAAGTTAGAGTGAATACATACATTGCACAGACAGACAGACACACACGCAGACGTCACGCTAAAAATAGTTTTTTCGTATTCTAGAGGTCTCGAAACGTGTAGATCCGTCGAAAACGCGAGTTGCGATTTTCGACATGATTCCACATGATTCGACATGATATACTTTCCCTATACATTGCCATGTATTGCAGGGAAAGTAAAAAATTTGAAAAATCGGTTTCGTGGATCCAAATGATTGCAAATATAAAACATGGGCACGTGACGTCACATGACCATTTTGCCCTTACGCTTCCAAAACAAAATTCTTATTTGCTTAGCAGTATGGGAATTTTTATTATTACTTATATACATAATGTATGAAGTATTGTGACGGGGTAGAAAATTCGAATTCGAGTTTTCGACGGGAGAGCACGTTTCAAAAAACCCTGATCACGAATCGAACATTTTTTAGGTGATGTCTGTGTGTGTGTGAAAGTATGTGTGTGTCAGTGAGCCTGTGGAGACGATATCTCACGAACGAATGGAGCGATTCGAATGAAATTTGGTACAAAAGTCACAATCCATGAATACTGGAAGCTTATTGTTCTAAAATACAATCGAATGTTCAGAAGCCCCCTAAATTTTCGAGTGAAATTTTGAAAAAATCATCAAAAAATCAAAACCTTTAATAAAGTTGTGCAAATAGACATTTCTTATGTAATTTTTCTTTAGAAAACGATTGACATAAACTTTAGAACGCTAGCATGAACCGTTCTCGAGATATTGCACATTTTTCAAACAAATTTATCAAAAAATCCCTTAAATTAAAAAAAAATATTTCCTATTGAGAAACATGTTCACTTTTCATATGTAATACCATGCGATAAATTGGGTGACATCATTCTTGTGAATCTAGCTTATTCCATTCATGAGAAAAAATACTTTGAGTAATACTTTTGTATTTAAACGCCAATAGTCATTTATCTGCTATAAGAATAACTTATTTCTCCGTCCATAACGCTTGGCGAGATTTTGGTGACGAATTTGGTGGAATGTCACCAACTTGGCGACATTTTTAAATGCTGCCAAATTAACGAAAATCTCTCCAAATGGATAAAAATGACGCTAAATCAATGAAAATGACGACTAATTGAAGAAAATTCAATGTCTTGGAGAGAATGTAAGTAATGTATCTTGGAGAGAATGTAAGTACTATAAGAATAACATTTTTTTTTAACTGTAAAAGTAGTAAATTCATTACATTACATAAGGAAAGTCATGTGTTGCCCACATAAGATTTTGTCTGTATTAAAAACGGTTACTTTAGAAACTTACAATCGTTTATCCTCAACTTCTAGTAGGATATATCTCAATTTATCTTTTTCGACGGATATTTTTAATTAAACGGAAAATAAAATATTTACTTTCATTAAAATATATACAAGACATTTTTTTTAAGAAAAATCGTTATGTACCTTTCCCTCTAAATTTGGTCAATTAGTATTTTAGCTAGAGTGAATACATGAAATTTTTGCTGGCCATTTCGTACAAAAAGGCAGGTTGTACTTTTCCGAATCATACCAAAATCTAATCAGCACCAGAGTATACTACAAGTAACTTATCTACCAAATTTTGTGAAATTTGGTCAATTAGTATTTTAGCTAGAGTGGATACATGAAATTTTTACGGGCCATTTCGCAAAAAAAAGCGGGTTCTATTTTTACAACTCGTACCAAAAACTAATCAGCACCAGGGTCACACCTAAGTGACTTACCTACTAAATTTTATTGAATTCAGTCCATTAATTTTGAGACATAAATAAACCCTTTTATGCATGATTATGTAACATTTTGTCCTATGCTGCCATGTTAAAAATATATATAATTTCGAATTTAAAAAAATTCTATCCAGTTCTAGATTTTTTGATAACAAAGCCAGATATAAAGTTTCGTAAAAATCTATTAATATTTGTAGCCGCTATCATATACACAAGGTATCGACCACAGACGTACAGATAGACGCACATCACTCCAAAAATAGTCAAAACATGTTCAGAAGGTCTTAAAACATATATTGGAGTCAAAATCTCGAAAACGAAAATTTTCGTGGAAGCAATAATCTCTTAATACTGCTTATGAGAAAGTAAAAATTGTCTTGTGTACCTTAGCGACCCCAAACATTTGCAGCCAAATTAAAAGATGATCAGCCAATTATGGTATGTGGCACTTTCAGTATATGATGTCATACGCTACGTGAAGTTCCATAGAAGGCTACATTCTTCATAATAAAAGTTTGATGTATAAACCACAGTTTTTAAATTTAAATTATTGAAATTAAATAGCGGATTTTCAAATTTAGATATTCAAAGGTAAACAAAAACCTTTTTAATTCAGGTTATTGAACAGTAAATATATTTTAAAAATTCAAATTATAAGTTTAAACTATTGTAAATAAACAATGCCTGGATTAAATGACCGAAAACTAATTTTTTTTTTTAATTTAATTTTTTTTTTTTCTATTCAAATCATCAAAAATAAACAAACTAATTTGAAATTCAAAACAATGAAGAGTAGAAACTTTAATTGCTAAACATATAAATTTTAAGTTATATTTTTATTGATTTGTGTTTTACTATTGTATGCACTTTGTTTTGTTGAATTTTTCTGACAACCATATGCTTTCAAAAAGAAGAAATCGTGCCGAAATGGCGGCATTTTCGCCAACATGGGTGGGTATACACAAGCACCAAAAATAAATCCAGACGAAAATAAAACGTACAGATCTAAAATTTTACACAAATGAACACATAGATATGCAAGGCGGGTTTATAATTTTGATTTAAGTCTCGGTTATATAAAATTTAGAATTGCCATGGCAACTACTGATGTTCAACTACTCTGTGATTACTTGAGACGGAAACGTCAGAAAGATGGCCGAGAACTGAGCAATTGTGTTTTATTATTGATTACTTAGGAAAGTTTCACAACTATGATTGTTATGAGCAATGTAATTAATATTACATTGCTCATATTAACGATTAATTAATATTAATTATAATCGTAATTAATTAACGATTATAATGTAATTAATGCAGTTAACAATCATAGTCACAATAACAGTCTTATTGTTGACTCTTATAAACAATTAAACAAAGTATTTAAGGAAACTAATTGTTCATGATCACGAATTTAGTAATGCATATAAAAGTAGTGAAGTTCACTATTGGATAAATGGATGCGAAGTTAAACAGTTTAAAGCAATTTCACAGAGGTCAGAACATTCACGTTATTAGGAGCTTAACTAAATGTGGTGAAGTTCACTATTAGAAAGATGGATGTCAACTGTGGAGTTGTATAGTTTAAAACAGTTGTAGGAAGGTCGGAATATTCGAGTTCACCCGGAAAGATGGATGTCAACTGTGGAGTTGTAATTTAAAGCAGTTGTAGGAAGGGCAGAACATTCATGAAAAGACCATTTTTTTTTCATTTTGCAGGCAAACAAAATACCTTAAAAGCATATGAATTTACAACTAGTACAAATTAATTACAATGTAAGGAAGAAGTAGTATAACAGACATTTTTATCTTTTAAATATGGGAATGCAAATGAATAATATTAGTTTTGGATTGAACCCGGGTCGAAAAATTGAAATACATTTAACCCTGTGGAATTCAAGGAATATCCAATTACGGAGTACCCGGGCTGCCTTTAAACTCCAATCTAAAGGTGGTTGGGAAATGTGGATAAAAGATAATTTACAGAAGAGAAATTTCAAAAAACGGGTGATACTCTTCAATCCCAATTTTGACGAGTCGCCAGAATTTGGAAAAAGAAGGAGAAAAGCGTCCTAATTTTTCAAACAATTTTTTTCAGCGAAGTTAAAATTCACAAATTGCTTCAAGAAACGTAAGAAACATTCAAATTATCCCGTAAAATATATACATAGAAAAAAAAAAATCAGCAAAATATGTTCGGTAGTTATTTAAATTAATACAGTAATTACACCCACATTATATGACGAGATCACGTGACCCACTTCAAAATAAAATATGGCATCCATCTTGTGTCAAAATCGTTATTTTTAAAATTATTTTTAATTTATATTTAGTGCTGTATCCGCCCTAAATCCGCTTTATTTTTACGTATTTTTTGTGTATCTATATTCTGTACCAACGGAATTACAATATTTTCGAGTTTAAATTATCATCAAACTTCGATTATTTGTACAACGAAGCCTAATTTTAATGGATGCAGAATGTAAACAAGTGATTGTAAGATGAGCTGTAAGTAGGGGATTAGGGAGAGTTCAGCGGCACTTCAGAGGCGGTGAATCCCTATACTTTAACATGGGGAACCCTCCGAGGCCAGAAAATGAGTGCATCAACAGAGGCGGTGGTAAAGTCCCATGCCTTAACATAGGGGTTCTCAGAAGTCGGTGTGAGGCAGCACAGTTCCATAAGGTGACGTCACAGAAGAGAGTGGAGTTTATGACGTATATTGTTTTTTCCTTTTTACTTTCCCTGCAATACATGGTAATGTATAGGGAAAGTATTGGAATCATGCCGAAAATCACAACTCGAGTTTTCGACGGATCTACACGTTTCGAGACCTCTAGAATACGAAAAAACCATTTTTAGCGTGACGTCTGTGCGTGTGTCTGTCTGTCTGTCTGTGTGTCTGTCTGTCTGTCTGTCTGTGTGTCTGTCTGTCTGTCTGTCTGTGTGTCTGTCTGTCTGTGCAGATTTTGTATCCACTGTAACTAAAAAACTAATGGACCGAATTTCACAAAATTTGGTAGGTAAGTCACTTGTGGGCGGGGCTGGTGCTGATTAGTTTTGGGTACGATTCGGAATAAAAGAACCTGCCTTTTTTTGCGAAATGGCCCGCAAAAGTTTGTATCCACTCTAGCTGAAAAACTAATGGACCGAATTTCACAAAACTCGGTAGATGACTCACGTATAGGTCACTCTGGTGCTGATTAGATTTTGGTACGATTCGGAAAAAAATAACCTGCCTTTTTTTGCAAAACGGCCCGCAAAAATCTTCAAAATCTAAACTAAAGAACTACGTATACTCAGACATATCCATTAAATGCCCGTTTAATACGTAATGTTTAACGACGAAAAGAATAAGACCAACCCCATTACACTAGGAATAGCCGTTCTCGAGATATTTTAGTTTTTCGTACTTTCCCTACGCCACTTTTCAACCGCAAAAGCTTGTATCCACTCTAGCTGAAAAACTAATGGACCGAATTTCACAAAATTCGGTAGATGAGTCACGTATAGGTCACTCTGGTGCTGATTACATTTTGGTACGATTCGGAAAAAAATAACCTGCCTTTTTTTGCAAAACGGCCCGCAAAAATCTTCAAAATCTAAACTAAAGAACTTGGTATACTTAGATATATCCATTAAATGCCCGTTTAATACGTAATGTTTAACGACGAAAAGAATAAGACCAACCCCATTACACTAGGACTAGCCGTTCTCGAGATATTTTAGTTTTTCGTACTTTCCCTACGCCACCTTTGAAAATAAACCCGGTTACCGAATGAGAACGAAATTTGAATTAAAAGTGAATTACATTTAATTGAAATAAATAGAACGTGGATATAAGTTTGCAGGGAAAGTCATGTGCTGCCCACATCAGATTTTTTGTTTTTAGTAACAAAATTTCGTAAATGCAAGTTTTTTTCTTATAATTTTTCTAAAATGTAAGTTTTTTTTTTCAACAAGTCGGATTTTGAGGGTTGTTGGATTTCTCTATGGGAAATAACATGAATTTTAAGAATGTGCCGTTTTTAGCGTTTTTTTCACAAAAAGTTTTCAAAACGTTAAAAAAACAACAAAAATGTACGTTTTTTCAACAAGTTGAAGTTTTGGAGTTGTTGGATTTCTCTATGGGAATTAACATGGGTTTTCACACTTTTGTGTATTTTTTGTAAAAAAAATGTGGTTTTTCGCAAAAAAGCGGCCAAAAATGTGTTTTTTGAAAAACGCGGAATCGGCCGATTTTTTTCAAACTGTCGGATTTCTCTATGGGAATTAACATAGGTTTTCACACTTTTGCAATTTTTTGAAAAAAAATGTGCGTTTTTGCAAAAATGCGGCCAAAAAAGCGTATTTTTAAAGTAGCAGAATCGCGTGAATTGGGTGTATGGGAATCTCGGGAATCTCAGGAATTGAGTGTATGAGAGGGGGTGTGTTTCCTCAACCATTTCGGTCTCGGATTTCAAAATTTTAATATTTGTAAACATAAATATTTAAAATAATAGCAGATACTTGTTTTCAACTATCCAAATGTAGTAATGTCTCTTTAAGAAATTAGATGCTGTTAGAAAAATATATTATTTTTTTATTGTGGTCCCACCTCCACCCGGTGTATAGGATACACCGCCACAATTTCTATTTTTTTTTCTTTTTTTTTTCTCCTTTTTTTCCCTTCATTCTCTTTTTCCTTTTTTTTTTTTATTATTTTTTTATTTTAAAGTGTCCGTAGGCATAACTTGTAATACCGTCCTCGAGCAAATATCTTTTATCATCAATGGGTGACAAAGCCACCTTGTTCTGGCTAACAGTGAATAGTTTATGATGGCTACTATCAATTCTAATCTGTTCTTCCATGGTAGGTCTAACACTCAACAGGCATTGTCTATAGTCATTGTGTGTAATTTTCCGTGCAACCACATGTGTAGAAACACCTTTAGCTCTTTTCTTTTCTCCAGCAGCTGATAGAATAGAGTACATTTTAGGTCTAAGTCCTATAAACTCTTGAATGGGGGTTGAATTCAGTTCATCTTTAAAATATCCAATACGCTTTTTATTGTCTTCACTGAAGAGGGGATGATCCTTGGGATAGTCAGAAAAATCATACAGGTGTTTATGTTGGTTCATATCTTCATAAATATCAGCAGTTTGGATTTCATAAGCCAATGAATCAGTATCGGTAAAGAGAAGCGAAGCTTTTTCACCATATTGGCTTTTAATATGTTTATAATGAAACTCATACATCAGGAGTTTAGATAACTCCAAGATAGCAAAGCCAACGTATATAGGCCGGTTCATTAAAATGCAATTCCTTACACGTTCAACACCCACCAGATCTTCGCTAAAAATCCTGATAGCTCTAAAAGCTGGAGATGCCACCACCTTCAGGGCCCGCTTTGAAGAATTCACTAGTTCAATATTCACTCGATTTCGAAGATTCTCCATCGTTTTTCCAAACACAGCGTTATTAAGCAATTTAAAAAAGTCTTTCTCAAAATTAGTCTTTGCCTTCTTTCTTTCTTCTGTGTTAAATTGGATGTATTTCTCCAACCAGGGCTTCTGATTAAATTTTAAGGTCATGTGAATTTTCTTAAGTCTTAAACCTAATGATAGGTATAGCTGAAGGTTCCGATAGTGAACAATATAATGTTTCTTGTCATGCAGATTGGGTACCAATTTCGTAGTACTAACAAAATGTCCATGATGTAACTGTTGAACTAGTCGTTCAGCATAGGGGGAGAGCATTTCTCGTTCAATCTTCACCCTTTCAGGGGCTAGAGGGTATTCATTATGATAATCATGTAAGGATTCAGGATACTCCAGATCCACTTCAAATATATACCCCTCTTGGGTATTATCCTTTAGACTCATTATCCAGGATTCATTCAAATTTTCTGTAGATATCCATTCAAAGCCACCATAGGGCAGTGGTTGAGACATGGCCCAACCATATAGGTTATTAGCATCAAGATAGATAATGTGCTTATCAGGCTTAGTAGAATCGTAATTTTCCAAATAACGATTATTAGCCTCGGATCTACGCTGACTAATCATACATATGCCACCGCGGATTCCACGTTCTATAAACAGTAACATATTTTCATCTGTGAGTAGTTCCAGGGTTTGCTCAGTCATTTTCAAAGAGGCCTGCCAAGCCAGTCCAGGGGCGGTCATCATATGGGCGGCATCTAAATCATAGTTCTTCTTGCAAATTTTTCGAAAATTCTCAAATACATCGGCTAATAGTAGCACATCTGTTTTCACATACAGGTCGTGATAGTTTCCCAAGTTCTTTATGTTGAAGGTATCCCATACAGTTTGGGCATGCCGATAATCTTCACTCTTAATATCTTCTCCTTTAATATCATTATGAAATGCAGAAGGGGGAGGGAGTACATTTTCATCAAATTTTTGAAAGGATGTCATATAGCTATAGGGATATACTCCTTTCCTAATAAGAGCATTCTGTTGTACTATATCAGGGAAATGTTCTCTGAGAACATGAAATTCACTCAAGTCTAAATTGGAAACTAGCTTTTCCAGGGAAGCATTCAGAAACTGTAGGCTATCAATAAATTGTAAACAGACACGGGGCCCCTCTTTCTTTGAAATCTTAAAAGATATGTATTTTTCCATATTAGTGGCAATCACATCAATTTTATGGTCTTGCAATTTCCCAAAACTCAGCATAATATGATGAGAGTCATAATTTTTTAAATTATGAAACACTACAGGGATATTAATACTTTGCCTATAGTTAAGATTACAGGCATTATGCAGGGCACCTCTATAGGCTCCAGTCACGTGATTATGATCACGCACACGATCTGTTTTCAGTTCACGATGGCACACGTTACAATGGGTAGCTCTTTCAAAGTCAACTTCATTCTCCTTAGTCATTCGTAGTGGTTTAACATAACGTAATTTTTCTCCAAGATACTGTTTCTCCATTATCAAGTTGTTAAGAAAATGATTCACAGGGTCGATACCTCGATACACAGTAGCTTGTTTCAGGCATTTTCCATCAGGCCCTATGATAACATAAGCATATCCACAAGGCTCATGAATGGCTAGTCTATGCGTGTAAGATCTAATATTCGAGGGTTTAGTAGTGTCTTCTTTAACGATCAAGGCTTCAAAGTCAGCATAAATGATGAAAGGGATGGAATGCTGATACTGTTTGTTCGTGAATTGGAGATATTTCTGATCTTCCGAGGGCATTTTAATGCGCTGAGGTGCATGTTCTTTACAATATTGAGCATGATCTTGCAAAAGATCGTCTCTGCTGTAACGATGTAAACATCTATAACATATATATTGGGCTCCATTGTGCTTAGTTATATCTCCCAGCAAGCGTGACATATTCCTAATTAAAGTATAGTGTTGCTTATCTTCATCACTAATCAACAGGAGATTCACACAGTCTTCATCTTCACGTTTGGATATATGCAAAGGAAAAATATCTTCATCTTCGTATCCATATACATTTATTCGTATATTATTCAATTTTTCAATCTGAGGAATCTTCACAACTGAGATAGGGTATTGAATATCTCCAAGTTTAATGTCATTTTCAAAACTTTTATAATGTGACACTCTTTCAGGCTTATATTTACGGGATATATAGTATTTGTGGGCTAATAAGCACCACACCAGACATTTCTCGTCTTCATTTCGAATATTGAGTAAAGCTTTCTTGGCTGCAAGTTTTGTTGGCAAAGGTAGATAGCTAGAAGCTGCAAGAGGCTTATACTTTGCACAGAAAACATCTATCTTTCGCATCTTTTGTAAAGTCCATCCAGAGCCTCGGCTGACAAATTCTTCGAATAACTTCAAGATTTGAGAAAAGGCTTCTTCAACATTGTTGGGAGGGGTATCATCACGAAGTTCTGTCACAACATCTGTTCTAAAATATGAGCTGGATACCTCTTGGCCATTTGCAATATCACGAATAAATTGCACATCCGCAATAAGATACCACTTAATAGATCTGTATGCATCAAGTTCGTCTTTTAATATCTTCAATAGCTGAGGGCGAATTTCATCAAAACATAGCATAAGATCCCCCTCTACACTTTCAGTGGGTTCCAGAGTGTGTACAGAGAATACATCTAAACCCTTCTTCTTCTTCGCTGCAATCTTGGGGCGTTTATTAGAAGTTGAGGGTAAAGCAGGAGCTTTTCTCTTTTTAGAACCATGTTCAATACGCTGATGGCGCAGGGCATCACTTTTCTTGCTGAATATAAGTTCACAATGCTTGCATTTCACACCATCCTTCAGATGAAGTAACAGGTGGCGCTTCAGATTATCTCGTCTAGTAAACTGTATGGAGCATTGAGTG
This sequence comes from Amaurobius ferox, assembly GCA_951213105.1. NCBI lineage: Eukaryota > Metazoa > Arthropoda > Arachnida > Araneae > Amaurobiidae > Amaurobius > Amaurobius ferox. The sequence goes on along the minus strand of OX578155.1, from coordinate 14,212,357 downwards.
CATTCAAACACTTTAACAGGAGAATGCATATTCGCATGTCTAGCCAAGTCTTCCTTACGAACGTTCGCATACTTTACATCGATAATTCAAGACATCATCATCAGAATGAACCCTCATATGCCGCACTAAGCTTCGTTTTGCCATGAAGCTCTTCGCGCAAGTAGGACACACCTGCAAGAGATAAAAAAATACAAGACCTTAGTATAAACACGCTATTCTCAGGAACAATGCAATACATTTCAGATGTATATATATCATTACAAATGTATATAAAGTAATTGCTAACCCATTATACTATCCCCATTAGAAATAATAAAATTCCTGAATTAAAGAATATATTCAGATACAAGACATTTCATGTAAGACCCCCAAGACATTTCATTAAATTCATAAAAACACTCATTAAAAAAGTTGTTACGCATCATAAAAATACAAAGTTTAATAAAATAATAGAATAAAATCACATTAAAACAAGTACTTACATGCCCAATCCTGTTCAAAGAGGGTGCATTACGCACGTCAGTAACGGTAGGGATAGTACCTCCGATATTACTTTCTAAAACCGACATATTCGCAGAGCAACTTCAAACACGACTTAACAGCACGAAACTCACAACAGAAATGATAAAATCGCTGCTTAAAGACCACCTACATCCATTCATAAAAAATAGTTCCTGGTGTATCCTTCCGCCAAGGTTATCTCTAAAGAGTTCTTGATGTATCCATCCGCCAAGGTCATGTGATAGTTATATCACGGTTACCGCTATATTGACAACACGCGAATGTAATTATGCACACATCCGATAAAAAATAAACAATTCATTCAACATCGCAATCGATTATATCCTTTTTAATAATTGTAATCGATATATTAAATAAATTCACATCTTAAAAAATAATAGATTTTAATAAAATAATGAAAGAAAATCCCTTTGCGAGACCCCTTAAAACCCCCAATCCTTAAACAATACAACAACGTGCAAGCATAAAAACCCCCCCGAATAACATATACTCCTCTCTCCCCCTCCCTCCCCGAGACACCAACACTCACTTCCCCATACACTAAACGTAACCCATAGCAACCGGAATCCATAATAAAACATTCACCTTCACCCCCAACGTACATCCAAATACACAGTCATTCAACGTGAAACCCGTATTTTTACAGCAAAAATCACTTTACAGGGATTCATAGAACAAAAAATCCTAAAAAATCAACAAATTCACCCAGAAACTAGCTAAAACCCTCAAATTACTTATAATTATCATCTACATATGCTATATAACCATTTACAACCTTAAAAAGGTGAGTATGCTAGTAGTAAAGGAAGGTGGGTTCGCCAGAATGCGGTTAGAGCAATGCCGCCTAAAAATAGTTTCTGGAAAGAAAAAATAAATATTTTTTGATATTTCCAGAAAGTATCCTCTATGTAATATTTTGATAAAATTAAAAAAGTTTTTAAAAAATTTTAAAAACTCAATTTTTTATTAATTTTCACAAAATTCCTAATTTCCCTATTAGTACCCCTTTTAGACGCTAGGGGGCGCTGATGGTTCCATACCGCCTTTGTCGCAGAACCTCAGCCGTTGCCATCCCCAAAAAAAGTTTCTCCCATACTTAGAAAAAATCTCATTCCAAAAATTTATTTCCCCCTCAACCCCTCGTACAAGACTACGACATCGTTGCCACCCGACAAAAAGTTTCTAAAAATTTTCACCCCCACCTTTTTTTTTTCATTTTCCCCCCCCCTTTTACACCCCCGTCCAGGATTACGAAAATCCAAGATGGCGGCCCTACCGCATACCGCATACCGCACATACCGCCTTTGGCGCAGAACCGGCTTTCCTTTACTACTAGCATACTCACCTTTTTAAGGTTGTAAATGGTTATATAGCATATGTAGATGATAATTATAAGTAATTTGAGGGTTTTAGCTAGTTTCTGGGTGAATTTGTTGATTTTTTAGGATTTTTTGTTCTATGAATCCCTGTAAAGTGATTTTTGCTGTAAAAATACGGGTTTCACGTTGAATGACTGTGTATTTGGATGTACGTTGGGGGTGAAGGTGAATGTTTTATTATGGATTCCGGTTGCTATGGGTTACGTTTAGTGTATGGGGAAGTGAGTGTTGGTGTCTCGGGGAGGGAGGGGGAGAGAGGAGTATATGTTATTCGGGGGGGGTTTTATGCTTGCACGTTGTTGTATTGTTTAAGGATTGGGGGTTTTAAGGGGTCTCGCAAAGGGATTTTCTTTCATTATTTTATTAAAATCTATTATTTTTTAAGATGTGAATTTATTTAATATATCGATTACAATTATTAAAAAGGATATAATCGATTGCGATGTTGAATGAATTGTTTATTTTTTATCGGATGTGTGCATAATTACATTCGCGTGTTGTCAATATAGCGGTAACCGTGATATAACTATCACATGACCTTGGCGGATGGATACATCAAGAACTCTTTAGAGATAACCTTGGCGGAAGGATACACCAGGAACTATTTTTTATGAATGGATGTAGGTGGTCTTTAAGCAGCGATTTTATCATTTCTGTTGTGAGTTTCGTGCTGTTAAGTCGTGTTTGAAGTTGCTCTGCGAATATGTCGGTTTTAGAAAGTAATATCGGAGGTACTATCCCTACCGTTACTGACGTGCGTAATGCACCCTCTTTGAACAGGATTGGGCATGTAAGTACTTGTTTTAATGTGATTTTATTCTATTATTTTATTAAACTTTGTATTTTTATGATGCGTAACAACTTTTTTAATGAGTGTTTTTATGAATTTAATGAAATGTCTTGGGGGTCTTACATGAAATGTCTTGTATCTGAATATATTCTTTAATTCAGGAATTTTATTATTTCTAATGGGGATAGTATAATGGGTTAGCAATTACTTTATATACATTTGTAATGATATATATACATCTGAAATGTATTGCATTGTTCCTGAGAATAGCGTGTTTATACTAAGGTCTTGTATTTTTTTATCTCTTGCAGGTGTGTCCTACTTGCGCGAAGAGCTTCATGGCAAAACGAAGCTTAGTGCGGCATATGAGGGTTCATTCTGATGATGATGTCTTGAATTATCGATGTAAAGTATGCGAACGTGCATTTGTTCGTAAGGAAGACTTGGCTAGACATGCGAATATGCATTCTCCTGTTAAAGTGTTTGAATGCACTCAATGCTCCATACAGTTTACTAGACGAGATAATCTGAAGCGCCACCTGTTACTTCATCTGAAGGATGGTGTGAAATGCAAGCATTGTGAACTTATATTCAGCAAGAAAAGTGATGCCCTGCGCCATCAGCGTATTGAACATGGTTCTAAAAAGAGAAAAGCTCCTGCTTTACCCTCAACTTCTAATAAACGCCCCAAGATTGCAGCGAAGAAGAAGAAGGGTTTAGATGTATTCTCTGTACACACTCTGGAACCCACTGAAAGTGTAGAGGGGGATCTTATGCTATGTTTTGATGAAATTCGCCCTCAGCTATTGAAGATATTAAAAGACGAACTTGATGCATACAGATCTATTAAGTGGTATCTTATTGCGGATGTGCAATTTATTCGTGATATTGCAAATGGCCAAGAGGTATCCAGCTCATATTTTAGAACAGATGTTGTGACAGAACTTCGTGATGATACCCCTCCCAACAATGTTGAAGAAGCCTTTTCTCAAATCTTGAAGTTATTCGAAGAATTTGTCAGCCGAGGCTCTGGATGGACTTTACAAAAGATGCGAAAGATAGATGTTTTCTGTGCAAAGTATAAGCCTCTTGCAGCTTCTAGCTATCTACCTTTGCCAACAAAACTTGCAGCCAAGAAAGCTTTACTCAATATTCGAAATGAAGACGAGAAATGTCTGGTGTGGTGCTTATTAGCCCACAAATACTATATATCCCGTGAATATAAGCCTGAAAGAGTGTCACATTATAAAAGTTTTGAAAATGACATTAAACTTGGAGATATTCAATACCCTATCTCAGTTGTGAAGATTCCTCAGATTGAAAAATTGAATAATATACGAATAAATGTATATGGATACGAAGATGAAGATATTTTTCCTTTGCATATATCCAAACGTGAAGATGAAGACTGTGTGAATCTCCTGTTGATTAGTGATGAAGATAAGCAACACTATACTTTAATTAGGAATATGTCACGCTTGCTGGGAGATATAACTAAGCACAATGGAGCCCAATATATATGTTATAGATGTTTACATCGTTACAGCAGAGACGATCTTTTGCAAGATCATGCTCAATATTGTAAAGAACATGCACCTCAGCGCATTAAAATGCCCTCGGAAGATCAGAAATATCTCCAATTCACGAACAAACAGTATCAGCATTCCATCCCTTTCATCATTTATGCTGACTTTGAAGCCTTGATCGTTAAAGAAGACACTACTAAACCCTCGAATATTAGATCTTACACGCATAGACTAGCCATTCATGAGCCTTGTGGATATGCTTATGTTATCATAGGGCCTGATGGAAAATGCCTGAAACAAGCTACTGTGTATCGAGGTATCGACCCTGTGAATCATTTTCTTAACAACTTGATAATGGAGAAACAGTATCTTGGAGAAAAATTACGTTATGTTAAACCACTACGAATGACTAAGGAGAATGAAGTTGACTTTGAAAGAGCTACCCATTGTAACGTGTGCCATCGTGAACTGAAAACAGATCGTGTGCGTGATCATAATCACGTGACTGGAGCCTATAGAGGTGCCCTGCATAATGCCTGTAATCTTAACTATAGGCAAAGTATTAATATCCCTGTAGTGTTTCATAATTTAAAAAATTATGACTCTCATCATATTATGCTGAGTTTTGGGAAATTGCAAGACCATAAAATTGATGTGATTGCCACTAATATGGAAAAATACATATCTTTTAAGATTTCAAAGAAAGAGGGGCCCCGTGTCTGTTTACAATTTATTGATAGCCTACAGTTTCTGAATGCTTCCCTGGAAAAGCTAGTTTCCAATTTAGACTTGAGTGAATTTCATGTTCTCAGAGAACATTTCCCTGATATAGTACAACAGAATGCTCTTATTAGGAAAGGAGTATATCCCTATAGCTATATGACATCCTTTCAAAAATTTGATGAAAATGTACTCCCTCCCCCTTCTGCATTTCATAATGATATTAAAGGAGAAGATATTAAGAGTGAAGATTATCGGCATGCCCAAACTGTATGGGATACCTTCAACATAAAGAACTTGGGAGACTATCACGACCTGTATGTGAAAACAGATGTGCTACTATTAGCCGATGTATTTGAGAATTTTCGAAAAATTTGCAAGAAGAACTATGATTTAGATGCCGCCCATATGATGACCGCCCCTGGACTGGCTTGGCAGGCCTCTTTGAAAATGACTGAGCAAACCCTGGAACTACTCACAGATGAAAATATGTTACTGTTTATAGAACGTGGAATCCGCGGTGGCATATGTATGATTAGTCAGCGTAGATCCGAGGCTAATAATCGTTATTTGGAAAATTACGATTCTACTAAGCCTGATAAGCACATTATCTATCTTGATGCTAATAACCTATATGGTTGGGCCATGTCTCAACCACTGCCCTATGGTGGCTTTGAATGGATATCTACAGAAAATTTGAATGAATCCTGGATAATGAGTCTAAAGGATAATACCCAAGAGGGGTATATATTTGAAGTGGATCTGGAGTATCCTGAATCCTTACATGATTATCATAATGAATACCCTCTAGCCCCTGAAAGGGTGAAGATTGAACGAGAAATGCTCTCCCCCTATGCTGAACGACTAGTTCAACAGTTACATCATGGACATTTTGTTAGTACTACGAAATTGGTACCCAATCTGCATGACAAGAAACATTATATTGTTCACTATCGGAACCTTCAGCTATACCTATCATTAGGTTTAAGACTTAAGAAAATTCACATGACCTTAAAATTTAATCAGAAGCCCTGGTTGGAGAAATACATCCAATTTAACACAGAAGAAAGAAAGAAGGCAAAGACTAATTTTGAGAAAGACTTTTTTAAATTGCTTAATAACGCTGTGTTTGGAAAAACGATGGAGAATCTTCGAAATCGAGTGAATATTGAACTAGTGAATTCTTCAAAGCGGGCCCTGAAGGTGGTGGCATCTCCAGCTTTTAGAGCTATCAGGATTTTTAGCGAAGATCTGGTGGGTGTTGAACGTGTAAGGAATTGCATTTTAATGAACCGGCCTATATACGTTGGCTTTGCTATCTTGGAGTTATCTAAACTCCTGATGTATGAGTTTCATTATAAACATATTAAAAGCCAATATGGTGAAAAAGCTTCGCTTCTCTTTACCGATACTGATTCATTGGCTTATGAAATCCAAACTGCTGATATTTATGAAGATATGAACCAACATAAACACCTGTATGATTTTTCTGACTATCCCAAGGATCATCCCCTCTTCAGTGAAGACAATAAAAAGCGTATTGGATATTTTAAAGATGAACTGAATTCAACCCCCATTCAAGAGTTTATAGGACTTAGACCTAAAATGTACTCTATTCTATCAGCTGCTGGAGAAAAGAAAAGAGCTAAAGGTGTTTCTACACATGTGGTTGCACGGAAAATTACACACAATGACTATAGACAATGCCTGTTGAGTGTTAGACCTACCATGGAAGAACAGATTAGAATTGATAGTAGCCATCATAAACTATTCACTGTATGCCAGAACAAGGTGGCTTTGTCACCCATTGATGATAAAAGATATTTGCTCGAGGACGGTATTACAAGTTATGCCTACGGACACTTTAAAATAAAAAAAAAAAAAAAAAAAAAAGGAAAAAGAGAATGAAGGGAAAAAAAGGAGAAAAAAAAAAGAAAAAAAAATAGAAATTGTGGCGGTGTATCCTATACACCGGGTGGAGGTGGGACCACAATAAAAAAATAATATATTTTTCTAACAGCATCTAATTTCTTAAAGAGACATTACTACATTTGGATAGTTGAAAACAAGTATCTGCTATTATTTTAAATATTTATGTTTACAAATATTAAAATTTTGAAATCCGAGACCGAAATGGTTGAGGAAACACACCCCCTCTCATACACTCAATTCCTGAGATTCCCGAGATTCCCATACACCCAATTCACGCGATTCTGCTACTTTAAAAATACGCTTTTTTGGCCGCATTTTTGCAAAAACGCACATTTTTTTTCAAAAAATTGCAAAAGTGTGAAAACCTATGTTAATTCCCATAGAGAAATCCGACAGTTTGAAAAAAATCGGCCGATTCCGCGTTTTTCAAAAAACACATTTTTGGCCGCTTTTTTGCGAAAAACCACATTTTTTTTACAAAAAATACACAAAAGTGTGAAAACCCATGTTAATTCCCATAGAGAAATCCAACAACTCCAAAACTTCAACTTGTTGAAAAAACGTACATTTTTGTTGTTTTTTTAACGTTTTGAAAACTTTTTGTGAAAAAAACGCTAAAAACGGCACATTCTTAAAATTCATGTTATTTCCCATAGAGAAATCCAACAACCCTCAAAATCCGACTTGTTGAAAAAAAAAACTTACATTTTAGAAAAATTATAAGAAAAAAACTTGCATTTACGAAATTTTGTTACTAAAAACAAAAAAGGAAAAAACAATATACGTCATAAACTCCACTCTCTTCTGTGACGTCACCTTATGGAACTGTGCTGCCTCACACCGACTTCTGAGAACCCCTATGTTAAGGCATGGGACTTTACCACCGCCTCTGTTGATGCACTCATTTTCTGGCCTCGGAGGGTTCCCCATGTTAAAGTATAGGGATTCACCGCCTCTGAAGTGCCGCTGAACTCTCCCTAATCCCCTACTGCTGTATAAGAATTGCTAAATTTTTTTCACGCAAAATTATTTAGGAGTCTGGAATAAAAGCGATATGAATGATTTCATTCATATCGCTTTTATTCCCTGCTTTTATTCACTGCTTTTACATAGAGAAACAGACGATTTGAATTCGATGCCGTCACTTGAATAAAGTTCATTTCTTTCGATGAAGTTTTAAGCTTTTAAGTAAAATAAATTATCGTAGTTCCGCGGTAATTACAAAAATATTACCGCTGAATGTATCGCATTTTGCATTTCAGTTGGAAAGTGTTTCAGTGAAAGTACTCATTGCTTTTACATAGAGAGCCAGACGATTTATATTTCGCTGACGTCATTTGAATAAACGTTAATTTTTTGCGATGAAGTTTGAAGTTTCCAAATATAATAAATTATTGTAGTATTGCGATGATTAAAAATATATCAGCGCTGAATGTATCGCATTTTAGAGATGTTTAAATAAAATGTCATTTCAGTTGGAAAGTGTTTCATAGTCAATACTTTATGCATGATTGATCTTTCTTGTTATATTTTTATTTCCACAAACAGCTTTTAAGTTTTTATTAAAACTTTACAACATAGTTGAAAAATGTTTATGACTTTATTCATTCTGTCTGTCTGTCTGTCTGTCCGTTAGCACGATAGCTGCCGTGAAAGTGACTTTATCAAAATGAAATTTTGGTATGTTGTTCAGACGGTCTGTGGAACCTATGGGAATATAAATGAATGATATCACCCAATTAGTTTTGGATTGAACTCGACTATGGAACCTAATTTTTCAAACATTTTTTAGGCGGATTTAAAATTCATAAATTGCTTCGAAAGTTTAAGGAAATATTCAAATTATCCCATAAAATATATAAAAAAAGTTCTGCAAAATATATTCAGTAGCTTTTTAAATAAAAATTAAAATAATAATTACATCCTTTATATGAAGAGATCACGTGACCCACTTCAAAATAAAATATGGCATCCATCTTGTGTCAAAATCGTGATTTTTAAAGTTCTTTTTAATTCATATTTAGTGTTGTATCCGCCCTAAAACCGCTTTATTTTTGCTTAAATTCTGTGCATCTACGTCCTGAAATAACGCAATTACAATATAGTTGAGTTTAAATGATCATCCAACTTTGATTATTTCTACAATGAAGCCTACTTTTCACTTATGGAGGATGTAGATACCAACAGATGTAGAATGAGTTGTATAAGAACTGTTGCATTTCTTTAATTTAGCCCATGTAGTCTGCAATACAGCTGATATGAATGAAACAATCTTGATTTTACAGAGAAGCAAACGATTTTTTGATGAAATTTTGAGCATAGAGTTAAATTACTTGTACCTCCAAGGTTTTAAGTTTTAAATAAAATTAATTAATATTGTATTGTGATGAATGAAATGAATGGGAAAATGTTTATGCATGAAGTGCTTTTATTTAAAGAGCCAGCCGATTTATATTTCGACGACGTCATTTGAAAAAGTTCATTTGTTTTCGATGAAGTTTTCAAATATAATAAATTATTGTAGTATTATGATAATTTTAAAAATATTACCGAGGAATATATCGCATTTTAGTGATGTTTAAACCAGGTAATTTATATTTCAATGCCGTCGTTTGAATGTAGTTTATTTTTTTCGATGAAGTTTTAAATTTTCAAATATAATAAATTAATGTAGTATTGTGATAATTTAAAATATATATATATTACCGAGGAATGTATCGCATTTTAGGGATGTTTAAATAAAATTGTATTGAAGTTAGAAAGTGTTTCATAATCAATGCTCTATGCATGATTGATCTTGTTTTTTATTTGAAAGATATGAAATATTCTCTTATTAAAATAGCAGTTTATGACATTGAACACTTAATTAAAGCATCTAAACTTTCTTTACATTTTTAATTACTTTATGGGCTCAATTTAAATACGTGGACTGACGATGCTACCAGTGTGACTGCACAGGTTAGGGAGTCACTTATAAACTTCAGCTATATTTCAATTGTTAAAACTTGAGTTTTCGGCGGCAGAGTACGTACGTATCAAGCATCCCTGAATTCGACTCAAACGTTCTTGGGGCAATATCGTGTGAGTCTGTAGACGCGATATCTCACGAACAAATGTAGCGTTTAAAAAATAATATAGAAAGACTATTCCAATCAATGAGTAATGAAATCATATGATTTTCGCAGCCATATGATATAATCGAATGTTTGAGAGACCCCCCATCCCTGTCAAATTTCGAATGCATGAAAATCAGGGCTTTCAATAATGCTATATAAATAATCATTCCATACGTAATTTTTTATTCGAAAATGAAGCATGTAAGTAAACTTTAGGATATTAGCATGAAACGTTCTCGAGATAGTGCACGTTTTGCAACCAAATTCATAAAACATAACATAAATTAAAAATCTGATGTGGGCAGCACATGACTGTACACTTATATTCACGTTCTCCTTATTTTAATTAAATTTAATTCATTTTTAATTCTCATTTAATAACTGGACTTATTTTCAAAGGTGGCGTAGAGAAAATACGAAAAAACTAAAATATCTCGAGAACGGCTAGTCCTAGTGTAATGGGGTTGGTCTTATTCTTTTCTTCGTTAAAAATGACGTATAAAACTAGCATTCAATGGATATATTTGAGCATACGTAGTTTTGTATTTTAGATTTTGACACTTTTGGGGGACCTTTTTGCAAATAAAGGCAGGTTGTTTTTTTCTAAATCGTATTAAAATCTAATCAGCACCAAGGGGACCAACAAGTGACTTTTTTACGGAATTTTGTGAAATTTGGTCCTTTAGTTTTTCAGCGAGAGTGGATACAGTCTTTTGTGGGCCATTTCACAAAAAAAGGAAAGGCGGGTTCTTTTATCCCAAATCGTACTCAAAACTAATCAGCACCAGATTCGCCCACAAGTGATTTACCTACCAAATTTTATGAAATACTGTCAATTAGTTTTTTAGTTAGAGTGAATGCAAAATCTGCACAGACAGACATACACACACAGACGTCAAGCTAAAAATGGTTTTTTTCGTATTCTAGAGGTTTCGAAACGTGTAGATCCGTCGAAAACTCGAGTTGTAATTTTCGGTATGATTCCAATACTTTCCCTATACGTTACCATGTATTGCAGGGAAAGTAAAAATCTGATGTGGGCAGCACATGACTTTCCCTGCAGACTCAAATTCATATTTTCTTTATTTCTTTAATAATTCATTAGATTGGGTTTAATTAAACCGAATAACACTAAATTTGCATTTTTAATTCAATTTTTGTTTTTATTTGGTAATTTGGACATTTTTCCGAAATCGACGTAACAAAAATGCAAGAAATTTCAAATATCTCGAGAACGGTTAGTCCTATAGTATAATGGAGTGTGTTATATTATTTTTCTCTTCAAAAAATTGCGTATAAAACAAGAATTTAATGAATACATTTGAGCATACATAGTTTTTTTTTTTTTTTTTTTTTTTTTTCCGGATTTTGGCGGCGATTTTTACAGGCCATTTCGTAGAAAAAGGCAGGTTGTTCTTCTCCGAATCATACCAAAATCTAATCAGCATCAGAGCATCCAACAGTTAACTTATCTACCAAATTTTGTGAAATTTGGTCAATTAGTATTTTAGTTAGAGCGGATAAATGAAATTTTTACGGGTCATTTTGCAAAAAAAGGCGGGTTCTGTTCTTACGAATTATACCCAAAACTAATCAGCACCAGGGTCCCATCCAAGTGACTTACATACCAAATTTTATGAAATTCGGTCCATTAGTTTTTGAGTTAGAGTGGATACATACATTGCACAGACACACACACAGACGTCACGCTAAAAATAGTTTTTTCGTATTCTAGAGGTCTCGAAACGCGTAGATCCGTCAAAAACTAGAGTTGCGATTTCCGACATGATTCTAATACTTTCTCTATACATTACCATGTATTGCAGGGAAAGTAAAAATTTAATGTGGGCAGCACATGACTTTCCCTGCAGATTCAAATTCATTTTTTCTTTATTTCTTTAAGAACTCATTAAATTGAGTTTAAATGCACAAAATGACGCTAAATTTGTATTTTTAATTCAATTTCAGTTTTTATTTGTTAATTGAACATATTTCCAAAGGCGGCATAAAAAAAATGCGAAAAATCTCAAATTTCTCCAGAACGGTTAGTCCTAGAGTAATAAGGTTGTTCTTATCCTTTTCCTCGTCAAAAATTACGTATAAAACAAGCATTTAATTGATGCATTTAAACATACGTAGTTTTTTTTTATGTATATTGACGATTTTTGCAGGCCATTTCGTAGAAAAGGGCAGGTTGTTCTTCTCCGAATCATACCAAAATCTAATCAGCATCAGAGCATCCAACAGTTAACTTATCTACCATATTTTGTGAAATTTGATCAATTTGTATTTCATCTAGAGTCAATACATGAAATTTTTGATGGCCATTTCGCAAAAAAAAGGCTAGTTCTTTTTTTCCGAATTGTACCAAAAACTAATCAGCCCCAGGGTCACACCCAAGGGTCTTACCTACCGAATTTTATGAAATTCGGTTCATTAGTTTTTGAGTTGGAGTGAATACATTCATTGCACAGACAGACACACAGACGTTACGGTAAAATTAGTTTGTTCGTGTTCTAGAGATCCCAAAACATGTAAATCCGTCGAAAACTCGAGTTGCGATTTTTGCCACGATTCCTATACTTTCCCTATACATTATCATGTATTGCAGGGAAAGTAAAAATGCCAATATCGTTTATGACAATAATTCAGATAGCACTGGGATAAATAGTCTGCATTGCATGTATTTCTATGGCGAAAGGTCTAAATTATTTATTTAAACTGTCAATTTTGTATAAAATAATTTATTATTGCAATGCAAAGTAGACCTAAAACATTCCTACATATTCAAAATTATATTACCTCTCCTTTTATTGTTATCTCCCCATATTCTGTACTTTAACCTTCAACTATGCAAAAGTACTGGTTAATTATACTCATAATTAGGGAACCTTGAATTTAAAAATAATCAAAAATAAATATACTAAAAAATCTGATGTGCAACACATGACTTTTCTTATATGATGGAATAAATTTACTATTTTTACAATAAAAAAATAGGTTTTTCTTATAGTAGATATTTATATTCTTTCCAAGAAATTGAATTTTCGTCTATGAGTCGTCATTTTTATCCATTTTGCAAGATTTTCGTTAATTTGGCAACATTTAAAAATGCCGCCAATTTGGTGACATTCCGCCAAATTCGGCACCAAAATCACGCCAAGGGTTATGGACGGAGATATAAGTTATTCTTATAGCAGATAAATAACTAATGGCGTTCAAATACAAAAGTATTACTCAAAGTATCTTTTCTCATGAATGGAACGAGCTAGATCCACGAGCATGATGTCACCCAATATATCGCATGATACTACATATGAAAAGTGAACATGTTTCTCAACAGTTAATAGATTTTATTTAATTTATGGGATTTTTTGATAAATTTATTTTTAAAATGTGCAATATCTCGAGAACGGTTCATTCTAGCGATCTAAAATTTATGTCAATCATTTTCTAAGGAAGAATTACATAAGAAATATCTATTTGCGCAACTTTAATAAAGGTATTGATTTTTTGATGATTTTTCAAAATTTCACTCGAAAATTTAGGGTGGTTCTGAACATTCGATTACGTTTAAAAACAATACGCTTCCAGTATTCATGGATTGTAATTTTTGTACCAAATTTCATTCGAATCGCTCCATTTGTTCGTGAGATATCGTCTCCACAGTCTCACTGACACACACACACACACTCACACAGACGTCAACTATAAAATGTTTAATTCGTGATCAGGGATTTTCGAAACGTGCCCTCCCGTCGAAAACTCGGATTCGAATTTTCGACTTCGTCACAATATTTTCCTTATACATTATGTATATAAGGAAAGTAATAATCAAAAACACATACACTAAATACTACGCCTTTCTGTTGTGACAACTAAAATAACAGCTACTTTACTAATACTAGCGACACCTAGATATAATTCTCAAAGAATTATGTCATTTTCAAGCCTTTGATCCGTATGAGTTTTATCTCCTTTCTAACTTCATGCTGTATAAGTTATCACTTAACCAACAAATAATTTCAATATTTTTTCAATTTTTACTTTCCTTATATACATAATGTATAAGGAAAGTATTGTAACGGGGTCGAAAATTCGAATTCGAGTTTTCGACGGGTGAGCACGTTTCAACCATCCCTGATCACGAATCAAATATTTTTGAGGTGATGTCTGTGTGTGTGTGTGCGAGTGTGTCAGTGAGTCTGTGGAAACGATAACTGACGATCGAATGGACCGATTCGAACGAAATTTGGTACAAAAATCACAATCCGTAAACACTGGAAGCCTATTGTTTTATACGCAATCGAATATTCAGAACCCCCCCTAAATTTTCGAATGAAATTTTGAAAAAATCGTCAAAAAATTAAAACCGCTAATAAAGTTACGCAAATAGACATTTCTTATGTAGTTTTTCATTAGAAAACGATTGACATAAATTTTAGAACGCTAACATGAACCGTTCTCGAGATATTGCACATTTTTCAAAAAAATTACCAAAAAGTCATATAAAATAAATAAAAATATTTCCTATTGAGAAACATGTTCACTTTTCATATGTAATACCATGCGATAAATTGGGTGGCATCATTCTCGTGGAACTAGCTCGTTCCATTCATGAGAAAAGATACTTTGAGTAATACTTTTGTATTTGAACGCCAATAGTCATTTATCTGCTGTAAGAATAACTTATATCTCCGTCTATAACGCTTGGAGAAATTTTGGCGACGAATTTGGCAGAATGTCGCCAACTTGGCGACATTTTAAATTGTTGCCAGATTGACAAAAATCTCGCCAAATATATAAAAATGACGACTAATTGAAGAAAATTCAATATCTTGGAAAGTATCTATAAAAGTTGGTGACATTCCGCCAAATTCGGCACCAAAATCACGCCAAGGGTTATGGACGGAGATATAAGTTATTCTTATAGCAGATAAATAACTAATGCCGTTCAAATACAAAAGTATTACTCAAAGTATCTTTTCTCATGAATGGAACGAGCTAGATCCACGAGCATGATGTCACCCAATATATCGCATGATACTACATATGAAAAGTGAACATGTTTCTCAACAGTTAATAGATTTTATTTAATTTATGGGATTTTTTGATAAATTTATTTTAAAAATGTGCAATATCTCGAGAACGGTTCATTCTAGCGATCTAAAATTTATGTCAATCATTTTCTAAGGAAGAATTACATAAGAAATATCTATTTGCGCAACTTCATTAAAGGTATTGATTTTTTGATGATTTTTTCAAAATTTCACTCGAAAATTTAGGGTGGTTCTGAACATTCGATTACGTTTAAAAACAATACGCTTCCAGTATTCATGTATTGTGATTTTTGTACCAAATTTCATTCGAATCGCTCCATTTGTTCGTGAGATATCGTCTCCACAGTCTCACTGACACACACACTCACACAGACGTCAACTATAAAATGTTTAATTCGTGATCAGGGATTTTCGAAACGTGCCCTCCCGTCGAACACTCGAATTCGAATTTTCGACTTCGTCACAATATTTTCCTTATACATTATGTATATAAGGAAAGTAATAATCAAAAACACATACACTAAATACTACGCCTTTCTGTTGTGACAACTAAAATAACAGCTACTTTACTAATACTAGCGACACCTAGATATAATTCTCAAAGAATTATGTCATTTTCAAGCCTTTCATCCGTATGAGTTTTATCTCCTTTCTAACTTCATGCTGTATAAGTTATCACTTAACCAACAAATAATTTCAATATTTTTTCAATTTTTACTTTCCTTATATACATAATGTATAAGGAAAGTATTGTAACGGGGTCGAAAATTCAAATTCGAGTTTTCGACGGGTGAGCACGTTTCAACCATCCCTGATCACGAATGAAACATTTTTGAGGTGATGTCTGTGTGCGTGTGTGTCAGTGAGTCTGTGGAGACGATAACTGACGAACGAATGGACCGATTCGAACGAAATTTGGTACAAAAATCACAATCCGTAAACACTGGAAGCCTATTGTTTTATACGCAATCGAATATTCAGAATCCCCCCCCCCTAAATTTTCGAGTGAAATTTTGAAAACATCGTCAAAAAATTAAAACCGCTAATAAAGTTGCGCAAATAGACATTTCTTATGTAGTTTTTCATTAGAAAACGATTGACATAAATTTTAGAACGCTAACATGAACCGTTCTCGAGATATTGCACATTTTTCAAAAAAATTATCAAAAAGTCATATAAAATAAATAAAAATATTTCCTATTGAAAAACATGTTCACTTTTCCATGCGATAAATTGGGTGGCATCATTCTCGTGGAACTAGCTCGTTCCATTCATGAGAAAAGATACTTTGAGTAATACTTTTGTATTTGAACGCCAATAGTCATTTATCTGCTGTAAGAATAACTTATATCTCCGTCTATAACGCTTGGAGAAATTTTGGCGACGAATTTGGCAGAATGTCGCCAACTTGGCGACATTTTTAATTGTTGCCAGATTGACAAAAATCTCGCCAAATATATAAAAATGACGCTAAATCATTGAAAATGACGACTAATTGAAGAAAATTCAATATCTTGGAAAGTATCTATAAAAGTATCTATATAAGTATTCAATATCTATATAAGTATCTACTATAAGAATAACATTTTTTTTAACTGTAAAAGTAGTAAATTTATTGCATTATATAAGGAAAGTCATGTGTTGCCCACATTAGATTTGTCCTTTTATATTTTTTAAATACTTGATGTACTTTTTACTTTCCCTACAATACATGGTAATGTATAGGGAAAGTATTGGAATCGTGTCGAAAATCTCTACTGGAGTTTTCGACGGATCTACACGTTTTGACGTCTCCAGAACATGAAAAATCTATTTTTAGCGTGACGTTTGTGTGTCTGTCTGTCTGTGAAATGTATGTTTCCCCTATAACTTAAAAACTAATGAATCAAATTTCATAAAATTTTACAGGTAAGTCACTTGTGGGTGACCCTGGTGCTGATTACATTTTGGTACGATTCGAATTAAAAAAACCCGCCTTTTTTTCGCGAAATGACCCGTAAAAATCTTATGCAGCCACTCGAGCAAAAAAAAATAATTGACTAAATTTCACAAAATTTGGCAGATAAGCCACGTGTGGGATACCCTGGTGCTGAGTAGATTTTAATACGATTCGGAAAAGAAGAACCTGCTTTTTTCAAGAATTTTACTTAATGGCCCTCAAAAATCTAAAATAAAAGACTATATGTATGCTCAAATGCATGAATTAAATGTTTGTTTTATATCGTGCTTATTATCGTTATTATAGTTATTATCGTGCTTAAGATATTTCAGTTTTTTTTCGCATTTTTGTTACTCCGCGTTTCAAAGAATGTCATTTCCGAATAAGAACAAAAATTGAATTAAAAAAAATAAAGTTTAAAATAAAATTTAATGAATTATTAAAGAAATAAAGAGAAAATGGATTTGAGGTTGTAGGGAAAGTCAGATACTGCTGACATCAGATTTTTGTCGAATAGATTTGAAATATCCCTCGCTTCATATTGTATCACATCAATATCTACTCTCATTAACCTAGAACTATTATTAGTTTAGAAAGTGCCTTTTAACGCTTGAATTTAATAGCTTTCCTTATAATCTTTCTTTTCGAGCTGTAATTACCAAAGCAACCACAAAATCTAAACTATAAGAAATTAATACCTTCTAATTTAAAAGCTTAAGCTTTAATTTATTCCTCAAGCGACGTTCATTGAAAGACAAAAGAGATAATTAAAGGAATCTGTTAAAGTTTTATGACCGTTCTTATACTGGCGGAGAGTAAAAACATTAATTACTTTAATCTTCTTACAGTGAACTAGAAGGAAGATATCTTATTTCGTAATTAGAAAGAAGATAATGAACTGATAACAAAAACATCTCTATCATTACATTTACAATTAATTTGTTTATTTTTGTCAGTTGAAAGAAAACTTAATACGAAGTCATTTAAAACGCGGTTTAATTCAACAGAATCCGATGAAAAAAAAAAAATAATTATATATTTTGATAAACTTATCAAATAACGAAGCGAAAACAAGATTAAAAACGTAGAAGAAAAATCATCTTTTCATCTGATCTCAATAACAATGAGGAAAAAATTAATATCAAGCAAATAATTTTTTCCAAAAAACATAGCAGACGAAAAAAAGGTCGTCTCCTATTGGCTGCCTTATAATCGCATCAACCTACCGCTACCGCTTCATTGGCCAGTGAGCAGAGATGACGTTTCTGTGCGTTGGTATAGAAACTGAAATTCGTTCCGGGAGTATCCAGCTCATTGAAGAGATAAAAGGCAATTAAAGGAATGCAATGTCGTCTGATTTGATACTTGCTTGACTGCCTTATTCTAGGCGATCGCCTCCTTAGAGCAGTATTTATGGAACTCGATCAAGTCGATAATTACTTGCATCACGGGAAAAGTAAAATATTGATGTCCGCCTTTCGCTAATTAGTTGTAAATTAAGCTGGACTGTTGAAAGCTTCGCCCAGTTTGCGAAAGATCTGGGATCGGGAAATTTTAAATTTGAACTTCGTAATAAGGATTTTGTTTGAAAGAGTGAAAAGCTTTCGTTTGCAGGCACATATATCTTAAAATTAAATTAAATTAAAGACTGCTATTACGTGGAATGCAAAATTAATCTTTGCATAATTGGTACTTTTCTGTTCTCAAAACTGCTGTAGACACACTTTGATTGCAATAAGATTGAACATTCACCTGCATTAAATTCATGCATTATTTTCAGATAAACGCATCTTGACCACAGCTGTGGGGGAACTTATTTCGGGATTAAAGTTGTTATAGCACACGGAATTCCAAATTAATATTATGTTAATTAGCGCGTTTCTGTTCTCAAAACTACTGTAAACTTTCATTGGTTGTTGCAATAAGACTGAATATTTGCTCGAATTAAACTCATGCATAATTTTTAGATAGTGAATCTTGACCGCAACTGCAAAGAACTTAGAAGATTAAAATATTACTTTCCTTATATACAATAATGTATAAGAAAAGTATTGTTGTTGTTGAAACCCAGACCGTCCGACCTACCAGAAAGGTGTAAGGTAACTGTTTGGACGGTCGGAAGAAAAGTATTGTGACGGAGTCGAAAATTCAAATTCGAGTTTTCGACGGGATAACACGTTTCATGCATCCCTGATCGCGAATCAAACATCTTTGAGGTGATGTCTGTGTGTGTGTTTGTGTCAGTGAGTCTGTGGAGACGATAACTGACGAACGAATGGGCCGATTCGAACGAAATTTGGTACAAAAATTACAATCCGTAAACACTGGAAGCCTATTGTTTTTATACGCAATCGAATGTTCAGAACCCTCCCCAAATTTTCGAGTGAAATTTTGAAAAAATCGTCAAAAAATCAAAACCCCTAATAAAGTTACACAAATAGACATTTCTTATGTAATTTTTCATTAAAAAACGATTGACAAAAATTTTAGAACGCTAACACGAACCGTTCTCGAGATATTTGCACATTTTTCAAAAAAATTATCAAAAAATCATTTAAAATAAAAAAAATATTTCCTATTGAGAAACATGTTCACTTTTCATATGTAATACCATGCCAATAATGTCGCCAACTTGGCGACTTTTCTAAATGTTGCTTAATTAACGAAAAACTCGCCAAATGAATAAAAATAACGCTAAATCAATAAAAATGACGACTCATTGACGAAAATTCAATATCTTGGTAAGAATATAAATATCTACTATAAAAATAATCTATTTTTTTACTGTAAAAGTAGTAAATTCATTGCATTACATAAGGAAAGTCATGTGCTGCCCACATCAATTTTTTTTTAAATGCGACTTATAATTAGCTGTGCTATAAAGTCATTTTAAACTCCTAAGAGCAGATATCAGTTGCCATTTGCACAATTTACATTTAGTATTCTTAATAGTACCAAGTGTAAAGTTATCGGTGTCTGCGAATTTGGCGTTTTTGGTCTATAGCTCACCTCATTTGGTGTTTTTGAGCTTGAACTGTTTTAAACTCTGTATTTTATCCGTGCATATGTATGAGGAAGAAACGTCAGGGTAGACAAGGTAGGCAGTGTCTATGTCTGCCCAAATACATAACTTCCAATCAAGTAACTTTTATTTAAATTATATATTATTCAAAATAAATGTATAAAGTGTTTTCTGCGTGAATAAGAAATAGAGGAGGTCCACATACAACGAGGTAAAGATAAGAAGTTAAAATTCCATACAGGGAAAATGCCAATATGATTTGAAACAATAATTCAAATGGCGCTGCGATAAGATAAGCGCCCCTGCAAGGCATGTATTTCTATAGTGAAAGGCTTAGAATCTTTATTTAAACTGTCAATTTTGTAGAAATAAATTATTAGCGCAATGCAAATTAGAACTGAAACAATAAAGAGTATCCCTACATATTCAAAATTATTTTTACCTTTCAATTTATTTTTATCTCCATATATTCTGAACTCTGCCCTATAACTGTGAAAAAATACTGATTAATTATATTGATAATTATAGGGAATCTTAAATTAAAAATAATCAAAAATACATATACTCAATACTATGTTTCTCTATTGAGTTAAATGGAAACAAAGGGCACTTCACTAACACTATAGAGACACCCAAATATAATTCTCAAAGTGTTATGTCATTTTCAAGCGTTTCATCCATCGGAGTTTTATATCCTCCTCTTTAACTCCATGTCCGCAGATATTAGCTCTGACTGCCTGAAGAGGGTCGGCTTCAGGAGAGACATATCTCAAAATGTCTCTCCGAGTCAAAAGATATTCCTTTAGAAATAAAGTCGAAAAATAATGCGAGTGCACCTTCTACTCAGGCTACAACAGTTATCAGATAGTAATATCTATCTGATGCTTCCATTACACAAATATATATATATATATATATAATCTATCTATTTCTTCAGAAACATACATATTTGCGTTTGCTTCTACAAGATACTTGGACATGATTACGAGTTTTGTAGAAGTGAACATATCCTGATTTAGGCTTATAGAGCCTTGTCCATGTGTATAGCGTTTGTGCTTGGATTTCGTCTGTTTTTCTTTTATCGATTCCATACCTTTGTTTTTTGATACTTTCCTTAGACTTGATGATTCGAAATTAATATTTTTTCCATTTGCTTGAAGATACGCTGTTTTATACTTTTATTTTGTAAGCCTATTAGAAAGTTAGGTTTTTAGAGTTACAGCTTCTCGCTTTTCTTTCATTGGACCTTCAAACTTTTTATTATATAAATAATTTATTATATAAATAATAATTTTATTATATATATATATATATATATAATATTTATAATATTTATATATAATATTTATATATATATATATAAATATATATATAATTTTAATCAAAAACTATGCAAACTACGGTAAGTACAAAAACAAGAAAGATCAATCATGCATAAGCATTGATTATGAAACACTTTCCAACTGAAATGCAATTTCATTTAAAAAATTTTAAAATGTGACATATTCAGTGGTGATATCTTTTACATTATCACAGTACTACAGTAATTTATTATACTTAAATATTTAAAACTGTATCGAAATATAAATCATATGATTCTCTATGCAAAATCAATGAATATTTCATTCATATAACTTGTATTCCAGACTCCAGAGCTAAATAATTTTGTGTGAAAAAAATTCAACAATTCTTATGTAACTCACCTTACAATCGTTTCAGATATTTGCATTCTGCATAAGTTAAAATTAGGCTTCGTTGAAGAAATAATAAAAGTTTAGGGATCATTTAAAATCACAATTACTGTAATTGCATAGGCACGGAATTTAGATACACAGATAATACACATATACGCAGATAATATATGTGTGTGTGTGTATTCAAAGTATTGGAATCGTGCCGAAGATTGGAACTCGAATTTTCGAAAGATCTACACGTTTTGGGACTTCTAGAACACGAAAAAACTATTTTTAGGAAGACGTCTGTGTGTGTAAGAGTGTATCTGTGTATGTTTCTGTGTGTCTGTGAGGATATTACATCCACTCTAATTGAAAAACTAATGGACCGAATTTCATAAAATTTGGTAGGTATGTTTTTTGTGGGAAATCCTGATGTTCACTTGATTATAGTACGATTCGTAATAAAAGAACCTGCCTTCTTTGCGAAATGGCCGGCAGAAATTGCCTTTACCCACTCTAGCTAAAAACTAATGGAACAAATTTAACAAAATTTGGTGTATAATATTTCAATGACCTACAAGTAATTTATATGCCAAATTTAATAAAATTTGGTACATAAATCATTTGTACGTTATTCTAGTACGATTCAGGAAAAAGGAACGGGCTATTTTTGCGAAATGGCCCTCAAAAATCGTTAAATATAAAAATAAAGGACTACGTGTGCTCAATTATATCAATTAAATTCCTATTTTATACGTGATTTCTGACAACAAAAAGAATAAGACTAACCCCATTACTCTAAGACTAGCCGTTCTTGAGATATTCTAGTTTTTTCGCGTTTTCGCTACACCACCTTTGACAATAAGTCCAGCTATCAAATGAGAACCAAATTTAAGTTTAACGTGCAAATTCAATGTCATTTAAAATACTTATGGCTGTTATTTTGTGCAGATAAACTCAAATTATTATTGAAGAAATAAAGAGAACGTGAATATGAGTCTGCAGGGAAAGACATGTGCTGCCCACATCAGAATTTTTAACAATATTACAACAATGATTTATAGGGATTATTTGCAGGCCATTTCGAAAAAAATGTAGGATCTATATTTAAAGATCCACCAAATTTTTGTAGAATAAAATGTTCAACAAATTTAAGCTGTGTACCAAATTTTAACTCTCTAGGACGTAGGAAAGTGCATTAAAAATGCCATCAAATAAGTATATCAAATAAGTATATCATTAAAAATGCCATCAAATAAGTATATATATAAATAAGTATATAAGTACCATCATATAAGTATATATTCCAAGAGTTATATAAAATTATAAAAAAAATTGAAAAATTGTAATCTACCAAATTTATTTTAAAATGTGAAGCTTCTCTCATATACAAAATGATTAAATTCTTTGAAAGATATTTATTATATAATATATCTCTTTTTTCTTTCTGGAGGATATCCCAAAAGTCAGAATTTAATTGAATTTGTTTTTTTCCTTTTATTAAATAATTTTTAATTAAAAAACTACTTAACATATTTTACTGAAATTTTTTTTATATATTTTATGGGATAATGTGAATATTTCCTAAAAGTTTCGAAGCAATTTGCGAATTTTAAATTTGCTTAAAAAATGTTTGAAATATTAGGTCCCATAGGGTTCAATGTATTTCATTTTTTCAACCCGGGTTCAATAAAAAACCAATTGGGTGATATTATTTATATTTATATTCCCATAGGTCCTACAGACCGTCTGAACAACATACTAAAATTTCATTTTGATAAAGTCATTTTTACGGCAGTTATCGTGCTAACGGACAGACAGACAGACAGAATGAACAAAGTCATAAACACTTTTCAACTTTGTTGTAAAGTGTTAAAAAGGCAATAATAATTAACTCAGGATTAAAGATCTAGACATGGAGAACAATAAATTGAAACTACATAAAAAATGGCGGTTAGTTCGAAATTGCATTCTCGTCAGGACAGCCATACAATTCGAAGTAAAACCGATGGAATAGCCAGTTTCTGACCATGGCGATAGTATTTGACTATGGACACCATTAGAACTGTTTACTGGCTAGTGGAAGGAGAAATAACAAATACCAAGTGAATTAAAAACCACAAATATAAAAAACAGAAATATAAACTTAATGGCACAGTCACCACGTGGGAGTCGAAATGCTAGCAAGGAAACATACGACAGAACATTATATATATATATATACACATATATATATATATTTTTTTTCATCTGGATTTATGTCTTTCCAAATCCAAATTGTTTTATCACTCTTCACCACGCTTGATCAAAAAGTTAAAAACTTCTTCGTAAACAAAACATTCGATTTAACACTATGGCATAAAATCATTATTAAAAACTAGTGTTTCTATAAAATTTGGAATGAATGCTTCCAATGAAAGCCGCCCGATCTGATCGGTCATAAGACAGCAATGTACAGTGTATCCCGTTTCAGCCTAAGGGGCTTTTATTTTTCTTTCGATCCAGATCGTCCAGCCTACCCGAAGGTGTAAGGTATCTGTTTAGATGACCGGGTCAGAGCCACCTTAAACCGGAACCACGTGGGAAGACATCCACAGGACCGTACCTCCCTCTCCTGCCACCCACCTCTTGAAAGGACTTTCGGACCCACATATTTAATGTGTCCGTACACCGCGTAGACACGGAGACATTTTGAAAAGAGCCAGGAATCGAACTCGGGTACCCCGAGTGCAATCCGAACCACCGGGCTACTGCATGAGGGTCAGACCAGCCCGAAATTTGCCCGACGCGTCCATTAAAAACCTCTAGTGTTATATTGCCAGCTCAAGTTCTTACTGTTTAACAAAGCGTCAGCCGTGAAAACTTTTAATATTCGACTGCCCGGATTGTTCCGTTACTGCCCGATAAAGCCCCTTTAGTCCATGAACTGGACCAGTCAGAAGGAGGCTCGGACCGTTCAGTTATTGCTGGATAAGGTGCCGGCCCCTATTCAGTAAATGGACTGAACCAATCTGAGTTAAATGTTCCCGGCCCGTGATTGTGATTTGATGGTTATGCTCAGTGGAATGATTTCGAACCAAACCCTCAAAACCCAGCGGCCCATTGGACGTTGCCCAATCGCCCGATGGGCCAGTTCAACTTTGGCTGGCTGTGCCTCTCTCCCCTTGCCCTTGCGGAGTTTTGCAGTCAGTGTTTCTTTCAGGCATACCTTCGGGGAGAGGAAGCCCCCCCCCCCCCGGAGACATTTTATTTATGTTAACCTAGTTTCTAATTATATGAGACAGCATTTAGATATATTTATATAGGGTAAATAGAAAACATGCCCCCCCCCCCCCCCCTAAAATGACATTCGCCCCTCTGTCCGAAAAGTCTCGAAAGAAACACTGCTTGCAGTCCCTGTCAATCTCCTTCTGTGTGAGCTATGAGTTTTTAACAACGCTAACACCAAAACTGAAATATGAGTGTGGGGGGGGGGGGGGGATTTCCTCTGAAAACTAAATTGCTTTTAGGTTCCACATGCCAATTTCTCAAACTCACTTTTCTCAGAATTCGTTCAAATTTTATACTCGCAAAGAAATTGGCTGCATAATTTCCCAACGTCTCTTTTTAAAATCAGTTTCAAAACGGGAAGGATTGAATTTCGATTCATATATTAACTTTTCATTCCTAAATTTATTCTGCATCTCCCCTTGGAGCAAAGCAATCAATTTTATGTATTATGCATCTCCGATTTAAAAAACACTATCCTTTCTGCATTTCAGGTCACTCAGCTAGCGGGGAAGGCTAATCATTTTCTGCGCGAAATTCAAGCTGTTACCTGATTGAAAAGAACATGCCATAAGAGGATAAAGTTACAGAAAATTGCTCTTCTGGATTCGAAAACTGTTCTAAGATTGATTTAAGTGTTAGTTCTGTCCTAAATGGAAATTGCATCCCCGCCAGACTTGAATTTGATTACAAAAACAATCTGATGTGGGTAGGGCCAAAAGGAATATTGCGAGTTCGCAACATTATGTAATTCGATGCCAAACCATTATAATCAAATTTCACACTGTTACTGTGGTAACCATCTTGTCATTGTCGCAATGCCACTATGTGCATTTAATTAGACTGGAAACTGTACCGGGTGTTGACCGGAATTTAAACTGCAAGTATCTGATTGAAATTACCCCGGAACTCACAGCGAATTCTCGAAAACTAAAGAACGCTTTAACAATACGTCCTGTTATTAAAAAAAGCTGCGTACCTTAACTGCAGTACCTTTCTTTCAGTAGTTTTCGACCGCGTAGTAAATGTACCCGACATTGCTCAGCGTTTAAAGCAAGGATTAATTGAATTCATTACTTCAATTTTTCAAAAGCGTAGTCGCCCGCTGTTAGAATTCTTTTGATAATTTATGAAGTCTTGCATAAAAATGCATAATTAATGAGCTAAATACAGCAGAAACATAATTTTTCATTTTTGGCAGTGTATAATATTGAAAGAAACATCTGGTAAAGTATATGAAGATTGGATTGCCAGTCAACTTTATATATATCGCGATTTTAAAATCTGTTACGTCTTCAAAACACGAAAAATATATATATTTTGAAAAATTCACAAAAATTCGTCCATTTCGTTTAAAGTTTGTTTGAAAGGTAATTTTTCAATCTTTCCGATGGTGTTAACATAGAAAGCCTGCGATAATGTTTTTAATCGCTAAAGAACCTATTTGTACGGAAATCGTGCAAAAAGGCGTTTTAACATTTAATAACTAAACAAGAAAGAATCATGCATAAAGCATTGATTATGAAACACTTTCCAACTTCAATGCAATTTTATTTAAACATCTCTAAAATGCGACACTTTCCTCGGTAATATTTTTTAAATTATCACAATACTACATTAATATATTATATTTGAAAACTTAAAACTTCATCGAAAAAAAATTTGAACTCCCTTCAAATGAAGGTATTGAAATAAAAATTGCCTGGCTTAAACATCTCTAAAATGCGACACAGTCCTCGGTAATATTTTTAAAATTATCATAATACTACAATAATTTATTATATTTGAAAACTTCATCGAAAAAAAAAATGAACTTTTTCAAATGACGTCATTGAAATATAAATCGGCTGGCTCTTTAAATAAAAGCAGCATTTCATTCATAAACATTTTTCCATTCATTTCATTCATCACAATACTATAATAATTAATTTTATTTAAAACATAACACCATGGAGGTACAAGTAATTTAACTCTATGCTCAAAGCTTCATCAAAAAATCGTTTGCTTCTCTATAAAATCAATGATTGTTTCATTCATATCAGCTATATTGCATACTCCATGGGCTAAATAATTTTGCGTAAAGAAATGCAGCAATTCTTATATAACTCATTCTACATCTTTTAGTATTTACATCCTTCATAAGTGAAAAGTGGGCTGTAAAAATAATCAAAGTTGGATGATCATTTAAACTCAACTATATTGTAATTGCGTTGTTTCAGGATGTAGATGCACAGAATTTAAGCAAAAATAAAGCGGTTTTAGGGCGGATACAACACTAAATATAAATTAAAAAGAACGTTAAAAATCAGGATTTTGACACAAGAAGGATGCCATATTTTATTTTGAAGTTGGGTCACGTAATCTCTTCATATAATGATCATGTGAAGGATGTAATTATTATTTTAACTTTTATTTTAAAAACTACTGAATATATTTTGCTGAATTTTTTTTTATATATTTTATGGGATAATTTGAATATTTCCTTAAACTTTCGAAGCAATTTGTAAATTTTAAATACACTTAAAAAATGTTTGAAAAATTAGATCCCATAGGGTTAAATGTATTTCATTTTTTCAATCCGGGTTCAATCCAAAACTAATTGGGTGATATTATTCATTTATATTCCCATAGGTCCCACGGACCGTCTGAACAACATATTAAAATTTCATTTTGATAAAGTCATTTTTACGGCAGTTATCGTGCTAACTGACAGATAGACAGACAAACAGAATAAACAAAGTTATAAACACTTTTCAACTATGTTGTAAAGTGTTAAAAAACTAATTCGAAAGAAAAAAAATATCGCCGAGGTGCACCTTACCGGTCTTAAGATACCTGTGCAATGAGGAATGTCCATTTCTCATTTGGATTTCGGGTTTGTTGGTTTGCTTGCACTGACGAAGGAGATCCAGTGTATCCTCGAAACAACTGTATTCTGCATTGTTGTGTTATTTGTGCTTTTATACGTTGCTCAAGTTTTTCAAAACAATTTATAGCAGCAAATGCGTTTGGTTGGATTTTCGTGGTTCGATAACACTAAGCGGCGGATAACACTTACTTTGATCACAATAAACGGCGACCACTGTATTATTCGCATACTTAGTGGTCTTCTGAGCCTTCCATCGGATATATAATAAAATTGTCGGAAAATGTGTTTCAAAAACTATTGAATCTTACTTATACACAGTATACGAGTACACTGATATGAAAATGTATTGCAAGGTCATGTAGCGATACACCATAGTGTACCGATATGGTGTATAGTATTACACTGATACAGTACTATACACACATCGATATGAAAATGTATCGCAAGATCGTGCACCGATACAGTACTATACACCATAGTGCACCGATATGGTGTATAGTACTGAACCAATACAGTACTATTATTCATATCGATATGCAAATATATCGCAAGGTCGTGTACCGATTCAGTACTGTACACCATAGCATATACTGATATTGGGTATAGTTCTATACACAATCGATATGAAAATCTATCGCAAGGTCGTGTACCGATACAGCACTATACATATGTGTACACTATATATATGTGTATAGTACACCATAGTGTACTATACACACATCGATATGAAAATGTTTCGCAAGGTTGTGTACCGATACAGCACTATACACCATAGTGTACTGATATGATGTATAGTACTGTACCGATACAGTACTATACACACATCAATATAAGAATGTATCGCAAGGTCGTGTACCGATACAGTACTATACACCATACCATAGTGTATTGATATGGTGTATAGTACTTTACCGATACAGCACATATCGATATGATAATGTATCGCAAGGTCATGTACCGATACAGTACTATACACCATAGTGTACTGATATTGGATATAGCACTATACACACATCGATGTGAAAATGTATCGTAAGGTCGTGTTCCGATACAATACTATACAACATAATGTACCGATATGGTGTATAGTATTGTACCGATACAGTACTATACACATATCGATATGAAAATGTATCGCAAAGTCGTGTACCGATACAGTACTATACACCATAGTGTACTGATATGGTGTATAGTACTGTACCGATACAGTACTATACACACATCAATATAAGAATGTATCGCAAGGTCATGTACCGATACAGTACTATACACCATAGTGTACTGATATTGGATATAGCACTATACACACATCGATGTGAAAATGTATCGCAAGGTCGTGTTCCGATACAATACTATACAACATAATGTACCGATATGGTGTATAGTATTGTACCGATACAGTACTATACACATATCGATATGAAAATGTATAGCAAAGTCGTGTACCGATACAGTACTATACACCATAGTGTATTGATATGGTGTATAGTACTTTACCGATACAGCACATATCGATATGATAATGTATCGCAAGGTTATGTACCGATACAGTACTATACACCATAGTGTACTGATATTGGATATAGGACTATACACACATTGATGTGAAAATGTATTGCAAGGTCGTGTTCCGATACAATACTATACAACATAATGTACCGATATGGTGTATAGTATTGTACCGATACAGTACTATACATTTATCGATATGAAAATGTATCGCAAGGTCGTGTACCGATACAGTACTATACACCATAGTGTACCGATATGGTATATGGTGCACCGATACCGTACTATACTCACATCGATATGAAAATGTATTGCAAGATCCTGTACCGATACAGTATACACCATAGACGTAGATAAAAGTGGGTGGGGTCATAGTCATAATCCCCACCATTAGCTAAATAATTACATTAATTCTGTTTTCGATTTTCATAGGGTCCACATTCGATTAAATCCAGCACTGACCTCCCTCCCCCCTTCGGCCACAACCCCCCTTTCGAGATTTTGGCTGCGCCTATGCAGCTGGGTAGATACGTCCATCATTGATATGCACATCGACCGCGCTACTTTTTCTCCCTAAAAAACCTACAAAACCTTCGTTTCCATTTCGAATACCCTTCTACTCTCCGAAACGACTCCAAAATACCTCCTCCTCCGAATTAGGACCCTAAAAAGCCGTGTCTCCAACGTTACGACCCCACGATAACATTTCAAAACGAACCTTCCCCCCCTCGGGCCACCCCACCCCTCCTCACCTGCCCGATCTCTCGCCGATGTAATTACATTCCAGCCGTTCCTGGCGCGATTCGAAACGATGAAAGAGGACCAACCGGGCAAAAGAGCTGCTATTCAGCCGGCCCTGGGGCGGCCTAATAAAGGAACGGGGCTCAGGCGGGCGCAATCGGTCGGAAAACGGGCCCCGTTCAGGGCGCTGTATCAAAGGTTAATAACAGCGCCACACAGCGGATTAGGTGCTCGCTACGGAGCTCGTCTCAATTAAAGCCTTGTTCGACACGCTTTAGAGGGCACGCCAAATTAAAACGCCAACTTGGAACTTTTTTCGCTCCCATTTAGAGCGGTGTTCGTTCGTATTTAGGAAGGTATTAGTAGCCCGGGAAACACCAGAGTATTAAAGAAAGCTTCGGATGAGATGTTCTTAATACTGTTAATGGCCTTTTCTTTCTTTCTTCTTTTTTTTTTTTATTTGCAACAGCAAACACAGTGGACTAGAATTTTGCGATCCTTCTAGGTCAGCAGTTACGAATTTATACATTCCCTGCAACACATGGTAATGTATAGGGAAAGTATTGGAATCATGTCGAAAATCGCAACTCGAATTTTCGACGGATCTCCACGTTTCAAGACCTTTAGAATACGAAAAAGCCATTTCTAGCGTGACGCCTGTGTAGAAGACCCAGACCGTCCGACTCGTCCAGGGGACTAAGAGCACCTATTTGGACGGCCGGGAAGCGTGACGCCTGTGTGTGTGTCTGTCTGTCTGTCTGTCTGTGCAGATTTTATATTCACTCTAACTAAAAAAACCAAAGGACCGAATTTCATAAAATTTGGTAGGTAAGTCACTTGTGGGCGAATATGATGCTGATTAGTTTTGGGTACGATTTGGGATAAAAGAACCCGCCTTTTTTTTTTTTTGCCAAATGGCCCACAAAAACCTGTATCCACTCTAGCTGAAAAACTAATGGGCCGAATTTCACAAAATTCGGTAGATAAGTCGCTTGCGGGTTACTCTGGTGCTGATTAGATTTTGGTATGCTTCGGAAAAAAAATACTGCCTTTTTTTGCGAAATGACCCGCAAAAATCGTCATAATCTAAAGTAAAAACTACGTATAATTAAACATATCTGTTAAATGCTTGCTTTATACGTAATTTTTAACGAAGAAAAGAATAAGACCAACCCCATTACACTAGGACTAGCCGTTCTCGAGATATATTGCAGTTTTTTTGTATTTTCTCTAAGCCACCTTTGAAAATAAGCCCAGTTACCAAATGAGAACGAAAATTGAAGTAAAAGTGAATTAAATTTAATTAAAATAAAGAAAACGTGGTTATAAGTCTGCAGGGAAAGTCATGTGCTGCCCACATCAGATTTTTACTTTCCCTGCAATACATGGTAATGTATAGGGAAAGTATTTGGAATCATACCGAAAATTACAACTCGAGTTTAAGGGATATTAAGCACCGATTTCAAATTAAGGGGACATCAACCACGCAGGATACCAACCTGGGTAAAATTATTATTATCCTGAGGCTAACATGAGTTAAAAATAACAGGAGGTGGTTAGACAGGTTGTCAGATGCACGCCAATCGGAAATTAGAAGGTGGAGAATGCAGAATCCACTTCGACAATAAGAGCTTGCCATTTCCTCCTAATAGCTCAACAGCACAGCTTCGGCTGGCGAGTTCGGAGATCCAGGGTTCGATTCCCGGTTGGGGCAGCAAGGATCTTTAGAGTCTGTCTGTCTGTCTTTGCAATGTATGTATCCACTCTAACTCAAAAGTTAACGGACCAAATTTCCTAAAATTTTATATGTAATCCACTTATGTGTGACCCTGGAGCTGATTAGATTTTGGTACGATTCGGGATAAAAAAAATCTGATGTGGGCAGCACATGACTTTCCCTGCAGACTTATATCCACGTTCTCTTTATTTCAATTAAATTTAATTCACTTTTAATTCAATTTTCGTTCTCATTTGATAACTGGACTTATTTTTAAAGGTGGCGTGGAGAAAACACGAAAAAACTAATATATCTCGAGAACGGCTAGTCCTAGTGTAATGGGGTTGGTCTTATTCTTTTCTTCGTTAAAAATTACGTATTAAACAAGCATTTAATGGATATATTTGAGTATACGTAGTTTTTTAGTTTAGATTTTAACAATTTTTGCGGGTCATTCTGCAAAAAAAGGCAGGTCATTTTTTTCTGAATCGTACCAAAATCTAATCAGCACCAGGGTGACTTATACGTGACTCATCTACCGAATTTTGTGAAATTCGGTCCACTAGTTTTTCAGCTAAAGTGGATACAAGCTTTTGCGGGCCATTTCACAAAAAAAGGCGGGTTCTTTTATCCCGAATCTTACCCAAAACTAATCAGCACCAGACCCGCCCACAAGTGACTTACATACAAAATTTTGTGAAATTCGGTGTATTAGATTTTTAGTTAGAGTGGATACAAAATCTGCAGACAGACAGACACACAGACAGACACACACAGACGTCACGCTAAAAATGGATTTTTCGTATTCTATAAGATCTCGAAACGTGTAGATCCGTCGAAAACTCGAGTTGCGATTTTCGACATGATTCCAATACTTTCCCTATACATTACCGTGTATTGCAGGGAAAGTAAAAAAAAAAAAAAAAAACAGCCCATTTTTGAAAATTGGTTTGGTTGAGAATTGGTCAAAAATTTCAAATATCCATTCTACTAAATATCTAATTGGCCAAATTTCCCAAATTTGATAGATAAGCCACTCTAGTGCTGATTACATTTTGGTATGATTCGGAAAAGAAGAACCTGTCTTTTTTACTAAATGTCCCGCAAAATTCGACAAAATCTAAAATAAAAGACTACACATGCCCAAATATATTGATTAAACGCTTATTTTATACGTAATTTTTGACAAGACATACCAATTCCATTACGCTAAGAGTAACCGTTATTGAGATATATTATTTTTTTCGCAATTTTGTTACGCCCCCATTGAAAAAGGGTCACTCACAAGGGATTTACCTACCAAATTTTATGCAATTCGGTCCATTAGTTTCTCAGTTAGAGTGGATACAAAATCGGCGACACACCAACAGACGTCACACTAAAAATATTTTTTCCGTGTTCTAGAGGCCCTAAAGTGATGTAAATCAGTCGAAAACTCGAGTTGATATTTTCGGCGTGATTCCAGTACTTTTCCTATACATCACCATGTATTGCAGGGAAAGTAAAAGAAACACAGAAATGGAAATCTTCAATGAATAATCTCCTCCAGAATTCAATGCTGAATCACGTAAAGTTATAGTTTTCAAAGTATGTCTTTCAAAGTGTAGCAGGAGCAGCAACATAGATGTTGAGCAATCTTGGGAGAGATATTTTCCCCGCTCGCCGAACAGAAAATACTCTGAGAAACATTTTAACAAGAAAGATCAATCATGCACAAAGCATTGATTATGAAACACTTTCCAACTTCAAAGCAATTTTGCACAAACTTCTCTAAAATGCGATACATTCCTCGGTAATATTTTTAAAATTATCGCAATATTACATTAATTTATTATGTTTGAAAACTTCATCGAAGAAAATGAACTTCATTCAAATGACGGAATTGAAATACAAATTGCCTGGTTTAAACAACTCTAAAATGCGATACATTCCTCGGTAGTACTTTTAAAATTATCATAACACTACAATAATTTATTATATTTGAAAATTTCATCGAAAACAAATGAACTTTACTCAAATGACGTCATCGAAATATAAAACGACTCTATATAAAAGCAGCATTTCATTCATAAACATTTTTTCTTATCGTTTCATTCATCACAATACTATAATAATTTATTTTATTTAAAAATTTGAAAAATTGTTATCTACCATATTTATTTTAAAATGTGAAACCTCTCTTATATATAAACTAATTATACTCTTAGAAAGATATTTATTATATAATATATCTCTTTTTTCTTTCTGGAGGATATAGCAAGAGTCAGAATTTAATTGAATTTGTTCTTCTCCCTATATTAAATAATTTTTATTTAAAAAACTACCCAACATATTTTACTGAAATTTTTTTATATATTTTATGGGATCATTTGAATATTTCCTAAAATTTTCGAATCTGTGAATTTTAAGTTCGCTTAAAAAATGTTTGAAACATTAGGTCCCATAGGGTTCAATGTATTTCATTTTTTCAACCCGGGTTCAATAAAAAACTAATTGGGTGATATTATTCATTGATATTCCCATAGGTCCCACAGACCGTCTGAACAACATACTAAAATTTCATTTTGATAAAGCCATTTTTACGGCAGTTATCGTGCTAACGGACAGACAGGCAGACAGACAGACAGAATGAACAAAGTCATAAACACTTTCAACTATGTTGTAAAGTGTTAAAAAACCATTCGAAATTTAAATCAGTAATAAACAAGAAAGCTCAATCATGCATAAAGCATTGATTATGAAACACTTTCCAATTGCAATGCAATTTTATTTAAACTTCTAAAATGCGATACATTTAGCGGTGTTATTTTTTAAATTAACACAGTACTACAGTAATTTATTATATTTGAAAACTTTAAACTTCATCGAAAAAAATGAACTTTATTAAAATGACGTCATCGAAATATAAATCGTCTGGCTGTCGCCTGTAGTGAATATTTCATTCATACACTTTTATTGCAGACTCCAGAGTTAAATAATTTTACGTGAAAAAATTCAGAAATTCTTATACAACTCATCTTACAATCCCTTGTTTACATTCTGCATGCATTAAAATTAAGCTTCGTTGTAGAAATAATGAAAGTTTGATGATCATTTGAACTCAAAAATATTGTAATTGAGTTGGCATAGAATATAGATGCACAGAAAATACGCAATAATAAAGTGGTTTTAGAACGGATGCAACACTAAATATAAATTTAAAAGAACTTTAAAAATCACGATTTTTACACTGGGAATGATAGATGGATGCCATATTTTATTTTGAAGTGGGTCACGTGATCTTTTCTTATTATATATGGGTGTAATTATTATTTGAATTTTTATTTAAAAAACAACCGAACATATTTTTCTGAAATAATTTTTATATATTTAATCGGATAATTTGACTATTTCCTAAAGTTTTCGAAGCACTTTGTGAATTGTAACTTTGCTTAAAAAATTGTTTGAAAAATTAGGTCCCATAGGGTTCAATGTATTTCATTTTTTCAACCCGGGTTCAACCCAAAATTAATTGGGTGATATTATTCATTTACATTCCCATATGTTCCACAGACCGTCTCAACAATATACTAAAATTTGATTTTGATAAAGTCATTTTTACGGCAGCTATTGTGCGAACGGACAGACAGACAGGCAGACAGAATGAATGAACAAAGTCATAAACACTTTTAAACTATGTTGTAAAGTATGAAAAATGTTAAAAACTATCTTGAATCTGTTTCATATAACATTTGCCCCCAAACTGTTGGTGGTGGAGAATGTTATAAAAACATTTATTTTATTCAGAAGTGCAATATTTTTTTTATCTAGACAAATATTTTAGTAACAAATTTACTGCAATATGGAGGATATTGTGCCTCCTAATAAATTTTAATACATTTTTTAGTGTGTGGGGGGGGGGGGGGAGGGGCGGGGCAGACCCCACGGGCCTACCTGGTAAGATGAGCGCTGCCTCTAACTTTCAAGTCAATATTTATCAATTTTAGCCCCTGGCAGTCTGTATTTTTCATTTGTACCCTCTCCCGCACTTTCCCCCCCCCCCCAATTTAATAAATATTTACGCATAGAACCCACCTAAAAAGGGGACTTTCTCGAAGCTAGAATCGCGCTGCCCAGGGATATAACACCATCCATTGACCGGTTCCACACGTTCTGTGCAGGGCGCGGTAGCCCATTGGTTAGCGCGCTGGAGTTGCACTCGGTAGGCCCGGGTTCGATTCCAGCCACTGCCAAAACTGCCGCCGTGTTCATGCGGAGTACGATCACGTTAAACATGTGGGTCCGAAAGTCCTTCCGAGAGGTTGGTGGTAGGGGAAGGAGGGTACGGTCCCTGTGGATGCCTCCCCCACTGGGTTCCGGTCTAAATTGGGTGGCACTTCCCGACCGTCCAAACAGTTACCTTACACCTTTCTGGTAGGTCGGACGGTCTGGGTTTCAACAACAACAACACGTTCTGTGCACTCGTCAGCATGAAACAGCCGATACCTGCAATGGCAGCAAGAAAATGTGCTATGTGCAACAACATTAATAACATCTGCAATGAAAGTGCCAGTGATTAATTTGATTTCCTTTAATTAAGAAATCATGTTAAATTTTTTGAAGAAATTGTAATAAAATAATTTAATAAATTTTTTTCAAAGAGAAAGTAAAAAGGGGGGGGGGGGAGTGAGCACGAACGGAATTTTTTGACTTTTTTTTTGTTTTTTTTTTGGTATATTTTCTTTATATTTTTCTTTTTGGCAAACATATAGATTTCAAAAGGTATAGATTTCAATTTTCCCCCTTTTGGCAAACGTATAGATTTCACTGGTGTTCTTTTAAAATTAATTACAGCATTTCCTGTCCCTCTCTATAAAATGAATGTTACCATAGTTGAGTCACACTTTAATACCAAAATCTATTTTTAAAAAGCCTGTATTTTTTTTTTTTTTTTTTTTTTTTGCAAACTTTACAAAAATTTGAAAAATTTGTGTTGTTCCAAATGACCACAATTATAGCGTGTTACCTTTCATTTTAAAGGGCTTGAAAAAAAATCTTTTGATTGATACCAAGTTTAACAATATACCGTCTCGGGGAGGGGATGACGACCCCCCCCCCCTCCCCGAGGGAGGGCAAATAACGCCAAAAAGATAGAATTATATTTTAGCTATTTTTCACTACAGTAATTAAAACTATTGCATTTCGTGATCATTTTGAGCCATAAATAATCCTTTTTATGCATTATTATATGCAATTCTGTCCTATGCTGTCATCTTAAAATGATATAAAATGCCAAATAAATTTCGAGGTTATCTCTCAAATTTCAGAAAAATGTTATCTAGTTCTATATTTTTCGTTAACAAAGGCTGATATAAAGTTTGGTGAAAATCTATTAATATTTGTGGTAGCTATCAATATATACACAAGAAATAGACCACAGGCTGACATCACTCTAAAAATAGTCAAAACGTATGCAGGAGGTCCTAAAACGTATTTTGGCATCAAAATCTTGAAATCAAAAATTCTCGTGAAAACATTACTTTCTTTATACTATATTCTATATAAAAATGCAATAGAATAATTATATTTGTCGTATAATTATTTAAAATAGCATCTGTTACCCTGCACCCCCCCCCCCCCTCCCTAAGCCTTGTTACATTGATTCCCACATGGGGACGTTTGTAACACAAAGCTGATGGCAGTATTACCTATAAAATATATTTGAAATAGATATATTTTACTCCACATATGTAAATATAGTACAATCTTTTTATCAGCTGTGATTTTTTTTTTCCTTGTTCCAAATAAATTTCGAGGTTATCTCTCGAATTTCAAAATTTTTTTATCTAGTTCTATATTTTTCGTTAACAAAGGCTGATATAAAGTTTGGTGAAAATCTATTAATATTTGTGGTAGCTATCAGTATATACACCAGAAATAGACCACAGGCTGACATCACTTAGTCAAAACGTATGCAGGAGGTCCTAAAACGTATTTTGGCATCAAAATCTTGAAATCAAAAATTCTCGTGAAAACATTGCTTTCTTTATACTATATTCTATATAAAAATGCAATGGAATAACCATATTTGTCGTATAATTATTTAAAATAGCATCTGTTACCCTGCACCCCCCCCCCCTCCCCAAGCTTTGTTACATTGATTCCCACATGGGGACGTTCGTAACACAAAGCTGATGGCAGTATTACCTATAAAATATATTTGAAATAGATATATTTTACTCTAAATATGTAAATATAGTACAATCTTTTTATCAACTGTGATTTTTTTTTCCTTGTTGAGAAAGCAAATTACTTAAAAATCCTTTTCCTCAAGCTGTTTCAATTGTCTCCATTCCCGCCCACTTATAGGTCAAGGAATCCTAACCCTGATTTGAAGAAGGGAGTTTTCGCCATTTTTAAATAAACCAAATAAAATGAGAATAATTTTAATGCTTCAAATTCAATGTAATTTCAAGCAAGTAATTTCTGTGTGTTTGTGCGATAAAACTATAATTAATGATCCTTATGATTGAAAGAAAAAAAAAATTAAGTCCGAAGGGGAAATTATGTGCTGTCCACACCAGATTTTCCCTAAAAATATTCCATTTGTTCTAAATGTGTATCTCATTACTGCTTACCGCCATGCCAAATGATTCACACCTGCTCCTTGGAAATTAAAAACACTTCCTGACATATGCATACCCTTAAAAAATCAACTCTTTCCCACGATTAAAGGACGCTCATTTGCAATTAGAATCCCAATCCATCTGCATCGGAAATCTTGAAATAATTTCTGCAATTACTGCCATCGGTAAAGTAAAAAGCGTGTGCTTGCATGTTCGTCCACTGATATTTCCATTCCCACGGTGACCCTTTTTTTACGAGCGTAATGGCAACAGTTCCGAGACGGATGGCCATATTTTTTCCGATGCTCATATCGTAATGTCCCCGGACACGGCCTCCTAGCACCATCTTTCTCAGTAATTAGTCTAAAATAGATATAATCCGCACTAAACACGTTGTCCCTGAATGGACCCCCCGTACGTTGACCAATAAGCGGCCAGTTTGTCGCAAAAACTGTCTCATCAGTCTTGAGCGGGAAAACTAATGGCATCTCCGCCCCCTAGTGGGGTGGGGGCAGAGGATCTTGTGAGGTCCGAATGTCCACAGTGGAGAAAGTGCCGCAGTGGCAAATCGTTTTATGGTGCCCTTGTTGTTTGAATCGTTAGCTCCTAGGGGGATCTTCCTATTTTTTCGCTCACCCCAGCGGCCCACCCTCTTTTCAAAGAAAGCAGAAGGTGCGTGAGAACCAAACTTTCGCTGTCGTGTTTGGAACCCTGAGGCTGTCATGTGATGGAATATTTTCTATCTTGCGTCTCCACCCTCCTTGAATAAATTGACATGTCTCCATGCATGCCAGCGTTTTCTTTTGCTGCTGGTTAATCTTGTGTAGTTTTTTATGGGTAATTTGAAACGTAATTTGGTAAAAGACTTTTAGCAATACTGATTTAGCACTGCATTCAACGCAAATGCTTTTTACAATCTGTTTTATCCGCCCCTTGATGCCATAGTTGAAACATTGATGTAAAATGGAATGCCTTTTGTTTTTATTCTGCACTCATTGGGTGAAAGACTTTCACTATCATAGGCGCGTATTTCCGTAGATATATATATATATATAAATTACCAGCAATTTATATAAATATCCCTCTTATTTTGTAAATGGTATAGTTAAAGAATTTAGAATAGCTGGATTTTCTTGAATTTTATTAATATTGCTTTATATTTTAGCCTGACATCTCCCTTCTCTTGTTTTAATTTTATTTATACATCTATTTATATATCCACTTATACATTAGCCTTTCTTTTATTGCTCCTCTTGATGGTATATTATCTCTTGTGCATGTCTTTTCGTATTACTGTTATTTATTTCTTACGAATGGCAACAGTATATCTTATTCCTTTGTGAATGGCAACACTTGTCGCTTCTTTCTGTGTTCCTGTGCTTACTAGGTTAGTGTGCATTTTCAGTCAGTTTTTTGGTATCCATTTTCCCTTTATATTTTTCTTATTTATGTATGTCGTCCAAGTAGAAATAGTTTATAGATATAATCTATCTATTTCCTCAGAAACATACATTTTTGTGTTTGCTTCTACAAAAAACTTGGACATGATTAGATTTTTGTAGAGGTGAACAATTCATGATTTAGGCTTAGAGCCTCATCCACGTGTATAGCGTTTGTGCTTGATTTCGTTTGTTATTCTTTTTTCGATTCCATACCTTTGTATTTTGATATTTTTCATTGACTTGTTGATTCGATATTTATTTTATTTATTTTTTATTTTTTATTTTTTTCCATTTGTTTGAGAATTTGTTGATTTTTACTTTTGTTTTGTAAGCCTGTTAGATAGTTGAATTTTTGTGTTACAGCTTCTCACTTTTCTTTCATTGGATCTTCAAACCCCTTTTTATCCTATATATATATATAAACAAGCATTTTTGTGTTCATTTCGAAGGGATATATGGACCCAAAGAGAATTTTTTCGAAATGAACTTATCGTAAGCCTAAATCTCCTCCATGTGCAAGCTTTTTTGCTTGATTTTTTTGTTTTCTTATTTGCATTCCTCATTTTTGAAATTTGTTGATTGTCTTTGTCTTTATGACTTGCATTATGCTTTATTATTTCCTCTTTTTGTCTTAATTTCTTTTATTTCTTTGTATTTTGTAGAAAATTTTGGAATAGTGTATTATGAGTTACTACATACATTCTAACTTTGGATTTAATAATTTATATATATATATATATATATATATAAATAGTAAATCGAATGGAAGAAGTAACTCATAATACACTATCTTAACAATTTTTATGCCTACAGAATACAATGAAATAAAATGAAATTCAACAATAAAGCGGAAATTATAATACATATTACAGTTCAGAAAGCTAAAGATAATCAACAAATGTCAATAGAGAGGAATCGAAAAAAGGAATACCAAAATAAGCAAGCATTAAAGCTTGCACGTGGAAGAGCTCTAGGCTTAAGAATAGTTCATTTCGAAAAAATTCTTTATCAAGTCCTAATATTTTTAACGAAATGAACACAAAAATGCTTGTTTCTGAAACACAAGATAGATTTTATCTATAAACATGTGTTATTAGGACGGCAAGCATAAAGATTGAAAAAATAGAAAGGAAACTTAAATACCTTAAAATACACATCAAATGTACAATCGCGACGAGCAAAAAATGACTAGACCAATGTTGCCATTCGATAAAGAGTAAAGAAGTGATTTACTGTTGCCAAAGTGAGTAATAAAAACCGTACTGCGTAATGGCAATAAAATGTGATATGCTACAGTAAAAGCTGCAAAATAGAAAGATGAAAATATATTGTAATGTAAAAACAAGATAATGTAGAAGTAAGGCTAAAATAACATACTAAGGGGAGAATATTAAGAATTTTAGGCTAATCGAAATTTAACTATACCATTTACTAAATATGCTGGATATTCATATAATTTACTGGTAATTATGAGGTTATTTATGTGTAAATCATGAAATTTTTTATCTGATAATCTATAAATTCTAAAAAGTTGATTAAGTATAATATTTCTAAACAATTGAATCGAGTTGCAGGAATTAAAAGGTAATATTTTATTAATATTGAATTTAAAAAAATCTTTTTTATCATATAAATTAGTAACTATCCCATTAGTAGGTTCTATAATTGGGATTTAAATCCAAATAATCAACATTTTTACTAATAGTTTCATTAGATATTAATTCCAAATTATCCGGATAGAAATCTATATCTATGACATAATTATCAGTAAATACAAGACAAATCAGATCATCTACATATATGTAAATTTTATAATCTGTAGAATTAAAGAATTTTTCATAATGAATATATATATATATATATATATATCCCTCAATTCATTTCATTAAACTTTATATATTTTTTTCATTTTATTTTATTTTACTTTTTACTTCATTTTATTGATTTTATTGACCCTCTTGCGTTTTGATTTTTTCCCCTTTCCTTTATCTATAAATATTATCACATTGAAAATTCCGTACAAAGCACTTTAAAAAATAATGAACATTTTTATAAAAAAAGAGAAACACTTTTCGGTATTTTCTCGCGTTTGTGATGAACATTTTTTATAAAAGAGAATAATTTGTTGGCAATTTTTGTGTTTGTAATGAACAATTTTTTTTTTTTTAAAGAGGAATATCTTTTGGTAATTTTTTGTATTTGTATATTAAACATTCTCATAAAAGAAAAGTAATATTTTTGCTAAGTTTTCGGGTTTGATATAGACACTTACCATTCTTTTAGAAAACGTTGAACAATAATGAACAGTCTAAAAATATATGCCTTAAATTAAACAATAAAATATATGAAAATATCTGACTATTTTAGATTAAATGCCATGTGCACTTTGTCAGATACTGGAAAATAAAACTGGTCTAATATAGAACAAATTGCGCATAAAATTTATGTATAAAACATTGGGTTATAGTCTTGAACGTGTATTTTCATTTTCACCAACTAGAATTTACGTCGAATTCACAGTTCTCATAAATTTTAATGCTAAATTGCAAAATTATATTCCCGCCCGAATATGTACAGTTACTGGGCTAAGCTCCCCTCCCCAAGAGGGGATCTTAATCTCAGTCATAAAAATCTGATGTGGGCAGTACATTACTTTCCCTACAGATTCAAATCCATTTTTTCTTTATTTCTTTAAGAACTCATTAAATTGAGTTTAATTGCACAATATGACACCAAATTTGTATTTTTAATTCAATTTCTGCTTTTATTTGGTAATTGGACATTTTTCCAAATGCGGCATAAAAAAATGCGAAAAATCTCAAATATCTCGAGAACGGTTAGTCCTAGAGTAATAGAGTTATTCTTATTCTTTTCCTCGTCAAAAATTATGTATAAAATAAGCATTT
This sequence comes from Amaurobius ferox, assembly GCA_951213105.1. NCBI lineage: Eukaryota > Metazoa > Arthropoda > Arachnida > Araneae > Amaurobiidae > Amaurobius > Amaurobius ferox. The sequence continues at coordinate 14,169,619 of OX578155.1, read as the reverse complement.
AATTGATACATTTGAACATGCGCAGTCTTTTTTTAGATAGTGGCGAATTTTGTGGACCATTCCGTAAAAAAAGGTAGGTTGTTCTTTTCCGAATCGTACCAAAATCTAATCAGCTCCAGAGTATCCCACGTATGATTTATCCACCAAATTTTGTGAAATTTGGTCAATTTGTATTTCAGCTAGAGTGAATACATGAGATTTTTGAGAGACATTTCGCAAAACAAGGCGGGCTCTTTTTGTTCCTAATTGTACCAAAAACTAATCAGCACCAGGGTCTCACCCAAGGGTCTTACCTACTAAATTTTATGAAATTCGGTCCCTTAGTTTTTGAGTTAGAGTGGATACATACATTATACAGACAGAGACACACACAGACGTCACGCTAAAAATAGTTTTTTCGTATTCTAGAGGTCTCAAAACGTGTAGATCCGTCGAAAACTCGAGTTGCGAGTTTCGACATGATTCCAATACTTTCCCAATACATTATCACGTATTACAGGGAAAGTGAAAAATCTGATGTGGGCAGCACATGACTTTCCCTGCAGACTTATATCCACGTTCTCTTTATTTTAATTAAATTTAGTCACTTTTAATTCAATTTTCGTTCCCATTTGAAAAATGAACATATTTTCAAAGATGATGTAGAGAAAATACCAAAAAACTAAAATATCTCGATAACGGCTAGTCCTAGTGTAATGGGATTACTCTTATTCTTTTCTTCGTTAAAAATTGCGTATAAAACAAGCATTTAGTGAATATATTTGAGCATGCATAGTTTTTTATTTTAGATTTTAACGATTTTTGCGGGCCATTTTGAAAAAAAAAGACAGGTTATTTTTTTCCGAATCATACCAAAATCTAATCAGCACCAGAGTATCCCACAAGTAACTTATCTACCAAATTTTGTGAAATTTGGTCAATTAGTATTTCAGCTAGAGTGGATACATGAAATTTTTAAGGGCTATTTCACAAAAAAAGGCGGGTTCTGTTTTTACGAATCCTACCAAAAACTAATCAGCACCAGGGTCATATCCAAGTGATTTACCTACCAAATTTTATAAAATTCGGTTCATAAATTTTTGAGTTAGAATGGATACATACATTGCACAGACACACAGACAGACAGACACACAACGACACATACACAGACGTCACGCTAAAAATAGTTTTTTTCGTTTTCTAGAGGTCTCAAAACGTGTAGATCCGTCGAAAACTCGAGTTGGGATTTTCGACATGATTCCAATACTTTCCCTATACATTACCATGTATTGCAGGGAAAGTAAAAAATTAAATTTTTAGTAGCGATATGAAATTTTATCCAATATGTCATCTAAATTTTGCATGGGAAATTGGTTTTTGAGAATTTTTTTTATAAATTACTTCGTTTCCTCTTGTACTCAAACAAAATACTTTGGTTTAGCTGAATTTGTGATTATACCTGATGGCCAATTTCTTTACATATTTAATTTAAAAATATTTAATAGTTTTAAAAAGTAAATGAAAATTGTAGTATTTAGGGTACTTTTGCATTGTTACGAGATTCACTTTTGTACTTCTGTATAGAGTTAAAATCAACTGATGAAAAATTATAGAGTTAATACTATGCTTTAACTTATAGAAAATTTCTTAATTATTTAACAACATTAAGGCCAATTAATTCTTATATTAAAATTTATTTTAATTACTATATTAGCGAGGACCCATGAAAAATTACTAAAATTTTATTTACTGGAAGTTAATAAATGCAAAGGATTTGATTTTTTTTTCTATGAAAAAAATATCTTCATAAAGAATACTTTTAGTATAAATTTTATATAGTATTGTTACTTTCCCTGCAATACATGGTAATGTATAGGGGAAGTATTGGAATCAGGCCGAAAATTGCAGCCGAAAAGTTTTCGACGGATCACGCATTTCGAGACCACTAGAATACGAAAAAACTATTTTTAGCCTGACGTCTGTGTGTGTATGTCTGTCTGTGTGTCTGTCTGCAGATTTTGTATCCACTCTAACTAAAATACTAATTGACCGAATTTTATGCAATTTGGTAGGTAAATCGCTTGTGGGTGAATCTGATGCTCATTAGTTTTGGGTACAATTCGGAATAAAAAAGCCTGTCTTTTTTTTGCGAAATGGCCCACAAAAACCTGTATCCACTCTAGCTGAAAGACTAATGAACCGAATTTCACAAAATTCGGTAGATAAGTCTTCTGTGAGTTACCCTGATGATGAGTAGATTTTGGTACGATTCGAAAAAAAATAACCTGCATTTTTTTGCAAAATGACCCTCAAAAATCCTCAAAATCTAAAATAAAAAACTACGTATACTCAAATACATCCATTAAATGCTTGTTTTATACGTAATTTTTAACGATGAAAGGATTAAGACCAACCGCATCGCACTAGGACTAGCCGTTCACGAGATATTGTAGTTTTTCGCATATTCTCTACGCCACCTTTGAAAATAAGTCCAATCACCAAATGAGAACGAAAATTGAATTAAAAGTGAATAAAATTTAATTAAAATAAAGATAACGTGGATATAAGTCTGCAGGGAAAGTCATGTGCTGCCCACATTTGATTTTTTATCTTAGTAGACTCCAAATTATCACAAATGGTTTTTGATATTCTCTTCCGATGGGAGAATAATGGGGGAAGCGTCGGTTATGCTTACAGAAAATCGTCGGTGAACATATGAAATTTTTACTCTAGTTTACGATTTAATTAATCCGCTGAAAGTTATAGAATAAAACAAAAAATATGAGGTATAAAGTGTTATTATTGCAAAAAGGTATTTTAAAATAACGTAATTTCTTACTTTACTAAAAGCGAATAACGTGAACAAACCCAAATCGTTTAACACGTGCATATGCCATTTGACAAACGAAAATAACGTGAACAAATTACTCACACTCGAAATTATGTGGTTTGACTGGTTCATAGTAGCCGTATGGATTTTCACAATCAACTATTAGCTTACAAATAGAGCTATACAATTAATTATTCGCCAATAACAAGTAAAATTGGTGTTGTTGTTTCTAATGAGCTCCTGTTTCGTACAGCCGACACAGGACCAGTGACGCAGGAAGCAGGAAAGAACGAAGAAAGCCACACAAGACAAGAGAACAAAGTTTATTACAAACAAGCATCACTGACGAAGGTCGCAGGGGGTGCAGCTTCACATTTAAACGAGGACCCAGAAGGCGGAAGACTGACTTGCCTCAATAAACATCCATGCCTTACTCGGGATTCGAACCCGAGCCCATCAGACAGCAGAAGAAGACGCTATCCACTTCACCGCCTGGGCGGCACAAATAAAATAATTTACACGAATTGAAATATATAATAATAATTACTAGAACTTACGGGTACTAATGATAATAGACTTTGTAGTTCATAAACTTTGACACAATAGTGGTTCCCGTCCTTCCGAGAGGTTGGTGGTAGGGGAAGGAGGGTACGGTCCCTGTGGATGCCTCCCCCACTGGGTTCCGGTCTAAATTGGGTGGCACTTCCCGGCCGTCCATACAGTTACCTTACACCTTTCTGGTAGGTCGGACGGTCTGGGTCTCAACAACATCAACAACAATAGTGGTTCCCAATAACAAAATGTACCGTATTTAGTTATAATTCACGAAAAAAAAAATTTCTAATATAGAGCAATTTATTTTAAGACCAAAATTTAATATTTTAGTGCATTTCTCTCCGCCCCTCTTACAAAAAAAAAAAATTCCAACTGAGATACTTCAGAACTGTTGAGCCCCCCCCCCCCCCCCCCCATTTCTTGAATTTCACTCCAACAGCTCTTGAATTTCGTGCCTAACTGCTACCCTGAAGTAAATTATCTAAAGTATCTAAAATATCTAAAATATATAAAGTTTTTTTTTTCTTCTATCAGTAACACTTGATACAAGATCATTGGCTATAGTGTGGAAGGCCCAAGCCGCCGGCCTCATCCGAAGATATGAGCAGTTATTTAGGCGGCCTAGAGGGAAAACCAGCCGAAACCGGCTTCCATGATCAGCAATCGCTACTGGTCTGCATTTATTGAAAATTAGAAGCAATTACACTTGAAGATATATGTCCAGAAACAGATATTTTTACATCTAGACATATTAGAATTATATTCATTCAATTTGTAGGCTTGGGAGATTTAATTAAAAATTTGAATTATAACTATATTCTTATTTTAATAAAGCGGGGTGGGATGGGGGGGAAAGGAGTTTCAGAAAATTATGTAATAACATCTGAAAGGAATTTGGAAAAATAAACTAAAATGACAGTTTAAAGAACAAATGGAAGGAGAAATTTTGAAAATATATACAAAAAAGAGAAAGTTTTGAAAAGTAAATTTGAAAATATATACCAAAAGAAAAAATTTTTTTTTTGAAAAACAAAAAAGAAAATTTTTTAAATAATGGAAACAAGAGGAGAATAAGAATATGTTACATTATGGTATTACAGAATTATGAAATTACAGAATTATATAATTAGCATATAAATCACAAAACAAAATAAAATGGAACAGCGCGCAGGTTCCACTGACCAAAATAGAAATTGAAAGCAGATATACTCATAAAATAATTAAGTCATTTTATTTGATATTTCCCTGACAATGAGAATGCAGTTCTTAATTTTGTAGATAGTTTTTTTATTCACTATAGTGTGTAATAACACACAACACAAACGCCACAAGAGTAGTTAAAGTAACCCACCGTTACAACTATATTCCAACTATATTAAACATCGTTTACTGCAAAATTAGAAAATGCTATCCATAAACGTATGGAAACTCCCATCATGATCTTCGCAGTAGGTCTACTCTTTACGACCCATAAAATTACGACACCATTCTGAACGACAGTATCTCTGTGACGATTTCACTTTCCCATGGTCAACTTGGATGCCTCGGGCTGTGATTAGGCGGGCTTTTTACTCAATGATTAGGTATTGAACATCTAATGACCTAACCTTAGGAAGTGAAAAGACGGGCTATTAAAGCTGCTTTTCATCTATTGTTATGGGTCTTCTTATGGAATCCCCCTCCCCCCAAAAAAGTGACTGCCGGAGGAGGTTTCCCACGTCCTAGGAGGCCTAGACGACCCCAGTCCAGTCTTGACGGCTTCCAATGAATAGGCTGCGGTGGCTTTTAGAAACGGTTTTATAGTTCCGACTTAGAGGGTATTCTATATCCTTTTGTTTAGCGAATGACTAAATGTGAATTGTCATTACAGTAGCCCCTAGTAATATCGCGCTTCTTTCAGGGTTGTAGACAGACATAAATTCCGAAACAGGAACTGGTATGAAATAAAGGGGGGAGGGGGAACTTTAGGCAGAGCTAGGAATTTTGTTTGGGGGTGCTGAAGTTCCTTTAGGGGTGTTAATGTTAAGCCTCCTTATCTCTTATAATTTCATTTTTAAGATATAAGGCCAATATAAATGTAAATCATCCTTGGGGGGGGGGGGGGGGGGGGTGCTATCATCCCATTAGAGACTGACGTTGCGTTTTCGCAACATTAATTTAAATATTTGTAAATTATTTTCTAAGTAGTGTTTTAAAATATTTTTTTGTGTATGTTGTAGAAAAAGCTTCAGTGTTTTTGGAAAAAAATAGATTTTTGTTTCAGTTTGTAAATTTTTAGAGAAATTAATAACTGTATTGAGTCTTTTTTGCAAAATTTTATTTGTTAACTTTGAGTTGCTCTCACATATGGCAGCACAGGTCCTGTTAAATTATGAAGCAATTCTTGTTTTCTACAGACGTTAGTTTACGAAATGGCGTTGAATGGTAAGGACATTTTTTTGTTTTTATTATTGTAGATAACAGTTATTTGGAATGTTGCGAAAACGCAACGTCAGTCCTTAACAGTATATGAATGATCATAAACTGATATTTTATTTGCAATTGGATTTCCTTTTCAGATAAGTCTATATCTCGAAAATAACAATTTCTAATGTTGAATGAAGCCATGGACTAACTGCAAAAATTAGATGATGATGGTTCAGAATTTTCATCAGATGAAGATTGTGAAGATAAAACTGATTTAGTTATAATCCCACCGGACCTCGACGTTTTGATAGATGAAGAATGCATTGATGACGACATATACGAAGATAAATTGCCAATACCGAAAGACATAACAGTTGAGGATGAAATTTCTTCATCTAAAAAACATAATAAGACATCCAACTTATCTAAGAAAAAGAAAGGAGAAATTTCTTGGTCAAAGTATTCGCCCATATATGCGATGGTGCCTGATGGCAAGGAATCTGCAGAAAATGCAAGAAAAGATATAATTATGGAAAAAATGCACAATCTCGAGCTCATGAATGTATTTTAAAGAATCTCTTGGAGCATATTTCTCAAGAATCTGAAATATATGCACATCAGAATACCATTCAAAATTTTTCTCTTTCTGTTCCAATGTTGACGTGCTTTATAGACTTTCTCCTTTGCACTGGATATGTATGTCTTCCTCAAGAAAAAGTACACTGGTCAATTGCTGACAATGCCAGTTGTCCATTAGTACGTGCAACAATGTCGCGTGCGATATATACTAGTATAAAGCAGAATTTCCACATGGCAGATAATAGTGCTTTGGATAAAACCGATAAATTGGTAAAGGTTCGGCCATATATAAATATCTTAAATGCCAATTTATGAAATATGGTGTTTTTTCAACACATCTTTACATCGATGAAAAATGATACCATGGTCGACATTTTTGTAAAATGTTTATGAAGGGAAAGCCCGTTCATTTCGGGTATAAAGTTTGGTGCTTATGTTCATCAGAAAATGCCCCATAATACCGGTGCCCCATAATACCGGTGAATAAAATGAAAAATGAAAAACGTGGAACATTTGAATCTGCCTTTGATAAGAAACACAACATTGCAGTAGTTCGTTGGAATAATAATGCTGTTATCTCAATGGCTACTAACTGGGATACAATTGAACCACCAGCAATGGCCAAAAGGTACTCAAGAAAAGAAAAAAAATCTATATCCATAAAGCAACCCAAACTCATCGGAAATTACAACAAATATATGGGTGACGTGGACCTACTTGATAATTTTATAGCTATGTATAGAGTGCAAATAAAGGACAAGAAATGATATGGTGGCTGATTTTCACAAACTTTATTGACGTCGCTAAAGCAAATTCATGGAAACTCTATAACATTGCTATAGAGCCAAAACTTTATCTTTTAGATTTTCAACGAAGTGTTGCTTTGTCATTACTAAAAACAAAAGATGTATATATATATATATAGATGTATATATATATAATAGTTTGAAAATCCAATGATAGAATAGAGAAAAGTTGCAACTCAAAAAACCCTAACTTTAACATATGCCTACATAATAAAAATAATTTCGTAAAAAGACGTAAAATAATTTTTACGAAATGGCCCGCAAAAATCTGAAAAAAAAAAAAGACTACGTATGCTGAAATGTATCAATTAAATTCTTGTTTTATACTCAATTTTTGACGAGGAAAGGAATATAACACACTGCATTACACTTTAAGACTAATCGTTCTCAAGATATTTGAGATTTCTTGCATTTTTGTTACGCCGCTATCGAAAAAATGTCCTATTACCAAATAAAAACAAAAATTGAACTAAAAATGCATATTTAGTGTTATTTGGTGCAATTAAACTCAATCTGATGAATTATTAAAGAAATAAAGAAAATATGAATTTACGTCTGCAGAGAAAGTGATGTGCTGCCCAGCCCACATCAGCTTTTTCTATCGGGTATGGTCGTGATTACTTTATTACAGATATAAATAGACCTACCGTATATATTCATGGCCTTTTCTTTACAAAAGACATTCCTAGAAATTCTGTTTATAAATCTATATAAATATATCTATCAGTCTTAACATAAAGCAAAGGCCTGGTACCGAAATTTATTTACTCCCCCATCCCCTTCCCTACCCCACAAAACAAGTTTAAAAATGATAGAATAGTAATTATTTATACGTTGTCTCTTTCTGTGCATATAAAATATGAATAAAATAATAACATTAAACAAAGAACATTTTGCACAGGTAGATAAACCCCCTATATTGTGCACTATATAAAATGCAAAAAATTATTAAAGAAAACCTGGCATTTCTTGCTGGATGCTTTAAACCCACCTAGGACAGATACCTGCTTTTTTTTTTTTTTTTCTTCAAATAATTGTACTTCTCGTATTCAGCGTAATTTGTTAGATTTATACATGGTGATTAGAAAAGGACGGGCCAAACTTTACGAGGAGGGGATAATACACACCAAACCAAACATTTTACGTCATAGTTTACCGGATCGGAAATGAAATATAAAGGCGTTACAAGGCGCTTACTCGGTGTTTCTTTCAGGCATACCTCCGGGGGGCTTCGTGCCCCCCGGAGGTTAACATTTATGTTAACTAGATTAACATTTTATGTTAACCCAGTTTGTATTTATGTGAAACAGCATTAAGATATATTTATATGGGGTAATTAGAAAACTTGCCCCCTCTAAAATATCACCCCCCCCCCTCGACCAAAAAGGCCTGACAGAAACACTACGCTTATTCGTTGGGAAGTGGTCGCTCCGCAAACTTAAAAGCGTCATTCTGGTTGTTATTTTCTAGTTGAAAAAGAAAACCACGTATACAAATTTCATCTGGAGAAGAAGAACCTTTATGCAAATTTTCGTAACACCGAATGTACAGCCTTATCAGTTTGCAGCATTTATTCGCAGCTCCAACGTTTGATTGGCCGATCGCCCGATCTGCCGTCTCTTCATTTCTTTTTGTGGGGATATCTCAAGGGTCTCGTCTATGACACTCCCCTTGAATCAGAAAAGGAACTTGTCTCCAGAATTTCGGCCACTGCTGCCGAAGTGCGCGATATGACTGGTCTGTTCCAGAGGGTTCGCCAATTCCTCCATCGCTGCTGTAAGACGTGCATTTAGGTTGGTGGTAGCTCTTTTGAGCCATTACTGTAATTATTGTTTATTAAATGTCATTTTATAACTGACTTCCAAGTCATTCTTGTGTTTTCGCCCCACCTCATCGGTTTCACCATTCAGCGCCCACTTGCGCCTTTCCGTTTCATTTCCGACCCGGTAAACTATGACGAAAAATGCTTGGTTTGGTGTATACTACCACCTCGTAAAGTCTGGTCCATTTTTTTTTTTTAATCACCCTGTATATCATAATTTCCTGATGTGAATTCCTAATCAGAATAAATCCTTGGATCTCAAACTGTCTAAATTTGAAAAAAGAAAAAAAAAATGATCGATCAAGCATAAGCATTAATTATGAAACACTTTCCAACTGAAATGCTATTTTATTTAAACAGCTCTAAAATGTAATACATTCAAAGGTGAGATTTTTACTTTCCTTATATACAATAATGTATAAGGAAAGTATTGAGACGGGGTCGAAAATTCGAATTCGAGTTTTCAACGGGAGAGCACGTTTCAAGCATCCCTGATCACGAATCGAACATTTTTGAAGTGATGTCTGTGTGTGTGTGTTTGTGTCAGTGATGTGGAGACGATAACTGACGGACGAATGAACCGATTCGAACGAAATCTGGTACACAAATTACAATCTATAAACACTGGAAGCTAATTGTTTTTATACGCAATCGAATGTTCAGAACCCCCCTAAATCTTCGAGTGAAATTCTGAAAAAATCGTCAAAAAATCAAAACCTCTAATACAGTCATGAAAATAGACATTTTTTATGTAATTTTTCATTAGAAAACGATTGACATAAATTTTAGAACGCTAACATGAACCGTTCTGGAGATATTGCACATTTTTTCAAAAAAATTATCAAAAAGTCATATAAAATAAAAAAAAATATTTCCTATTGAGAAACATGCTCACTTTTCATATGTAATACCATGCGATAAATTTGGTGACATCATTCTCGTGGATCTAGCTCGATCCATTCACAAAAAAAGATACTTTGAGTAATACTTTTGTATTTGAACGCCAATAGTCATTTATCTGCTGTAAGAATAACTTATTTCTTCGTCCATAACGCTTGGCGAGATTTTGGCGAAGAATTTGGTGGAATGTCGCCAACTTGGCGACTTTTTAAATGTTGCTAAATTAACGAAAAACTCGCCAAATGGATAAAATGACACTAAATCAACGAAAATGACGACTCATTGACGAAAATTCAATATCTTGGAAAGAATATAAATATCTACTACAGTGACCGCCGCTTATAAGAAACACGTTCGTTTCGCTCGTTTTGTTTCTTATAAGCAGTTGTTTCTTAAATCCGGAAATTTTTTAAATATCGTTCTTCCATTGTAAATACTAACTATTGAACACAGTTTTACAGAATTTAAAAGATAAATGTATATAAGTAAAATATTAGTACGTACATAATACATTTGTAAATTAAGTTTTGCATTCAAAAATATTTCTCATTTTACAAATTAAGCCTTACAACTTAAATTATTATCTATATGCATATAGTATGCAGTTAAATAAGAATAAAAAGTAAAACTCATAGGTCGTTCATTTATGTATAAGAGCATAGTACATTTTCATACATACCGTAATCTATTACTGAAGAATAGCAAAAAACTTATCCAGTATTGTTTGTGCTAACGAGTCTGTGATTAGTTTACATACATCCATTTCTAAATCATAAAACAGTCCATAAACTTTTTCTGATGCCCCTCTGTGTTCAAGAGTTTTTCTAATTATAGTTAGGGCTTCTCGCGACTGTTTGGCTGTAGGAAAATTTTCTTCTTGTGGAACGTCGTCTTCATTTTCTTCTTCATTGCAAACATTCTGAATTTCCGCACTATGTCATCATCATTGTTTTCTTCAGATGTTTGTAAATTTTCGTCGATGTGAATCCATTCTTCGAAAGGTGCTTTAAATTCTTCTTCATCTTCTGCTGGTATGGCAACATTATTTTTCAAAAATCCTGCTTTACGGAAGCAATTAAAAATACATATGTCAGAAACTTTTTTCCATGCGCCTGCGATCATATGGATAGCATCAAGCAAGGTTGTTTTCTTGCTTATTGACTACACGGAGGTGGAGAATCATACTTTTAAAGTAAACTTTGCTTTTCAAGCAAAGTAAGGGTTTGCGACATGCTTCACTAGCAAAACATAAAATGACTAACTAAAGCTGTACGAATCTTATTTGAGTGCATAAGCAAAGATGCCTTTCCTTATCAGTACGTTTCCTTAACTGCCAAAAGATTAAAGCTCGTTTCTTACTGGTTTGGGGTTGTACTCCCCAAGTCTTTCTGCGGAGAAATCCTCTGTCATCCTTTGTTACATAGCAAACTCCCACCCCCTCCCCGTACGCCCAGAGACAAGAGATAACAACTCGTCCTTCAGTTAACCTTAAACAAATCGATTTTTTTTTTTTTACACCAGCGTCGCAAGGAAATCAACAAATTTTCTGTAGAAAACTGTTTCTTATAAGCGGAATCGTGTTTCTTATAAGCGACACAATTTTAATGTTAAAACGAAGTTTGTATTTGTTTCTGTCGTTTTGAGTCTTATAAACGGCTGTTTCTTATAACCACTGAATCTTATAACCGGCGGTCACTGTATAAAAATAATGTTTTTTTTTTTTAATGTATTTGAAAAAATTTCAGCAATTCTTATGTAACTCACCTTACAGTAGCTTGATTTGTTTGTATTTTGCATAAGTTAAAATTGACTTCTTTGTAGAAATAATTAAGGTTTAGGGATCATTTGAAATAAAAAATATTGTAATTGCGTTGGCACAGAATTTAGATACACTGAGAATGCGCAAAAATACAGCGGTTTTAGGACGGATGCAACACTAAATATAAATTTAAAAGCTCCTTAAATATCGCGATTTTACACACTGAAAAAAATGGATGCCATACTTTATTTTGCAATGAGTCACGTGATCTCATCATATACCATGGGTGTAATTATTATTTCAATTTTTACTTAAAAATCTAACTGGCAAATTTTGCTGAAAATTTTTTTCTATATTTTATGTGACAATTTGAATATTTCCCAAAATTTTTGAAGCAATTTGTAAATTTTAACTTCCTTAAAAGATGTTTGAAAAATTAGGTCCCTATTTCTTTTTTACAACCCGGGTTTAATCCAATACTAATTGGCTGATATTATTCATTTTTATTCTCATATATCCCACAGACCGTCTGAACAGCATACTAAAATTTCTTTTCGATTAAGTAATTTTTACGGTATCGTGCGACCGGACAGACAGACGGACAGACAGACCTCAAAACAAGTTCATGAGGTAACTTTATTTGAAGGTCAATGGTTTTTACAACAGTAACATATTTTCTCTTTATCTCAGGGGCTTGCTTGGCATAGATTCTATGAAATCCAAGAGGAACATGCTGTGTATGGTGTTTATCAGAAAATTGATTATAGTTCCCTTTTAAATATTGTGGATTTTCATACTAGCAAGCCTTGTTTAAGGTCCCATACGTTATTTCGCATTCATAACAATGTTAATCGCAATTTTTAAAGAAACTGCTCTGTTTTTTAATTTTACACTTTATGTCATTTATGTTTTGATAATATTGACCTGTGTTCCTATGGCTGAAAAGAATTTTAAAAATGTTTGTTTGAGAATTTTTCTGTGATTTATGAATTTTCTCTCTCTATCTAACACTGTACAACACAGTATAAAAGTGTTTATGACATTATTCATTCTATCTGTCTGTCCGTTCGCACGCTAACTGCCGTAAAAATGACTTTATCAAAATGAAATTTTAGTATGTTGTTGAGAAGTGCTGTGGGACATATGGGAATATAAATGAATAATATCACCCAATTAGTTTTGGATTGAACCCGGATTGAAAAAATGAAATACAAACCCTATGGAACCTAATTTTTCAAACATTTTTCAAACGAAGTTAAAATTCACAAATTGCTTCGAAAATTTTAGGAAATATTTAAATTATCCCATAAAAAATACAAACAAAATTTCAGCGAAATATGTTCGGAAGTTTTTTAAATTAAAATTAAAATTATAATTACACCCATATAATATCAGGTGACCCATTTCAAAATAAAATATGGCATCCATCTTTTTTTCCCAGTGTAAAAATCGTGATTTTTAAAGTTCTTTTAAATTTATATTTAGTGTTACATCCGTTCTAAAACCGCTTTACTTTTGATTATTTTCTGTGTATCTATATTCTGCTCCAACGCAATTACAATATATTTGAGCTTAAATGATCATCAAACTTTGATTATTTCTACAACGAAGCCTAATTTTATTAGATGCAGAATATAAACAAGTGATTGTAAGATGAGTTGTATAAGAATTGCTGAATTATTTTCAACCCAAATTATTCAACTCTGAAGTATGGATTAAAAGTGTATGAATGAAATAAATATTCACTCCTTTTGCATAGAAAGTCAGACGATTTATATTTCGATGGTCATTTGAATAAAGTTCATTTTTTTTTTTTCAATAAAGTTTTGAGTTTTCAAGTAAAATAAATTATTGTAGTAATTCTGTGATAATTGAAAAAATATCACCGCTGAATGTATCCATTTTTACTTTCCCTGCAATACATGGTAATGTATAGGGAAAGTATTGGAATCATACCGAAAATCACAACTCGAGTTTTCGACGGATCTACACGTTTCGAGACCTCTAGAATACGAAAAAACCATTTTTAGCGTGACGTCTGTGCGTGTGTCTGTCTGTCTGTCTGTGTGTCTGTCTGTCTGTCTGTCTGTCTGTGTGTCTGTCTGTCTGTCTGTCTGTGTGTCTGTCTGTCTGTGCAGATTTTGTATCCACTGTAACTAAAAAACTAATGGACCGAATTTCACAAAATTTGGTAGGTAAGTCACTTGTGGGCGGGGCTGGTGCTGATTAGTTTTGGGTACGATTCGGAATAAAAGAACCCGCATTTTTTTGCGAAATGGCCCGCAAAAGCTTGTATCCACTCTAGCTGAAAAACTAATGGACCGAATTTCACAAAATTCGGTAGATAAGTCACGTATAGGTCACTCTGGTGCTGATTAGATTTTGGTACGATTCGGAAAAAAATAACCTGCCTTTTTTTGCAAAACGGCCCGCAAAAATCTTCAAAATCTAAACTAAAGAACTAGGTATACTCAGATATATCCATAAAATGCCCGTTTAATACGTAATGTTTAACGACGAAAAGAATAAGACCAACCCCATTACACTAGGACTAGCCGTTCTCGAGATATTTTAGTTTTTCGTACTTTCCCTACGCCACCTTTGAAAATAAGCCCGGTTACCGAATGAGAACGAAAATTGAATAAAAGTGAAATAAATGTAATTAAAATAAAGAGAACGTGGATATAAGTCTGCAGGGAAAGTCATGTGCTGCCCACATCAGATTTTTACTTTCCTTGCAATACATGGTAATGTATAGGGAAAGTATTGGAATCATGTCGAAAATCGCAACTCGAGTTTTCGACGGATCTACACGTTTCGAGACCTCTAGAATACGAAAAAACCATTTTTAGCGTGACGTCTGTGTGTGTGTCTGTCTGTCTGTGCAGATTTTGTATCCACTCTAACTAAAAAAGTAATTGACCGAATTTCATAAAATTTGGTAGGTAAGTCACTTGTGGGCGAATCTGGTGCTGATTAGTTTTGGGTACGATTCGGGATAAAAGAACCCGCCTTTTTTTGCGAAATGGCCCTCAAAAGCTTGTATCCACTCTAGCTAAAAAACTAATTGACCGAATTAAACAAAATTTGGTTGGTAAGTCACTTGTAGGATATCCTGGTGCTGATTAGATTTTGGTATGATTCGATAAAAAATAACCTGCCTTTTTTTGCAAAATGGCCCGCAAAAATCGCCAAAATCTAAAATAAAAATCTACGTATGCTCAAATATATCCATGAAATGCTTGTTTAATACGTAATTTGTAACAAAGAAAAGAATAAGACCAACCCCATTACACTAGGACTAACCGTTCTCGAGATATTTTAGTTCTTTCGTATTTTCTCTACGTCACCTTTGAAAAGAAGTCCTGTTATCAAATGAGAACGAAATTGAATTAAAAGTGAATTAAATGTAATTAAAATAAAGAGCACTTGAATATAAGTCTGCAGGGAAAGTCATGTGTTGCCACATCAGATTTTTAGAGATGTTTAACTAAAATTGAAATCCAGTTGGAAAGTGTTTCATAATCAATGCTTTATACATGATTGATCTTTCTTGTTCTTTTTTAAATGTGATAATTGTAATTCGACTTGTTCCGTTTTGTATCATTGCGAAATAAATACATAAAAAAAATAAATATCTACTTGAGGAGTCCGTGATTGTTATCTAGGTCCTGGAAAATTTTGACTCACTGAAATTTTTACATTTTTACTTTCCTTATATACATAATGTATAAGGAAAGTATTGTGACGGGGTCGAAAATTCGAATTCGAGTTTTCGACGGGAGAGCAAGTTTCAAGCATCCCTGATCACGAATCAAACATTTTTGAAGTGATGTCTGTGTGTGTGCGAAAGTATGTGTGTGTCAGCGAGTCTGTGGAGACGATAACTGACGAACGAATGGATCGATTCGAACGAAATTTGGCGGAATGTCGTCAACTTGGCGACTTTTTTAAATGTTGCTAAATTAACGTAAATCTCGCCAAATGGATAAAAATGACGACTAATTGTCGAAAATTCAATATCTTGGAAAGAATATAAGTATCTACTATAAGAAAAACTTATTTCTTTTACTGTAAAAGTAGTAAATTCATTACATTATATAAGGAAAGTCATGTGTTGCCCACATCAGATTTTTTACATTTGTAAAACCATCATAATATGAATACAAGTATTTTTAAACTTTTTATTATAAACAGGAATTATATAGGGTTATAAGAAACTAAACAAAATTTAATTTTGTAAATGTTAGTTACTGTGCTATATACTAAAAGTATAGTACATTACTCACGTCAGCTATCTATACGTTTACATTTTTATTATATTTATCTGTTTTCATTTACTTACTAAATAATACAAATAAATCAGTACACAACTTTTGGTGTCCCCTTTTCCCCCTCGTATTGCGCAGAAAATAAAATAAATTAAGTTCTTGAAAATTATGCTGTCAAAATATAATTTAACGACCACATATAGAGCTCCTAAATGAAAATAGAATTTGTGAAACTCTTGTTAAGTTTTTAATAATACTTTCCAAAATTTACTATAGATGGCAGCACCATAGAAGGATCTTTCAGTGATTGGAATTGAGGAAATAGAGCATGGGTTTTGAAATATCCAGGAGTGAAAATTTTGATACGTAAAACATTTTTAAACTTTCATTTTTGATTTTAAAATTTAGTTTCATGAAGTTTATTGCTCCTATAAGCTAAATAAATAATCAATTTTCTTAATTTATACTTTTCTACCCCACTAATATCCGTACAAAATGTAATAGGTGTTTAATGTTTTTTTTTTATCATCTACGAAGCCCAACCAAGGCTAAACTCCCTTTATACTATTATAAAAGGATTCTAAGTTCTTTTTTATGATGATGCCATCTGCTCATTAAAATAACTTGCATGACTTCGTTTGTAAAACACTAGGCAAGACTGACAGGCAAAGGATCCGTAAGGATAAGCGTCAGTAAATCTTCTGCCTTATCAGCGCTTTGTATTAAATACAGTCAGAGATCATATATAATAATGCCACAATCACGGAAAGATAATTTCTCATTCAATAAATTTGATAACGGGAACTAAATATACATCACTGAGAACTGCAGCTTTGTCTTTAAGTTCTTTTATCTTCAAGTCCAAGTTCAATTATCTTCCCATGATTGGGCATTGTTATATATAATCTGGTGTTGTATTTAATATCCTATTAGAAGGAATAGACATTTAAAAATGTTCATTAAAAAATAAAAATATTCGGTATGAATTAAATTACGACAACAGATAGCAGCACCAAAAATAGTTTGGATTAAAATAAAACATATATTCTACATTTTATATTTTAGAAATTATTTCACAACTGTTTGAGCAGAATGTCGGCGAAAAAAGTGATCTGCGAAAATACTATAAAACAGCACTTAAGGGTGAGCGTCAGTAAATCTTCTGCCCTATCCATGCTTTGTTAACTTTCGCAGCACACGTTTTTCGTCGAAATTCTGCTCAAACAGTTGTGAAATATTTTCTGATAGATAAAATGCAATGCTTAGATTATATTAAAACTAATAAAACATAGAATGTATATTTTATGTTAATTCAAAATATTTTTGGTGCTGCCATCTGTTGTCGTAATTTAACTCATACCGACTATTTTTAATTTTTAATAAATATTTTTAAATGTCTATTCCTTCTAATACGCTATTAAATACAACAACAGATCATATATAATATTGCCACAATCACGGAAAGGTAATTTCTCATTCTATAAACTTGATAAGGGGATCTGAATGTACATCACTGAAGACTGCAGTTGTCTTCAAGTTCCTTTGTCTTCAAGTCCAAGTTCAATTACGTTTTCGTGATTGTGGCATTATTATATATGATCTGTTGTTGTATTTAATAGCGTATTAGAAGGAAAAAACATTTTAAAATGTTCATTAAAAAATAAAAATAGTCGGTATGAATTAAATTACGACAACAGATGGCAGCAATAAAAATATTTTGAATTAAAATAAAAAATATATTCTATGCTTTATTGGGTATTACATTTAGTTTTAATATAATATAAGCATTGCATTTTATCTTTCAGAAAATATTTCGCAACTGTTTGAGCAGAATTTTGGCGAAAAATGTGTGCCGCGAAAGTTAACAAAGCGCGAAAGTTAACAAAGCGCGGATAGAGCAGAAGATTTACTGACGCTCACTCTTAAATGCTTCTAATTTCACAAAACAATGTATACTATTCTCGAAACATTGATGAATATCACAGTTCTTGTATCACATCAACTGCCCTCCAACTGAGTGATAACTCAGTTGGTATATTCTTTAAGTATATGGTATAGGTATTAGGTATATGGAATGGCTTTTTTTTATATATGGACTTTTATATACTCTCTCTGTAGAAACTTCTAGAAATATCTCATATCTCGTAAATATTCGTTATTTTGAGGTGCTTCCCAAACCTTCGGAATGTCGTCAAATTGGTGATAAATCGCCAAATCTGTCAACTCTTCTTTGAATGGCATATGGAAACCCTATATTCACATCATGGGAAAAGAATGTCTGTACGGGTGTTTTCTTCGTTTGATTTTCAAAAGAGACTTCAGTGAGGAGTAGGAAAAAAAAAAAAGCGTCCTGAGCATTTTACTCATTCGCAGCAATATTTACTGTTATGTAACATTTTTGTAATAACAAATTTTATACCAGATGGCAATACATTTAATATCTCATTTTATATTTGGGACTCCAAAAAGTGTGAACTTTTCTTTTAATTTCTCTAAACTCGCTAAAAATTTTCAGCAAAATTTTCATGATGAATCAAACTGAGCCATATTTCAATTAACTTCAGAAAATTCTTATTTTATTTATTTATTTATTATTATCTATATATACTAATTGCCAAGTGTCCGTTTGTCTGTCACGCTTTTTTTAGGCACTTCCCGAATAGATAGAGACTTGCAATTTGGTACACGGCTCGGGCATTCGATAAAACCCCCATGAAAAATCGAATTTTTCGAAAACGTTCTCCAGAGGGGGTGCTGCAGACCAAAACGTTCGAAAAGTGAAATGATAGGAAAGCATGCTTTGCCATAAGATAGAGACTGCAAATTTGGTGTATGGGTAAATCGTTTGAAAGGATGAAAGTGTGCAATTTCAGGTTTCCAATATTTTCTACTTAAGGGGGTGCCACACACCAAAATGTTCGATTTACCGAATAAATGAGAAAAAAGCTCCTTTAAAAATTTGATAGAGTGATAGAAGCTTGAAATTTGGTATATGGGCTAATCATTTGACGAAAACACCCAAGACGAATATAGTTTTTCAAAAATGTTCGTTTAAGGGGGTGCTCCAGAGTAAAAATTTCGAAAAGTGAATTGATAAAAAACCATGCTTCAGAAAGAGATAGAGATATCAAATTTGGTGTAAGGGTAGATAATTTGAAAGGAAGAAAGTGTACAATTTTAGTTTACCAATATTTTCTACTTTAGGGAGTGCCGCACACCAAAATGTTCAATTTTCGGAATAAAGGAGAAACGCCCCTTTTTAAACGTGATAAAGGCTTGATATTTGGTATATGGGCGAATCAGCTGATAGAAATCACAAAAAGAATAGAGTTTTTAAACAAAACATGTTTTGTTAAAATGGGGAGGAGTCTGATTAAAAATATTAATATCAGTGCAATAGGAATTAAGGAGATAAACATACGTATTTACAGATAAAAAATCCATTAATGTAATTGTATTTAACAGTTGTATTCTGCAATAACGTTTTTACTTTCCCTGCAATACATAGTAATGTATAGGGAAAGTACTGGAATTGTGTCAAAAATTGCATCTAGACATTTTGACGAATCTATACGTTTTGGAACTTCTAGAATACAAAAAATCTATTTTTAGCAAGACATCTGTATGTGTGTCCATCTATGTAATGTATGTATCCACTCTAATTCAAAAACTAATGGACCAAATTTCATAAAACTTTATAGGTGTGTCATATGTGTGGACCCAGTGCTGATTGGATTTTGATATGATTCGTAAAAAAAGAACCTGCCTTCCTTTTGTGAAATAGCCAGCAAAAATCATCAAAATCTAAAAGATTACGTATGCTCATATATATCAATTAAATGCTTGTTTTATATGTAAGTTTAGACGATGAAAAGAATAAGACCAAACCCATTACTCTAGGACTAGTCATTTGAGATATTTTAGTTTCTTTATTTTCCGCTACGCCACCTTTGAAAATGAAGTCCAGTTACGTTTGAAGTCCAGTTACCAAATGAACACAAAAATCAAATTAAAAGTGGAAATTCAGTGTAATGTGAAATAGTTATGGGTGTTATTTTGTGCAATTAAATTCAATTTATTGAATTATTGAAGAAATAAAAAGCACATGGATATGAGTCTGCAGAGAAAGTCATGTGATGCCCACATCAGAATTTTTTCTAGTATAATTCACAGGTATATAGAATTCCAGGCAAGAAAGTAAAATGGGACAATCAATAGTAACTTTCCCTATATATATATAGTATAATGTATAGAGAAAGTATTGTGATGAGTTTGAAATATTGAATTCGAGTTTTTGCCGGAAGAGCACGTTTCAAGCATCCCTGAACTGCAATTGAATGTTTTTGAGGTCATGTCTGTAAGTCTGTGAATACAATATCTCATGAACGAATGGAGTATTTCGAACAACATTTGGAATATTACAATTGATGAATACCGGAACTCAATTGATGTTAAAAATAATGAAATATCCGGAAGACCCCCTAAATTTTCGAATGAAATTTTGAAAAAAAAACCCTTCAAAAATCAGAGTTGAAATAAATCTAGTGCAGTCATTGGACTTTAAAGATGCTTGGCCATTTTGAATTTTGCCAATAGAGGCGACCTATGAGCATATAACTTGCCAAGCCATGCATGACTGAATATGCGATTGCAAATTTTCAAGTCATATATATATATATATATATATATATATATATATATATATATATATATATATATATATATATATATATATATATATATATATATATATATATATATACAGATATAATCTATCTATTTCTTCAGAAACATACATTTTTGTGTTTGCTTCTACAAAATACTTGGACATGATTAGATTTTTGTAGAGGTTAACAATTCATGATTTAGGCTTAGAGCCACGTGTATGGCGTTTGTGCTTGATTTCGTTTGTTATACTTATTTCGATTCCATACTTTTGTATTATATATTTTTCATTGACTTGTTGATTCGATATTTATTTTATTTATTTTTTTCCATTTGCTTGAGGATTAGTTGATTTTTACTTTTGTTTTGTAAGCCAGTTAGATAGTTGAATTTAGTTTAAGTTTTTCTTTTTTTGTTTCCATACCTTTTAATTTTGTTGATTTTCTGTAACTTGATAGCTTGTGTTTTGTATTTTTTATCCATTTGATTGATGATTTGCTGTATTATATTTTATTCTGTGGGTGTTTTAAAAAGTTAGGTTTATCGTGTTACATCTTCTTACTTTTCGTTCATTGGATTTTCAAACTTCTATTATATATTTATATATATATATATATATATAAAAACAGAAAAAGAAATTAAAGTTTACAGAAACTTTCGTTTGGAATAAGTTCTTGGCCATGTCTTTTAAGATTTCTAATGGATGATCAAGTTGTTTAACATGATTAATGGAATTTTAGAGCATATTCATTACATTTCTGGTTTAGAAATGATATATGGGTATGGGTTTGTCTATATTCCGCATGGAAATTGAAACTAACAACACACACATTGAAGCAAAGTATTCACACATAATTTGTTCTTATGCAGGAACAGAAGACTCAGTATTTTTAAAAATTTCATTCATATTAATAACTAAATACGTGTCAAAAATGACATGTAATAAAAATGCTCATCAAAAAAGAATAATATTGTGTTTTTCACTACCTGTTAATAGTAAAGGTCTAAAACTTAACAGAGTGGAACAAAACTTATGTCCTCTGAGACTTTAAATTCCTCATGATGCCAGTTTTAATTTCCGGACAACACCGTAATGCCACCAATTTTTGGAGATAAGCACGAATCAGCCATTTTGTAAAATAATATCATTTAATTTTTCTGTCATAAATAAGATATTTTTTACAAGTTAAAATATCAATTTTTCAAACCTCACCCATTTAATTTCATTATTTGTGTTTTTACTGATGTAATTTGGAGATAAAAAGTCAACTCATCACTGGGGGACAGTAACAGAAATAACAAATTTGCATTTTTATGATGTCAAACACCAACTTTACATTTTTATGATGTCAAACTACATTTAATATTAGTGAAGAATATGTAAAGCAGATTTATTATAAACTAATACTGCAAAAAATATCTGTCTTATTTATTATTTTTTTAAAACTGAAAAGACACAAAATTGACAATTATTCAACCACAGATAGTTAAGGTTTTTCTTATTAATTGATATGTTAACTTATTCCTTTGAGTACATTTATATTACACATTATTATTGATTTTAGACATCAAAACAATAATTGTCTAGTAATGAGGTACAGTAAGAAAAACCTAGAGTTTGATAACTGGTCGTTACCATAATTTAAGTTAGATGATAGTATTAAGAAATTCAATATGATTAGAAAAACAAAACTTCATTTATTGTATGTATATACATTATTTACAAAATTAATATGTAATTAGCAAGATATAACTATCATTTTGTAGTAGAAATTTTTATCATCTCTTTAAATTGAGAAAGAATTTTTGATTCCCTCTTCTGTCGCTCTTCCTTATTAAACATTGCCAGTGCCCTTTTCTCATCGGCACTGTATATTTGATTTTCTTTTCTTAGTCGAACTGCCTCCATGCGTCGATGTCTGAAATGAAAACATTGGACATAAAGAATTGTAAATATTATAAATATCTAACTGTTTAAGTGAAATTTTTTTTGGGACACCATAAAATGCGCACACAATTAAAAATCATTCATGGAGATGAAAATGATCTTTTCAGGTGTATTACTGCTGTCATAAAATTTGAGAAAGGATTTTTAAAGTATGGAGTATTTAAAAATATATAAGATGGAATATTATATATTATTTCTGAATATTTTTATGAAAAGTGCAACACTTATTTTCAACAAAGTCTGTACATCTCTTGGGAATCCTTAGAAACTCATGGATTCAAGGTTCTTTCTATAAGGGTCCCTAAAAACTCATTTTTTCTTCATTTGTTTTAGACTTCAGGAAATCTTAAAATTGTTAGTAATTTTACATCATGATTTTTTATTACTAAATATGATGTAACTTTCATAAAAATTATGAATATTAGCATTCTTTTGTAAAAAATTGTGCATTTTAATGGTCATTGACAAGAATAGAGAATTTTAGCATCTTTTAATAAAAATTAAGAAATTTAACTAAAACCACGAATTTTTGCGATCTTTTGTAAAATTTTTGTAAAAAATTCAGAATTTTAACATTTTTTTTTGTAAAAATTGCTAATGTTAACTATCTTTAGAAAAATCGTTAATTTAAGTACATTTACATTAAAATTATGAATTTTAATGTTTCAGATGCTTGGAATTGAAAAAATAGTTTAACTTTTTCTCCAATGTACAGAATAATTTAATTTTTACATAAATTTTAATTCTTGTATTAAACTTTGTAAGTTTGCTTTAAACATTAAACACAGCAAATGTTTCTTGTACATTGCTGATGTTTATTAGGAAATTATAGAATCACCTTTCCACAATTAGTGAATAAGTTTTACAATTTGGCGTCCATTAGAACAGATTTTTCACCTGTTTTTATTTACTTTTTAAGAAACTGCAAAGTTGATATAAGCCCCTTGAAATATCTGGTCTTTATACGACCTTCTATCAAAACACAATATACCGTTCCCTAACAAAACACAATTTATTTAAGATCCCCTTAATGAAACGTACATATCCCATGAACAGTGAAACTCACTATATTTTGAATAAAGAATATTAAATTAATAATTTCAGGGATCATAGCAGATTTTCTAAAAATTTTAGGTAGGAATTTAAGGTATTTTTTTCAAAATTTTAGGAGCTAATTTTCATTATTTCTATTATTAGTACTGTTTAATTACCATTCTTTTCATTAATTAAAAAAGAATTGATACAAAAAACAAACATCATTGAAAGAAAAAGGTAATCTTTTGAATATTTTTCCTATTTCATTTTAATGCTCTGTAGACTTAAAAATTCAAATTATCACTTAGTATCCAGTGGCCACTTTATCACAGGTATTTTTTGTGTAAATATATAGATACATACACACTATATATATGTATGTTAGAAAAATGTTAGTTTAGTTTTCAAACAACTTTATATAAACAGAAAAAGAAAATCTTAATATAATTAACAAAAAAAAAAAAATCCAAAAAGCTCAAAATCATATTTAAAATTTTTAAAGAATTGTAAAATAAAATACGGCCATAGGAGCAAAAATCTAGCTGGTAAGTTAGTAGTTATTGCATGTAATGTACAAGGATTGCATGCACCCGCGTAGTGGCCGGACTTAAAGCAAATAATGCTAATAAAAGCCAATTTATTTTGGGAAAAGTGTTTAACTGTTAGCCTTGAACCCTCGTAGTGGACTGGAACGCGATTGACAGCTATTTCAAATCTATGAAGATTGCATGTGCCCGCGCAGCGTGTATATCGTTATTACATGCAGTAGAATTGTCGTTATTGCATATATCGTACGTGGATTGCATGTACCCACTAATAAAAGACGATTCATTTTATACGCAGCAGCTGTATCGTTACCCGTGTGCCCGCATTGCGGTCGGAAACGCGATTGACAGCTACTTAATGAGTTAGCCGTAACTTTCGTGCGTAACTGAGGTGTGTGATCGACAGTAACTTCATAAACTGCATCATTAGCCGTGAATTGCGCATATTGCTACATCGTTAGCCATAACTTGCGCGCGTACCTGAGGTGTGCGATTGACAGCTACTTCATGAACTGCGCACGTAACGGAAACGTGCACTTGATGAACTATATCGGTAGCCGTAACTTGAGCGCGTAGCTGAGATAGATAGCTACTTCATCAACTGTACCGTTAGCCGTGACTTGGCCACGAAGCTGAGGTGTGCAATTGACAACTGCTATATCAACTGCACCGTTAGCCATAACTTGCGCGCGTAACGAAGGCGTGCGATCGACATCTACTCCATGAACTGCACCGGTAACCACGATTTATGCGTGTAGCTGAGGTATGCGATAGACAGCTACTTAATGAACTGAACCATTAGTTATGACTTGAGCGCGTAACGGAGACGTGCGATCGACAGACATCGACTACATCGTTAGCCGTAATTTGCGCGCGTAGCTGAGGTGTGCGAATGACAGCTACTTCATCAACTGCACCGTTAGCCATGACTTGTGCGAGTAACGAAGGCGTGCGATCGACATCTATTCCATGAAATGCACCGCTAGCCACGATTTATGCGTGTAGCTGAGGTGTGCGACAGACAGTTACTTCATGAACTGAACCATTAGTCATGACTTGAGCGCGTAACGGAGACGTGCGATCGACAGCTACTCCATGAACTACATCGTTAGCCGTAACTTGCGCGCGTAGCTCAGGTACAAGATCAACACTTCATAAACTGCACACTTAGCCGTGACTTGCGTACGTAACGTAGGTGTGCGATCGACAGTTACTTTATGAACTGCCCCGTTATTTATGGCTTGCGTCGCAGAGGTGCACGATCGACAACTACTGCAAGAAAGGTATTGCAAGTTTAAAAACTTTATTAAAAACAATAGGGCTGGTCGCCGAAGGCAGTAATTAAATAATATGAGGGAAATAAGTTGTCCTATATTTCATCAAAGCTACTGCAACGCGTTAATCTAGACACAGCTATTTCCCTTCAATCATCCTCTGTTTTGACAGAATAAACAAATACACATGCACAAGTTCCTGCGGCTCAAAAGAACTCTAGTCCAGAAAACTATATTTTTAAATATTGGTTTTTGAGCAAAAATTCTTACAGAATTCAAATCTTTGGTACTTTTCATCCCAGATGCATACTAAACATGGAATAATTTGACAAAATTTTAAGTTTAAAAAGAAATGAAAACTCTTTAAAAGTTTTATCTGTTGGAAGCGGGAATGTGTTTATTTAACATTCTTCACATTTCTGCTCTTTCATTGTTTTTAATTTATTTTTTATGGGGAGCGCGATCCAATTGCGGGACCCTACTATGCCGTATTTTATTTTATCCATTGCTTTTCTTCATAAACTGCTATGTGGTCCAGGCCCCTACGCAATGCATCCTTTTGAAGAGATATCCTTTAATATCATCAATGCCTAGAGAGGTTGCTAATAGCAGACAAAAATTCCTTCTCTACTCTCCTGTTTTGACATGACGTTGATCAAATATTACGTAATGAGGGGAGTAAGAGAATCATGATCCGACTAACCATATTTGTATTGTTGGATTTAGACCTAAAATTCTTCAAAATTTTTGCCCACAATTGATTCCCAACAAAGAATAGTTGAGCAAAATTTTAACTTTGCACAGAGAAACTTCGTGATTTATCTAGTAAATATGAGGAAGCACACTATTCAACAATCAAACCCGTCTTTTTCTATTTTACTCCTTTGAGAGGTTAAAGGCTTCTAGGTTTGTTAGCTTGCACTGGAGATTCCCACTCCCACAAACAAAAGAATCTCCCCCATCTCCGGTCGTAAATAATCAGGTGGGTCGCCATTCGTCATGTGATCGTATTTCACTAAAACCGGCCGCGGACAGAGAGGATTTAACCACATTGAGAATCGGCGATTTTGTCGTGATTCACACTTTTGTCGTCTTTGACTTTGTAAAAAATGAGTGCTATTTTGAACAACGTTTTAATTCCTGAAGTCTTTTTTAACATCGATTGCCGTATGAATGGAATGTATTCGGGCGATAGTAGAGTAAATTTAACGCCGCAGCAAAACATTACAAAATTTTAGGATGATTTAAAAATTTTAGATTAATTTTAGGAATTCAAGGTAAGCTTCAAACTTTTAGGAATTTTAGGACGAATGCGATCCCTGTAATTTCTTTAAAGCAACAGGAATTATCAAAGAAATTAAATTTAATCAATAGCAGGGTATGACATTTCCACTCCCCAATGGTGAGTAAATTTTTCAAATGATGAGTACAAAAATCTGTGTATTATATGGAGTTTTCTTTTGTCTGATTGTTTTATTTTATTAAATTTTTCTGCAATCAGTATTTTTTTTTTCAAGAAAAAATGATGAAAAGTTATGCAATGTCATTATATACTGGAACAGGCAAGTGAAAGAAACTTTTGGCAAATAAACTCTGCACTGAAATTTCTTATCCTGCAATAGTATAGATTTTCTTGAGTTATTGAATTTTTGACAATGTAGCAACATTTCTATCAATTTGGTGATATTTTATCAATTTTAGAAATTTTTCAAAATTTACCAGGGTTGTTGCCAAGTGGGGTATACAGATCATATTGAAACATAATTAATATACCATCTGTTTATAAATTTGCATGAATTTAAAATCCATATCCCAATGAAGTTTTGACATTAAATTTTATTAATTTGATATCATTTCCTTAATTTAACATCATTTTAATCAATTTGGTGACATTTTTGCTAATCTGGAGACATTTAAAAATAGTCACCAAATTCATCACCTTTTCACCATGTGTTCCGGACAGGGAGACCTGGGTCATTAAAGCATTAATTTCCTTCAATAGGGTGCTGTAATAAAAACATGCAATAACTACCAACAAGACTTTAAGCTTGCTACTTCAAAATACTACAGCTTGCCCAACTGGATGTGTTGTTGTCGAGAACCAGACCGTTTGACCTACCAGAAAGGTATAAGGTAACTGTTTGGACGGCCAGGAAGAGCCACCCAATGTAGACCGGAATCCAGTGGAAGAGGCATCCACAGGGACCATACCCTCCTTCCCCTACCACCAACCTCTCGGAAGGGCCTACGGCCCCACATGTTTAACGTGATCACACTCCGTGTGAGGGCGCGGTAGCCCATTGGTTAGCGCGCTGGAGTTGCACTCGGTAGGCCCGGGTTCGATTCCAGCCACTGCCAAAACTGCCGCCGTGTTCATGCGGAGTACGATCACGTTAAACATGTGGGTCCGAAAGTCCTTCCGAGAGGTTGGTGGTAGGGGAAGGAGGGTACGGTCCCTGTGGATGCTTCCCCCACTGGGTTCCGGTCTAAATTGGGTGGCACTTCCCGACCGTCCAAACAGTTACCTTACACCTTTCTGGTAGGTCGGACGGTCTGGGTTTCAACAACAACAACACTCCGTGTGAACACGGCGGCAAGTTTGGCAGTGGAAGAGAATCGAACCCAGGCCTACCGAGTGCAATTCCCACACGCTAACAACTGGGCTACCGCGCCCATCCAACTGGATGTGTTGTTATTGTTGAGACCCAGACTGTCCGACCTACCAGAAAGGTGTAAGGTAACTGTTTGGACAGCCGGGACCAACTGGATGTGTTGAAGGAGTGTTGAAGACCCAGACCGACCGGCTCGTCAACAGGGACATGAGCAACACCAACTGGATGTGTGTATTTCCTTCTCCCGCAAGGGAGATAATCATTTCATCAAGAAAAGATATTGTTGCTGCATCTTGTCTTTACCCGAGAAAGTATCATAGTATAAAATTCATTTTGTTTGGAAACCTGTCTATGCGTGAAAGAAAAGTGACAACTATGTCCTTTTATGTATCACTGACACCTACACTACTCCTCTCGCTTTAGGAGGAAGAATATGTTGCAGCCATAGGCCAGTGACAAACATGACAAACAGTTTACATGACAAACCAGAAGAGCCTGCTTGGTATTCAAAGGGTTAAAGGGCTAAAAATTGCTGTTTTACAGTATATTAGTTAGTACTTTAGTTTTCTGTCTTACAGTTTATAGTTAGCACTTTTATCTGTAGTTTAAATTTTTTTTAAATGGAAAATGTTCAATCTTCTACAACCTGACAAGACAATTGCTCGAAAACTACCAGAGCTTTGTAAGAAACAAATTATTGATTTAGAAATTGGATTTTTTACTGAACATTTTTGTCATTTGCTATTTATATTTATCTTTTATATTTAGAAGATATTTCAAGTGAAATTAAGGAAAATGAATCAAAAAGTCACTCGGACAAGAACTATTTATGTCCCACCCTTATTCAAAATATTAAAATTATTCTTATATCAAAATGTATGAAAACATGTCTACAACTATTTAACATATAATTACAGAAAATACTACATTTTCAGAAAAAAAGTCTTTACTAATCCTTCATTTAAGATGAATAAAAAGTTATAAAAAAGCCACGTGCTTTCAGACATCACAACATCCTTCATCAGTAGAAATGCAAATACAAATGCTAAGATGTAAGCTCTTATATAGAGCTTGAAACTGCAAAAACAAAATTTACATATGAATGATTCCATTAATTTTATGTATACAATACCAATTAAAATCATTAAATTACAAAATAAATATATAATTCATATATAACTGAAATCCAGAAACACTAAAGCCAACAATTTAAATGTGTCATATGGTGAATTATTAAAGACTTTTTTACTGAAAATATAGTCTTTGCTGCAATTATGTATAAAAAATTATTTTTATATATTCACAAATGTATATTTTTGGCAAAATGAGTATAAGTTGTTTAAACTTTTATCTATTAGATTCAGAGATATAAGCATCCAAAGTATTTACATTTATTGCAATGCTCCAATTTCAGCAAGGATACCTTGACTATAAAGACCACAAGCATTTCTGAATACAACCGAACGGACAAACGGAAATGAATGCCATTTGGGAGGCATTCAAGACTATTGGACGTGCCGAACCATTGGATACTGGTTAATGGAAGTATACTGCAATGCCGATTCAATTTAAAAAATTATGGCAGAATTTTTTATCTTGATGAATAATTGTAGCTAAATTTCACACTCTGTTGGATTTACATTAAGAGGCTTACATCATACAAGGTGCTTCATGATGAGTGTCTGAAAGGAATAAAGTAAAGCAAAATATGATAAATAATCAGTAAACAAAGGAGAATTTAGCTCTGACAGTTGCATCCCTACCCTGGAATAAATAATTCCATAAAAAAACAAAATTTAATTTTTTTATAGACCTAATCAAAAATATCAATTAGTAAATTTTTTTGCCATGCATAATTAAGGCAAAATAAATTTATCCGGTACCTTTTGGTGAAAAATTTGTTCAAATATTGATAATTGAAATCCTTCGTTTCATTCCATTTCACCTGAACTGCAAATGTGTATAGTTTACTTCCTATGACAGTAAATATGGGGGACATCAACAAATCAATTTAAAACAGAAAAACAGCTAATTAAAATTTGCTTCTATTTAATTTTGAATTATGCATTTGTTGCTGGTCTTTTTCATCAATTGAATGAAAAATACTTAATAAAAATAATTAGAATATCTCAGCAAATTTTTCATTTAAATGTATCAGGTATATGCATTTTGCTTTAATAAGCCATGGTTGAAAATTTCACTAATTGAAACTTAATAAATAAAATATAATCTAATAAATAATTCGAGTAATAAAATCTTAATTAATTAAGATATTATTATTAAGAGGGGTGGAAGGCATATTAAAGAATCGAGAGTGACTACAGTCTGGTGGAGTCGAAATGATTCTGGGTGAATAACATTTTGTAAAATAAAACTCCAGTAAAGTACAATTAAGTTTATTCAACTTTTTTCAGATTCATTTGTTTCATTTGCAAGATTTTAAAGTACTACAAATTACTCACTAACAGTTTATAACTAGCTATCACTTTTAGCTTTTCCACTCCAATTTCATCAGGATACTCTGATCATAGACTTCATATCAAAATATCAAGTCATCTTACTAACTTGCTTGACAGCATATAAATTAAAATTATAAAATATATCTGCAAGATTTTAGATTCAAGTTAATCTATAAACTTGCCTGGTGGTACATAAATGCATACTTAAATATGTACATTTCCATCTATTCTATTTAAATGTCATCAATCATTAAACATCATTAGAATCCTTAAATTCATTTAACTTCCTATTTTTTGTTTATACAAAACAAAAGATCTCATGCTTGTGCACCAATATTTCACCAAAGAATAAGTAAACACATTAATCTGCAAGACTCATAATATTTTAAATATTACAGCTTTTCTATCCACTGGGAAACCCAAATTAAAATACTAAAATATAGAAATTATAACTACTACCAGTATACTTTGAAAACTAAGATTTCAATCCAAAATCCAATTATATATACTTGTAGGACTTTCAAAGAGTTACAAATGTTTGCATATTGTTCATAGCTATCACTTTTAGTTTTTGAGATATACGCATTACAAAATTGAAAAATGGAAAATTTTCAAACTTTTTCAACTTGAGAAGACGATTACGAGAACTACAAAAGCTTTTTATTTTTAAGGAAAATGAAAAAAGAACTCACCTAGTTATTTTTTTTTTTAAAGTTCAAAATATTAAAACTATTTTTATATGTTCATAAATTTAACCATATTTTCAACAAAACAAGAAAATTTATTTACATTTTTATTTATCAGGTTCAGAAAGATATACGTTCAAAGTGTTTACGTTTCTCGTAATGCTCCGATTTCTGCCACAGATACTAAGTATATATGTTACTGACATCAAAATTAATTTCGCAGTTTTATAAAATTTATCAGTTCTGAATGGCATAGCTATTATATATAAATTCTCTATTTGCTGATTATTTTCCATATTTCATTAACTTCTAAGAACAACTGTTGATGTTCTATTTGGACACTCTTTGTGAAACACCCTGTATGATAGAATTTTCAATATTAAAAAATGAAAAATTTAGCTGTAAGGAATATATGATAGTCTTACATGAGATATCAATAGTAATATACTTAATCAAAAAATGAGATACCAAAAAGTTTGTATTGAAAGTAGCTCGCTCACATAAACAGGGCAAACACAAAACAATGATATTTAAATGACATTTGAATAACCATGCAAAAACAGTTTATGGTACAAGTAATTTCCGACAATGAAGGTCGACAATATATAGATATCAAAAGTAGTATAATTAAATTAAGAGTCAGTTTTCACTTACCGGCTTCCACTCATTACATATCCAACAGCTTCGAAAGATTGAATCTGATCACTGGTGAGGCCTATCTCACCTCTGCGTGGAATTCGCTTTCCCTCCGCTACATAAGCAGCCATTGCTGCACCTTCACCAGGAAGCAAAGCTTTTCCATAACTGTAATGAAAGGGATTGCTTTTTAATCTTATTTACAGATGTAATCAGCTGTGATTTGTGAAATATTTAATTGATGGATTTATAAAAAATATATACTAAATACAGTATTTATTAAAAATAAATTTTAAATGTTTCATATGATTTCATGGAAACATAAATAAAGTGATTAAGATATTACAAATATAGGAGCATGCACTTACATAACACCTTTTACTTATACCTAAACATGCAAAAACAAACACCTTAAAACATAATGAAAACTCCTTAAAAACAAATCAATTCACTTTCTAGCATAATAAAAGTGGTCATTATTCTATAGCAAAAAGATAAAGCTTCAGACAAACATGAAATTCAATACAGGAGTAGAAAAACTCTGACGACAGACCACATCGAATTTGCTTTTAAATCAAATTAATTTAAAAGTTAGAAGCTTAAAATTTGAAATTCGGGCAAATTTTTGTCATTTTTAACCCAATTTATCGAGCAAATGATTCTGCTTGAATGTGATCATTATTTTTGTAAGCGTTCTGTGAATAATATCTCAGACTTTTAGTCTAGACTGAGTGCTATAAACTTTGCGATTTTTTAATTTTGCAAATTTAAAAGATAATGCATAAAAATAAATATGACTGAAATATACATATTTCAATGCAATTAAAAACAAGAAAGATCAATCACGCATAAAATATTGATTATGAAACACTTTCCAACAGAAATGCAATTTTATTTAAACATCTGAAAAATGTGAGACATTCAGTGCTAATATTTTTAAATTATAACAGTATTACAGTAATTTATTATACTTGAAAACTTAAAACTTCCCCGAAAAAGACAATGCTAGTTACACAAAATACACTTTATTCAAATGACATCATCGAAGTATAAATCGTCTGCCTCTCTATGTAAAATCAATGAATATTCATCCATATCACGTATATCCCATTATTACTATTTTTTTTTAAATTTTAAAAATATACCTTCCGGTATGAACTTGTAATGCACCAAACTCTTCTGGTCAAAAAACACCCTCAGCATTACCTTCCCCTTTGAACGGTCCAAATGGAACTTTTTTGACTTCGGCGACGGTGGTGACTTCCACTGTGAGGACTGCCGTTTCGTTTGTCGGTCGTACAAGAAACACCACGTTGCATCACCGGTGATAATTTTTGAAAGGAATGTCGGATCTTTGTCAACAACGTCAATCAGTTCTCCACAGACCAGCATGCGTTTTTTTTTAATAATAATTTTATAATAGTTTTATAATAATTTAATAATAATAAAATAATTTTAAAATTTATAAAAAAAAAATTTTTGTGTGAAAAAAAAATCAGCAATTCTTATACAACCCACCTTACAATTGCTTGATTTGTTTACATTCTGCATGTTATAGTATAGTGTTAAAATTAGGCTTTGTTATAGGAATAATCAAAGTTTAGTGATCCTTTAAACTCAAAAATATTGTAATTGTGTTGGCACATAATTTAGAAATGAATATAATGAATGAATATGAAGGAAGTCTATGAAGGAAATGGATATGAAGGAATTGTCCTAGAAATTCAGTTCAAAGCTCAATGAAAAGAATGCTCTTTGATCTTTTCAATGGTGTTAAGTTGAAAACTCTATGATAGTATTTTTGAATAAAGGAACCATTTTGTTAAATCACTCAAAATTGCACTTCAATATAAAATAATTACAGAACTAATTTGGAAAATATATATATATATTGTTTCAATATGTCTCAGGACCTGACTTGAACTACTACTGTACTAAATTTCAAAGCTGTGGGTCACTTAAATTTTCTTCTATGCTGCCAACAGATGAACAGATAAATGAACAAGCATCTTTTATTTTGGAAGTTATTATAAGTTAGTAGTTATAAGAGTACATATAAATGAGATTATTATATTTCTGGATTGAGAATTTTGCTTCTATTGTTTTAAATTATGCTAATAAAGGTTGATTTGGATATTATGTAGTATTTAGTATGTATTTAGTATTATGAAGTATTTGGATATTATGAAATTGATATTATGAAGTAATTTCTAAATCTTTAAATTTCTAGTAATTGCTAAATCTTAAAATTATAAAAATGAAAGATTTATAAAATTTAATTATCTGAGCCAGAATATTGATGATGTTAATTTGATGCAATGAGGAATGATATTGATATAGTAACAATACATTGCATAAGCTTGCACCCCCACCCCCCCTGCTAAAGATACAGTACAAATACACAAATACCATACAATTTAAAGGAATCATTAAATGTTGCAGCCGCTACTCTACACCATATACATATACAGCACAAATCAAACTCAAACAAAAAGTTCACCTACTCTTTAACAGACAACTGAACTTGTGTTTTTGGTAGTGGACCAACTGAAGTTTCTTCTTCATCTTGTTCTAAAAATTTAAATGAGAGTACATTAATTAAGCAACATTTAAAATAACTGATAAAAATAATTTTTTTAAAACACAGTATACAGGATATCCCAAAAAGATTGAAACATAAGTGGGCAATGTAAATTGAAAAAATGTTGAAAGTAAGGTAGGAAATAAGACTACATTAATGAAATAGTCCTCCCATTCATTTTCAAAAAGTTACACTTTTTAAATTTTTATACAACCCCCTTAGGCAAATTTGGTCAATCAGAAAATTTTTATTTTTAATGCAACAAGATCATTAAATAAACCTGCATATCTGTATCTTTAAAATTGAGCAAGTTACATTTAATTGAAAATTGAACATTGTGAATGGGGACCATATATCAAATTAGAAATGTAAATTTGTGACATATCACAAAAAAGATAAAACTGTATGATAATACATAAGATACCCAACAGCGTAGTGAGCACCACTGCTTTATATGATCTCTGTCTGTGTAATGCTTTATTTAGATGCATTTGTGATAAAAATTTTTGACACATATTAACGTATTTTTGATTTAAACCATTTCCATCATCAATTTGTTTATGATCCCTATTTTGACTGATGAAACAGCCTTTCACATGGTACGGAAAAGTGGCATAAGCCAGATTTTTTCCATTATTATAATTCAGTTGATTTTAAAGATACAGATATGCCGTTTTTTTCAATGCTCTTGTTGCATTAAAAATAAAAAATTTCTGATTGACCAAATTTGTCTAAGGGAGTCATATAAAAATTTAAAAAGTTTAAGTTTTTGAAAATTAATGGGTGGACCATTTCATTAACGTAGTCATATTTCCTACCTTATTTTCAACATTTTTGCAAATTACATTGCCCACTTATCTCCAATAGGTAAAAAATTAAAGCGTGTTTCAATCTTTTTGGGATGTCCTGTATAATAAACATGCAACTGCTAACAGAACCATGATTTATTTATTGCACAATGAAACCAAGTCAATTTGTTTAGGGGAAAATATTGATATCAGTTCGTTTTTAAAACCGCTTTGGAATATTTTCTTTTATACAACAGAATGCTGTAAATGAATGCATTTCAAAAATATATGCAATTTTTTGTTTTTGCATGTATTTTCAATATTGTTTTTAATAATAATCATAACCAGTAATGGTGCTTGCAGCCAGCACTTACTATTTTATTGTGTTCCCTTCTTCAACAATATATTTTTTTAAGTTAATAAAGAAAACAAAATAAATTGCTAATTTCAATAAAATTTGCACGAACACTGTTTGTATATAATTTTTAATATAACTTCAAACATAAACTTAATGCCTAGAATGTTAACAAAATAAACTGATTATTATTCTGTATTTAAAATATGATAAAATTTCTCTTACCATTCTCTAAAGATGTTTATTTACTCACTTGGCAGGAATATTTCTGCTTCAATTCAATTTGCTTTGAAGAAAAAGTAATTGCTAAAAAATTTACTGCTAGCTGCAGGCACCACAGCTAGTAACTCTCTTAAAACTTGATCTTACTCAAAATGATTCAGTTTCTTCATGTTGGCTTTTAAAATATGGTTGAAACTATACTTGGTTGAAACCCTCACAGTAGTTTTCAATTTAAATAACAAAAATCTGATGTGAACAGCACATGACTTTCCCTACAGACCCTTTCTTTCATAATTCATTATATTGAGTTTAAATTGCACAAAATAACATAGAAAATTATTTCACATTACACTGAATTTGCAGTTTTAAATCAATTTTCGTTTGACGACTGGACATATTTTCAAATGCGATGTTGCAATAATGCAAAAAACTAAAATATCTCTAGAATGGTTAATCATACAGTTATAAAATGGTCTTATTCTTTTTGGCATCAAATATTATGTATAAAATAAGCATTTAATTGATACATTTGGACATATGTAGTTTTTTATTTTAGATATTGATGATTTTTGTGTGTCATTTCGCAAAAAAGGCAGGTTTTTTTTCTCTGAATCATACCAAAATCTAATAAGTAGCAGGGTATCCCACAAATGACTCACCTACCAAATGTTGTGAAATTTGGTCAATTAAGATTTTCAGCTAGAGTGGATATTCCACAGACAGGCACACAAGAATCATGCTAAAGGTAGTTATCTGGGGTTCTAGAGTGCTCAAAACATGCAGATCAGTCAAGAACTCAAGTTGCAATTTTTGAGACGGTTCTAATACAGGTATTGTAGGGAAAGTAAAAAATCAACTTTCATATCCTAATAAAAAATGAATAAAAATCGAAGAAAACATAAATTTTCAAACTGTTCCTCTTGGAACTTGTATTACCTTTCAGTGGTTGCTCAAGAGCTTCACTAAAAATGTTATTTGAACACATTACTATTAAAAATTAAGGGTTCATTTTTTGGAAGGGTAGGGAGGGGGGTGAGTTGTTTTAAGGTTTTATAAGTTTGTATTTTTACTTTTCTTACAATACATGTCAATGTAAAAAAGAAAGTATTGGAATTGTGTTGAAAATCACAACTCCAGTTTTCGACAAATCTACATGTTTCAAGAACTCCAAAACCTGAAAAAACAATTTTTAGAGTGATGTTTGTGTGTATGTGTGTGATTGCTTTTCTGTGTGTCTGTGCAATGTATATATCTACTCTAGCTCAAAATTTTACAAAATTTGGTAGATGGGGGATACCCTGGTGCTAATTAGATTTTGCTATGATTCGGAAAAAAAAAATAACCTGTCTTTATTTTGCGAAATGGCCTGCAAAAACTGCCAAATTCTAAAATAAAAAACTACATATTCGCTTGTTAATTAAAGGCTTGTTTTATACCCAATTTTTGACAATAAGAATATGACCAACCTCATAACTCTAGGACTGTCTATTCTCGGGATATTTTAGTTTTGCATATTTCTGCCACATCGCCTTGAAAATATATCCAGTTGCCAGATGAAAACAAAAATTAAATAAAAATTGCAGATTCGGTGTAATTCCAAATAATTATTCATATCATTTTGTACAGTTGAACTTGACTAAATGAATTATAAAAGAAAAAAATAACACATAAATTTGAGTCTGTAGGGAAAGTTATGTGCTGCCCAAATTGAATTTTTACTTTCCCTGCAATACATGGTAATGTATAGGGAAAATATTGGAATCATACCGAAAATTGCAACTCGAGTTTTTGACGGATCAACACGTTTGAATGAATGAATGAAATAAAGGTGGGTGGCTCAAAAAGAGCCCAGCACATCGACCAGAGGTCTATTGTACTACCCCAAAAAGAAAGTACACTAAGGAAAGTACACGAAAGTACACCAGGAAAACTCGAAAAAGTCCTATCTGATTTCTCCATGCTGTAACCATAAGAGAGAGAAAAACCACGGATTACTTCCAGTTCGATCGAAGCCCCCGCTAGGCCTCGTCTCCCCACACTTTTCTGACGTGAAAAGTGTAACCGCCGGAGTCATTCGCAAAGCTAGATGATAAGGAGCGGGCCATAACGTGCACCAGGTACACAGGGCCCAGGGATCAGCAAGGATCCAAGGGGGGATTTCTCGATATGAAACGCTCCCCACCATCCAACCAACGCAACCAAGGGACTCGACCTCTGGAACCGTTTACTACAAACGTTTCTTGAAAGCAATACTACAGATGCACGCCGCTTTGCCCTTTTCGCCACACAGCCACCTGGTCCCGTTCCCGAGCCCAAACGGTATACCTTACGGCAGAGGCCGAAGAGTGGTACTAAGGCCCATAAGGCAGAAGTGAAGTTGACTAGGGGCTTGGCATTGATGCAATCTGCAGCTAGAAGAAAAAGTTTGCTCAGGTACATCGGGATAGCGACACCCGTATCCACAAAAGAAATGGATCCCTGAGGATTTTACAGAGTGAGACTAAGTGCCTCACTTCCAACCCCCAACCTAGAGGACCAGGATGACTCATTTTGTCTGGAACCTCACCTTCGACCTTTCCGGCAAGGGAGACCCTACCAGTAGCCGAAGCTACCGCCGGCATAGCTCTTAGGATCATAGGAACACTCAAGCTCCACCACCCCGTCAAGGCGCAGGCATCAGTTAGTGGAGATATCAACACGTTTTGGGACTACTAGAATACGATAAAACCAATTTTAGCGTGATGTATGTGTGTGTGTCTGTCTGTCTGTGCAGATTTTGTATCCACTCTAACTCAGGAACTAATTGACCGAATTTCATAAAATTTGGTAGGTAAATCACTTGTGGGCGAATCTGGTGCTGATTAGTTTTGGGTACAATTCGGGATAAAAGAACCTGCCTTTTTTTACAAAATAGCCCGCAAAAATTGCCTGCATCCACTCTAGCTGAAAAATTTGATGTGGCAGCACATGACTTTCTTTGCAGATTTATATTCATGTTCTTTTTATTTTAATTGAATTTAATTCATTTTTACTTCAATTGTCATTCTCATTTGGTAACTGGACTTATTTCAAAGGTGATGCAGAGAAAATACAAAAAAACTAAAATATCTCAAGAACGGCTAGTCCTAGTGTAATAAGATTGGTCTTATTCTTTTCATCGTTAAAACTTACAAGCATTTACTGGATATATTTGAGCATACCTAGTTTTTTAGTTTAGATTTTGATGATTTTTGTGGGCCATTTCCAAAAAAAAGACAGATTATTTTTTTCCGAATTGTACCAAAATCTAACCAGCACCAGAGTAACCCACAAGCAACTCATCAACCGATTTTTGTGAAATTCGGTTCATAAGTATTTCAGCTAGAGTTCATACTAGCAATTTTTGAGGGCCATTTTGCAAAAAAGGCGGGTTCTTTTATCCCGAATTGTACCCAAATCTAATCAGCACCGAAGACGCCTACAAGTAACTTACCTACCAAATTTCATGAAATTCGGTCCATTAGTTTTTGAGTTAGAGTGGATACATACATTGCACAGACACACAGACAGACGTCCCACTAAAAATAGTTTTTCGTACTCTAGAGGTCTTGCAACGTGTAGATCTGTCAAAAACTCGAGTTGCGATTTTCGACATGATTCCAATACTTTCCCTATACATTACCACGTACTGCGGGGAAAGTAAAAATCTGATGTGAGTAGCACATGAGTTTCTCTGCAGATTTAAATTCATCTTTACTTTTTAATTTTTTATTTCATTATGCATTAAATTGAGCTTAATTGCAGAAAGTAATATGGATAATTTTTGATATTATATCCAATTTGTTTTTTTATTGCATCTTCATTTCGTTTGGCAACTTATTCATTTTAAATTCTTCAGGTCCTTAAAATTGCATAAAAACTACAATATCTCGAGAACGGTTTATACTACAGTCATGGGGTCAGATTTATTCACTTAGTTGTCAAATTTTACATGTAGAACAAGTTCTTAATTAATATATTTCATCAATTTTAGTCATTTATTTCAGAGTTTCACTATCTTGCACATGTAGTATTTTAGATCAAATATATTAGATATGCGGGTCATTTCGCAAAGAAATAGCAGATTCTTTTTCTTCGAATTGTATCAAAATCTAACCAGCATCACAGTATCCTACGAGCGACTTATCTACTAAATTTTGTGTAATTTGATCAATTAGTTTGTCAGCTACAGTGGATACATACAATTTTTGCGGGCCATTTCGTAAAACAAGGTGGTTTTTTTTCCCAAATCGTGCTAAAAACTAATCAGCACCAAGGTCACACCCAAGTGACTTACCTACCAAATTTTATGAAATTTATTCGATTAGTAGAGTTTGAGTGGATATATACAATTTTTGCGGGCCATTTCATAAATGCAGGTTCTTATCCTTCGAATCGTATCAAAATCTAATCAGCACTAGGGTGGCCCACAAGTGACTTACCTACCAAATATTGTAAAATTTGATCAATCAGTTTTTCAGTTATAGTGGATACAGGCAATTTTTGTGGGCTATTTCGCAAGAAAATGCTGGTTGTTTTATGCCTCATTTACTGCCACATACTAACCTCCAGAGTTCGCTTTATGAACTCTTTTACCCTGCCCAGTAGCAGACAGATGACCCAATTTGCAATTTCACGAGTGCACACACCTTCCTTACCTGACGGCCTACCAGCAGCTCTTGAGTATTTTTGTTTTTATTCCTAGTGTGATAATATTAATTTCACTCTAGTGGAATTTTATAATAATGTAAGGAACAGAATCTGAACTGTATAAATAGCCAGGTCATTTGAGATTTAAC
The DNA here is from genome assembly GCA_951213105.1 of Amaurobius ferox. NCBI lineage: Eukaryota > Metazoa > Arthropoda > Arachnida > Araneae > Amaurobiidae > Amaurobius > Amaurobius ferox. The sequence goes on along the minus strand of OX578155.1, from coordinate 14,129,089 downwards.
TGATTGTACAATAAGTTTAAAATGTAAAAGAAATAAATTAATTCAATTAATCCGTTATTTAATTGTTTATAAGAATCAACAAGAGATATAATTGTAAAATACAATAGTAATTACATTTTAATTGCAATTGGTCATGACAACATGCTCTGTTTATCTAAATCAATAATAAGGCAAATCATTGCTTTTGCTGCCATATTTGTGATGTTTCTGCCAGCAACAAATCATTTCAGAACTGTATGTTGTTTGTTCTAAATAAGAGATATAAAGATGCAATTATAAATGCTGCAACATTTAAAATTTCACTAGTGTAGCAGTTCAACGTGTCTCCTCCTTGGTGAAACTCAGTGCATGTGCACAAAATATTGTTTTGTTTTTAAAAGGAGTTAGGAAGAAAAGTGAACTAGCATATTTGAATAAAATGTGTTGAAGATTGGGAGTGGTTTTGTTACTATATAACAGCTCATATTTTGGTACCAGCACTGTGGGATTTTAAAATTATGCTGTATTTTTAAATGGTGGTATGTCAGTACTCTTATATTTTATCACAAATTTCAGTTAAAAGTACACCAAGTGCATAGGAACTTCTATTACTCCTTTCAAAACTCTATTCTGATTAAAAGCACACCAAGTGCATAAAATATTCAAACAGTTAAGAGAGAAAAAAGAAAATCTTATGCAAAAGTTTGAAATAAACAACCTAAAGTAAACAACATTGGTTTATATTTAGAATTATTTGAAAGACAAGCTAAATGTACTAAGATTGAGAAAACAGATTGGGTTTCACATTTGATAGCATTTTTGATACATGAAATTGTTCAATTAATTGCTATAGAACTGGAAGTGAAAAAAAGTCTGATGTGTGCAGCACATGACTTACCCTACAGACTCAAATTCATTTTCTCTTTCTGTCTTTCGTAATTCATTAAATTGAGTTTAATTGCACAAAATAACTGGGATAATTATTTGAAACTACTCTGAATTTGCAGTTTAATTCAATTTTTGTGTTTGTTTGGTGACTGAACATATTTTAAAAGATGATATGGTAAAAATAGAAAAATAAAATTCTCTCAAGAATGGCTAATCCTAGAGTTATGGGGTTGTCCTCTTCTTTTTCATCCTCAAAAATTATGTGCAAGACAAGCATTTAATTGATACATTTGAGCATATGTAGTTTTATTTTAGATTTTGAAAATTTTTGTAGGCCATTTTGCAAAAATAGGAAGGTCCTTTCTTTCGAATTATACCAAAATCTGATTGAGCATCCCACAGGTGACTTATTTTGACATTTTGTAAAATTTGGTCAAGTAGTTATTCAGCTGAAATGGATACATACAATTTCTGCATCCCATTTTGCAAAATAAGGTAAGTTCTTTTTTTCAGAATCGTACCAAAATCTAATCAACACCAGGTTAAGACACAAGAGACTTATCTACCAAATTTTATGAAATTTAGTCAATTAATTTTTCAACTAGAATGGATAAATACTATTATTGCATGCCATTTGGCAAAAAAAAAAAGGCAAATTCTTTTTTACGGAATCCTACCAAAATTTAATCAGCACCAGGAAAACCCACAAGTGATTAATCTACCAAATTTTGTGAAATTTGGTCAATTAGTTTTTCAGCTAAAGTGGATACATACCTTCCAGACACACATGCACACAGACATCATGATAAAAGTAGTTTTTGAAACATGTAAATATGTCAAAAACTTGAGTTGCAATTTTTGACATGATTCCAATACTTTCCCTAAACATTACCATGTATTGTAGGAAAAATTAAAATGATGGTTATGACTACGACTACATAAAAAATTTATTGTTGAAGAAAGTTAGAGTTGGGAAGAAAGAAGATTTGGATAAAAGTACTGACAGTAAAGCCATCTATGATGCATTCTATGTATTCATTTGGCTCCATTGGCTCCATCCTATGATGCATTCATTTGGCTCCATTTTTTTCCATGTAAGATTGCAACCGATGAAGAAAGCAGATCACCAAAAGGGTATGAATTTGTGAATTTTGAAAGAAGCTGTTAATCTTACTATTATGAAAGTAAACAACAAGCTTTTAAATGGATGAAAAGTCTTTGTTGGCAAATTTATTCCTAGTAAAAAATAGGAAAATATGATAAACTTGGAAAGTCAAAAGAATTTGGATTTGTGCATTTTGAAGAACCTGCAAATGCAGAAAGGGCTGTTTACTACTTAAATGGAAAATAACTTACTGGAAAATTTTTATATGTTGAATGTGCATAAAAAATTCAAAGATGAAAAATAACAGAAATACTGAATTTGAAGACAATATAAATAGGAGTGAATGTAAAAAACAATGATTGAATAGAGCATCCTGCATCTTCGTAAAAACATTTTTAACTGTAAAACATTACTCTACAACCAAAGGGGAATGTGTGAGCATTATATTCAATGCAAAAAAAGAAATCACAGCACTATTACTCAATTGCAATTATAATCACCTAGTGCGGTTGCAAACAAATGCAAGCTATAATTGTCGGCTGCTGCGATACTTTAATTTTTGTATAATTACAAAATAGTTCTCTGTCCTGGAAAATTTCACAAAAATATTGATAGTGTAGGCAGCCTGTTTAAATAGATTCTTGAACTAAAGTGGCTACATTTTAGTACTGTGTCTGTCAAGATATTAACTTTCTGTTCTCAAGAAAAGTTTTCCAAAGGAAAGAAAAGCTATAACATTCAAAATGTTGCTAGTGTAGCAGTTCAATGTGTCTTCTTCTTGCCGAAACATTAGTGCATGTGCACGAGATAGTATATTTTGTTTTTAAAAGAAGTTAAGAAGAGAAGTGAACTGTGAGATTTTTAAAATGATTTCAAGATTGGAGGTGGTTTTTCAGAGAAAAGATTTAAGAATGAAATTCCAAATCACATTTTATGTACCGACAGGAAAGCTACAGATTTACCAGAATGATTATACATTCAATTGAATGCTGTCAAGAAAGTTAATGAAATGCTTTACGCTACTACCATTAGTATTTTACTATGTTACAATACATATTCTAGGGCACGGTAGCCCATTGGTTAACACGCTGGAGTTGCACTCGGTAGGCCCGGGTTCGATTCCAGCCACTGCCAAAACTGCCGCCGTGTTCATGCGGAGTACGATCACGTTAAACATGTGGGTCCGAAAGTCCTTCCGAGAGGTTGGTGGTAGGGGAAGGAGGGTACGGTCCCTGTGGATGCCTCCCCCACTGGGTTCCGGTCTAAATTGGGTGGCACTTCCCGACCGTCCAAACAGTTACCTTACACCTTTCTGGTAGGTCGGACGGTCTGGGTTTCAACAACAACAATACATATTCTGTTACCTTACACCTTTCTGGTAGGTCGGACGGTCTGGGTCTCAACAACAACAATACACATTCTAATTTCTGTTCCCTTGAAATGAATTTTTTAGTGCCCAAACCAAATTATTGTATTAATAATAATATTAAAATATGCCTAAAGAATAGTTTTTTTATATAAAAGATGAAAAAAAAAAAAAAATCCCAGTCAATAATTATAAAAATGAAAAATATTTGGACCAGAGAACAAAATAATTAGATGTTTGTTATTAATAGCTGATTTCCGTGATATTGGAAAAAATTATTTTTATTAAAAAACTATTAATTAGTACCATAGCATTGAAAACCTATACATATACAAAAAAGCGAATTGTTTTAGCTAAGTATGAGTTTTTGGCTAAGTAAAGAACGAGTTTTGCTGGAGGTTATAATTAATTTTAAAATCCTTAAATTAGGTTTAAAATTCACCTAATTTAGGTATTTTAAATCCTAAGATTACATTAATTTTAAAATCCTTAACACTTTCCAGACTACAATTGAGCTGGACTCGAGTGCCACATTTCCTGCTAACAGATGGTGCTTGAGTGCTTACCTTAATCATTCAATTTTTTGCAGTTCAATTTATTCAGATTTTGCCTCAATTATTCAATATAGAATTCTTTTACAATCAATAAGACAGTTTTTCTAAAATTCCCTAAATGTGTTGATTTTGTAGAAATCTTAAAATAAAATAAAAAAAATTTTTTTATGAGATTTGTATGTTTTCTGGAAGAAACGAAAGATTTGGAGAAAATCAGAAATATTAACAGCTATATACAAGAAAAAAAAAATGTAGTAGAGAAAAATCTTTTGCTACTATTCCAGTACATTCATGTTAACATATGTATGTTGTTAAAACTTCACATTCTTTGTAAATTGGTTTACAAATAAGACTTGAATATTTTATTCTTTAGATATACTCTTGAAGATGCATAGAGAGAACAGTAGAGCATATTTTGTATAGCAAGAACAGAGATTCTTTATTTTTTTATGGATGTGCAATCTAATATTATTGTTTATTAATTAATCATTAATTAATCATTAAAATGAAATTTTGGAAAGAACAATATGATTTATAAAACTTTTAGAATTTGAACATATTTTTTTTTTAAATTACAAGCAACACCTGGTATAGCTGCAAAGCAACTTTCAATAAGCAACATCAACTGATGTTACACAATATTTTCCATTTAAATCTACCCCTATTAAAATTACACACTAAAATTAATATATACTATTAAATTATTCATATAGTTACATACTCTTCTTCTCAACCCAGATTTCAAAATCTTTCAAATCCTCTGAATCACTTGAGCTTGAACTTTGCTTTTTATGTTTTTTCTTTTTTTTTTTCTCTTTTTTCCTCTTCTTCTTTTCCTTTTCCTTTTTTTCCTTCTTCTTCATAGATTTCTTCTTTCCTATAGTAAAAAACATATTTACCTTCAATTTTTCAGATTGTGAATGAATTTCTGGCTGGTTATTAAAATATACTAGAGAATACATTTCTAATTTGACATAAGTATAAGAGCATATACAGACCTAACAACTTCAAAAATTCAAAAAGTCAGGCAACTTTTTAATCGTAAAATCTAATGCATTATCTATTATTGATATTCTTCAAAACCAAGTACAGTGGTACTATTCATATGGTACTATGGCACAATAGTACTATTCATGGTATATAAAGCAATAACATATAACTTGCTTTTTTTATTAACCTTATAAAACACAATTACAGTGGAACCCCCCTTTAATCTTCTCGCTTCATACTTTTTCCCTTGCTATTTATGAAATTACAATGAAATGCTATTTATGAAATTACAACTTAAAACAAAAAACAAACTAAAATTATTGATTTTTTTCAATGTCCTTAACAAGTGAACATTTTTATCATTAAATATAGATGTAATACAAACTGCTTCTTTTTCTCTTTTAACATTTTTGATGCTTATTTTGTTTATACATATTTGCTTGAAATATTGATTTTCCTTTTCCTTGATTTTAGATTTCCCATATTGTATGCTTGCTTCTGGACTGATAAAAAAATGTAAAATCGAGATTTCACAACATATCAATACAAATAAATAATTACAAAATATGTACACACTGTTTACTTGTAACCAGTAAGTCAGATGCAAAGTAAAAATGTTTTTTGTCATTATCGTAATTAACAGGAATTAATTAACAGAAATAATCAATAAATATTATTGTAATATTTTTTCTAGCATTAATTATAATTTATTAACTCTACTGCTTTAAACATTTATTTTGTAATTTATCCTTATAAACCTAATAAGTGTTTGTCAGACTGGTGTTTCCCAATAGATAGCAAAATATTTCAATGGCTCCTCTAAGCAAAATAAGTTAGGAATCACGGCCGTAACCACATGCTCATAATCAATTAACTGATTTAGCCTTGAAATTAATCATGTGAAAAAGTCAAGTTGATAACAGATTTTGCTCTTTAACCAAAATTGCAACAAATATTTTAGCAAAATGCTAAAGAAAAGACGTTTTTGCTTAATCCAATATTATTGATAACCATGTAACAAGATTCATTTCAATAAAAAATTTTGTAGTATTATCTACATTAACATAAACTTGCATGCAAACATTTAAAATTTTATTAATAAATTTTATTATAGATTGAATAAATATTTTACTAAATCTATGTAGTCCGTTTTGTATACAAATTCACAGTTTTGGGTGGACTTTGTTTTTTAATTGGGTATTATTATTCTTTACATCACTGCAAATAACCTCATTTATATTTCATGTTTCTAGCCTTTTGGTGAATGAAAGGTTTTCTTAAACTCACATATTTCTAAATGTGTTTAAGGGGACACGGTACCTCTTATGCATTTTTTTTTATTTTTCAGAATTGGAATAATATTTTTTTTATGTTGTAAATTAAATAAAAAATTAATTCTGGAGAAAAAAAATCATATTCGACTGCCAATTTAAGAAAAATTCAAATTTTTTTAATTCTTTTTAATGTTTTTAAAATTGCTACTTCTTTTTCAATTTTCAATATTTTGACTCCATTTTTTCTCTCAACATTAGTGAAATAATACTAAACAAAATTGGGTATCAATTTTTAAATCAAGCATATAGTAAATTTTATATAATTTTTTTTATCTGTAACTTCTTTTATCTTTTCCTTCAATTTATCCTATTTAAATCACAAGGAAATAAGATAAAAAAATAATTTTATAAATGAATGGTATTATATTGATTGTGTTACATAAGTTACGGACATAGGATATAAGATTATAATAATAACTGATATTTTCAATTTTTTCTAAGCCATGTTTTATTTTGGAGAATGAAAGGTTTTCTTAAACTCACATATTTCTAAATGTGCTTAAATGATTGTTACAATAGGAATAACTTTAGTACCATTTCAGCACCTATGAGAAGTGAAAGCTTCGATAAAATGGGTGTTCCCTTTAAATATGCAAAATTATTTTAATATTTTATATTTTCTTGTATCTTTTATGCATTAAAAAAAATAATTGCTACACGGAAATGATCACACGCACGCACACACAGCAGGCAACTAGTTACCAAAGGCAGCTAATTAGTCTTAATATCTGTTTAGCACAAAAAATAAATAAATAGAAATAAATAATGTATCATTGTAAATGATGCATTTTTTTTTAATTATACAAAATTTGTCAATTTCAGCAATTTTTATATTGATAATGTATAAAAATTTACAAAATTTTGATATTTTATGGCGATATTCTTCCATTATAAAGGCTTTTGCAAATGAATTGTAAAATCTGAACATCATTAAAAAAAACTACTAATTAATACATTTACAATTTATGAAGAAGTCTGAGTTGGAGTCCCTTCATTTATGATTAAAAGTACACAAGTAATCAATTGATTTAGTAAAAATATTTCATTTTAAGATTTTCTTCATTTTAAATAAAAGAAATATGTAATTTCAATGTCACGGGTTATCATCCTGAAAATTGTGTCAATCACTTTTAAATAAAATATCACATATAAAATGCAGGGTTCCCACTCTTTTTTCAAAATAAAAAATAAGGAGTTTCTAAGGACCCAATTAATATTTTATAAGGACTAATTGAGATAGACCATAAACCATATTGCAGCCTTTATTGTACTATGGAAATGCACTGGGGTGTGACGTACATACATATTTGCAGAGCTATAAATTGTCCTATATTTCCTATTTGTTTTTTAAAATAGGAATATTCCTATTTTTAAAAATATATAGGAAATATAGGGTAACTTTTAGTCCTGCATTTGGGAAGAAACTAAACCCTTTTCAAAATTCTGCTAGTTTGGAAGTGTTCCTGTTCAATTGGGCTAGTTTTTTCAAAGAGTTGCAGTGAAGCATGATGGAAATTTTTCTGCTTACACATTTTTGGGCTACTTTCAGAAAAGTTTGATGATTTATTTTGGGGGCAAATTTTGACAAACTTTTAGAAGTCCAGTAAATTTTATCTTGGAATTTCGGTAAATTTATGAATTTTAGAAGTTTTTGGCAACATTGCGCGAAATCTCACAACACTAAACAATGGGCTAGTTTTCATCAATTTTTGGGTGTAATTTTTGGAAAAGACCTGGTAACACTGGGATATTGGACAGTGAAGCTCGAAAATAGATAGAAAATCGATCGCATCACTGGGGGAATTCGATCATCAGGGTTCCCCCTTGGAAAAAAAATTAGGTATTGGATTATCCTACCCTAACTTCAAAATTAAGTGGGATTTTAAAAATTAACACAAGTAATTTTTTTTTTCTGAGTAAGATTTAGCAGCAAATTGCGGGAGCAAATCACGCTCTAGGGAGAACTCTGATCATGTTCCAATTTCGTGGGAAATAAGGAGTGTTGATGAAAACTAAGTAGTTTTAAGGGCCCTTAAAAAGGAAAGCTAAAAATAAGGAGTTCTTAAGGAATTTTTAAGGACCGTGGGAACCCTGAAAATGGCTATTTTAGCAAATATATTTTTTTATATGATTTAAAAAAAAAAAGTTGAACAAATTGAAGTACTTCCTTGTTTGATCTTCCCCAAAACCAACAAGCAACTAACATCTTTTGATTGAAATAACTGTGCCAAATTTTTATTTGATTTGCTCTGAGAGATACAACACTCCATGTGGCTTTCCCGGCGAGACATTCAGTTGCCATAAGTCTTAGGGTTGGTCGTGTGGTCTGGGTCTTCAACACTCTATGTGAAAAAGAACAAAATTTCCAATATCTCAAGAACACTTGCAATGATTTCTAAATATAATATCCATTCGTTTTAGCTAAACAGTATTTACAAAGAATTTACTCATTTGATAATAAGTGAGTTTTGTTTTAATTTTTACACTTTTTCATTTTAGATCAAAAGCTTTAAATATTTTAGGAATGGTGCATCTTATAAATGACAGCATTCACTCTTACATAACAAACCACATATTAATATCACGAACTTCTATAACTAATTTACTTTTATTTAGAGTTTTATAATGCTTTTGATTTAAAAAAAATTCAAAAACTTGAGAGCTTGGCATGCTTACAATGAAAATCAATAAGGCTCTGACATCGATCAAATTTTAAATAATTAGGGGCTCTGATCCAACTAGCTGAGCCTACCTCATGAACTCTTCTTTCATGCCACCTGCTATTAAGAATGGTTGTTTACTGTATTACTAACTAAAGGCAAAATTTCCTAAATGTATATTTTGCAGTATCCTTTCTAAGTATGAAGTTTTTTTCATAGAATTAGAGGGACTTTCTAAAGAAAATTCTGATGCAGGCCGACAAATCACAGGACTGAAGCATTCATTCAAGCTGTTTGCTGTTTATTTTGGAGTAAATATTTGCATGAAACTGCTTTTGACAACAAAAGAGATCAGCAAAATGTTACAATCAAAATCGATTAATTCTCAGCAAAAAACAACTGCTATCTATAACATATTGTTGTAGTTTGAGGGTTTAAGAAACAATGATAGTTTCGATGAACTTTGGAATTTTATTCTGAATATATCTGAGAATTTGACAAATCCACCAATATTGCGAATCTGATGATGATTGAGAAATGTTTAGCGTTATCCGAGAATTTGATAAATCCAACAATATTGCCACAAATCCATTCCTTCAACTCACACAATACTCTTCACTTTATTTCTCAACACAGAAAAAGAAAAAATTTGCAAAAAAATAGAAAATTTATTTGCAAATATTTTCTATTTTACCTTTTATACGTGCTAATAAAATGCTGTGAGTAATGCATGGTGAGGATCTCTAAAGTTTGCATTAGTATGTGTAACAAAAATCTTTCTCCCCCCCCCCCACCACCACTACCACCGCTCTAAGGTTTATTCATTCCGCTAATTTTTAAACTAATCTCTCATTTCATATGTTTGAAAAATAGCATTTTTATATACAACAGGTAATAAATATGAAAATTTTAGATGATGCAAACAGATTACAAAAGTGGTAAATATTTTCACAATTAAAGAAAATATCCTGAGGATTGCATACAAATGCTGTTTCTCATGATACTGCTTCAACATAAACCATCATTAATCATACATTTGAAAAGTGGTTTATTTTTATATAACATGAAGTAATTATAAACATTTCAGTCAATGCAAATAGATTTCAAAAGTAAGAGAAAGATAATCACTGGTTATCTTTCTTGTGACACAATAGGAATCGCCCTTTGAAAGTGCCAATTTTGCAACTGTGGATAAATGAATTTCCAGATGTAAGAATGAGAAAACTCCAATCTCATTGCTACGAAGTGCAGGGAACATGAATCGATACTTTGTTATTCCCAGAGAATTTTTATTGCTTTCCATACGTCCATACTGATCATATAAATTCTGAAATTTTCAAAGTAGTTAGTAGCTCTGCTAGTCTGTCTAGGATACGAACTCGCAGCTCAAATATTCTTCCTTTAACATTAAATATTTCCTAAACTAAATTTTAAATTGAAGAATGGTTTTTTGCAGTATATTCCTCTAATATTTTTCTACAAATGTGTCAAATTTCATATTTGTATGCTACAGTTTTTGCAGTAAGTGATGGAGAAACTTAAGGGATGTGAAATTTGCCAGTATCGGTGTCTACTCTTTTGAATATAGAGAGATTATGCCAAATTTCATTTTCTATTTTATCTATTGTTTGAGAGAAATCCACAGACATTGAAAAAACGTCAGTGAAAATGTCGTGATTGTAATCAGGGATGCCTAAAACATGTATATCCATCAAAATCCAAGTGTCAGCACCCCCCTCATCCTCCCACACACTTTGATAAAGTAAATATATAGATGAGCATTACAAATAGAGTCAGAAAAAAAGTTAGTTCTCTTAAAAGTTAGAAAAATACCTGCATAAAGATTTAAAAAATACCAACCTTCATGTTTCTTCTTCTTTGTAGGAGAACAACTCTCATCTTCTGTATCATTCTCATCAGAACTATAGTGAAAATATTTTAAAGTTTAATATATAAAAAAAAATGCTTAAATAAACATTTTTAAATGATTTAATTAATCAAATTTATTATACCTAATTAAAAGGATGAGACTTTACTTTAGTCTGACAGTCCCATTTTTAAGCTTTATGTCATATTGTTTCCATAAATTCATTGGGAGAGAGAAGGGGATTCTTTTTTCTTGTTTTCCTCAGATTTTTTTTTTTTTTTTTGTTAGGTTGCACAAATATACTCTAAAACATACTAACAAAGTTAGTAAAGCATTTGAGAAACTAGACCCATTGCAGATAAAGCAAGAACATTTCCCATTAACAGATCCAATTTCTCAAAAATACTTTACTAATAATTGTTGGATTATTAGGAGTTTAGAGCATGGATATTCCTTCTGAAACACACATTCCTTCTGATGACATTTTAAAAATGGCTAGAGAAATTCTGCTCAAAAATTTAAAAAAAAAAAAAGGTTCGAAATTATTGTCTGGTGTATTAAAAACAGCAAATGATATTTCTAATATATTTTTGAGGATATATTAGTGCCACTTAACTGAAAAAATTGTATTTCAGGATGTCATTGATTTCATTCACTTGATTTAAATCACTGATTTGAATCAAATAACAATCATTGATTTAAATAAATTCTTTTTTCTGAATTTTTAAAATCATCAATGTGGACATTTTTAATTAATGTCATTAACAAACTAGATTTCAACCTTAGTTTGCAATTTTTCATGCAATCAGATATGAAAGTGGTTGAACTGAAAATCAAATAAACAGTCAAAAACTACTGCAATAAAACACTTCATAAACATACAAAACTGGTCTACTAGTTTCAAAGGCAAATAACAGCCTTTTTCTTTATGACACACAAGAAGTATGACCTCACTTATTTCCATGGTATTGGCAACTTTTCCACGGTACTGGCAACCAGTTTTTTACACTTCTTCCTTCAATCAAGTTCTCCCCTCATCCTCAGTTGTCAATTTTACTTGAATAATTGAGATTGCTGTGTTGCCATGTAGTAGAAGTCTTTCTGTGGTGTTTGTCTTGTGGTTTCAAGGTGAAGGAGATTGGTGGCAGAGATGTGTGTGAAGTCCTGGTGATAGTTGGTCTAGCGAGGTATGTTATTTCAGATGGGGATGTTGGTTAGGCCTCATCGGTCTGGTGTGCATATGGAGAAGGTTGTGTGTTTGAGCTTTGGCTGGGTTGGCTTGGGTGGTCAGTCGTAGGTGTCCAACACGCCTTTTTTATTTTTTATGGGTGATTTGCTCGGTCTAGGTATCTGTGGTGTCATATGTTCGAGGAATAAGAACAAAAGGTGTTCTTGGAATGAAATTATAAGCTCCACCATCCCTGGTGTGGCAGCTAATTTCATTCTTATCAGTTCTGAAGAAAATGGCTGTTATTTGCCTTTGAAACAAGTAGACCAGTTTCTGTAAGTATGCTGTATTTGCAAAGTATTTTATTTACTGCGTAAAAAGAAAATGTGAGAAATCTCCTTTCCTAGAAGAACTCTTTCATACTTGGAAATATAACTCTGTCCAGCCAAACAATTCAAAACAGGTGGACAGGACATCTGCATCTTATTATCCTCCTTTGTTAATTGCCCTGACAAATGAAGATGACAATTGACTAATTTGTCTTGTAAGGATATGTCTTTAGCTTCAGGACTTGAGTAGTTGCACTTTTCAAAGCTTAACTGTATTCCACACCCTGCACCCGTGCATCAGGCTTTAACATTATCGCTGAAAACAAAAAATTTCATTGGCCACAAAAATACCGGAACAAATGGAAAATATCTGTTAGGTGGTGTTTATTAAAGATACAAATTTCCCAGTGTTTCAAGATGACTCTATTACCTGTGATATTGCATGCTTTTTGTGCTAAATTATAAATATTTTGAAAGAAATACTATCATATACAATTTATTAAGAGGTAACACAGAGTAATCAGTTTATGCCATAGGCGTAGCTAGTTATCAGAATTGAGAAGGTGGTTAACAACTGAATGGGGGAGGTTACAGAGCTGAATTTCATTTTTCAATATAGACTCTACAGAAAACTAATGTAATTGTTTAGACAATGCAGGAGGTGGGGTATAGATAATAACTAGTACGGATACAGGATATTTATATAATTATGAACTTGTTTACTCTGATTATTTCTTCAACTACAAATACTATTATAAATTATTTATTATAAAAGGAGATAACACAAGTTAGTCAATTTACAACATTAGCATAGCCAGGATCTCGGATTTGAGGGGGCAGTTGATGGCCGAATAGAGGGAGGTTGCAGAGCTAAATTTCGTTATTCCATATGGATTCTACTAAAAACTAATGCAATTGTTTAACCAATGCGGGGGAGGGGTGGTGGTGAGATAATAGATAGTATAAGTGCAGGATATTTATATGATTATGAACTTGTGTACTCTGGTTATTTCTTCAACTACAAATACTATCATAAATGATTTATTACGAAAAGAGATACCACAGAGTAGTCAATTTACGTCATCAGCATAGCAAGGGTCTCGAAAATGACGGATGGTCAATGACCGAATAAGGAGAGGTTAGAGAGCTGAATTTCGTTATTCAATATGGACTCTATAGAAAACTAATCTAATTGTTTAGCCAATGGGGGTAGCAAAGATATCGTACAGGTTTGTATGCTACTATGAACATGTGTACTTTGATTATTTGTTCAAATCAAAATGCTATTATATACGATATATTAGAAAATAAAGAGATACAGAATAGTCAGATTACACCATAGATGTAGCCAGAATTTTGAAAGGGGGGGGGGGGGAGGTGGATGACCTAATCAGGTGAAGTTAAAGAGTTGAAATTTGTTTTCCCATATTTCCCTTTTAGTATACATTCTTTATATCCTCAGTGACTAAACAGTAAATTTAGTTTTCAACAACGTTCATACTGGAAATCTAATTCAGGTCACTAATCTCCTGTTCAGTAGGTGACCTACCTTCCCTTTCTGAGATCCTGGCTACATCTATGGTGTAAACTGATGACACTGTGTAACCTAATATTGTAAGAAATCATTTATGATAGTATTTATACTTGAACAAATCTATTTCGATAATTCCCTATATTAATTGTAACAAATATGTTCATAGCTCTATTTCCCTATATTATTTATTCTCTATACTCCCCCACTGCAGAGCAATTACTTTGGTTTTCAATAGAATTCATATTGAATAACGTCATATTTAATACATACTCTATAGAAAACTAATGTAATTATTTAGCAATGGTGTGTGGTGTGTGTGTGGGGGGGGGGGAGAGAATATAGAGAATAAATAATATAAGGAATTATAGAACTATGAACATTCAGTTCTGTAACCTCTCCCTATGATCATCAACTGCCCCTTTAATTCAAGATCCTGTCTATGCCTATAGCGTAAACTGACTCCCTGTGTTAATTTTTGATAAAAAAATTTATGATATCATTTAGTTGAAGATAACCCACAGTAAACAAGTTAACATTTTTTTTTAATTTTAGGGTGATGAAATAGAAAATAATAAGTATAAATATCTTGTATTTTATATTATCTATATCACCTTCATCTCCATTGGCTAAACAATTACATAAATTTTAAGTCCATATTGAATGAATAATAAAATTCAGCTCTGTAACCCCCCCCCCCCCATTTGCTCGTCAGCCACCCTTTCAATTCCAAGATCTTAGCTACACTCATAGCGGTCCTGAAGAAGGTTGCTATTTATCTCTGAAAATAGAACAGTTTATTCCGAAAAACAATTAGGAGACAATTTTCCCTACTTTTATTATAATTTCTTAATTGTGATATTGGTAAGAAAATTAAGTGCTTTGGTACAAGTTTAAGCAATTTTAAAGTCCTTAAAAGTCAGGATGAGTGCACTTTCCTTAAAAAAAATTTCAAGCATTTTCAAGTACCATGCAATTATTTTTCAAGGACATCATTTCTTCCATTTTATGAAGTTATATAAGTTTCTGGGAGGAAAAATCATAGCAAACTAACAATATTGTTTAATGTTGAAGCTGTTGAGAAAGTTTTTAGGCAAAAACAATATTGTTTAGGAAAATTTCACCGATAGATTAACTGCTAGGGAAATTTTCAGAGAAAACAGAACTTCTCAGAAAAAACACAATGCTGTGAATCTGCAGAACACTTTCAACCCTGCTTTTTTCAAACGCTTTCAGGGCCTTGAAAATGTTAATCTAAAATTCAAGCACTGTCCCATTTTTCAAGCATTCGTATGCAGCCTGAAAAGTAGATATTAGGAATTAAGCTGCTTTTGAGGACAGCAAATACCCTGGAATGTGCAAATACATTTCAAATTTTACCTCAAATTATAAACCCCTCACAATATTTTTGCTGCATATATATAGTATTGAAGAAATAATCTACATGTAACTTACTCATATATTTTTTCTGGTGACAGGCCCCATACGGAAAAGACACCCCTCTCTTGTATGTTTTCTCTTTCATTCCGTCTCCTAAATAAAAATATTTTTTTAACTTATAAAGAGATTAAATGGAATATTTAAAGCAATTGAGAAAAAATATGACATTGGAAAACTAAAATGGTATAGTGAAAATGAATGCTCAGGATTAATACTGTACATCTACTGTGCCCAGTGCCTGTATACTATTTTTCTATGCCAGGAAAGAAAAGTAGAATAAATGATAACATTCTTATATTTAATCATGAAATATAAATTTTCAAAGCCTTTTTTTCAGTTTAAGCTAACAAAAGTATAGGCATTATTTGATATGGCTAAAATCCAGCAGTCTTATTGCAAACTATTTTCTTTCATGCACCAGGACAACATGATTGACAGCAAAGTGGTTTACATTTCTCAACCAATAAAAATGATCAATAATATAAAAGTGCCTAGCAGTTAAGGGTGTACTTCAAAAGGATTGACTCAATGGTATTTCATGAAAATTTGATTTTCAAATACTTAAAATATAGCTAAATTTTCAAAATTCAGGTGTACATACAAGAATGATAAATTACATGTGTGAAGAACTTGACTAAATATTTGTAATTATGTTAGAAATCTTGAAATGTAGATTTTGCGACAAAATTGAATTCTGTACAATTGTTCAAATAAAAAAATAACTATCCAATATTATCACTATTGGCTTACACATCACATTGAAGACAATTTTGTGCTTGGTTAAAAAAACATTAGAAGTATATAAATTGTTTTCTTCTATTTTTAAAGCAAATTTTTCAATATAATTCAAAATTTTCATATTTTTTTAGATTTGTTATTTCTATTTTTCGAATACAGGTGTCACTGCTAAACATTTTTGGACTTTTTAAAGCAGGGAGTGGTTACAAAGGCCGCTTCTTTTCTGATCGACAGTTGTTAATCATGGAATTCCTCTTTTCCAGGGAAAAGGGTGTTCTAGTTAACTTAAAACTGGTTTCCACATTCGAGACTGGTCAGATTACCCCTTGGGCTGTTTACAACGCCTCTCATTTGGGATATGTTTGAGGTTGATCTCAGGGAACGAGAATTCCTCCTCGAAAATGGGGTTTGAACAGAGACAACCAATATAGAGTTTGACTTATCTCTGTTTTGAAATCATCATACATGTAAAATATCTTTCTTTTACATTCTTGGAAATTATTATTTGGTTTCTTATAATTCAGCTTTGAGGGTTTGATTGATTCATACGTTTTGAGCATCTCTCAAAATGAATCAACTATTTTTCATTAACTCTTGTGTGTCTGTCTGTCATAGTCTATGACTACGATATTTTTTGAGCAAAATGAATGTGAAATCAAATAAAATTCAATATTATTTTTTACATCGAAGAACTTCAGAGCTTTTGGGCTAAATGGAAGAGGAGAAAACCTCTAATTTTTTTAACTTATGCATTAGAAAATTTAAAAAATAATCTAGAAACGCATGTATGTTAAAAAATATTATTTAATTAATAACGCTAATGTGCTTAAAAATAAAGAAACTTTTTAAAAGAACAACTTTCTAAAGAATCCCACAAAAAGATTCATTTTCTCCATTTAATACTAATTGTGATTCAAATAAACGTAGAAAAGCATAGAATAACATCTCATGTGGGCAGAACATGACTTTCTCTACATAATGCATAGAATTTACTTATTTCACAGTGATAAAATGGTGTATAAGCTCCACAGCACAGTATTACTAACGTTTAATTTTACATTTGCCTTTTTTTAAATGACAACATGTTAAACTATTTTGGAGTGCCCAATTAATGTATATTTTGCGCAACTCTAAATTGATAATTATCAATATGGATAGCATCCGCAATAAGCAATATAGTCCATATAATTAAAATATTTTAATTGGCATCATTTTCGTTAACTTGGACTTTAATTTTTGCAATTTTAACAATACTTTTAATAATCTGGAACAAAATATCATCAAGATATCGATATTTCCGGGCCGAGGTAAACGACTAAATTTAGCTATTTATTCAAAGAGTGCTGTTAAACCCTAGGTGTCCAGTCTAGTTAACAGCTCACATTTTTGTTACGTTTTTACTTGGTGGAATAAAATATCATAAATGACGGTGAAACATGTCATCATCACAGGCTGTACTGAATTTCATGAAATTTTGATGGGTAGCATTAGTATGGTCTAACTTAAAATTTAGGCATCTGTCTATCTCAATGACCATCTGACTGTTTCGTGGTTTTATCACAAGCCTCCAAATAAATGGTACTTACTCAATCTCTATTGGAGTCTACAAAACTAACACGACCTAACTATTTTTGAACCCTCTACAATAAATGCAATTATAAATCTGATAATATGAATCGATCGTTGTTTGTGCAAAATATAAATTACACCTTTTAATTTTAAAGACCATAAATGAGAGATCTCTCTATAATTCTATCCCTAATGAGAAAACCAGAAACATAGTCTACAAAGAAGACATTGTTTAATTGTAAAAATATTATCTATATAAATAATAAGCTGTGCCTATCTATATAAATAATAAGCTGTGTCCTTTAATCTATTTGTTTAAAGGAGAACTCACCTATTTCCTTTTGTGAGCCTATATTATAAAATTTGAAAGAGAAAGATTCCTATTGAAAGTTCATTGCAACTTCTGAATTTTAAGTTTCTTTACATTATGGTATTTTGTACAAAGAACAGGTATACTGGTAGGAAAAATAAATTTAAAAAAGACATTTACCAGGGACTTTAAACATCTTGTATACAAATATAATCGTAATGTTTCTTCAACAGTATTGTAATGCTGCTTGCTTCAGTTACACTATTATCTATATATACTAATTGTCAAATGTCTGTCTGTCTGTTACGCTTTTTTAAGGCACTTCCCGAATAGATAGAGACTTGCAATTTGGTACATGGCTCGATCGTTCGATAAAAACCCTTAGAAAAATCGAATTTTTCGAAAACGTTCTCTAGAGGAGGTCCTAACGTTCTCTACACCAAAACTTTCGAAAAGTGAAATGATAGGAAACCATGCTTTGCCATAAGATAGAGACTTCAAATTTGGTGTATGGGTAAATCGCTCGAAAGGAAGAAAATGTGCAATTTCAGATTTCCAATATTTTCTACTTAAGGGGGTGCCGCATACCAAAATGTTCGATTTATCGAATAAATGAGAAACAACTCCTTTAAAATTTGATAGAGGCTTGAAATTTGGTATATGGAATAATCATTTGATAAAAACACCCAAGACGATTATAGTTTTTCGAAAACGTTCGTTTAAGGGGGGTGCTCCAGAGGAAAACGTTCGAAAGGTGAATTGATAAGAAAACATACTTCAAGATGAGATAGAGATTTGAAATTTGGTGTACGGGTAGATTGCTTGGAAGGAAGAAAGTGTACAATTTCAGTTTTTCAATATTTTCTACTTTAGGTTGTGTTGCACACAAAAATGTTCGATTTTCGGAATGAAGTAGAAACACTCCTTTTAGAACATGATAGAGGCTTGATATTTGGTATATGGGCAAATCATTTAATAGAAAACCCAAGAAGAATGGAGTTTTTCAAAAATGTATACTTTAAAGGGGGGGGGGGGGTATTCCACAGAAAAACATTCAGAAGGTGAAATGATAGAAAAAGCATGCTTCGCGATGAGATAGAGACTTCAAATTTGGTATACGTGTAGATAGTTAGAAAGGAAGAAAGTGTGCAATTTCAGTTTTCCAACATTTGCTATTGTAGGGGGTGCCGCACACTAAAATGTTCAATTTGACGAACAAATGAAAAACACCTCCTTTACAATGTGATAGAGGCTTGAAATTTAGTATATGGGGTAATCATTTGATAAAAAAAAACCTACGATTATTATGGTTTTTCAAAAGGATCATTTAAGGGGGTGCAACACAGTAAAACGTTCGAAATATGAAGTGATAGAAAAACATGTTTCATGATAGGATAAAAACACCAAATTTGGTGTAATGGCAGATAGTTCGAAAGGACGAAAGTGTGCAATTTCAGATTTCCAATATTTGCAACTTTAGGAGGTGCCGAACACCATATATTCGATTTTTGGAATAAATGGAGCACGCTTCCTTTAAATATGATAGAGGCTTGATATTTGGTATATGGGGCAATCAACTGATAAGAAACCCAAGACAAACAGAGTTTTTCAAAAATGTTCATTTATGAGTGTGCTCCACAGAAAAACGTTCGAAAGGGGAGATGATAAAATGGTATGCTTCGGGATGAAATAGAGACTTTAATTTGGTGTACTGGTAGATAGTTCGAAAGGAAGGTGTGCACAATTTAAAATTTACAATATTTTCTTCTTTAGGGAGGGGGGTGGGTTCCGTGCACTAAAATATTTGATTTGCCGAATAAATGTGAAACGCGAATTATTAAAAAAATGACAATATTCAGTGGTTGCTTATTGCGAGACCGTTGATTTTCAACGGGTATTCAGCTAGTATATACTAATTGCTAAATGTCCGTCTGTCTGTCAGTCACGTCTTTTTCAGGCACTTCCCGAATAGATAGAGACTTGCAATCTGGTACACGGCTCGGTCGGTCAATAGAACCCCCTGGAAAAATCGAATTTTTCAAAAACGTTCTCTAGATGGGGGTGCTCCACACCAAAACGTTCGAAAAGTGAAATGATAGGAAAGCATACTTTGCGATAAGATAGAGACTTTAAATTTGGTGTATGGGTAAATCGTTCAAAAGGAAGAAAGTGTGCAATTTCAGATTTCCAATATTTTCTACTTAAGAGGGTGCCGCACACCAAAATGTTCGATTTACCGAATAAATGAGAAAAGACTGCTTTAAAATTTGATAGAAGATTGAAATTTAGTATATGGGCTAACCATTTGACGAAAACACCCAAGACGAATATAGTTTTCAAAAATGTTCGTTTAAGAGGGTGCTCCAGAGAAAAACGTTCGAAAAGTGAATTGATAAAAAACCATGCTTCGGGATGAGATAGAGATATCCAATTTGGTGTGAGGGTCGATAGATTGGACGGAAGAATGTGTACGATCTCAGTTTACCAATATTTTCTACTTTAGGAGGTGCCACACACCAAAATAACCGATTTTCAGAATAAAGGATAAATGCCAAGTTTAAAACATGATAGAGGCTTGATATTTGGTATATGGATCAATCATCTGATAAAAAACTTAAGACAGAGTTTTTCAAAAATGTTCATTTATGTGTATGCTTCACAGAAAGACGTTCGAAAGGGGAAATGATAAAATACCATGCTTCGTGATGAGATAAACTTTAATGTGGTGTAAGGGTAGATAGTTTGAAAGAGAAATGCGCAAGTTTCCCAATATTTTCTTCTTTAGGGGGTTCTGCACACCAAAATATTCAATTTAGCGAATAAATGTGAAGCGCGAATTATTTAAAAATTTTCATTATTCAGGGGTTGATTATTACGAGACCGTTGATTTCCAAAGGGTATTTGGTTAGTTATATATACAAATTGCCAAGTGTCCGTCTGTCTGTCACGCTTTTTTAAGGCACTTCCGAATAGATAGACACTTGCAATTTGGTACAAGGTTCGATCATTCGATAAAAACCCCTGGAAAATTGAATTTTTCGAAAACGTTCTTTAGAGGGAGTGCTGAACACCAAAGCATTCGAAAAGTGAAATGATAGGAAAGCATACTTTGCCATAGGGTACAGACTTTGAATTTGGTGCATGGGTAAATCATTCGAAAAGAAGAAAGTGTGCAATTTCAGATTTCCAATATTTTCTACTTAAGGGGGTGCCACACACCAAAATGTTCGATTTACCGAATAAATGAGAAACGGCTCCTTTAAAATTTGATAGAGGCTTGAAATTAGGTATATGGACTAATCATTTAATGAAAACACCCAAGACAAATAGAATTTCTCAAGAATGTTCGATTAAAAGGGTGATCCAGAGATAAACATTCAAGATGTGAAATGATTAAAAACATGCTTCCCTATAAGATAGAAATTTCAAATTTGGTGTACGGGTAGATAATTTGGAAGGAAGAAAGTGTACAATTTCAGTTATCCTATATTTTCCACTTTAGAGGGTGCCGCACACTAAAATGTTTGAATTTCGGAATAAAGGAAAAATGCCTCTATTAAAACGTGATAGAGGCTTGATATTCAGTATATGGGCAAATCATCTGATAGAAAACCCAAGCAGAATGAAGTTATTTTTAAAAATGTTCATTTAAGGGGGTGGGTACTCCACAAAAACATTCAAAAGATAAAATGATAAAAAAAAGCATGCTTTGCGATGATATAGAGACTTCAAATTTTGTGTAAGGGTAGACTGTTGGAAAGAAAGAAAGTGTGCAATTTCAGTGTTCCAATATTAGGGGGTGCCTGGTGCCGTACACAAAATATTCGATTTGACGAACAAATAAAAAATGTCTCTTTTACAATGTGATAGTGGCTTGATATTTGGTATATAGGCTAATTATTTGATAAAAAAAACCAAGAAGAATACAGTTTATCAAAAATGTCCATTTAAGTTGATGCTGCACAGAAAAACGTTCAAAAGGTGAAATGGTAATAAAAGCATACTTCGCGATAGGATAGACTTCAAATTTGGTGAACCATTAGATAATCTGAAAGGAAGAAAGTGTGCAATTTCAGATTTCCAATATTTACTACTTTAGAGGGTGCTGCACACCAAAATGTTCGATTTGCCGAATAAATGAGCAATGCCTCCTTTAAATTTTGATAGAGGCTTGAAATTAGGTACATGGGCTAATCATTTAAGGAAAACACCCAAGGCGAATAAAGTTTTTCAAAAATATACATTTATGGGTGTGCTCCACAGGAAAACATTCTAAAGGGGAAATGATAAAATAGCATTCTTCCGGATGAGATAGAGACTTTAAATTAGTGTACGGGTAGATAGTTCGAAAGGAAGAAATGCGCAATTTAAGTGTTCCAACATTTTCTTCTTTAGGGGGTTCTGCACACCAAAATATTCAATTTGCCGAATAAATGTAAAATGCGAATTATTCGAAAATTTACATTATTCAGGGGGTTGTTTATTGCGAGACCGTTGATATTCAACAGGTATTCGGCTAGTAATTAACTAAATGACTAATTCAATTGCACTACAAATGACTTGCTTGGACAATCCTTAACTTTAATTAAAAGAGTTAAATTCAAGATATAACAATATTTACTTACAAATAAATCTCAAATTTGGTTTAATGGATACATTTTGATGAGATGGTTTACATCATGTTTTAAACCAAGTTAAACCATAGTCTGCAGAAATTCTAAAAACTTCACTTATTGTTTTGTGGTTTCTTATGTTATGTTAAAATGACAAAATTATGTCAGAAACTTGATATAGACAAACAATACAAACAAACAACCTTGAAATTGTTTATAAAAAATTCATGCTGACTTTTGTCTAAATCAAACTGTAAACAACAAATCAGTGCTAGCTCCAGTTCGGTGGAGTCAGGCAGGACCGTAGCCAGAGACAAAATTGAAATGGGGCTGGAGGGAAATTCAGGATGGGGGAAGGCTTACCAAAAACACAATCATTAACATTTATAAACAAAAATAGTTACTAATATATATTTAAATTATATAAATTACTAGCAGAGATTACCCGGCATTGCTCAGGATTTACCATGCAAAACTGTGATAAAAATTACACCGGAACATATACGGCTGCGAATCTTATACATTGTTTCTTCACTGTGAAAGATGTAAATTCATTGCATTATGTAAGAAAAACAAGAAAGTTCAATCATGCTTAAAGCATTGACTATGAAACACTTTCCAACTTCAATGCAATTTTGTTTAAACATCTCTAAAATGCAATACATTCCTAAGTAATATTTTAAAACTTATCGCAATACTACATTAATTTATTATATTTGAAAACTTACACCTTCATCGAAAAAAATGAACTTCATTCAAATGACGGCATTGAAATATAAATTGCCTGGTTTAAACATCTCTAAAATGCGATACATTCCTCGGTAATATTTTTAAAATTATCATAATACTAGAATAATTTATTATATTTGAAAACTTCATCGAAAACAACTGAAATTCATTCAAATGACGTCATAGAAAAAATAACACGCCTGGATCTCTCTATAAAAACAGCATTTCATTCATTACTTTTTCCCATTCATTTCATTCATCACAATACTATAATAATTTATTTTATTTAAAAATTAAGACCATGGAGCTACAAGTAATTAAACTCTATGCTTAAAACTCCATCGAAAAAAATCGTCTTTCTCTTTGTAAAATCAATGAATATTTTCATATCAGCTATGCAGACTCCATGGGCTAAATAATTTTGTGTTAAAGAAATACAGCAATTCTAATACAACTCATTCTACATATTTTGTGTTTACATTTTACATAAGTGTAAAATAGGCTTCGTTGTAAAAATAATCAAATTTGGATGATCATTTAAACTCAAATATATTGTAATTGCTTTGTTTCAGTATATAGATGCACAGAATTTAATCAAAAATAAAATGGTTTTAGGACGGATACAACACTCAATATGAATTAAAAAGAACTTAAAAAATCACAATTTTGAGACAAGATGGATGCCATATATCATTTTGAAGTGGGTCATGTGATCTTTTCATATCATGGTCACGTGATCGCTTCATATTCAGGTGTAATTATTATTTTAATTTTTATTTAAAAAACTACTGAATATATTTCACTGAATTTTTGTTTTAATATATTTTATGGAACAATTTAAATATTACCTAAAATTTTCAAAGCAATTTGAATTTTAAATCTGCTTAAAAAATGTTTGAAAAATTAGGTCCCATAGGGCTCAATGTATTTCATTTTTTCAATCCGGGTTCAATCCAAAACTAATTGGGTGATATTATTCATTTATATTCCCATAGGTCACCGTCTGAACAACATACTAAAATTTCATTTTGATTAAGTCATTTTTACGGCACTTATCGTGCTAATGGACAGACAGACAGACAGACAGAATGAACAAAGTCATAAACATTTTTCAACTTTGTTGTAAAGTGTTAAAAAATCATTGCATTATATAAGTCATAGCTGCATAAGAAAGAATCTTCCTCATAAAATGCTGATAATTAAATAACCATTTTTAACACTTTACAACATAGTTGGAAAGTGTTTATGACTTTGTTAACACTTTACAACATAGTTGGAAAGTGTTTATGACTTTGTTCATTCTGTCTGTCTGTCCGTTAGCACGATAACTGCTGTAAAAATGACTTTATCAAAATGAAATTTTAGTATGTTGTTCAGACGGTCTGTGGGACCCATGGGAATATAAATGAATAATATCACCCAATTAATTTTGGATTGAACCCGGGTTGAAAAAATGAAATACACTGAACCCTATGGGATCTAATTTTTCAAATATTTTTAAGCGAATTTAAAATTCACAAATTGTTTCGAAAGTTTTAGGAAATATTCAAATTATCCCATAAAATACATAAAATGTTCAACAAAATATATTCAGTAGTTCTCTTTTAAATAACAATTAAAATAATATTTAAACTCTTTATATGAAGAGATCACGTGGCCCACTTCAAAATAAAATATGGCATCCATCTTGTGTTGAAATAGTGATTTTTAAAATTATTCTTAATTTATATTTAGTATCGTATCCGTCCCAAAACCGCTTTATTTTTGCTTAATTTCTGTGCATCTATATTCTGAAACAGTACAATTACAATATATTTGAGTTTAAATGATCAATACCATCCATATTGTGTCAAAATAGTGATTTTTAAAGTTCTTTTTAATTTAAATTTATTGTTGTATCCGTCCTAAAACCACTTTATTTTTGCTTCATTTCTGTGCATCTGTATTCTAAAACAACACAATTACAATACATTTGAGTTAAATGATCATCACACTTTGATTATTTTTACAACGAAACCTAATTTTTACTTATGGAGAATGTAAATTGATTAGACTGTAAGATGAGTTGTATAAGAATTGCTGAATTTCTTTAATGTAAAATTATTTTGCTCAGGAGTCTGCAATATAGATGATATGAATGAAACATTCATTAATTTTACGTAGAGAAGCAAACGATTTAATGGCACACTTCTTCAATGAAGTTTTATGCATAGAGTTAAATTACTTTGGCCTCCATGGTTTTAAGTTTTTTAAGTAGAATAAATTATTGTGGCACTGTGATGCACGAAATGAAAATGTATGAATGAAATATTTACTGCTTTTACATAGAGAGGCAGGCGAACACAGCGTACTATTGGCACATCTCGGGAGCGGTATCCCGGTGGTTTACGCGCTGAATTTGCACGCTGCCACAACTGCCGCCGTGTTCATGCAGAGTACGATCACGTTAAACATGTGGGTCCGTAAGTCCTTCCGAGAGGTTGGTGGTAGGGGAAGAAGGGTACGGTCCCTGTGGATGTCTCCCCCACTGGGTTCCGGTCTAAATTGGCTGGCACTTCCCGGCCGTCCAAACGGTTACCTTACACCTTTCTGGTAGGTTGGACGGTCTGAGTCTCAACAACAACAACAGAGAGCCAGGCAGAGCCAACGACCCTACTGTGCTGATATCACCAGTTCTCGTTAGATCACCGAAGTCAAGCAGCATCGGCCGCAGTTAGTACTTGGGTGGGTGTCCACCTGGGAACACCACGTGCTGTTGGCACATTAGCCTGGTGGTTTGCGAGCTGAATTTGCACGCTGCCACAACTGCCGCCATGTTCATGCGAAGTACGATCACGTTAAACATGTGGGTCTGGAAGTCCTTCCGAGAGGTTGGTGGTAGGTGAAGGAGGGTACGGTCGCTGTGGATGCCTCCCCCACTGGGTTCTGGTCTAAATTAGGTGGCACTTCCCGGCCGTCCAAACGGTTACCTTACACCTTTCTGGTAGGTCGGAGGGTCTGGGTCTCAACAACAACAACAGAGAGCCTGGCGATTTATATTTCGATGACGTCATTTGAATCAAGTTCGTTTTTTTCGATGAAGTTTTAATTTTCAAATATAATTAATTATTGCAGTATTATGATATATTACCGCTGAATGTATCGCATTTTAGAGATTTTTAAATAAAATTAAAGTTGGAAAGTGTTTCATAATCAATGCTTTATGCATGATTGATCTTTCTTGTGATTTCTTAATACTTTTCGTTGTTGAGTAAGCCAGTGAGAAATAAACCATGGTGATAGTTTCCATTTAAATTCACATTTCAAATCTGCGATTTTCAAAAGTGACTAATACGTTCAATAAACTTCCACAAAACTCAGAGATTTAATTGATTTTCACGTTTTAAACCAACTATTTCCAATCTTTTTCATTGGGAATCATAGAGTTCTAGAGTAAAACTCCTAAGAAAAAGTTTCGTTTCCCATTAATATCTCGACAACCCCTGGTCTTAGAAACTCGAAACTTGGACTAAATTTATCGGTAGCTATTTTAAAGGTACCCACTAAATTTCATTAAATTTGGTTCAGCCGTTCTTCCATGATGATGAGACAAACGAAAGTGTCATTTTTCACTAATATCTCGAGAACCACTGGTTGTAGAAACTCGAAACATAGACTAAATTTTAAGTGGAGCTATTTCAAGACTACCCACCAAATTTCATCAAATTCAGTTCAGACGTTCTCTCGTGATGTTGGATCATACATGCATACATACATACTTTTCTTCTTTATATATATAGATTAATAAATAATTATATAGATTAATAAATAATTGCATATATATATTTGCAAGCTAAGAGCTGATTACTAATATTCATATAACTACTATACATTAATATTAATATATAATAATTACAATTCATTTTAATGTAAGCATTAACTAGTAATAAAGCTGTTAATAATTTGTAGTAACATTCTGAAAGTTAATACAAGTTAATGCTTCATATTAACTCTTACCTACTTATCACTTGAGTTTGACTCTATAATGTATAACAGTGAACCCCACAATAATATACGAGATTTTATACATAATTTTATACGTATAATAATAATATACATAATTTTAAAATATTTTTAAATTAAATATGTAAATAAATTGATCATTAGTATAATCACAAATTCAGCTAAATTAAAAAATCTTTAAAAAGAAGTAATTTATAAAAAAAAATCTCAAAGAAATTTTTTATGCAAAAATTTAATGACATCTTATATGAAATTTCATATCACTGCTAAAAATTTAATATTTTTATCGGGGGTGGGGGCTGAGTATACCACTTGCAGGGGCTTAGCCCCCTCTGGACCCTGTCAAATCAAAATGGTTTGGTGAACATTTTGTAAAATGAAACTCTAATAAAGATTAAAGTTATCATGTTTTTTAGTTTCATATATAACAGACATTGAAACCTGCTAAGTTGACTACCTGTTTAAGTTGAAACCTTTGACAAGGAACCGATGCAGTCTATTATAACAATTGACCAAACCTTCATAAATTGGTCACATGCCTATCTCGTATGTTGACCATCTAAATAGTTGAAGTTTAGCATAGTGTGCATTACAAACCCCTTAGAATATTGACCATTTGTTCAGAACTCTGGTATGTCTTATTTTATTACACTATAGGGATTTTACTAAGTATGCACTGAATATCAGGTTGGTATTCGGCAATCAAAATGAATATTCAGTTCGGCCAAATACTTTAATATTCTACAACCGAATAGTATAAAATTTTCAGAAATTGTATAGCAAATATTTTTTATAGAATGAATGAAAATTATATTCTTATTTAATAAAGAAAGCTATCTGAGTATGTATGTGTGCAGTCTGCAGCAAGAAATCTAAGTGTCATACGAACATATTCAAGACTCAAATTGATGCACTTCAGCATTATTATTTTTTTTAATTTCGAATTAATTTTTTAGTTATTTTATGTTTTAGCCAAAATTACAAGGATTTTGGGTGATATTCACACATATCAGTTCCTTAGTGACCAAAAATATCATCACAGTTTCCATCTGGACACCATTGGAAAAATAAAAAAATTCTCTTGCAAACTTTGAATAAATACGATTCATAACAAATTCTTTAAAGATACTTTTCATGCATTTTCAACCTACCTGATTTTTATATTGGGATATAAATAAATTGAACAATTCAGTGTTTATAATTTAACAGCAACTCCTTAAAATATTAGAGACTGCTAGAAAATAAAAAATAATTTCATGAACCCATCTGTTCATTTTTTAATTATATACTTTTAAATGAACGAACTGTTAATATTTTCAATGCTGCATTTGGATCTTACATATTGATTCTTGTATCATTGTTTCCACCTTCTACTTTGTCAGATACATTGGCTTATTCCCATAATAAATGGGTTTTTGGCATTCAGGAGAAAATGGTCTCTTAGAAGTTTAAATATTTTTTTCTGCTTTGCAGAGTCTAGTTTTTTTTTTTGCTTTGTGGACAACGTACTTGGTGATTTGAAGAAAATTGAGTGCAGGTATTATTTAAGTAATGAGTATTTATTTACAACCAGGCAATGCCGGGTAATTCATTCTAGTGATTAATATAAAGGAAAACACTTAAATATTAAATTTTGCAGCATTTCAATTTCTTAAATTTTATACTATACGAAATATTGTTTAAATATATGAAACAAACTAATTATTTATTGTAATCAAAATTTAAAAGAGATAAGTTACGGAGCAGGAACCATTAGATGTTTAGCATTTTCAGGTTGCAGCCCATTACATTTTGGTATACAAACATTCCCTTTTTCTGAAAATAAATGTTCACTATCACCACTGTTATCTGGTGATAAGTACTTTTTGCTATCTTTGCAAGTGTGGGGCTGGAATGCTGATTTTCTTGCAACCATATCAATGGATTGTTGTTCTTTGTTAGCACGGATGGTGATAGGTAAAAATGCAGCTCAGTAGATTTGTTTGTCTGTTTGGATAAACTGAAAGATTTATTTGAAAAGCATGTTAAAATCAGAGTTACAGAAAAGATGTTAAAGATAGCAGAAATTCATTAAATAAATTACAATGATAATTTTAAGCAAAACTGTGTAATATTCTCTATAAGCTAGAAGCTATGGTTAAAAAAAAACTACAAAATGTACCCAATGTTGCCTGGTGCCATGGCGTAGCTTATCCATGCAGCAGTTTATTTACTTTTTATTTTCATTACAAATGGACATATTGATACAGCATTCTTTAGTTTTCAAGAATTCGCTCCAAGTTCCAGTGAATGAAATTTAAAGAAAGCTTTATTAATATGCCGCCTCATAGCAACCACAATGAAAAAAATTTCTGAAGTGCATCTTTGAGGTCCTGAAGCACCTGTGTATCAAATGTCATACACTCAGATCAGACCAGACAGACATCTTCTTTTATTATGCATAACTGTATCCATGCAGAACATCTGATCTCCAGGCTTCTGTTGAAGACCCAGACCGTCCGACTCGTCCAGAGGACTTAGAGTAACTAGTTGGACGGCCGGCTCCAGGCTTCTGTGAAACTTTTAATGATAGGGCTCTGAAAATAATATTTTATTGACTCTAAACATTGCATTTCTCCTTTGGCTGAGACTTATTTCAATATTTCCATCGGCCCATCGAAACTGATCAAAATTATTTCTTATAGCTTCATAACAGTTTTATTGGCAGGCACTCTATGCTCTTCTACGTTCATTATATCCATCAAATTTCCAAATTTTGATTGAAGGAATAAAATATGTGTGGTGCAATTAAACATTTCAAGTGATTATTGCGAAACCCTCATTGAGAGTTATGCCACTTTGTGTTCTATTAATTATAAAAAACAAATGTGGCCACATAAATTACAGATTTCAGCCGTTTTTCGTACTAAGGAATGTAAATATTTATATGTGATGCCATTTTATCAAATATCTCTGACAAGTATGAAACAGAGTGATCTCTGTTTCTGTGAAATTGTTACTTTCTATTAAAATGACAGGTGGTCTTAAACTTTTGAAAATGACTGTAACTTTGTATCCGATGTTAAATTAAGAAATTTTGTTGTTGACTACATTGTATTAGTTCCTGCAGGGCAATGATTTTCAAACTATTTGACTTGACTGTATAATCATCTTTTGTACAAGATTTTGTCTCCACAAACTCTGTCAACAAATTTCACTAAAAAATTTTGCAGTAAAAAAACTTAAAAGCATTCATAATTTTCAAAAAATATATTGTTCTGCAACTAGATAATAGATGGCAGAATCCATTTTCAGAAAACTGCATAAAATTAGAAACAATTCTATCAAATATGAAAAGAAAAATAATAATAATAATTGAAATGTCTGCAGATGGAATGATGTTGAAACTTGGAATTTTATGCAGAATGTAGATCAATTTAGGATAAAAAGAAAGCAAGAATACCTAGAGTTTATAATCAAGGCTTTGAAATTTTTATACTATTTATACCAGGGTGATTTTCAAAATGAACGCCTCTTTGATGTCCTAATCTTTGAACCCATATTTCATGCTAATAAAATTATTTTTTTTATACTTTTAGAACATATATTGGCACATTAGTTTATAATTAATAAAATGTAATCATTAAAGTGTTTATGTTTTAAAAATATTAGCTATTTTTTATTAGTTTCAGTTTTCAAGTAATAAATTTGCATGTCCCAACTCAAAACACCACACTTAAGGAAATCTATTTTTATGCTTTCAAACTAGATTAGCCTTTGTATATGAATTAAAAAATATGGTTTTACATTTTAATTAACAAAAATGCAAGTGATTCCTTTAAAATATAATTATTAATATTTTAAATTTTAAATTTAATATATGTCCCGTGTACATTTCATGAGTGTTACCTCAGGAGTGTTACTACTATTATTTTAAATAGGTTTTAGATTTCTGCAGTTGGTAACAAAGCTAATGGAAACCATATTGTTCCTTCTATCTAGTATAAAAAAAGATTACAAAAAATTAATAACAGAGTATAATTTTATTTTTAAGCTAAGTCAAATTTGTATATGGGGTCATTAACGTGAAAACACCCATTTTAAGGAAAACTTGTTGCTCCATAGTCACGGATTTTTTTAAAATTTTTACCATGGATACACATGTTAATAAAACCCCCAAATCTGAATTTGTTATGTATATATCGCAATAATTACCAAGATACAGGCATTTGAAAAATGGTCATTTTTGTCGAATGGTGGCCATCTTGGATTTTGCACCAATGTTTATAAATGTAATAGCTTAAGAACTAATGGCTCAAATTAAATAATCCTGGTACCAATTTGAAGCTATTGATATCTGGAATATAAGTACTATATCAAAGAATAAAAATATATATATTTTAATATAGTTATTACATGAAAATTGCAAAAATCACTTTCGGATGGATAGTCAACTTTAATGGGCTATAAAAAAAATGGCCCCTAATATTTTTTTCTGAAACTTAGTACAGTACAAATACTAACTAATATGTGGGCTTTAAGTACAAAAAAAATTAGAAAGGTAATATTTCTTATTACAGAGAAAAATAGCTATAAAACATATATACATTTAGTTAACATTTGACATGCAATGTTTTAATCATTTAAAAAAATATATATTTTTTAAATAAATAATGAGCAAAAACAAAATATAGGAATTTTTTTATACACTAGCTAGTATGTGTGCTTTAAGCACAAAAAAAAAATTAGGATGGTAATATTTAATTTAATGACTAAAGAAATACTATTATATGTATAGGAAATCAATGTTATAATTTCTGAGGTGCTGAAACATTCTAATAAAAATCTTCCTAAAAGCCATACAGTTATCCATTTCATATTTTATTTTCTTATTTTAAATTACAAAAAGGTATTTTATATATTCAGTAGATCTGAAGATACCCGATTTTTCCTAGTGATCACTGGCTCCTAAACCAATTTCATCCAATAGCAAATATCATAATCTTTGGCACACATCTAGAGGTCTTGGCCATATATATAATGCACTTGGACCATGAAAATGCATAAACATAACATATACAAACAAAACACATACTAATTTCTAATTCATTGGGATACATTGGTACTTTTAAAATTTCTGGAGATGGACAGTTATTGCACCAGCTCACCATACTTTTCTGATTCAGTGCAATAAACAATGATGTAATATATTCACTGATATGGATGGCATGAAGCATGAGTTTAATATTTTGATGATATATACACACACACACAGAATGAATAATTTTGTTTCCAACAGTAACATATTCTGTTGAATGTAGTGTGCAAAATTTACATAGTATTTTTATTTCATTATGATTTTCTTTAAATGCAGCATATAATTCTTTTAAATTATGCAAAAGTAATCTCTTTTGTTTTAATACTTTCCCATTTCCACTTGGTATATATATGCAATCTTTTCTTCCTGGACACATATGACTATTATACTAAAAACTAATAACTTTTTTATAGTATCGAATTTAATTTAACAACACTTATATATCTCACTAGGCGTTGATAACATCCCTTCTGTTTCTTTTCATTTTCTTGTTTTTTTTTACTAAATTCTCTGTAGTAATATAGCATGTCTTTGTTTGTTAGACTATCCATGAATTTTGGACTAATTTTAAAATTTGCATGTTTTCTTTAAATGATGCATCTAAAGAAAACGTATTCAATAATTTTCCATCATAAACATGCAATTTGGGCAATTAATGTCTTGAATTTTGTGGCTTATTAATACTTTCAATACCTAATGCTGTAGCAGTTTTAGTAGCAAAGTGGCTACCTAATTTCTTAACTTGCATATAACTAAGTATGCTCTTATCTCGAGTTAAATCTATTGATTTTCATTGATGATAAATCCAAAAGTTAACAGCTCTTATTCAATTGTTGTTCAATTTTTTACTATTGTGACTTTGTGTGTTTGTTTACTATTGTGTGTTTGTTCAATTCATTACTATTGTGACTTCACTATAATCTGCATCATTGGTCATTTCCATGTCATGTCAGCATTAGAAACCTCTGACTCACTAATTGATGAATGCGAAGAAGAATAATAAGACATGCGGAGTTTTTTTTCCCTGGAATGAGTAATTCTTGATTTATCATTGACAGTCTGAGAGAAATTGGTTTTAGGGACTTAGATCTGATTTTGGTGGTTTATTACATAGATCACACGTTTTCTGTCTTAAACTGTAGCATTTCAGATATTAATCCTTATGAACCTTGCATATACTACCACTCAGAACACAAGTACAGGAATAAACAGGAAGGCTTAATGACACATTGATTTTCTTGCATACAAAACATTCAATTTTTAAAGCATAAGACAAGAACTAATCATGGAACATAAATAAAAGAAATAATCATAGACGCACAATTCACTGATTTATTTGTTGAACATATTCAGCTTTAAATACTTGAGCAAAAATAAGCTCTGAAAGGAATACGTCACCCAGAAATGTAATATTGTATCGTACTTTAAATTCAACCTAAGAGAAAATAGATGATGCAGTACAAGTAATCATTTCAGGAACTCTGACAACTGGTATATGTTAATTGCTATTACTTATATAACAGAACTGTGTGAGAATTAGAGTTGAAAATTCTGAGGATATAGGCAGCTGATGTCTTATGTACACAAAGACCAGAACAGGTGTTTTTAAATGTTCCAGAAACAATATTGGTACTATAGGATCTTTTTTTTCTCCAATAGCTTGTTTGTTTATGTTTAAGTACTTGTTTCAACTGGATAGGGAATATTGCGTAGTGCTTCCCTTGGAGTTAGCAGAAGGTTAAAGATATGTTTTGGTGATCAATATGCTGTAGTTCTGTTTAATTTTTTTTTTTTTTTAATTTTAATGCTTTTCATGGAAATGAGTGTTTTATATTATCTAATTACAAATTATTTTTTGTGGAATTAACTATATGTATGCTGTAAAGCTTCAGCATTAAGTGATAGTTGTCATTTATAACCAATATACCAAAGATTATTGTACTGCCTCTAAGGTGAAATTGGTTTAGAAATCAGTGGCCACTAGGAAAAAATGTGTACCTTCAGTTCTACTGAATATAGGAAATACCTTCTTATAATTTGAAATAAGAAAATAAAGTACAGGAGAGATAACTATATGGTTTTAGGAAGATTTTTATTAAAATTTTTCAGCACTCCAGAAATTTTACACAGATTTCCTATACCAGTATTTTTTTAGTCATTAAATTAAATATTACCATCCTAGTGTTGTTTTTTTACTTAAAGCACACATCCTAGTTGGTGTGTAAAAAATGCCTATGTTTTATTTTTGCTCATTATTTGTTTTTAAAAAATATATTTTTTTAAATGATTAAAGCATTGCATGTCAAATGTTAACTAAATGTATATATGTTTTAAGGCTATTTTTCTATGTAATAAGAAATATTACCATTCTAATTTTTTTTTTACATAAAGCCCACATATTAGTTAGTATTTGTACCAAGTTTCAGAAAAAAATATTAGGGGCCATTCTTTTTATAGATCATTAAAGTTGCCCATCAATCTGAAGGTGATTTTTGCAATTTTCATGTAATAACAATATTAAAATATATCTTTATAATTGTTTTGATATAGCACTTATATTCCTGATATAAATAGTCTTAAATTGGTACCAGAATTATTTCATTTGAGTCATTAGTTCTCACGTTATTATGTTTTTAAACATTAGTGGAAAATCCAAGATGGCCGCCATTTGGCAAAAATGACCATTTTTCAAATGCCTGTATTTGGATCATTATTGGGATATATACATTACAAATTCAGATTTGGGGGTTTTATTACCATGTGCATCCATGGTAAAAATTAAAAAAAAATCTGTGACTATAGAGCAACACTCATCGGGTGTCCACATATGGAATGACCCTATGATGTAAAGCTTAAAAAGGCAATTCATTTGAAAATCACCCACCATCGTATTAATTTATCATCCATAGTTACCATTAAAATGAAAAACTAAAATTGAGTTGAACTTGAAAATGATAAAATCATAACTGTGTCAAATGAAGAGTCCAGATTTGAGAAATGCATCAAACTGGCAAGTTATTCTCTTTTGTAACATTATTCCATTATCATTAAAGGAATAAATTGTTAAATAAATGTTAACATTTTTTTTACCCTCGAGACTTCCCTAGAACTCAACAAAGATTTACGTTTTAGGAAACGGATGCAGAGATTTACAAACTTATCAAGTTTTCTTGCTGCAATTACAGATATCTTCTATTCCATGTTGATGAGTGCATAATAAATACAAAACCAGTCAATGAATACTGTTATTTGCAAATGGGAGCGTAATCCTATATATACCATAACTATAATTGTAAAACTAACTAGGGTCAATGTGGGTAATTGTGAATGCATTTGAGGTATTTGGCGGAAAATGTCAATTTATTACTAAACAGAAAGAGCTACTAAAAATTTGATTAGTAATATGAAATTCTACATATTTCAAGCTGTATATTAGATATTCCATGTTTTCCTCCAGCCTTTAATAATAGTTATTTGACATTCATAATTACCCAGACAGCGTTCACAATTGCCCATCATTTTGGGACAAATGTGAATGCCATCGGGGAAATAACTAAACAAGCTAGGACTGCAGAGGTGGGTATTTGTGAAGAAAGAATAATTCATGCTGTTCATATTTGCTCACTTTCATAATTCTACCACCAAAAATATGAGTTCACAATTGCCCTTTCTTCAAATCATACCAAAGTTTATGAAAATGTCAGGTGAAAATAAAATTTAACTAGGGAATGGAATAATGACAAATCCTTTATTTAAAGTAAGTATTATGTTAAATTAACAAAAGCAATAAAATATTTGTCTTAATTGACCATATGAATTCCGCTTACAACATAGGTTAGGTATATATCTTAAAAAAAAAAGGAAAACAGCTTTCATGTCAAAAGTAAAAGGCACAAATTACTCCTAGGTCTGAGTTTCAGAAGGCTTACAATTCCTTGACATTCACACACCCACGAAATTTATATGTAATCTGTCTGTTTTTATACAAAGTTTGAGGTGTGGGTAGCACAGCAATGATTTCATAAATTGAAACACAGAAGACATCATCGACTTTTTCAACAAACTCTGTTGATGCAAAAATTTTTTTCTCAGCCCTTGTACTGTTATTTCCCCATCTTCTTCATCAACAGCAATAATAGAGTACACATATATGAAATGGGTAGCTTTCCTCAAACCTCCTTTGACATCAACTAAAACATTCATTCCTTTTTTAATATTTTGTTGAAAAATCGGGGTTTCAAATTCCACTGGTTCCTCACTTCCAGTTTCATACCGATTACACAATATCAGGCTTCCTATTTGTTTTCCTTGCCTTCTGTAATAATTCAGGCTTCTTAAGAGATAAAGCATTTGTTCTGGTCATAAAATTCCGGTACCATTCCTCACCAGGTCGACTATCTTTGAAGGGTGTTTTCAACTTTGTGTGTTCAACATACTGTTGGACTAAATCCAAAAGCTCTTCTTTACTTACTGGGTAACCCATTTCTGCTCTTGCTTCTAAGCATCTTGCAATAGCTTTTTCAACTTCTGTTGATAATACAGTAGGTCTTCCAGCACCAACGGTTTCCTTTGTTGTCACTCGCCAGCTTATTTTCAAGTTCACAATTACCCACAACACAGATGGGGAATTGTGAACACTGTTTACAATTCCCCCAATTGTGTGTTCACAATTACCTCCTTCATTTGAAATGTTGCAGGTAATTGTGAACTCGAAAATTTCATACATAAAACAATTTACGGTAAATCCGGAGATTAGGTCACCGCAAATTTTTTTCTAAGTACAAAATCGGGCCAAGTTGGCCTGTAGTTGGCGCTTTCTTCCGTGTTTTGAAATTGGCTCCACCCATCCTCAGTGATGTCATTTACCGTCATTAGAAATAGGCTCCTCCTACCAAAATGATGTTTTGGTAGAAGAACCCTGTTTCTAAAGACAGACTATTGTGTTTGTTCTAAACAAGATTTTCTAATATAAATGATAATTTAATTTAACTTAAATAACAGTTAATAATACTCAAAAAAACGTTACAAAATACGATTTTTGTGTATTTTAAGAAAATTAAATAACTTTATAAAACTGCAGAATAAAAAAATTAATAATACTCATGTAAACGTTCCAAAATCAGATTTTTGTAAAATTTAAAATTTTTATGCTACAATTTTATCTGTGCATATCGTACGTATCAAGATCGCTTTCTCCATCTAACTGAGAATCCATATAAAGGAATGGGTTCGACCTACAGGTCCGTGTAAGAGCAGGGATTTGATCTAAAGATCGAAAATTGTGGAACGGATGTATTAGTGGTCCGTATGTACCAGTGGTCCGTACAGGGGCAGGGGTTCGACCTAAAGGTCGTTCTACACCGGAACGGGGCCCCCAGTGATCTCCGGTTTATTAGGAACGGTCGCCTGCGGCGCCCAGACACAGAATATGCTACAATTTTATCTGTGCATATCGCACGTAGCAAAATCACTTTCTCCATGCAACCGAGGATCCGTATTTATCACTCATAATCCCTTTCATAACACACCAATTAATCACTTCTTTCAAACCTTTATTTTCCAAATCATAGTAAAATTTTATTCTAGATTCATTCATACCAACATCCATTCTACCACGCTTTACAAAACTACACTCACCTTCCATTTGCTCGCGCATACCAGAAGACATAAGGGAAATATAATCGACGACAAAAGCAAATCCGCAAAACTAAAACGAATAATTATTACAAAATAAATCAAATAACGAAAGAACAAGCAAACACGCACAACAATGGCCAAAAATATTGATAGAAATGTTCTTTTACATCAAAAAACTGTAGCAAACACAAAAACGTATTCTTATTGGATGCTACACAATTTCCGCCGAAAACAACCGATACAAGAGGTTACCAGATTGCAACATAAAGTGCGTGGCGTCTTCTCCGATTTAACCTCACAAAGTGCGTGGCGTCTTCTCCGATTTAACCAAGGTGACCTAATCTCCGGATCAGCCCAATTTACCAAAGTGCAATCGATATAACTACTTTATTCCACAATAAAAACCTTTCAATAATAACTGGGATTTATGTTGAAGATATTTTTATTTTTCACATTAAAATTCTTTTTGCAAACAACTGCATAACTTGTTTGTAAAAAAAAATGCAAGGGTTTTTTTTTTTTTTCAATCATATTTTAAAAGTAAAAAGTGGAACAAAACTGTTCAAACTTTTGTATAAGGTAAAAAAGAAATGAAGTTTGCATAAAACATTGGTTTTTGCTCAGATCATTCAAAAATAAAAAAGATACAGGAGTTGTTCACGATTACCACTGTTCGCAATTACCCACATTGACCATACTTTAAATTTGTTCAACAAATTGTTAAAAAATTACTGAACAATGTGTCTCATAAAATTTTCTACAATTCTTCCTATCAAAATTTTAAATTTTCAGCTTTACTGGGTATATTAAAAGCTTGCAAGTGCATAAAGATGCAAAAATTCTGAAAAGATCAAAAGTTTTTTTTAGTGACAGTATATACAATAACTTACCTGTCCATAAAGTCCCCAAACTCTTCCTGGTGATCTCGCTTTATCTTCTTTCTTGAAAAATCATCGTATTTTTCCTCATATTTGTTCTTTTCGGTGCGTATGCGGTAATCTTCTTCAGTTGTATGTCGAGTATCATCTCTCCCCTCGTCTGAATAGTTATACTTATGCTCCTTACGTATTTTGTCTATACCATTTTTCTCTCTCTCATATTCATTTCTATGGTGTCGGTCTTTAGATCTGTCACTGTTCGATTTGTTTCTAAACCCATCATCAGCAAAATGATATTTATCATGCGCATATTTGTACTTAGAACCCACACGTTTTTCTTCATAATCGTCACGTCGGTATTTAGATCCACTTACTTCACTTTCGCTATCAGAGACATTTTTTGCACTTTTGTCCCGATGCTTTTTACTTTTCTCCGAATGTTTATGTCTATCATCATCATAAGAACGATAACGATCGGCCATGTTTACGAATGAGTCCGAACAACTTGTGATAAACAAGTATGAATGATAGTTTATTTTCAGACAAATAAAGAGTAGATATTACAAAATCAAAGATGTCAAACGCTCTGCTTTAAATTGGAGAAAAGTGAAACATTTAAAAGAACAGAATTAAATACCAGCAAACAAAAGTGAAGACACAAAATAAGACACTATATTTTTTATTTCACTCCAAGGACCTAAAAACACAAAGGATACAGAGATTGCCTTGACTCTCAGCATATATTGAGACGGGGTGTCCAAATTACTACTTACTACGGCTCCACTTCCGTCCCGCCCATACTGGGGGCGTCCCATTGTGACGTATTTCCAAACGCCACTTCGCTTCCCATCGTTGCCTACGTAATATACAAGGCCAGGAAATGTCCCATATTTTCGTCCAAAAACGGGTGACAGCTTAGTTCAGTCCAGTGTCCGCTAGGATCGCTTTTATTTCCTGTCCTTTCACAGTTTTTCAATGTAAACAATGATGCACTGGTAAGGGTTTGGGTGCATTTTTGTTTATGGTAAGCTTTTTTTCATAATTTTATATTTGTTATTTTTTATTAAATTATACTGATTTTTATAACAATATTGTGCAAAAATAATTCGGTAAAAATGGTACATTGTTGTGTACCATATTGCA
Organism: Amaurobius ferox; assembly: GCA_951213105.1. NCBI lineage: Eukaryota > Metazoa > Arthropoda > Arachnida > Araneae > Amaurobiidae > Amaurobius > Amaurobius ferox. Next base: position 14,089,182 of record OX578155.1, on the reverse strand, counting down.
ATTCTGACTGTAACGTAACGTAAGCAAAAGGTTAAAACTATTTTCTTTAACAAATTTTAATATATTAAATACATATGCTTGGGATAAAAATCCCAAGCATATGTATTTTTATCATAAGCCTTTTATCCCAAATAACTCAATTCCCCTTCATTATTGATGGGCAAACCATTAATATGTAATAATTTAATAAGCATTATTATTTTATATAACCCAAACTCATAAATGTGAAATAAATTAATGCATGTTCATGTTGTTTAAAATCAATTAATTTAAAAAAGTCATTGATTTTAATGAATAATTTTTTTAAAACATAAGTGATTTAAATCAATAATTTTTTTTAAACCAAGTAATTAAAATCTTGATTTAAATCAATCTATCCTGTCGACTCCACCCCCTCCAATTTTTTTTAATTATACACTCCCCAGTTTATGAATCCTGAAGAACTCCCGGCGGGGGAGGGGGGGGGTACTTTATAGCATGTTAATGAAAAATTGGATTTAAAAAAATTAAAAATATTTTAATTTTTATTTAATATAATTTATAAACCTTCATTTTTATTTCATAATAACTAAAAAAATTGAATATTTTAAAATTATTAAAAAAACTTGTTAATAAAAAAATTTCGCTTTTAAATTGAAAAAAAAAATTCACTTCTGACATCCCCCAATGGAAATTTCTGGCTTCGCGCATATTTACAGTCATATTTCCTTCTTCCTGTAAACATTATTTTAACATTTTAAATGTTGATTCAAATCAATCTATCCTGTCGACCCCCCCCCCCTTCCTTTTTTCTTTTAAATTATACACTCCCCAGTTTACGAATCCTGAAGAACTCCCGGCGGAGGGGGGGGGGGGGTACTTTATGGCATGTTAATGAAAAATTGGACTTAAAAAAATAAAAAATATTTTAATTTTTATTTAATATAATTTATAAAACTTCATTTTCATTTCATAATAACTAAAATAAAAAATGGAAAATTTTAGAATTATTAAAAAAACTTGTTAATAAAAAATTTCGCTTTTAAATTGAAAAAATATTCACTTCTGACATAACCCTATGGAAATTTTTGGCTTCGCGCATGTTTACAGCTATATTTCCTTCTTCCTGTAAAAATTATTTTAACATTTTAAATGTTAATTTAAATCAATGTATCCTGTCGACCCCCCCTTCCATTTTTCTTTTAAATTATACCCTCCCCAGTTTATGAATCCTGAAGAACTCCCGGCGGAGGGGGGGGGGGGTACTTTATGGCATGTTAATGAAAAATTGGACTTAAAAAAATAAAAAGTACTTTAATTTTTATTTAATATATTTTATAAAACTTCATTTTCATTTCATAATAACAAAAATAAAGAATTGAAAATTTTAAAATTATTAAAAAAACTTGTTAATAAAAAATTTCGCTTTTAAATTGAAAAAAATATTCACTTCTGACATAACCCTATGGAAATTTCTGGCTTCGCGCATGTTTACAGGTATATTTCCTTCTTCCTGTAAAAATTATTTTAACATTTTAAATGTTAATTTAAATCAATGTATCCTGTCGACCCCCCCCCCTTCCATTTTTCTATTAAATTATACACTCCCCAATTTATGAATCCTAAAGAATTCCCGGCGGGGGGGGGGGGGTACTTTATGGCATTTTAATGAAAAATTGGACTTAAAAAAATAAAAAATATTTTAATTTTTATTTAATATAATTTATAAAACTTCATTTTCATTTCATAATAACTAAAATAAAAAATGGAAAATTTTAGAATTATTAAAAAAACTTGTTAATAAAAAATTTCGCTTTTAAATTGAAAAAATATTCACTTCTGACTTAACCCTATGGAAATTTTTGGCTTCGCGCATGTTTACAGCTATATTTCCTTCTTCCTGTAAAAATTATTTTAACATTTTAAATGTTAATTTAAATCAATGTATCCTGTCGAACCCCCCCCCCCCTTCCATTTTTCTTTTAAATTATACCCTCCCCAGTTTATGAATCCTGAAGAACTCCCGGCGGAGGGGGGGGGGTACTTTATGGCATGTTAATGAAAAATTGGACTTAAAAAAATAAAAAGTACTTTAATTTTTATTTAATATATTTTATAAAACTTCATTTTCATTTCATAATAACAAAAATAAAGAATTGAAAATTTTAAAATTATTAAAAAAACTTGTTAATAAAAAATTTTGCTTTTAAATTGAAAAAAAAATTCATTTCTGACATCCCCTATGGAAATTTCTGTCTTCGCACATGTTTACAGTTATATTTCCTTCTTCCTGTAAAAATTATTTTAACATTTTAAATGTTGATTTAAATCAATCTATACTGTCGACCCCCCTCCTTCCATTTTTCTTTTAAATTATACACTCCCCAGTTTATGAATCCTGAAGAACTCCCGGCAGGGGGGGGGGTGTACTTTATGGCATGCTAATGAAAAATTGGATTTAAAAAAATTAAAAATATTTTAATTTTTATTTAATATAATTTATAAAACTTCATTTTTATTTCATAATAACTAAAATAAAAAATGGAAAATTTTAAAAATATTAAAAAAACTTGTTAATAAAAAATTTCGCTTTTAAATTGAAAATAAAATTCGCTTCTGACATCCCCTATGGAAATTTCTGGCTTCGCGCATGTTTACAGGTATATTTCCTTCTTCCTGTAAAAATTATTTTAACATTTTAATAATTAATAACGTTTGCCTTTTTTAATTTACTAAGCGATAAAACATATTAAAGACGTTAATTTTGTACCTTTTTTTTTTATTTACAAAACTAAAAATGTTCTATGTTAAATAAAAAATAACTATATTTATTAAACAAATAATACGCAAACAGATGCGGATTTTAATTTATTAGATAATGTAAAGAAATCCAAAAATACAAAGATGATAAGAACTTTGACAGTAATAAATCAGCTCTGACAGGAAATAACAGCGCCCTCTACCAACTGTTCTGGAACTACACATTCCCCACTTTCTAAATCGAAATATTCCGGCCTTTATTGATGAACTCCAAAACCGGTCAGCAGTTGGAGGTATACTTATTGACGTCTCTAAGGCCTTCGATAGGATGTGGGTTCACCGGACTCATATACAAACCCATTCAGCTTCGTATGCCACACTCTCTTACCCATATATTATACTCCTACCTCAGCGACAGAACCTTTCATGTCCGTCTGAACCAGACATACTCACACACCAAACATATCCTGTCTGGAGTCCCTCAGGGCAGTAAACTTGGTCCCATTCTTTTTAACATTTACATAAACGACATCCCTAGAACCAACAACACTATACTTTGTTTGTATGCGGACGACACTGCCATTCTTGCCACACACTACAACACCAACTACCTACACCGATACTTACAACATCACATGGACACTCTCGAACCCTGGTTAGAGAAATACCGCATCAAAATAAACCCTAATAAATGTCAAACTGTTTTTTTCTCACATCAACGTCTTCCGCCCCAACCAATCATAATTAACAATCAGCCAGTTTGCTTTGAGAGGACATGCAAATATATCGGTGTCACTCTTGGCAGCGACTAACATGGAAACCCCACATTGCAAAACTCAAAGATGAAATAAACTTTGTAAAAGCAGAACTGAGCTCCCTCCTGTACTCGAATGATGTCAGCATTGAAAACAAAATCCTACTTTACAAATCTGTTATCAACCCCATCATTCTCTATGCCTCCCCAATTTGGGGCTACGCTGCGAAATCTAATGTAAAAAAAGTCCAAATTATTTAGAACAAAATCCTACGTTCTATCAGAAAAGCTCCAAGATACTTGAAAAACTTCGTAATACATCGCGATTTCAAAATTAAAACTATTAAGGAAGAGATGCGAAAACTCTCTAACAATTTCTATGATAACCTAGCTAGGATCCCCAACGAACTGATCTATAATATGACCGACTACGACTTCCGTGAATTTCCAAAAAGACCCAGAGCTATCCTAAATCCCGATTTAGACGTCCCATGCTGATTCCCGACTGAATCTCTTTTGCATCCCAGTAGGGGATATTCGCCTGTTTCCCCATCCTCCTTATCTTCAAAACTCTACAATAAGACCCCTGTTTACAGCATCCTTTGTTTACTACTAACTTGTTTCATCATCATTATTGGCCCCTATTGAAGGACTAGGTTCAGTGGAAGACTGTGACCCACATATATGTTACTTGACTAGGGATACGGATCTCTGCTCCAGACGCCCTGCTATCGGCAAATTACTGGCTGGCTGGCCCGGCCTTTATTATCATGTAGGGAACGTTCCCATACATCCTAAGGTTCCTATATCGTCACCTTCGAGATCTAAAGAGGCCATCCAACTCCCTCGTGACGTCACTAAAAAGGATGCTAGAAAATTGTGCTCTCTAATGTAAAGCTTATGGAGATATATGGAGTTCTTGTGAAAAGAGGTTAGTTTACAATAATTCTTCACCCATAACAGGTATGTAAACTTTTCCATATGTATTTTAATGTTTCTGGCTGTTGCCGCCAGTAAAAGAAATTAATTTTTTTGATAATTTTTGCAATAAATGATGCATTTTCCTTGCATCGTCTGCTTATATGTATGTGTCTGCTCATCAATGCTTATAGTACGTAAAGAGATGTAGTGTATTTTGCTATTTTTCGTTTAATATATATTTGCATTTTATAACTTTCTAAAGGTTTATATGTCTTTCTATGCATACGTTATTGTTTTACGTAATTTCTATCAGTAAACCGTATATTTTTGTATCGGTTTTAACTTGATGTTTATAGCACGTTAACATCGAATTCCTACATCAAAATATTGTTTGTCTAAATTATGTACCTTCAATTTTATTTATGCCGAGCTTCCGTGTATTTATTGTTCAGAGATTTTGTAGGATCAGAGACATTGTTTTTTGTTTTTTCCGTTTGAATGAGATTTTAGAAGTTTGTGACAACCAATGTGAATTTGGAGTGTATTATGTCTTTACTTTGTTTGCCATGGTATTTGAAGCACTAATAGCGGTAGTCATATATATTTAAGTTAAATCCTAGTGATCTAACTCTATTGTTTAACGTATATTAGAAACCTGAACATAGTAGTTGGATTTCTTGATGGGCTTTTTGATGACTAGAGATCATGCTCTGAAATTGTGTATTCAAATATAAAGCTTTTTCAGCAACATAGTATACTATTGTATTGTTCATAGTAGATTTGTATACCTTTTTATGAGAATCTTAAAGTATCATACAGTCTGTGTTCATGAATTTTTTGTGGTAATATTTTACTGATTTTCTTGTATCACGCATTAAACTTTTAAATGTGCTATTCCATCGAAACCTTAAATTCAAAACATTCGACCCCCATTACAAAACTATCCCTATATATAATGCAAGGAAGGCAGACGATGCAAGGAAAATGCATCATTTATTGCAAAAATTATCAAAACAATTAATTTCTTTTACTGACGGCGAGTGCCAGAAGCATCAATATACATATAGAAAAGTTTACACACCTGTTATGGGTGTAGAATTACTGAAAAATGACCTCTTTTCACAAGAACTCCATATACCTCCATAAGCTTTACATTAGAGAGCACAATTTTCTAGCACCTTTTTCGGTGACGTCACGAGGGAGTTGGTGGCCTCTTTAGATCTCGAAGGTGACGTATATAGACTATCCTAAGGCTCCTATATACATGTAAGGCTCCTGTATATACATGTATACTCCTGTATAGGAGCCTTATATACATGCATCTTGGAATGCGACGTCAGATGAAACTATATATATATATATATATATATATATATATATATATATATGTTACCGGCAATGTATGAAAGCCGGCATTCTATACAATACCTAGGCATTATATAGAATACCGAAAACTGGTCGGCAATCTATGAAACAATTAAAATTTCACTGATTTCCTAGGTATTCTATAGAATGCCAAATGACAAATCGGCAAAGTATGAAATACATCTCCGATTCATTCCTTCTTCCATATTTTGCCTAAATAGCATTTGTCATTCTATAGAATGCCTAGATATTATATACAATGCCTAGGGAAAGTATATAACAATTTTCATATTTCACACTTTGCCTAAAAAAGGCCGGTATTCTATAAAATGCCTAGGTATTCTATAGAATGCCGGCATTTCATACATTGCCGGTAACATAATCGGCAATGTATGAAAGCCGGAATTCTATAGAATACCTAGGCATTTTATAGAATACCGAAAACTGGTCGCCAATCTATGAAACGATTAACATTTCACATTTCCTAGGCATTCTATAGAATACCTAGGCATTTTATAGAATACCGAAAACTGGTCGCCAATCTATGAAACGATTAACATTTCACATTTCCTAGGCATTCTATAGAATGCCAAATTACAAACCAGCAAAGTATAAAATATATCTCCAATTCATTCAGAATAGTTTCGGAAGTCATGAAGCACCTGGCGCCTTTATCTTTGGCGTCCAGTTAAGATGTATGGCCTTTTGACATTATTTGAATGTTCCTCGATAAGTCCCTGGAGCGCCCTAGAATGAGCGGGGCGTCAGTTGGGTCCAGATAAGGCTGTGATGACTCAGGTGGTGCAATAGCACGTGTTGCAAGGAACCGGTGAACACTAGGTGAAGAGGCAGTATTCCGATGTTCAATGCTGCAGTCCCTGAATTAAAGTTTAATTCTGGGGGGGGGGGGGGGCTTTTTTAAGTCGGCGATCATTTTAATAACACAGAATGTATTTGCCATAGGAACATCATCCGAGATTATAACTTTAAGTATGGAAGTTAGGAAATCCTGTACGTTGTTTATATCGAAGTATTTTTTGACCTCCTTGAAAAATTTCAAGAAGTCGAGAAATGCGTTAGAGGTCTGACGGATTTCAAGGCCTGTGTCAGGTCGTGGGTGGGCCGAATGCTCACCGGTTTTTCCTGAAACCGTCTCAGCACTCGCCTGCACTTCCTGAACAGGGGAGAGGCTTTTTGAAGGAAGAGATGGGAAGTTTTCCTCACCAAGACTGGGGGGTCGTTTTTAAGTTTTGGTTGCTATTTTTAGGGGCCTGGAGCATTTTACGACTCCAGGAGTTTTGGTGGCAGTTCCTAAAGTTGGCGGGGTGCTCACTGCCGCAGTTACAGCATTTTGCAGGGGTTTCCCTAGATTTTGTGCACTGCCTGCTCGGATGGTCTCCTCCACACATCAGACAACGAGAGGGGAGGGTACACTGATCACTATGGTGATTGAAGAGCTGGAAATTATAGCACATTTTATAACCCTTACTTTTAAATACTTCGATCTTTACTTGCATACAGAGGATGCTTTTAATCTCATACACCCTCATCCATTCCTCTGTAGGCTCGAGACCTGCCAGAAAATTGGGGAGGGGGTCCTGTCTTTCTTACTCCTAAGCTGGAAAAGTATGATGATTTTAAGTCCTTCATTTACAAGGGCGGTTTTGATTTTTTCTATGTCGGTATTCGACGGGAGGCCTTTTATAACTACTTTCTTTGATCGCTCATTTCTCAATCTGATTGAATTGAAAGGGATCTTCTGAAGGGTCAGATAACTCCGCATATTCCTGTAGTCCTCAATGGACCCAGGAGTAATTCGAATAACCCTTCCCATAAGAAGGCCCTGTAATTTAGAACCTAACATTCCGTTTAGCTCCTCTATGAGGGCTCCCCAATTGCTTGAGGAGTCCACATAGAAGGAGGAGACTCTATCCTTAGGGGGGTGCATCAGCCATAATGGCTTCCTCAACCGTTAAATCAGCATTATTATTTTGAGTTTGAACTTCCTCAACCGTTAACTCGGCAAATTTATTTTTAGTTTGAGCTTCAACTGCCTCAGGCTGTATCGAAAGTTTAGGTTTTTTCCAACTATTTGGGGTAATAAACCACTCTATTTTCTTGTATATTTCATCCTTGTATGTGATATACAAGTCGTCGTCAGATTTTTTCTTTCTCTCTTTGAGCATATCATAGATATAATTGTAGGTTTCACGTAGGACTAACACGTTAGGGTCAGGGGATTGCAGCAATAGAAAAGCATCAGAGATACTACCTGTTTTGATCTTCAGAAGAGTCTTTCGCTGGTTGAATCCCAGTTCCTCGTCCTCGAGTTCCTCTTCAAGTCTTGCAATAACATAGAGATGGGATAATACTTTCCAATTGAAGGAGTCTCTTGGTATTTCACCCTTGGGTATTCCCAGTGTCTTGAGATAATCAGCTTCAGAGCATGCAGCAATAATGTAGTCGTCTTCCTGTTGGGAGGGCTTGGTTGAAGTTCCAGCTGCATAAATGTCCATATCGCTGACTCCAATGTCAGCATGAAAATATTCCCCTGGGACATATGGCTTTTTCTTGGTAGCAGACTTGACTCTATTACATTTCACACTTGATTTCGTCTTAAACGAGGCTTTTCTCACAACATTCTTGTACTCCATATTAACGGAGATTGCATCCTCAGTCATGTCGCACGGGCAAGGCAAGTACAAACATGCGCTGACAAGTACAAGTTCGAAAAAATGGCTCGAAAATACAGGACGTGACACCGAACGAAGAGCGTCTCAGAAGGTCCGCACTGCTCGACGAGCGAGCGAAGACAATTCATTCAATTTTTCATACTTTGCCTAAATAGCATTTGTCATTCTACAGAATGCCTAGGTATTATATACAATGCCTAGGGAAAGTATATAATAATTCTCATATTTCATACTTTGCCTAAAAAAATGGCCGGTATTCTATAAAATGCCAATGTATTCTATAGAATGCCGAATGACAAATCGGCAAAGTATGAAATACATCTCCGATTCATTCCTTTTCTCATATTTTGCCTATATAGCATTTGTCATTCTATAGAATGCCATGCAATTATTTACCATGCATAAAATAAACATATTTACATGCATAAAATCGATAGCCAAAGGGCAACAAAAATATAATTATAGCGGGAAGTGACAAATTTTGAAGGAAGAAATTTAATATTTATTCTGTTTATATATAAAAAAAAATGCCTTCACCATTTATTGTTTGAATATTTGAAATAATCATACCTCAAAATCATGCTTAAATTTGATGTTCAAAACTATGAAAGTGTGAACTAAGAAAATAAGAAGCCATATCTTACAGTAATGTTACTATTTACAATTTAAATACAACCAAATTCTCAGAAAAGAAGTGAATTTAAGTCTTTATTGAGCTTTCCTCCTATACACACTTATTTACACAGTAATAAAATTTTCTCCTACCTTTCTATAAAGCATAATTATTCATATTTTATTTTGAAATTTCCTTGTTTCCTGAGCAAATCATTGTCAATATAACTTAATTTTTCATTAAATATAGTAAAGTAGTATAAATATAGTATATAGTTAAATATAGTAAGTAGAAAAGTAAAGAAACCTATTTGCATTTAAAAAGTAAACACACTTTTAAAATTGTCAAACATCAAAGACCACCATTATGAGAGATCAATTTTATTTTTCTATAGCGATCAATGCACAGTGCTTCAACACTTTCAACATATTTTATCTTTATATTGATGCATCAATAGTATTGATTTGGCAATGAACTGATGTATTGAAATTTGTACAATGCTTCGTTCACCCACAATTATTTTAAAAAATAATATAAATGTTATATTTTGCATATGGCGATCTTTCAGAAATGGTTATTTTTCTGAAATCTAGATAAATGATGGCAGTTAGTGACAAAGTGCTGCAAAAAATTACAAAAACTTTATAAACAAGTCATGTTGAATTTAAAAAAAGTATCAAGCACATCTATAGTCATTGACCTAGCATGTGATATTTGGTTTGTAGTTTTACATAGAGTCTTCAACAAGATCTTGGATTCACAGTAAAAAAGATTTTAGATATAATATATAGGTATGCAGCTATATAGAGTAAAGCATACACAATACTTTCATAAAATATAATTACTTAAGATTAAAGATCATTTTTACATTCCCTATAAGACATAGTACACATATATTAAAAGTATTGTAATAAGCCATAAATCAAAACAAAATTTTGATTGTATTTACATGTGGATATTTTGATCAAACTTCATCATTTTCAGTGCTACGACTGTTTTGCATGTGTATATGGTATCTATCTGTGTTATTGCAATGAATGTATGTTATATTTATATTTGGGCATATAAGAAATTTTTGTGTTACTCAAATTATGAGCTACAGTTTAAATAATTTATGCATGTTTTCTAAACTCTAAATATCAAAATGAAAGTTCTTCATTTTGATTGATAATCATATGACTTTTATAAAAATAAAAAGTATCATGTGACTTTTGTAAAAGTGATACAAATATAAACACAAAACTGTAGCATATTGCAACACTTTCAGAAATGATTGTTTTCTTGATATCGCTTTAAATGATGCCAATTGAGACAAAAATACTGCAAAAGGTTACAAAAGCTTTATACTTAAATAAGGCAGGATCGAATTAAAATAAATGTATCAAGCACATCTTTAGTGATGACTTACTGTGATATTTGGTTTGTATTTTTGCATTGAATATTAGACAATATCTTAGATTCACAGTAAAAAATATTACATATATAACATATACATATGCAGATCCTAATTGAGTAAATCATACAAAATACTTACATAAAATGTCATACATAAGATTAAAGATAAAGTTACTTCTCTATTTAGCATATGCATGATAATTTAGCAACAGTTTCAATATAATAACAACAGTTTATAAATTTCGCTTGTAATTCTAAATCTTTTATCGGTTGCTCAGCCTCCCTAGTCAAAAATCTCATGCTATGCTATTGAATTGCATATAAATTTAAATGAAATTATTTTTTTACAATAAGAAATTAATGCTTTATGCAATGTACACTGTATTGGCAAGTGAAAATTTTTTGGTGAGTGAACTCGAAGCTGAAATTTCTTATCGTGCTATACATATTAAAATTAGAAATACATAATAAATACCGATCAAGTATTCAGGGCTATCAACTGAGCAGGGAAAAATACCCAAAAGGTTTGGGGACAAGGACTGCATAAAGTTTATGAATAAAAAGCAATAACTTGTAAAATAGGGAGTAGTAGAGTGCTTGCACATTTGCTACAAAGGGTCCTAAAAACTTTGTCAGCAGCAGTGAAATTATTTCTAATGGTTGGATAACCTTATCTTAATATCCTGTTTAGAACAGATGTCATGATTATGTTCCCTGCATACATAGTATTATATATAGGGATAGTTCTGTAATGGGGGTCGAATGTTTTGAATTTGAGTTTTCGATGGAATAGCACATTTAAAAGTTTAATGCGTGATACAAGAAAACCAGTAAAATATTAACAAAAAATTCATGAACACAGACTGCATGATACTTTAAGATACTCATAAAAAGGTATACAAATCTACTATGAACAATACAATAGTATACTATATTGCTGAAAAAGCTTTATATTTGAATACACAATTTCAGAGCATGATCTTTAGTCATCAAAAAGCCCACCAAGAAATCTAACTACTATGTTCAGGTTTCTAATATACGCTAAACAATAGAGTTAGATCACTAGGATTTAGCTTAAATATATGTGACTACCGCTATTAGTGTTAAGTACCATGGCAAACAAAAAGACATAATACACTCCAAATTCACATTGGCTGTCACAAACTTCTAAAATCTCATTCAAACGGAAAAAACAAAAAAAAATGTCTGTGATCCTGCAAAATCTCTGATAAATAAATACACGGAAGCTCGGCATAAATAAAATTGAAGGTAAATAATTTAAACAAACAATATTTTGATGTAGGAATTCGATGTTAACGTGCTATAAACATAAAGTTAAAACCGATACAAAAATATACGGTTTACTGATAGAAATTACGTAAACCAATAACGTATGCATAGAAAGACATATAAACCTTTAAAAAGTTATAAAATGCAAATATATAATAAACGACAAATTGCAAAATACACTACATCTCTTTACGTACTGACGTTAAGGCTTAACAGACGATGCACGGAAAATGCATCATTTATTACAAAAATTATCAAAAAAAAATAATTTCTTTTACTAGCGGCGACTGCCAGAAACATTAATATACATATAGAAAAGTTTACATACCTGTTATGGGTGTAAAATTATTTAAAAATAACGTCTTTTCACAAGAACTCCATATATCTCCATAAGCTTTACATTAGAGTGCACAATTTTCTAGCACCCTTTTCCGTGACGTCACGAGGGAGTTGGGAGGCCTCTTTAGATCTCGAAGGTGACGAGCCGGAAGAGGACAACCACCATTATTGCTACCACAGACTGCTACACGAGCGCTTAGACCCTGCAAAGTCACTCCCGCCAGAATATCACGTGATACATACGTCAGGCGCGAATTCAGTAGACTAGCAGACTCAGCTCTTCCGATTGTTTCTTTTTTCTTTTTGTGTGACGCCCGTAGATATGTGGCCGCGGTGAATGAATAGATTTCTTTGTTTTCTTCATGAGGAAATGTACAGTTCAATTAGTTTGTACGTGATTTTGGATATTGAAGATACACACACACATATATATAGCCATATATATATATATATATATATATATATATATACATATATATATTAATGTAAAAAATATTTATAATATATATATATATATATAATGTCAAAAATATATATGTCAAAAATATTGTAAGATCAAAAACATAGTGTGGTAATTGCAGGACAGAGTCGACCTTGATTAGAAGAAGTAGGATTAAAGAATGCTAAAAATACTTTTTCCTGCGGTGGTCAAACTAAAGTATGAAACGTAAAAAATTGACTAGCTTGATGTTTACATTTGTGACCTTTAAACTTCCAAGGGAGGGTAAATGCCCCCTTGCGCTCCCCTATGGACGCCCATGGCAAAGCGCAAATATAATTTTTCTAGGGGTGCAAACTATATGATTATACCTACAATATTGACTAACTTGAAATCTACATTTGTGATCTTAAATGTCGTAGGGAAGAACAAGTGCACCCCTTGCCCTCTCCTATGGGCGCCCATAGAGCTTTTTTTCATGGTGACAAACTGAAGGTTGAGGCGTTCAACATCGATTAGCTAACAAGTATAATGAGTCATCTATGAGAGGGCAAGTCTCCTACTTGCCCGCCACTATGGGCGCCCATGTAACATTGTGCAAGAGGGCAAAATCAAGGATGAGGAATTCAATATCTACTAGCTTGAAGACTACATTTGCAACATTAAACGTCCACAGTAGGGCAAGTTTTCCCTTGCATTCCCTTATGGGCGCCCATGGCAAGGACGCTCGTAGAATTAATTCCATCGATGACAATTTCAAGGATGAGGCGTTTCATATCGATTTGCTTGTAATCTACATTTGTAACCTTAAGCGTACACAGTAGGGCAAGTTTCCCATTGCTTTCCCTTATGGGCGCCCATGGCAAGGACACCCATAGAACTAATTCTATCGGCGACAAACTCAAGGATGAGGCGTTCCACCATCGACTAAATTGAGACTTGCATGTCTAACCTTGAACGTCTATGGGACGGCAAGTGTCATCCTTTCCTTTCACTATGGGCGCCCATGTAGCATTTTCCAGGAGGGAACTCAAGGGCGACGCATTCAATATCGACTAGCTGGTAACCTACATTTGTAACCTTGAATATCCTGTTGAGATTAAGTGCTCCCCTGCCGTGCTCTATGGGCTCCCTGCTTATACTATTGCCCTCAGGACAGAACCTAACGGAGCCAAATTTCGATTTCCTCATGGACGGTAAACATGGACGGTCTTTCCAGACCCTCCAAATGTCTCTGTCACATATTGAAACATTGCACACTTGCCATGGGCGCCCATAGGGGATGTTGAAAATCACGAATATCGAACTAATGAATACTGTAAGTCTCGTCCTTGAGATTGTCCCCGCTGGAAAAAGTTCTATTGACGTCCTTGCCATGGGCGTCCATAGACGTAAGGGAGCATCCATACGAAAGAGAGACGTAAGGGGGCGTCCATAGATGTAAGGGAGCACTTGTCTTCCCGTAAACATTCAAGGTCACAAATGTAGGTGTCAAACTAGTAGATATTGTACGTCTCATCTTTGAGTACGCTCTTCTTAGAAAAAGCGCTATGGATACCTTCGCCATGGGAGCCCATAAAAATTTTGAAAGCCACAAATGTCGGTATCAAGCTAATCGATATTGTACGTCTTGTCCTTGAGTTTGCCCCAGCTTTAATAAGTTCTATGGTCACATTTGCCATGGGCGCCCATAGGGGAGAGCAAGGGGGCGCTTGCTCTCCCTTGGACGTTCAAGGTCCCAAAGTAAGTATCAAGCTAGTCGATATTATAAGTCTCATCCTTGAGTTTGAGTTTTCCTCTTTAAAAAAATTCTATGTGTGCCCTTGCCATGGGCGCCCATAGAGGAGCGGGAGGGGCACTTGCTCTCCCGTGGACGGTCAAGGTCGTAAATGCAGATATCAAGCTAGTACATCATTATGTTTCATTCTTGAGTTTGGCCATCCCGGGAAAAAGTTTTATATTTGCCCTTGAATCCTACTCTTTCGAAACAAGGTTGACCCCTTTCTGCAGTTACAACACTATATTTTGAGCGCACTATATTTTTGACACACACACACACCCTCTCTCTTATTCGTGCTCTAATCACGTTAATTATAAAATGTTATACCTAATTCTGATTTTTTTTTTCAGAATGCATCTACATATAGAATTTCATGGCTATACGTACTCTCTCTCTCTCTCTCTCTCTCTCTTTTGTAAAATCTCTAATTTTGAATAATCTGTGTTTTAATCACATTGATTTCAAAATATTCTACCATTCTGTAGGAAATTAGAAACAGTTAATTAAAACACGAATAATTTGAAATTAGATATTTTAAGAAAGAGAGTACGTACAGCCATGAAATTCTATATGCATATGCATTCTGTAATAAAATGGAATTAGGTAGAACATTTTGTAATTAACGTGATTAGAACTCGGATGAGAGAAATAATGTCAAAATATAGTGTTGTAATTGCAGGAGGGGGGTCCGCCTTGTTCAAAAGGAGTGGGATTCAAGGGCGTTCATAAAACTTTTCCTGGAATGTCCAAATTCAAGGATGAGAGGTAAATATATCTAGTATCTTGATACCTACATTTGAGACCTTGAACGTCCACGGGAGGACAAGTGCTTCTCGCGCTCCCCTATGGGCGCCCATGGCAAGAGCACCTACAGAACTTTTTCAGGGGGTAAACTGAAGGATGAGACGTACAATATCGACTAGCTTGATACCTACCTTTGAACATCCACGAGATGGTAAGTTCCCCCTCACGCTCTCCTATGGGCGCCCATAGGGGACAATAACATTTATCAATATTTATACAATAATATTAACAATACTCGAATATAGATATCAATACTGTATAGCCCCGTTCACATGCACAATTTGAAGCCGGTATCATAGCCGCATTTCGACTGTGTTCACATGTCCAAGCGGGGAAAATACCGGTTCGAAAGAGGGTTGAAAGGAGGTATGATTTCCTTCCTTCTTATTTGAGGGAACGAAGGGGGTAGATTGGGGATTTTTACCCACAATTCCATGCGCGCAACTACGATTTCTTGAAAAACATGGCGGATACTGAGATACCGCGTGGACCTTGTTTACAAATTCTATCTGAAGATTGTACAATAATGATGAATTTATAGCTTGTTATATAGATTATTTTGCATTCATTACACAGACTTATTTACGAATTAAACGGATTGATCCTTATTATACATCAGAATTTAATGAACGGAGAATCCTACTGAAAAAGACTGATGCGGGTATGTACATTTTGTTCATTTGAGCTAACTGTTATTCATGAATTAGAAATATTTGTTCCTCGATTTCAGGATAATTTTTATAGAAATGTTTGTTTCTTAATTACAAAACGTATACAATTAAGTGTTAGTCAAAAGTCGTAAGCCAGCTGATTTTCCTTTGAAGCAGCAACTTTAAAATATAATGTTTTGTTTCTTGGGCAAATTTTCTGGATTTATCTAAGTAGTTTTTAACAAATGATACAAAGATTTTCTTAGTTTTATATAAGGAGAATGTATATTAGATAAATCTATCTTAATACTCATTTATTTTATATTGTTAAAAAGGAGTATAATGTGTTTATATTTAAATGAATATATGTTGTTAATTATTGTAAACAAATTATTTATACATTATATTTCAAGTTTGATTATTTTAGTTTTGTATTCTAAGCTTTTACATATCAATGCGAAATGTTCCATAACTTGAGATGATGTGATTATGATGCCAATATTATGATTAGTAGAGAATTGCGTTTTATAATTATGTATATCAATAACAAAGTAAAATGTTTCAGGCATTCAAAATAACTTTACATACATACATTTTGCAATAAACTGAACTGTGTAAATTAGCTTACAGAATGCTCTCCCCCCCCCCCCACTTAAAAAAAAAAGAAAAGAATGATTGCTAGTATCAGAAATATAAATTATTTTTATATATTTTAGATACTATAACTACATATGAAGACGATTTTATTTTATTAATTTTATTTTTGGATTACTTAGAGGACCACCTATTTTACATATCAATAAAACATGTCCATCATAAGTATTTTTTATACTGCTATATTAAAAACATTATTTTTAATTGCGGTATTAGTGGTATATGAGATTTTTTGAATCTGGGCCATGCAGTAAGGTCTTATGTGTTTTTAATAAAAAATGAGTTATACCGATTTTGTAATAATTAAAATGTATTCGATATAAATATGCATATTTTTTTCTCTATGCCAACTTCTTATATGGATTTGTCTTGAATAAAGTTTCTTAAAATGGTGTTACACTTTTTCCACTAATTCAAGTTTATACGTCATAATTTAGCTTAAAAACGAAGATTAAATGAGAAAAACTTTCTTTTTTGGCTTTTAAGAATGAATTCTTTAAACAGTTTCATGGAATAAAACATTTATATATATATATATATATATATATATATATATATATATATATTACAATAAGCATATATTTATAGTTTTAAAAATATATTAAATTTAATTTTGGCATATTATTTTTAATTTGATGTTTAGTTTATAAAGATCCAAATTTAATTTATATATACATTATTTCGATTTAATTTATATATATAAGATTATTTTGTTTCTCATTTCCGCACATTTGTCATATTAAATAGATAAAATAATAACATGGGATAATGAATTAAAAATGATACGCTTTTTAAAAAAGCAATTAAAAAAAGAAAAGAAAAAGATATATTGTTTACCAAACATGAATGTCAAAAGCATTTAAGAAAAATTGGTCCTAGCCCTTTAAGCGGGAGTAATGGGGGTTGCACATGTGAACGGGTCTAGAATGGATCTCGGAAAATACCCCCTTTTTCACCCCAATGTTTTATGGCCGGAAAATACGGCCTTGCATGTGAACGGGGCTTATGTCAATATAATCAATACTGTACTTCACATTCTTATGTTTATCCCGCTGGTAAAAGTTCTATTGGCGCTCTCACCATGGGCGCCCATAGGGGAGCGCAAGGGGTCACTTGCCCTACTGTGAACGTTCAAGGTCACAAATGTAGGTAGCAAATTAGTATGCATTGTACTGCTTATCTTTCAGTATACCCTCCTTGAAAAATTTCTATTGACGCCTTTGCCATGTGCGCCCATACGAGATGCTGATAATAAGGTGTTGCCCACAAGGTGTCAAACTAATCGATATTGTCGCCCTTGAATGTGCCCCGCTGGAATAAGTTCTATAAACGCTATTGGTATGGGCGCCCATAGGGGGTCTTGAGGGGGAACTTGCTATCCCGTCGACGTTCAAGTTCACAGATGTAGATATCAAGCAAGGCGATGTATGTCTCACCCTTCAGTTTTCCGCCTGTAAAAGTTATATGGGTGCCCTTGCTATGAGCGCCCATAGCAAAGGTGGCCATAGAACTTATTAAAACGGGATGAACTCAAGAACGAAATGTACAATATCGATTACCTTGATGCCTACGTTTGTGGCTTTTGAAATTTGTATGGGCTCCCATGGCAAGGACGTCCATAGAGTTTCTTCCAAGAGCATAACAAGGATGAGACGCACGATATATACTAGCTTGACACCAACATTTGGGACCTTGATGTTACGGGAAGGCAAGTGCTTCCTTATGCTCCCCTATGGGCGCCCATGGTAAGGAAGTCAATAGAACTTTTTCCAGCGGGGACAATCTCACGGACGAGACGTACAGTAAGTATTCATTAGTTTGATATTCGTGACGTTCAACATCCCTTTGGGCGCCCATGACAAGTGTTGTTGTTGAGACCCAGACTGTCCGATCTACCAGAAAGATGTAAGGTATCTGTTTGGACGACCGAGCAGTGCCACCCAATTTAATCCGGAACCCAGGAGGAGGCATCCACAGGGACCGTACCCTCCTTCCCCTATCACCAACCTCTCGGAAGGATTTACAGACTCACATGCTTAACGTGATCGTACTCCACGTGAACACGGCAGCAGTCTTGGCAGTGGCAGGAATCGAACCCGGGCCTACTGAGTACAATCAATTCCCGCTCGCTAACCACTGAACTGTCGTGCCCCACTCCGTGGCAAGTGTTGAAGACCCAGACCGTCCGACTCGTCCAAAGGACTAAGAGCAGCTATTTGGACGGCCGGTCCGTGGCAAGTGTGCAATGTTTCAGCTTTTTATGTCACACAGTCTTTTGGAGGGTCTGAAAAGACTGTTTACTACCCCTGAGGAAATCGAAACTTTGGTTCCGTTAGGTTTTGCCCTGAGGGCAATAATATATAAGCTGGGATCTCATGCGCTGGGAGCCCATAGAGGACTGCAAGGAATCACTTAAGCTGAACTGGATATTCAAGGTTACAAATGTAGGTTACATGCTTGCGATATTGAACGCTTCATCCTTGAGTTCCCTTCTGGAAAGTGTTACATGGGCGCCCATAGTGGAGGGAAAGGATGACACTTGCCTTTCCATAGACGTTCAAGGTTAGACATGTAAGTCTCAATCTAGTCGATATTGAACGCCTCATCCTTGAGTTTATCGCCGATGAAATTAGTTCTACGGGTGTCCTTGCTATGGGCGCTCATAAGAGAACGCTTGATATGGAACTTATCATACCGTGTACATTTAAAGATATAAATGTAAATTACAAGCAAGTCAATATAGGACGCCTCATCCTTGAGTTTGTCACCCCTGGAATTAGTTCTATGCGCGTTCTTGCCATGAGCTCCCATAGCAATTCCGGCGCGCTAACCACTGGGCTGTCGCGCCCAATCCCATGGCAAGTGTGCAAGGTTTCAACCTCTTATATCACAGATACTTTTGGAGGTCTGGAAAGACTGTTTACTACCCCCGAGGAAATTGAAACTTCGGCTCCGTTAGGTTCTGTCCTGAGGGCAAATAGCATTAAGCAGGGAGCTCATGCAATGGGAGCTCGTAGAGGACTGCCATGGGCGCCCATAGGGGAGTGTAAGGGGTTTGTTTACCCTCCCCTGGACGTTTAAAGTCACAAATGTAAACATTAAGCATGTCAATTTTTTCCGTCTCATACTTTAGTTTGACCACAAGGTCGACTCCCTCCTACAATTACCACACTATGTTCTTGATAGTGCAATATTTTTGACATTCTCTCATCTAATAAAAGCAGAAGTAACTCGTAATACTAGTAGTTTGATAGCCTTGAAAATACTTTAAATAGAAAATAAATAAATAATATAATAGAAAAAAGTAATAAAAATTATTAATAATTAAACAAAATTTAAATTATATATATATATATATATATATATATATATATATATATCTGTGTGTGTTTTCAATATCAAAATCGCGCATAGACTAATTATTGAACTGTAAATTTCCGCATGCAGAAAACAGACTTCTCATCATTCAACAGCCGGCACAAGGTCATGAAAATTCGCGCCTGACGTAGTTATCACGTGGTGCATTTCCCTTGAGTGACTCACAGACTACTATAGTATTCTGTGGAGTGACTTTGCAGGGTATAAGCGCTCGTGACTGCTACTACAACTGCTACTGTGACTGCTACTACAACTACTACTACTACTTCAGCTGTTAACATCAATATTATTTAGTAAACCACATGTGCAGGTCCACGCTTCTTTGCGTAGCTTCTATTTAATAATATTTCGTTTTTTATTTGTCATAAACATGTCAAATCGTAATCGTCCCTATGATAATGATAGGTATAAGCATTCCATGAAAGGTAAAAAAGAAGGGAGAGATGTAACTCGGCATACAGCTGATTACCACCACACCGGAAAGAACAAGAGATATGATGAAAAATACGATGATTTTTCAAGGAAGAAGAATAAGAGAGATCACCAGGAAGATGTTGGTGATTTCATAGACAGGTAAGTTATTCTATACATTGTCACTGTAAAAGGACTTTCAATCCTTACAGAATTTTTATTCATATGCAGTAAACATCTAATATGTATAGTAAAGCTGAAAATTTTAAATTTTGGTAGGAACTGTAGAAAAATATAATTTCAGTAGCATGTTTAAGAATTAGTTGAACAAATTCAAAATAATATTACAGTTATTGCATAGGATTATGCTCCCATTGCAGATAGCAACATCTATGAACTGGTTTTGTGTTTACTATGCACTCATTAGCATAGAAAAGCTGATATCTGTAAAGGCAGCAAGAAAACTTTTTTCAGGTCTATTTCAGTTTTTTGTTTTAATGGTTTAGGTTGCTTCATGGTCAGTTAATTACAGTTTAAACTGTATAAAAGAGCTTAAACTGTATAAAAAACACTGTTACAGCTTAAACTGTATGAAAAAAAGACCTGCTTTGAAAATTTATATTTCATGATTAAATGTAAGAACCTCATAATTTATTTACATCTTCTCTCCTGGTACAGAAAAATATTATAAAGGCACTGGGTACAGCATATGTTCAGTATTAATCCTGAGCATTTATTTTCACTATACCATTTTAGTTTGCTAATTGCTTTAAACATTCTATTTAATTCCTTTATAAATATAAAAATTATTTTTTTTATTTAGGAGACGGAAAGAAAGAATAAACATACAAGAAATGGGTGTTAAGTCTGTATGGGGCCTGTCACCAGAAAAAACATATGAGTAAGTTTCCTTTCTTCAACATATAGTTATAGTATATATGTAGCAAAAATATCATGAAGGGTTTATAATGCAGGATAAGATTTGGAATGTATTTACATATTCCATAGTACTTGAATGCTGTCCTTAAAAAGGGCTTAATTCTGATTTTTAAGTATCTTATTAAAACTGCTTAAATTTGTAATAACATGCTTAATTTTCTTGCTAATATCACAATTGAAAAATTACAATAAAAGTAAGAAAAATTGTCTTTCATCTGAGAATGACTATCAAATTGTGAACTGCTGGAACAATTTTTTCCATTGCTATATAAAAAAAAAAGTCAAGATGTTTCTTATTTTACGGTTCCTGCTTCTTCCACTATTCTGTTAGAAACCATTCCCTAAGTTTAATTATAGATTACTGCAGCAAGCAACTATAATCAGGGTTTCCCTGAAAATTCATAAGCCCTTTTTGTGTAACATTTATTTCATTTTAGTTTTAAACTGCCTGATCTTCTGATCAGAAAATCTTTCTTTATGATGGTCAATTTTATAATTTTGTAAAAGTCTTTAATATACTCGTGAAAAGCTCACCTTTTATTAATCAGCAAGATTCAAAACATGTTAATTTCACCCAAATTTAAAGAAATTTTTAACAAATGATAGAATTGTTAATAAGTATTCTTCGAAATTTCTGATATAGTGTTGATATTAAATGATATTATATTATAAAGTTTGATAGCATTTAATGTATTAATGAAACCTACATTTTCACAATACTAAATTTTTTTCTGTAGTCCTTAAAAAGTGCTTAATTTTTTTAATAAAGAACCCTGCATTCTGATTCTCACCACCCTTGTTAACAAATAAACTATTTTTAACAAGACATCTGTACATAAACTTGCATTGTATCTAGTTTAGACGCTATTTAGTGAATTTATATGAAATTTGTCAGTTTCATGGACTCTTATCTGGAGCTGAAATAATTTTGGTGTCCTTTGAACTATTACTCTTGAATATTTTGAAGTACTCATTTTACTTTCACTATAATACTTAGTCAGTAGTAGATAAATGCAAACTCTACTAGATTTTCCAGGAGAGTCCTGGATTTTAATAATTTTACCCAGTTTTCCGATTTTTAATAAAAATCTTCTAGTTTTTACAGGATGTTACAGAAATTTCCATTTAATTATTAGATAAATAGACTTTAGTCTGTCTAACACTCCCTTATATCTGTACACTGCAGTCAGCAACTATAGTTTAATATTTTCCTTAACTATATGTGCTTATTATAGAGAACATTTTCTATTTGATCTATAATATTTTTTTCGTAAAGTAAATTATAAAATATAATACTTTAAGAAAGTATAAAAACTGATTACAATTGAATAATACATTATTAAATAGTATATTACATTTTTAAAATACCTACTGATAATTGAAAATAAAAACTTTTCTACCACATTCTTGAAAAAAAATTTCTTGGTTTATCTATGCAAATAAAATTGAAAATCTGTCTGTTTGTCCCATCATCACGGGAGAATGGCTAAACCGAATTTGATGAAATTTTGTGGGTATCCTTGAAATAGCCCCACTTAAAATTTAGTCCATGTTTCAAGTCTCAATGTTCAGTGGTTTTCGAGATATTAGTGAAAAACGAAACTTTCATTTGTCTCATCATCACAGGAGAGCGGCTGAATCAAATTTAATGAAATTCCATGAGTAGCCTTGAAATAGGCCCCCTTAAATTTAGTCCAAGTTTCGAGTTTCTTAAGACCAGGGTTTGTTGAGATGTTAATGAAAAACAAAAGTTTTTCCTAGGAGTTCTACTCTTAAACTGCATGGTTTCTCCAAACGAAAAGGTTGGAAATTCTTTGTTTAAAACGTGAAAGTGAATTAAAGCTGTATCTCTGAGTTTGGTGGCAGATTTTTGCCCTAAATAGTCACTTTTTGAAATCATGAATTGTTTGAAAACATACATGAATTTAAATTGAAAATCTATCACCATGGTTTATTTTTCATAAGCTTTTACTCAACAATGAAAAGTATTAAGAAATCAAAATGGCTAATTAATTTTTAGAATTTTATGAGGATATATCATGTTGCTCGGCAACGCAATTAAATTAAATGTGTTTGTTAATGTTTATTATTATTTTTTTTTTATTTGAATGATAAATAAATGGATATAAAAATATACTATCTTATAAATGAATGGTTTGATTTTTCTTTTAATTATATTAATTGCAGACTGCATACATCACTTTCATTTATTTTGGCAAAGAGTTTTCAAGCTTATATATGGTGTTTAGCTAATAAACTCATATATTGTGTTCAGCCAATAAATTCATTTAGCTGATTATTGAAACAAAAAGGGTAGAACGGGTATATTTTCTATCTAATACGATTTTAGAGTTTTCATTTAGTATATACAAATGGGATCACGATAGTTTATTCAGATCTGCAAATTCAGAGCTATGAATTGGGTGGCATATCACTAACTTGGCAAATTTCTTAAACATTGCCAAATTGACTAAAATGTCACCAAATTTATAAAAATGACTTAAATCAATGAAATTTATTTTGTTTTGTCAGAAGAGAGTACTGAAATGATGTTTCGTTAGCATTTGTCTGCCAGTCCAACTGCCCTTAGTAATACATTTAGCGGTATTTTATATATTCAGTAGATCTGAAGATACCCGATTTTTCCTAGTGATCACTGGCTCCTAAACCAATTTCATCCAATAGCAAATATCATAATCTTTGGCACACATCTAGAGGTCTTGGCCATATATATAATGCACTTGGACCATGAAAATGCATAAACATAACATATACAAACAAAACACATACTAATTTCTAATTCATTGGGATACATTGGTACTTTTAAAATTTCTGGAGATGGACAGTTATTGCACCAGCTCACCATACTTTTCTGATTCAGTGCAATAAACAATGATGTAATATATTCACTGATATGGATGGCATGAAGCATGAGTTTAATATTTTGATGATATATACACACACACACAGAATGAATAATTTTGTTTCCAACAGTAACATATTCTGTTGAATGTAGTGTGCAAAATTTACATAGTATTTTTATTTCATTATGATTTTCTTTAAATGCAGCATATAATTCTTTTAAATTATGCAAAAGTAATCTCTTTTGTTTTAATACTTTCCCATTTCCACTTGGTATATATATGCAATCTTTTCTTCCTGGACACATATGACTATTATACTAAAAACTAATAACTTTTTTATAGTATCGAATTTAATTTAACAACACTTATATATCTCACTAGGCGTTGATAACATCCCTTCTGTTTCTTTTCATTTTCTTGTTTTTTTTTACTAAATTCTCTGTAGTAATATAGCATGTCTTTGTTTGTTAGACTATCCATGAATTTTGGACTAATTTTAAAATTTGCATGTTTTCTTTAAATGATGCATCTAAAGAAAACGTATTCAATAATTTTCCATCATAAACATGCAATTTGGGCAATTAATGTCTTGAATTTTGTGGCTTATTAATACTTTCAATACCTAATGTTGTAGCAGTTTTAGTAGCAAAGTGGCTACCTAATTTCTTAACTTGCATATAACTAAGTATGCTCTTATCTCGAGTTAAATCTATTGATTTTCATTGATGATAAATCCAAAAGTTAACAGCTCTTATTCAATTGTTGTTCAATTTTTTACTATTGTGACTTTGTGTGTTTGTTTACTATTGTGTGTTTGTTCAATTCATTACTATTGTGACTTCACTATAATCTGCATCATTGGTCATTTCCATGTCATGTCAGCATTAGAAACCTCTGACTCACTAATTGATGAATGCGAAGAAGAATAATAAGACATGCGGAGTTTTTTTTCCCTGGAATGAGTAATTCTTGATTTATCATTGACAGTCTGAGAGAAATTGGTTTTAGGGACTTAGATCTGATTTTGGTGGTTTATTACATAGATCACACGTTTTCTGTCTTAAACTGTAGCATTTCAGATATTAATCCTTATGAACCTTGCATATACTACCACTCAGAACACAAGTACAGGAATAAACAGGAAGGCTTAATGACACATTGATTTTCTTGCATACAAAACATTCAATTTTTAAAGCATAAGACAAGAACTAATCATGGAACATAAATAAAAGAAATAATCATAGACGCACAATTCACTGATTTATTTGTTGAACATATTCAGCTTTAAATACTTGAGCAAAAATAAGCTCTGAAAGGAATACGTCACCCAGAAATGTAATATTGTATCGTACTTTAAATTCAACCTAAGAGAAAATAGATGATGCAGTACAAGTAATCATTTCAGGAACTCTGACAACTGGTATATGTTAATTGCTATTACTTATATAACAGAACTGTGTGAGAATTAGAGTTGAAAATTCTGAGGATATAGGCAGCTGATGTCTTATGTACACAAAGACCAGAACAGGTGTTTTTAAATGTTCCAGAAACAATATTGGTACTATAGGATCTTTTTTTTCTCCAATAGCTTGTTTGTTTATGTTTAAGTACTTGTTTCAACTGGATAGGGAATATTGCGTAGTGCTTCCCTTGGAGTTAGCAGAAGGTTAAAGATATGTTTTGGTGATCAATATGCTGTAGTTCTGTTTAATTTTTTTTTTTTTTTTAATTTTAATGCTTTTCATGGAAATGAGTGTTTTATATTATCTAATTACAAATTATTTTTTGTGGAATTAACTATATGTATGCTGTAAAGCTTCAGCATTAAGTGATAGTTGTCATTTATAACCAATATACCAAAGATTATTGTACTGCCTCTAAGGTGAAATTGGTTTAGAAATCAGTGGCCACTAGGAAAAAATGTGTACCTTCAGTTCTACTGAATATAGGAAATACCTTCTTATAATTTGAAATAAGAAAATAAAGTACAGGAGAGATAACTATATGGTTTTAGGAAGATTTTTATTAAAATTTTTCAGCACTCCAGAAATTTTACACAGATTTCCTATACCAGTATTTTTTTAGTCATTAAATTAAATATTACCATCCTAGTGTTGTTTTTTTACTTAAAGCACACATCCTAGTTGGTGTGTAAAAAATGCCTATGTTTTATTTTTGCTCATTATTTGTTTTTAAAAAATATATTTTTTTAAATGATTAAAGCATTGCATGTCAAATGTTAACTAAATGTATATATGTTTTAAGGCTATTTTTCTATGTAATAAGAAATATTACCATTCTAATTTTTTTTTTACATAAAGCCCACATATTAGTTAGTATTTGTACCAAGTTTCAGAAAAAAATATTAGGGGCCATTCTTTTTATAGATCATTAAAGTTGCCCATCAATCTGAAGGTGATTTTTGCAATTTTCATGTAATAACAATATTAAAATATATCTTTATAATTGTTTTGATATAGCACTTATATTCCTGATATAAATAGTCTTAAATTGGTACCAGAATTATTTCATTTGAGTCATTAGTTCTCACGTTATTATGTTTTTAAACATTAGTGGAAAATCCAAGATGGCCGCCATTTGGCAAAAATGACCATTTTTCAAATGCCTGTATTTGGATCATTATTGGGATATATACATTACAAATTCAGATTTGGGGGTTTTATTACCATGTGCATCCATGGTAAAAATTAAAAAAAAATCTGTGACTATAGAGCAACACTCATCGGGTGTCCACATATGGAATGACCCTATGATGTAAAGCTTAAAAAGGCAATTCATTTGAAAATCACCCACCATCGTATTAATTTATCATCCATAGTTACCATTAAAATGAAAAACTAAAATTGAGTTGAACTTGAAAATGATAAAATCATAACTGTGTCAAATGAAGAGTCCAGATTTGAGAAATGCATCAAACTGGCAAGTTATTCTCTTTTGTAACATTATTCCATTATCATTAAAGGAATAAATTGTTAAATAAATGTTAACATTTTTTTTACCCTCGAGACTTCCCTAGAACTCAACAAAGATTTACGTTTTAGGAAACGGATGCAGAGATTTACAAACTTATCAAGTTTTCTTGCTGCAATTACAGATATCTTCTATTCCATGTTGATGAGTGCATAATAAATACAAAACCAGTCAATGAATACTGTTATTTGCAAATGGGAGCGTAATCCTATATATACCATAACTATAATTGTAAAACTAACTAGGGTCAATGTGGGTAATTGTGAATGCATTTGAGGTATTTGGCGGAAAATGTCAATTTATTACTAAACAGAAAGAGCTACTAAAAATTTGATTAGTAATATGAAATTCTACATATTTCAAGCTGTATATTAGATATTCCATGTTTTCCTCCAGCCTTTAATAATAGTTATTTGACATTCATAATTACCCAGACAGCGTTCACAATTGCCCATCATTTTGGGACAAATGTGAATGCCATCGGGGAAATAACTAAACAAGCTAGGACTGCAGAGGTGGGTATTTGTGAAGAAAGAATAATTCATGCTGTTCATATTTGCTCACTTTCATAATTCTACCACCAAAAATATGAGTTCACAATTGCCCTTTCTTCAAATCATACCAAAGTTTATGAAAATGTCAGGTGAAAATAAAATTTAACTAGGGAATGGAATAATGACAAATCCTTTATTTAAAGTAAGTATTATGTTAAATTAACAAAAGCAATAAAATATTTGTCTTAATTGACCATATGAATTCCGCTTACAACATAGGTTAGGTATATATCTTAAAAAAAAAAGGAAAACAGCTTTCATGTCAAAAGTAAAAGGCACAAATTACTCCTAGGTCTGAGTTTCAGAAGGCTTACAATTCCTTGACATTCACACACCCACGAAATTTATATGTAATCTGTCTGTTTTTATACAAAGTTTGAGGTGTGGGTAGCACAGCAATGATTTCATAAATTGAAACACAGAAGACATCATCGACTTTTTCAACAAACTCTGTTGATGCAAAATTTTTTTTCTCAGCCCTTGTACTGTTATTTCCCCATCTTCTTCATCAACAGCAATAATAGAGTACACATATATGAAATGGGTAGCTTTCCTCAAACCTCCTTTGACATCAACTAAAACATTCATTCCTTTTTTAATATTTTGTTGAAAAATCGGGGTTTCAAATTCCACTGGTTCCTCACTTCCAGTTTCATACCGATTACACAATATCAGGCTTCCTATTTGTTTTCCTTGCCTTCTGTAATAATTCAGGCTTCTTAAGAGATAAAGCATTTGTTCTGGTCATAAAATTCCGGTACCATTCCTCACCAGGTCGACTATCTTTGAAGGGTGTTTTCAACTTTGTGTGTTCAACATACTGTTGGACTAAATCCAAAAGCTCTTCTTTACTTACTGGGTAACCCATTTCTGCTCTTGCTTCTAAGCATCTTGCAATAGCTTTTTCAACTTCTGTTGATAATACAGTAGGTCTTCCAGCACCAACGGTTTCCTTTGTTGTCACTCGCCAGCTTATTTTCAAGTTCACAATTACCCACAACACAGATGGGGAATTGTGAACACTGTTTACAATTCCCCCAATTGTGTGTTCACAATTACCTCCTTCATTTGAAATGTTGCAGGTAATTGTGAACTCGAAAATTTCATACATAAAACAATTTACGGTAAATCCGGAGATTAGGTCACCGCAAATTTTTTTCTAAGTACAAAATCGGGCCAAGTTGGCCTGTAGTTGGCGCTTTCTTCCGTGTTTTGAAATTGGCTCCACCCATCCTCAGTGATGTCATTTACCGTCATTAGAAATAGGCTCCTCCTACCAAAATGATGTTTTGGTAGAAGAACCCTGTTTCTAAAGACAGACTATTGTGTTTGTTCTAAACAAGATTTTCTAATATAAATGATAATTTAATTTAACTTAAATAACAGTTAATAATACTCAAAAAAACGTTACAAAATACGATTTTTGTGTATTTTAAGAAAATTAAATAACTTTATAAAACTGCAGAATAAAAAAATTAATAATACTCATGTAAACGTTCCAAAATCAGATTTTTGTAAAATTTAAAATTTTTATGCTACAATTTTATCTGTGCATATCGTACGTATCAAGATCGCTTTCTCCATCTAACTGAGAATCCATATAAAGGAATGGGTTCGACCTACAGGTCCGTGTAAGAGCAGGGATTTGATCTAAAGATCGAAAATTGTGGAACGGATGTATTAGTGGTCCGTATGTACCAGTGGTCCGTACAGGGGCAGGGGTTCGACCTAAAGGTCGTTCTACACCGGAACGGGGCCCCCAGTGATCTCCGGTTTATTAGGAACGGTCGCCTGCGGCGCCCAGACACAGAATATGCTACAATTTTATCTGTGCATATCGCACGTAGCAAAATCACTTTCTCCATGCAACCGAGGATCCGTATTTATCACTCATAATCCCTTTCATAACACACCAATTAATCACTTCTTTCAAACCTTTATTTTCCAAATCATAGTAAAATTTTATTCTAGATTCATTCATACCAACATCCATTCTACCACGCTTTACAAAACTACACTCACCTTCCATTTGCTCGCGCATACCAGAAGACATAAGGGAAATATAATCGACGACAAAAGCAAATCCGCAAAACTAAAACGAATAATTATTACAAAATAAATCAAATAACGAAAGAACAAGCAAACACGCACAACAATGGCCAAAAATATTGATAGAAATGTTCTTTTACATCAAAAAACTGTAGCAAACACAAAAACGTATTCTTATTGGATGCTACACAATTTCCGCCGAAAACAACCGATACAAGAGGTTACCAGATTGCAACATAAAGTGCGTGGCGTCTTCTCCGATTTAACCTCACAAAGTGCGTGGCGTCTTCTCCGATTTAACCAAGGTGACCTAATCTCCGGATCAGCCCAATTTACCAAAGTGCAATCGATATAACTACTTTATTCCACAATAAAAACCTTTCAATAATAACTGGGATTTATGTTGAAGATATTTTTATTTTTCACATTAAAATTCTTTTTGCAAACAACTGCATAACTTGTTTGTAAAAAAAAATGCAAGGGTTTTTTTTTTTTTTCAATCATATTTTAAAAGTAAAAAGTGGAACAAAACTGTTCAAACTTTTGTATAAGGTAAAAAAGAAATGAAGTTTGCATAAAACATTGGTTTTTGCTCAGATCATTCAAAAATAAAAAAGATACAGGAGTTGTTCACGATTACCACTGTTCGCAATTACCCACATTGACCATACTTTAAATTTGTTCAACAAATTGTTAAAAAATTACTGAACAATGTGTCTCATAAAATTTTCTACAATTCTTCCTATCAAAATTTTAAATTTTCAGCTTTACTGGGTATATTAAAAGCTTGCAAGTGCATAAAGATGCAAAAATTCTGAAAAGATCAAAAGTTTTTTTTAGTGACAGTATATACAATAACTTACCTGTCCATAAAGTCCCCAAACTCTTCCTGGTGATCTCGCTTTATCTTCTTTCTTGAAAAATCATCGTATTTTTCCTCATATTTGTTCTTTTCGGTGCGTATGCGGTAATCTTCTTCAGTTGTATGTCGAGTATCATCTCTCCCCTCGTCTGAATAGTTATACTTATGCTCCTTACGTATTTTGTCTATACCATTTTTCTCTCTCTCATATTCATTTCTATGGTGTCGGTCTTTAGATCTGTCACTGTTCGATTTGTTTCTAAACCCATCATCAGCAAAATGATATTTATCATGCGCATATTTGTACTTAGAACCCACACGTTTTTCTTCATAATCGTCACGTCGGTATTTAGATCCACTTACTTCACTTTCGCTATCAGAGACATTTTTTGCACTTTTGTCCCGATGCTTTTTACTTTTCTCCGAATGTTTATGTCTATCATCATCATAAGAACGATAACGATCGGCCATGTTTACGAATGAGTCCGAACAACTTGTGATAAACAAGTATGAATGATAGTTTATTTTCAGACAAATAAAGAGTAGATATTACAAAATCAAAGATGTCAAACGCTCTGCTTTAAATTGGAGAAAAGTGAAACATTTAAAAGAACAGAATTAAATACCAGCAAACAAAAGTGAAGACACAAAATAAGACACTATATTTTTTATTTCACTCCAAGGACCTAAAAACACAAAGGATACAGAGATTGCCTTGACTCTCAGCATATATTGAGACGGGGTGTCCAAATTACTACTTACTACGGCTCCACTTCCGTCCCGCCCATACTGGGGGCGTCCCATTGTGACGTATTTCCAAACGCCACTTCGCTTCCCATCGTTGCCTACGTAATATACAAGGCCAGGAAATGTCCCATATTTTCGTCCAAAAACGGGTGACAGCTTAGTTCAGTCCAGTGTCCGCTAGGATCGCTTTTATTTCCTGTCCTTTCACAGTTTTTCAATGTAAACAATGATGCACTGGTAAGGGTTTGGGTGCATTTTTGTTTATGGTAAGCTTTTTTTCATAATTTTATATTTGTTATTTTTTATTAAATTATACTGATTTTTATAACAATATTGTGCAAAAATAATTCGGTAAAAATGGTACATTGTTGTGTACCATATTGCAATTCTGACTGTAACGTAACGTAAGCAAAAGGTTAAAACTATTTTCTTTAACAAATTTTAATATATTAAATACATATGCTTGGGATAAAAATCCCAAGCATATGTATTTTTATCATAAGCCTTTTATCCCAAATAACTCAATTCCCCTTCATTATTGATGGGCAAACCATTAATATGTAATAATTTAATAAGCATTATTATTTTATATAACCCAAACTCATAAATGTGAAATAAATTAATGCATGTTCATGTTGTTTAAAATCAATTAATTTAAAAAAGTCATTGATTTTAATGAATAATTTTTTTAAAACATAAGTGATTTAAATCAATAATTTTTTTTAAACCAAGTAATTAAAATCTTGATTTAAATCAATCTATCCTGTCGACTCCACCCCCTCCAATTTTTTTTAATTATACACTCCCCAGTTTATGAATCCTGAAGAACTCCCGGCGGGGGAGGGGGGGGTACTTTATAGCATGTTAATGAAAAATTGGATTTAAAAAAATTAAAAATATTTTAATTTTTATTTAATATAATTTATAAACCTTCATTTTTATTTCATAATAACTAAAAAAATTGAATATTTTAAAATTATTAAAAAAACTTGTTAATAAAAAAATTTCGCTTTTAAATTGAAAAAAAAAATTCACTTCTGACATCCCCCAATGGAAATTTCTGGCTTCGCGCATATTTACAGTCATATTTCCTTCTTCCTGTAAACATTATTTTAACATTTTAAATGTTGATTCAAATCAATCTATCCTGTCGACCCCCCCCCCCTTCCTTTTTTCTTTTAAATTATACACTCCCCAGTTTACGAATCCTGAAGAACTCCCGGCGGAGGGGGGGGGGGGGGTACTTTATGGCATGTTAATGAAAAATTGGACTTAAAAAAATAAAAAATATTTTAATTTTTATTTAATATAATTTATAAAACTTCATTTTCATTTCATAATAACTAAAATAAAAAATGGAAAATTTTAGAATTATTAAAAAAACTTGTTAATAAAAAATTTCGCTTTTAAATTGAAAAAATATTCACTTCTGACATAACCCTATGGAAATTTTTGGCTTCGCGCATGTTTACAGCTATATTTCCTTCTTCCTGTAAAAATTATTTTAACATTTTAAATGTTAATTTAAATCAATGTATCCTGTCGACCCCCCCTTCCATTTTTCTTTTAAATTATACCCTCCCCAGTTTATGAATCCTGAAGAACTCCCGGCGGAGGGGGGGGGGGGGTACTTTATGGCATGTTAATGAAAAATTGGACTTAAAAAAATAAAAAGTACTTTAATTTTTATTTAATATATTTTATAAAACTTCATTTTCATTTCATAATAACAAAAATAAAGAATTGAAAATTTTAAAATTATTAAAAAAACTTGTTAATAAAAAATTTCGCTTTTAAATTGAAAAAAATATTCACTTCTGACATAACCCTATGGAAATTTCTGGCTTCGCGCATGTTTACAGGTATATTTCCTTCTTCCTGTAAAAATTATTTTAACATTTTAAATGTTAATTTAAATCAATGTATCCTGTCGACCCCCCCCCCTTCCATTTTTCTATTAAATTATACACTCCCCAATTTATGAATCCTAAAGAATTCCCGGCGGGGGGGGGGGGGGTACTTTATGGCATTTTAATGAAAAATTGGACTTAAAAAAATAAAAAATATTTTAATTTTTATTTAATATAATTTATAAAACTTCATTTTCATTTCATAATAACTAAAATAAAAAATGGAAAATTTTAGAATTATTAAAAAAACTTGTTAATAAAAAATTTCGCTTTTAAATTGAAAAAATATTCACTTCTGACTTAACCCTATGGAAATTTTTGGCTTCGCGCATGTTTACAGCTATATTTCCTTCTTCCTGTAAAAATTATTTTAACATTTTAAATGTTAATTTAAATCAATGTATCCTGTCGAACCCCCCCCCCCCTTCCATTTTTCTTTTAAATTATACCCTCCCCAGTTTATGAATCCTGAAGAACTCCCGGCGGAGGGGGGGGGGTACTTTATGGCATGTTAATGAAAAATTGGACTTAAAAAAATAAAAAGTACTTTAATTTTTATTTAATATATTTTATAAAACTTCATTTTCATTTCATAATAACAAAAATAAAGAATTGAAAATTTTAAAATTATTAAAAAAACTTGTTAATAAAAAATTTTGCTTTTAAATTGAAAAAAAAATTCATTTCTGACATCCCCTATGGAAATTTCTGTCTTCGCACATGTTTACAGTTATATTTCCTTCTTCCTGTAAAAATTATTTTAACATTTTAAATGTTGATTTAAATCAATCTATACTGTCGACCCCCCTCCTTCCATTTTTCTTTTAAATTATACACTCCCCAGTTTATGAATCCTGAAGAACTCCCGGCAGGGGGGGGGGTGTACTTTATGGCATGCTAATGAAAAATTGGATTTAAAAAAATTAAAAATATTTTAATTTTTATTTAATATAATTTATAAAACTTCATTTTTATTTCATAATAACTAAAATAAAAAATGGAAAATTTTAAAAATATTAAAAAAACTTGTTAATAAAAAATTTCGCTTTTAAATTGAAAATAAAATTCGCTTCTGACATCCCCTATGGAAATTTCTGGCTTCGCGCATGTTTACAGGTATATTTCCTTCTTCCTGTAAAAATTATTTTAACATTTTAATAATTAATAACGTTTGCCTTTTTTAATTTACTAAGCGATAAAACATATTAAAGACGTTAATTTTGTACCTTTTTTTTTTATTTACAAAACTAAAAATGTTCTATGTTAAATAAAAAATAACTATATTTATTAAACAAATAATACGCAAACAGATGCGGATTTTAATTTATTAGATAATGTAAAGAAATCCAAAAATACAAAGATGATAAGAACTTTGACAGTAATAAATCAGCTCTGACAGGAAATAACAGCGCCCTCTACCAACTGTTCTGGAACTACACATTCCCCACTTTCTAAATCGAAATATTCCGGCCTTTATTGATGAACTCCAAAACCGGTCAGCAGTTGGAGGTATACTTATTGACGTCTCTAAGGCCTTCGATAGGATGTGGGTTCACCGGACTCATATACAAACCCATTCAGCTTCGTATGCCACACTCTCTTACCCATATATTATACTCCTACCTCAGCGACAGAACCTTTCATGTCCGTCTGAACCAGACATACTCACACACCAAACATATCCTGTCTGGAGTCCCTCAGGGCAGTAAACTTGGTCCCATTCTTTTTAACATTTACATAAACGACATCCCTAGAACCAACAACACTATACTTTGTTTGTATGCGGACGACACTGCCATTCTTGCCACACACTACAACACCAACTACCTACACCGATACTTACAACATCACATGGACACTCTCGAACCCTGGTTAGAGAAATACCGCATCAAAATAAACCCTAATAAATGTCAAACTGTTTTTTTCTCACATCAACGTCTTCCGCCCCAACCAATCATAATTAACAATCAGCCAGTTTGCTTTGAGAGGACATGCAAATATATCGGTGTCACTCTTGGCAGCGACTAACATGGAAACCCCACATTGCAAAACTCAAAGATGAAATAAACTTTGTAAAAGCAGAACTGAGCTCCCTCCTGTACTCGAATGATGTCAGCATTGAAAACAAAATCCTACTTTACAAATCTGTTATCAACCCCATCATTCTCTATGCCTCCCCAATTTGGGGCTACGCTGCGAAATCTAATGTAAAAAAAGTCCAAATTATTTAGAACAAAATCCTACGTTCTATCAGAAAAGCTCCAAGATACTTGAAAAACTTCGTAATACATCGCGATTTCAAAATTAAAACTATTAAGGAAGAGATGCGAAAACTCTCTAACAATTTCTATGATAACCTAGCTAGGATCCCCAACGAACTGATCTATAATATGACCGACTACGACTTCCGTGAATTTCCAAAAAGACCCAGAGCTATCCTAAATCCCGATTTAGACGTCCCATGCTGATTCCCGACTGAATCTCTTTTGCATCCCAGTAGGGGATATTCGCCTGTTTCCCCATCCTCCTTATCTTCAAAACTCTACAATAAGACCCCTGTTTACAGCATCCTTTGTTTACTACTAACTTGTTTCATCATCATTATTGGCCCCTATTGAAGGACTAGGTTCAGTGGAAGACTGTGACCCACATATATGTTACTTGACTAGGGATACGGATCTCTGCTCCAGACGCCCTGCTATCGGCAAATTACTGGCTGGCTGGCCCGGCCTTTATTATCATGTAGGGAACGTTCCCATACATCCTAAGGTTCCTATATCGTCACCTTCGAGATCTAAAGAGGCCATCCAACTCCCTCGTGACGTCACTAAAAAGGATGCTAGAAAATTGTGCTCTCTAATGTAAAGCTTATGGAGATATATGGAGTTCTTGTGAAAAGAGGTTAGTTTACAATAATTCTTCACCCATAACAGGTATGTAAACTTTTCCATATGTATTTTAATGTTTCTGGCTGTTGCCGCCAGTAAAAGAAATTAATTTTTTTGATAATTTTTGCAATAAATGATGCATTTTCCTTGCATCGTCTGCTTATATGTATGTGTCTGCTCATCAATGCTTATAGTACGTAAAGAGATGTAGTGTATTTTGCTATTTTTCGTTTAATATATATTTGCATTTTATAACTTTCTAAAGGTTTATATGTCTTTCTATGCATACGTTATTGTTTTACGTAATTTCTATCAGTAAACCGTATATTTTTGTATCGGTTTTAACTTGATGTTTATAGCACGTTAACATCGAATTCCTACATCAAAATATTGTTTGTCTAAATTATGTACCTTCAATTTTATTTATGCCGAGCTTCCGTGTATTTATTGTTCAGAGATTTTGTAGGATCAGAGACATTGTTTTTTGTTTTTTCCGTTTGAATGAGATTTTAGAAGTTTGTGACAACCAATGTGAATTTGGAGTGTATTATGTCTTTACTTTGTTTGCCATGGTATTTGAAGCACTAATAGCGGTAGTCATATATATTTAAGTTAAATCCTAGTGATCTAACTCTATTGTTTAACGTATATTAGAAACCTGAACATAGTAGTTGGATTTCTTGATGGGCTTTTTGATGACTAGAGATCATGCTCTGAAATTGTGTATTCAAATATAAAGCTTTTTCAGCAACATAGTATACTATTGTATTGTTCATAGTAGATTTGTATACCTTTTTATGAGAATCTTAAAGTATCATACAGTCTGTGTTCATGAATTTTTTGTGGTAATATTTTACTGATTTTCTTGTATCACGCATTAAACTTTTAAATGTGCTATTCCATCGAAACCTTAAATTCAAAACATTCGACCCCCATTACAAAACTATCCCTATATATAATGCAAGGAAGGCAGACGATGCAAGGAAAATGCATCATTTATTGCAAAAATTATCAAAACAATTAATTTCTTTTACTGACGGCGAGTGCCAGAAGCATCAATATACATATAGAAAAGTTTACACACCTGTTATGGGTGTAGAATTACTGAAAAATGACCTCTTTTCACAAGAACTCCATATACCTCCATAAGCTTTACATTAGAGAGCACAATTTTCTAGCACCTTTTTCGGTGACGTCACGAGGGAGTTGGTGGCCTCTTTAGATCTCGAAGGTGACGTATATAGACTATCCTAAGGCTCCTATATACATGTAAGGCTCCTGTATATACATGTATACTCCTGTATAGGAGCCTTATATACATGCATCTTGGAATGCGACGTCAGATGAAACTATATATATATATATATATATATATATATATATATATATATGTTACCGGCAATGTATGAAAGCCGGCATTCTATACAATACCTAGGCATTATATAGAATACCGAAAACTGGTCGGCAATCTATGAAACAATTAAAATTTCACTGATTTCCTAGGTATTCTATAGAATGCCAAATGACAAATCGGCAAAGTATGAAATACATCTCCGATTCATTCCTTCTTCCATATTTTGCCTAAATAGCATTTGTCATTCTATAGAATGCCTAGATATTATATACAATGCCTAGGGAAAGTATATAACAATTTTCATATTTCACACTTTGCCTAAAAAAGGCCGGTATTCTATAAAATGCCTAGGTATTCTATAGAATGCCGGCATTTCATACATTGCCGGTAACATAATCGGCAATGTATGAAAGCCGGAATTCTATAGAATACCTAGGCATTTTATAGAATACCGAAAACTGGTCGCCAATCTATGAAACGATTAACATTTCACATTTCCTAGGCATTCTATAGAATACCTAGGCATTTTATAGAATACCGAAAACTGGTCGCCAATCTATGAAACGATTAACATTTCACATTTCCTAGGCATTCTATAGAATGCCAAATTACAAACCAGCAAAGTATAAAATATATCTCCAATTCATTCAGAATAGTTTCGGAAGTCATGAAGCACCTGGCGCCTTTATCTTTGGCGTCCAGTTAAGATGTATGGCCTTTTGACATTATTTGAATGTTCCTCGATAAGTCCCTGGAGCGCCCTAGAATGAGCGGGGCGTCAGTTGGGTCCAGATAAGGCTGTGATGACTCAGGTGGTGCAATAGCACGTGTTGCAAGGAACCGGTGAACACTAGGTGAAGAGGCAGTATTCCGATGTTCAATGCTGCAGTCCCTGAATTAAAGTTTAATTCTGGGGGGGGGGGGGGGCTTTTTTAAGTCGGCGATCATTTTAATAACACAGAATGTATTTGCCATAGGAACATCATCCGAGATTATAACTTTAAGTATGGAAGTTAGGAAATCCTGTACGTTGTTTATATCGAAGTATTTTTTGACCTCCTTGAAAAATTTCAAGAAGTCGAGAAATGCGTTAGAGGTCTGACGGATTTCAAGGCCTGTGTCAGGTCGTGGGTGGGCCGAATGCTCACCGGTTTTTCCTGAAACCGTCTCAGCACTCGCCTGCACTTCCTGAACAGGGGAGAGGCTTTTTGAAGGAAGAGATGGGAAGTTTTCCTCACCAAGACTGGGGGGTCGTTTTTAAGTTTTGGTTGCTATTTTTAGGGGCCTGGAGCATTTTACGACTCCAGGAGTTTTGGTGGCAGTTCCTAAAGTTGGCGGGGTGCTCACTGCCGCAGTTACAGCATTTTGCAGGGGTTTCCCTAGATTTTGTGCACTGCCTGCTCGGATGGTCTCCTCCACACATCAGACAACGAGAGGGGAGGGTACACTGATCACTATGGTGATTGAAGAGCTGGAAATTATAGCACATTTTATAACCCTTACTTTTAAATACTTCGATCTTTACTTGCATACAGAGGATGCTTTTAATCTCATACACCCTCATCCATTCCTCTGTAGGCTCGAGACCTGCCAGAAAATTGGGGAGGGGGTCCTGTCTTTCTTACTCCTAAGCTGGAAAAGTATGATGATTTTAAGTCCTTCATTTACAAGGGCGGTTTTGATTTTTTCTATGTCGGTATTCGACGGGAGGCCTTTTATAACTACTTTCTTTGATCGCTCATTTCTCAATCTGATTGAATTGAAAGGGATCTTCTGAAGGGTCAGATAACTCCGCATATTCCTGTAGTCCTCAATGGACCCAGGAGTAATTCGAATAACCCTTCCCATAAGAAGGCCCTGTAATTTAGAACCTAACATTCCGTTTAGCTCCTCTATGAGGGCTCCCCAATTGCTTGAGGAGTCCACATAGAAGGAGGAGACTCTATCCTTAGGGGGGTGCATCAGCCATAATGGCTTCCTCAACCGTTAAATCAGCATTATTATTTTGAGTTTGAACTTCCTCAACCGTTAACTCGGCAAATTTATTTTTAGTTTGAGCTTCAACTGCCTCAGGCTGTATCGAAAGTTTAGGTTTTTTCCAACTATTTGGGGTAATAAACCACTCTATTTTCTTGTATATTTCATCCTTGTATGTGATATACAAGTCGTCGTCAGATTTTTTCTTTCTCTCTTTGAGCATATCATAGATATAATTGTAGGTTTCACGTAGGACTAACACGTTAGGGTCAGGGGATTGCAGCAATAGAAAAGCATCAGAGATACTACCTGTTTTGATCTTCAGAAGAGTCTTTCGCTGGTTGAATCCCAGTTCCTCGTCCTCGAGTTCCTCTTCAAGTCTTGCAATAACATAGAGATGGGATAATACTTTCCAATTGAAGGAGTCTCTTGGTATTTCACCCTTGGGTATTCCCAGTGTCTTGAGATAATCAGCTTCAGAGCATGCAGCAATAATGTAGTCGTCTTCCTGTTGGGAGGGCTTGGTTGAAGTTCCAGCTGCATAAATGTCCATATCGCTGACTCCAATGTCAGCATGAAAATATTCCCCTGGGACATATGGCTTTTTCTTGGTAGCAGACTTGACTCTATTACATTTCACACTTGATTTCGTCTTAAACGAGGCTTTTCTCACAACATTCTTGTACTCCATATTAACGGAGATTGCATCCTCAGTCATGTCGCACGGGCAAGGCAAGTACAAACATGCGCTGACAAGTACAAGTTCGAAAAAATGGCTCGAAAATACAGGACGTGACACCGAACGAAGAGCGTCTCAGAAGGTCCGCACTGCTCGACGAGCGAGCGAAGACAATTCATTCAATTTTTCATACTTTGCCTAAATAGCATTTGTCATTCTACAGAATGCCTAGGTATTATATACAATGCCTAGGGAAAGTATATAATAATTCTCATATTTCATACTTTGCCTAAAAAAATGGCCGGTATTCTATAAAATGCCAATGTATTCTATAGAATGCCGAATGACAAATCGGCAAAGTATGAAATACATCTCCGATTCATTCCTTTTCTCATATTTTGCCTATATAGCATTTGTCATTCTATAGAATGCCATGCAATTATTTACCATGCATAAAATAAACATATTTACATGCATAAAATCGATAGCCAAAGGGCAACAAAAATATAATTATAGCGGGAAGTGACAAATTTTGAAGGAAGAAATTTAATATTTATTCTGTTTATATATAAAAAAAAATGCCTTCACCATTTATTGTTTGAATATTTGAAATAATCATACCTCAAAATCATGCTTAAATTTGATGTTCAAAACTATGAAAGTGTGAACTAAGAAAATAAGAAGCCATATCTTACAGTAATGTTACTATTTACAATTTAAATACAACCAAATTCTCAGAAAAGAAGTGAATTTAAGTCTTTATTGAGCTTTCCTCCTATACACACTTATTTACACAGTAATAAAATTTTCTCCTACCTTTCTATAAAGCATAATTATTCATATTTTATTTTGAAATTTCCTTGTTTCCTGAGCAAATCATTGTCAATATAACTTAATTTTTCATTAAATATAGTAAAGTAGTATAAATATAGTATATAGTTAAATATAGTAAGTAGAAAAGTAAAGAAACCTATTTGCATTTAAAAAGTAAACACACTTTTAAAATTGTCAAACATCAAAGACCACCATTATGAGAGATCAATTTTATTTTTCTATAGCGATCAATGCACAGTGCTTCAACACTTTCAACATATTTTATCTTTATATTGATGCATCAATAGTATTGATTTGGCAATGAACTGATGTATTGAAATTTGTACAATGCTTCGTTCACCCACAATTATTTTAAAAAATAATATAAATGTTATATTTTGCATATGGCGATCTTTCAGAAATGGTTATTTTTCTGAAATCTAGATAAATGATGGCAGTTAGTGACAAAGTGCTGCAAAAAATTACAAAAACTTTATAAACAAGTCATGTTGAATTTAAAAAAAGTATCAAGCACATCTATAGTCATTGACCTAGCATGTGATATTTGGTTTGTAGTTTTACATAGAGTCTTCAACAAGATCTTGGATTCACAGTAAAAAAGATTTTAGATATAATATATAGGTATGCAGCTATATAGAGTAAAGCATACACAATACTTTCATAAAATATAATTACTTAAGATTAAAGATCATTTTTACATTCCCTATAAGACATAGTACACATATATTAAAAGTATTGTAATAAGCCATAAATCAAAACAAAATTTTGATTGTATTTACATGTGGATATTTTGATCAAACTTCATCATTTTCAGTGCTACGACTGTTTTGCATGTGTATATGGTATCTATCTGTGTTATTGCAATGAATGTATGTTATATTTATATTTGGGCATATAAGAAATTTTTGTGTTACTCAAATTATGAGCTACAGTTTAAATAATTTATGCATGTTTTCTAAACTCTAAATATCAAAATGAAAGTTCTTCATTTTGATTGATAATCATATGACTTTTATAAAAATAAAAAGTATCATGTGACTTTTGTAAAAGTGATACAAATATAAACACAAAACTGTAGCATATTGCAACACTTTCAGAAATGATTGTTTTCTTGATATCGCTTTAAATGATGCCAATTGAGACAAAAATACTGCAAAAGGTTACAAAAGCTTTATACTTAAATAAGGCAGGATCGAATTAAAATAAATGTATCAAGCACATCTTTAGTGATGACTTACTGTGATATTTGGTTTGTATTTTTGCATTGAATATTAGACAATATCTTAGATTCACAGTAAAAAATATTACATATATAACATATACATATGCAGATCCTAATTGAGTAAATCATACAAAATACTTACATAAAATGTCATACATAAGATTAAAGATAAAGTTACTTCTCTATTTAGCATATGCATGATAATTTAGCAACAGTTTCAATATAATAACAACAGTTTATAAATTTCGCTTGTAATTCTAAATCTTTTATCGGTTGCTCAGCCTCCCTAGTCAAAAATCTCATGCTATGCTATTGAATTGCATATAAATTTAAATGAAATTATTTTTTTACAATAAGAAATTAATGCTTTATGCAATGTACACTGTATTGGCAAGTGAAAATTTTTTGGTGAGTGAACTCGAAGCTGAAATTTCTTATCGTGCTATACATATTAAAATTAGAAATACATAATAAATACCGATCAAGTATTCAGGGCTATCAACTGAGCAGGGAAAAATACCCAAAAGGTTTGGGGACAAGGACTGCATAAAGTTTATGAATAAAAAGCAATAACTTGTAAAATAGGGAGTAGTAGAGTGCTTGCACATTTGCTACAAAGGGTCCTAAAAACTTTGTCAGCAGCAGTGAAATTATTTCTAATGGTTGGATAACCTTATCTTAATATCCTGTTTAGAACAGATGTCATGATTATGTTCCCTGCATACATAGTATTATATATAGGGATAGTTCTGTAATGGGGGTCGAATGTTTTGAATTTGAGTTTTCGATGGAATAGCACATTTAAAAGTTTAATGCGTGATACAAGAAAACCAGTAAAATATTAACAAAAAATTCATGAACACAGACTGCATGATACTTTAAGATACTCAAAAAAAGGTATACAAATCTACTATGAACAATACAATAGTATACTATATTGCTGAAAAAGCTTTATATTTGAATACACAATTTCAGAGCATGATCTTTAGTCATCAAAAAGCCCACCAAGAAATCTAACTACTATGTTCAGGTTTCTAATATACGCTAAACAATAGAGTTAGATCACTAGGATTTAGCTTAAATATATGTGACTACCGCTATTAGTGTTAAGTACCATGGCAAACAAAAAGACATAATACACTCCAAATTCACATTGGCTGTCACAAACTTCTAAAATCTCATTCAAACGGAAAAAACAAAAAAAAATGTCTGTGATCCTGCAAAATCTCTGATAAATAAATACACGGAAGCTCGGCATAAATAAAATTGAAGGTAAATAATTTAAACAAACAATATTTTGATGTAGGAATTCGATGTTAACGTGCTATAAACATAAAGTTAAAACCGATACAAAAATATACGGTTTACTGATAGAAATTACGTAAACCAATAACGTATGCATAGAAAGACATATAAACCTTTAAAAAGTTATAAAATGCAAATATATAATAAACGACAAATTGCAAAATACACTACATCTCTTTACGTACTGACGTTAAGGCTTAACAGACGATGCACGGAAAATGCATCATTTATTACAAAAATTATCAAAAAAAAATAATTTCTTTTACTAGCGGCGACTGCCAGAAACATTAATATACATATAGAAAAGTTTACATACCTGTTATGGGTGTAAAATTATTTAAAAATAACGTCTTTTCACAAGAACTCCATATATCTCCATAAGCTTTACATTAGAGTGCACAATTTTCTAGCACCCTTTTCCGTGACGTCACGAGGGAGTTGGGAGGCCTCTTTAGATCTCGAAGGTGACGAGCCGGAAGAGGACAACCACCATTATTGCTACCACAGACTGCTACACGAGCGCTTAGACCCTGCAAAGTCACTCCCGCCAGAATATCACGTGATACATACGTCAGGCGCGAATTCAGTAGACTAGCAGACTCAGCTCTTCCGATTGTTTCTTTTTTCTTTTTGTGTGACGCCCGTAGATATGTGGCCGCGGTGAATGAATAGATTTCTTTGTTTTCTTCATGAGGAAATGTACAGTTCAATTAGTTTGTACGTGATTTTGGATATTGAAGATACACACACACATATATATAGCCATATATATATATATATATATATATATATATATATACATATATATATTAATGTAAAAAATATTTATAATATATATATATATATATAATGTCAAAAATATATATGTCAAAAATATTGTAAGATCAAAAACATAGTGTGGTAATTGCAGGACAGAGTCGACCTTGATTAGAAGAAGTAGGATTAAAGAATGCTAAAAATACTTTTTCCTGCGGTGGTCAAACTAAAGTATGAAACGTAAAAAATTGACTAGCTTGATGTTTACATTTGTGACCTTTAAACTTCCAAGGGAGGGTAAATGCCCCCTTGCGCTCCCCTATGGACGCCCATGGCAAAGCGCAAATATAATTTTTCTAGGGGTGCAAACTATATGATTATACCTACAATATTGACTAACTTGAAATCTACATTTGTGATCTTAAATGTCGTAGGGAAGAACAAGTGCACCCCTTGCCCTCTCCTATGGGCGCCCATAGAGCTTTTTTT
This sequence comes from Amaurobius ferox, assembly GCA_951213105.1. NCBI lineage: Eukaryota > Metazoa > Arthropoda > Arachnida > Araneae > Amaurobiidae > Amaurobius > Amaurobius ferox. The sequence goes on along the minus strand of OX578155.1, from coordinate 14,044,537 downwards.
CATGGTGACAAACTGAAGGTTGAGGCGTTCAACATCGATTAGCTAACAAGTATAATGAGTCATCTATGAGAGGGCAAGTCTCCTACTTGCCCGCCACTATGGGCGCCCATGTAACATTGTGCAAGAGGGCAAAATCAAGGATGAGGAATTCAATATCTACTAGCTTGAAGACTACATTTGCAACATTAAACGTCCACAGTAGGGCAAGTTTTCCCTTGCATTCCCTTATGGGCGCCCATGGCAAGGACGCTCGTAGAATTAATTCCATCGATGACAATTTCAAGGATGAGGCGTTTCATATCGATTTGCTTGTAATCTACATTTGTAACCTTAAGCGTACACAGTAGGGCAAGTTTCCCATTGCTTTCCCTTATGGGCGCCCATGGCAAGGACACCCATAGAACTAATTCTATCGGCGACAAACTCAAGGATGAGGCGTTCCACCATCGACTAAATTGAGACTTGCATGTCTAACCTTGAACGTCTATGGGACGGCAAGTGTCATCCTTTCCTTTCACTATGGGCGCCCATGTAGCATTTTCCAGGAGGGAACTCAAGGGCGACGCATTCAATATCGACTAGCTGGTAACCTACATTTGTAACCTTGAATATCCTGTTGAGATTAAGTGCTCCCCTGCCGTGCTCTATGGGCTCCCTGCTTATACTATTGCCCTCAGGACAGAACCTAACGGAGCCAAATTTCGATTTCCTCATGGACGGTAAACATGGACGGTCTTTCCAGACCCTCCAAATGTCTCTGTCACATATTGAAACATTGCACACTTGCCATGGGCGCCCATAGGGGATGTTGAAAATCACGAATATCGAACTAATGAATACTGTAAGTCTCGTCCTTGAGATTGTCCCCGCTGGAAAAAGTTCTATTGACGTCCTTGCCATGGGCGTCCATAGACGTAAGGGAGCATCCATACGAAAGAGAGACGTAAGGGGGCGTCCATAGATGTAAGGGAGCACTTGTCTTCCCGTAAACATTCAAGGTCACAAATGTAGGTGTCAAACTAGTAGATATTGTACGTCTCATCTTTGAGTACGCTCTTCTTAGAAAAAGCGCTATGGATACCTTCGCCATGGGAGCCCATAAAAATTTTGAAAGCCACAAATGTCGGTATCAAGCTAATCGATATTGTACGTCTTGTCCTTGAGTTTGCCCCAGCTTTAATAAGTTCTATGGTCACATTTGCCATGGGCGCCCATAGGGGAGAGCAAGGGGGCGCTTGCTCTCCCTTGGACGTTCAAGGTCCCAAAGTAAGTATCAAGCTAGTCGATATTATAAGTCTCATCCTTGAGTTTGAGTTTTCCTCTTTAAAAAAATTCTATGTGTGCCCTTGCCATGGGCGCCCATAGAGGAGCGGGAGGGGCACTTGCTCTCCCGTGGACGGTCAAGGTCGTAAATGCAGATATCAAGCTAGTACATCATTATGTTTCATTCTTGAGTTTGGCCATCCCGGGAAAAAGTTTTATATTTGCCCTTGAATCCTACTCTTTCGAAACAAGGTTGACCCCTTTCTGCAGTTACAACACTATATTTTGAGCGCACTATATTTTTGACACACACACACACCCTCTCTCTTATTCGTGCTCTAATCACGTTAATTATAAAATGTTATACCTAATTCTGATTTTTTTTTTCAGAATGCATCTACATATAGAATTTCATGGCTATACGTACTCTCTCTCTCTCTCTCTCTCTCTCTTTTGTAAAATCTCTAATTTTGAATAATCTGTGTTTTAATCACATTGATTTCAAAATATTCTACCATTCTGTAGGAAATTAGAAACAGTTAATTAAAACACGAATAATTTGAAATTAGATATTTTAAGAAAGAGAGTACGTACAGCCATGAAATTCTATATGCATATGCATTCTGTAATAAAATGGAATTAGGTAGAACATTTTGTAATTAACGTGATTAGAACTCGGATGAGAGAAATAATGTCAAAATATAGTGTTGTAATTGCAGGAGGGGGGTCCGCCTTGTTCAAAAGGAGTGGGATTCAAGGGCGTTCATAAAACTTTTCCTGGAATGTCCAAATTCAAGGATGAGAGGTAAATATATCTAGTATCTTGATACCTACATTTGAGACCTTGAACGTCCACGGGAGGACAAGTGCTTCTCGCGCTCCCCTATGGGCGCCCATGGCAAGAGCACCTACAGAACTTTTTCAGGGGGTAAACTGAAGGATGAGACGTACAATATCGACTAGCTTGATACCTACCTTTGAACATCCACGAGATGGTAAGTTCCCCCTCACGCTCTCCTATGGGCGCCCATAGGGGACAATAACATTTATCAATATTTATACAATAATATTAACAATACTCGAATATAGATATCAATACTGTATAGCCCCGTTCACATGCACAATTTGAAGCCGGTATCATAGCCGCATTTCGACTGTGTTCACATGTCCAAGCGGGGAAAATACCGGTTCGAAAGAGGGTTGAAAGGAGGTATGATTTCCTTCCTTCTTATTTGAGGGAACGAAGGGGGTAGATTGGGGATTTTTACCCACAATTCCATGCGCGCAACTACGATTTCTTGAAAAACATGGCGGATACTGAGATACCGCGTGGACCTTGTTTACAAATTCTGTCTGAAGATTGTACAATAATGATGAATTTATAGCTTGTTATATAGATTATTTTGCATTCATTACACAGACTTATTTACGAATTAAACGGATTGATCCTTATTATACATCAGAATTTAATGAACGGAGAATCCTACTGAAAAAGACTGATGCGGGTATGTACATTTTGTTCATTTGAGCTAACTGTTATTCATGAATTAGAAATATTTGTTCCTCGATTTCAGGATAATTTTTATAGAAATGTTTGTTTCTTAATTACAAAACGTATACAATTAAGTGTTAGTCAAAAGTCGTAAGCCAGCTGATTTTCCTTTGAAGCAGCAACTTTAAAATATAATGTTTTGTTTCTTGGGCAAATTTTCTGGATTTATCTAAGTAGTTTTTAACAAATGATACAAAGATTTTCTTAGTTTTATATAAGGAGAATGTATATTAGATAAATCTATCTTAATACTCATTTATTTTATATTGTTAAAAAGGAGTATAATGTGTTTATATTTAAATGAATATATGTTGTTAATTATTGTAAACAAATTATTTATACATTATATTTCAAGTTTGATTATTTTAGTTTTGTATTCTAAGCTTTTACATATCAATGCGAAATGTTCCATAACTTGAGATGATGTGATTATGATGCCAATATTATGATTAGTAGAGAATTGCGTTTTATAATTATGTATATCAATAACAAAGTAAAATGTTTCAGGCATTCAAAATAACTTTACATACATACATTTTGCAATAAACTGAACTGTGTAAATTAGCTTACAGAATGCTCTCCCCCCCCCCCACTTAAAAAAAAAAGAAAAGAATGATTGCTAGTATCAGAAATATAAATTATTTTTATATATTTTAGATACTATAACTACATATGAAGACGATTTTATTTTATTAATTTTATTTTTGGATTACTTAGAGGACCACCTATTTTACATATCAATAAAACATGTCCATCATAAGTATTTTTTATACTGCTATATTAAAAACATTATTTTTAATTGCGGTATTAGTGGTATATGAGATTTTTTGAATCTGGGCCATGCAGTAAGGTCTTATGTGTTTTTAATAAAAAATGAGTTATACCGATTTTGTAATAATTAAAATGTATTCGATATAAATATGCATATTTTTTTCTCTATGCCAACTTCTTATATGGATTTGTCTTGAATAAAGTTTCTTAAAATGGTGTTACACTTTTTCCACTAATTCAAGTTTATACGTCATAATTTAGCTTAAAAACGAAGATTAAATGAGAAAAACTTTCTTTTTTGGCTTTTAAGAATGAATTCTTTAAACAGTTTCATGGAATAAAACATTTATATATATATATATATATATATATATATATATATATTACAATAAGCATATATTTATAGTTTTAAAAATATATTAAATTTAATTTTGGCATATTATTTTTAATTTGATGTTTAGTTTATAAAGATCCAAATTTAATTTATATATACATTATTTCGATTTAATTTATATATATAAGATTATTTTGTTTCTCATTTCCGCACATTTGTCATATTAAATAGATAAAATAATAACATGGGATAATGAATTAAAAATGATACGCTTTTTAAAAAAGCAATTAAAAAAAGAAAAGAAAAAGATATATTGTTTACCAAACATGAATGTCAAAAGCATTTAAGAAAAATTGGTCCTAGCCCTTTAAGCGGGAGTAATGGGGGTTGCACATGTGAACGGGTCTAGAATGGATCTCGGAAAATACCCCCTTTTTCACCCCAATGTTTTATGGCCGGAAAATACGGCCTTGCATGTGAACGGGGCTTATGTCAATATAATCAATACTGTACTTCACATTCTTATGTTTATCCCGCTGGTAAAAGTTCTATTGGCGCTCTCACCATGGGCGCCCATAGGGGAGCGCAAGGGGTCACTTGCCCTACTGTGAACGTTCAAGGTCACAAATGTAGGTAGCAAATTAGTATGCATTGTACTGCTTATCTTTCAGTATACCCTCCTTGAAAAATTTCTATTGACGCCTTTGCCATGTGCGCCCATACGAGATGCTGATAATAAGGTGTTGCCCACAAGGTGTCAAACTAATCGATATTGTCGCCCTTGAATGTGCCCCGCTGGAATAAGTTCTATAAACGCTATTGGTATGGGCGCCCATAGGGGGTCTTGAGGGGGAACTTGCTATCCCGTCGACGTTCAAGTTCACAGATGTAGATATCAAGCAAGGCGATGTATGTCTCACCCTTCAGTTTTCCGCCTGTAAAAGTTATATGGGTGCCCTTGCTATGAGCGCCCATAGCAAAGGTGGCCATAGAACTTATTAAAACGGGATGAACTCAAGAACGAAATGTACAATATCGATTACCTTGATGCCTACGTTTGTGGCTTTTGAAATTTGTATGGGCTCCCATGGCAAGGACGTCCATAGAGTTTCTTCCAAGAGCATAACAAGGATGAGACGCACGATATATACTAGCTTGACACCAACATTTGGGACCTTGATGTTACGGGAAGGCAAGTGCTTCCTTATGCTCCCCTATGGGCGCCCATGGTAAGGAAGTCAATAGAACTTTTTCCAGCGGGGACAATCTCACGGACGAGACGTACAGTAAGTATTCATTAGTTTGATATTCGTGACGTTCAACATCCCTTTGGGCGCCCATGACAAGTGTTGTTGTTGAGACCCAGACTGTCCGATCTACCAGAAAGATGTAAGGTATCTGTTTGGACGACCGAGCAGTGCCACCCAATTTAATCCGGAACCCAGGAGGAGGCATCCACAGGGACCGTACCCTCCTTCCCCTATCACCAACCTCTCGGAAGGATTTACAGACTCACATGCTTAACGTGATCGTACTCCACGTGAACACGGCAGCAGTCTTGGCAGTGGCAGGAATCGAACCCGGGCCTACTGAGTACAATCAATTCCCGCTCGCTAACCACTGAACTGTCGTGCCCCACTCCGTGGCAAGTGTTGAAGACCCAGACCGTCCGACTCGTCCAAAGGACTAAGAGCAGCTATTTGGACGGCCGGTCCGTGGCAAGTGTGCAATGTTTCAGCTTTTTATGTCACACAGTCTTTTGGAGGGTCTGAAAAGACTGTTTACTACCCCTGAGGAAATCGAAACTTTGGTTCCGTTAGGTTTTGCCCTGAGGGCAATAATATATAAGCTGGGATCTCATGCGCTGGGAGCCCATAGAGGACTGCAAGGAATCACTTAAGCTGAACTGGATATTCAAGGTTACAAATGTAGGTTACATGCTTGCGATATTGAACGCTTCATCCTTGAGTTCCCTTCTGGAAAGTGTTACATGGGCGCCCATAGTGGAGGGAAAGGATGACACTTGCCTTTCCATAGACGTTCAAGGTTAGACATGTAAGTCTCAATCTAGTCGATATTGAACGCCTCATCCTTGAGTTTATCGCCGATGAAATTAGTTCTACGGGTGTCCTTGCTATGGGCGCTCATAAGAGAACGCTTGATATGGAACTTATCATACCGTGTACATTTAAAGATATAAATGTAAATTACAAGCAAGTCAATATAGGACGCCTCATCCTTGAGTTTGTCACCCCTGGAATTAGTTCTATGCGCGTTCTTGCCATGAGCTCCCATAGCAATTCCGGCGCGCTAACCACTGGGCTGTCGCGCCCAATCCCATGGCAAGTGTGCAAGGTTTCAACCTCTTATATCACAGATACTTTTGGAGGTCTGGAAAGACTGTTTACTACCCCCGAGGAAATTGAAACTTCGGCTCCGTTAGGTTCTGTCCTGAGGGCAAATAGCATTAAGCAGGGAGCTCATGCAATGGGAGCTCGTAGAGGACTGCCATGGGCGCCCATAGGGGAGTGTAAGGGGTTTGTTTACCCTCCCCTGGACGTTTAAAGTCACAAATGTAAACATTAAGCATGTCAATTTTTTCCGTCTCATACTTTAGTTTGACCACAAGGTCGACTCCCTCCTACAATTACCACACTATGTTCTTGATAGTGCAATATTTTTGACATTCTCTCATCTAATAAAAGCAGAAGTAACTCGTAATACTAGTAGTTTGATAGCCTTGAAAATACTTTAAATAGAAAATAAATAAATAATATAATAGAAAAAAGTAATAAAAATTATTAATAATTAAACAAAATTTAAATTATATATATATATATATATATATATATATATATATATATATATCTGTGTGTGTTTTCAATATCAAAATCGCGCATAGACTAATTATTGAACTGTAAATTTCCGCATGCAGAAAACAGACTTCTCATCATTCAACAGCCGGCACAAGGTCATGAAAATTCGCGCCTGACGTAGTTATCACGTGGTGCATTTCCCTTGAGTGACTCACAGACTACTATAGTATTCTGTGGAGTGACTTTGCAGGGTATAAGCGCTCGTGACTGCTACTACAACTGCTACTGTGACTGCTACTACAACTACTACTACTACTTCAGCTGTTAACATCAATATTATTTAGTAAACCACATGTGCAGGTCCACGCTTCTTTGCGTAGCTTCTATTTAATAATATTTCGTTTTTTATTTGTCATAAACATGTCAAATCGTAATCGTCCCTATGATAATGATAGGTATAAGCATTCCATGAAAGGTAAAAAAGAAGGGAGAGATGTAACTCGGCATACAGCTGATTACCACCACACCGGAAAGAACAAGAGATATGATGAAAAATACGATGATTTTTCAAGGAAGAAGAATAAGAGAGATCACCAGGAAGATGTTGGTGATTTCATAGACAGGTAAGTTATTCTATACATTGTCACTGTAAAAGGACTTTCAATCCTTACAGAATTTTTATTCATATGCAGTAAACATCTAATATGTATAGTAAAGCTGAAAATTTTAAATTTTGGTAGGAACTGTAGAAAAATATAATTTCAGTAGCATGTTTAAGAATTAGTTGAACAAATTCAAAATAATATTACAGTTATTGCATAGGATTATGCTCCCATTGCAGATAGCAACATCTATGAACTGGTTTTGTGTTTACTATGCACTCATTAGCATAGAAAAGCTGATATCTGTAAAGGCAGCAAGAAAACTTTTTTCAGGTCTATTTCAGTTTTTTGTTTTAATGGTTTAGGTTGCTTCATGGTCAGTTAATTACAGTTTAAACTGTATAAAAGAGCTTAAACTGTATAAAAAACACTGTTACAGCTTAAACTGTATGAAAAAAAGACCTGCTTTGAAAATTTATATTTCATGATTAAATGTAAGAACCTCATAATTTATTTACATCTTCTCTCCTGGTACAGAAAAATATTATAAAGGCACTGGGTACAGCATATGTTCAGTATTAATCCTGAGCATTTATTTTCACTATACCATTTTAGTTTGCTAATTGCTTTAAACATTCTATTTAATTCCTTTATAAATATAAAAATTATTTTTTTTATTTAGGAGACGGAAAGAAAGAATAAACATACAAGAAATGGGTGTTAAGTCTGTATGGGGCCTGTCACCAGAAAAAACATATGAGTAAGTTTCCTTTCTTCAACATATAGTTATAGTATATATGTAGCAAAAATATCATGAAGGGTTTATAATGCAGGATAAGATTTGGAATGTATTTACATATTCCATAGTACTTGAATGCTGTCCTTAAAAAGGGCTTAATTCTGATTTTTAAGTATCTTATTAAAACTGCTTAAATTTGTAATAACATGCTTAATTTTCTTGCTAATATCACAATTGAAAAATTACAATAAAAGTAAGAAAAATTGTCTTTCATCTGAGAATGACTATCAAATTGTGAACTGCTGGAACAATTTTTTCCATTGCTATATAAAAAAAAAAGTCAAGATGTTTCTTATTTTACGGTTCCTGCTTCTTCCACTATTCTGTTAGAAACCATTCCCTAAGTTTAATTATAGATTACTGCAGCAAGCAACTATAATCAGGGTTTCCCTGAAAATTCATAAGCCCTTTTTGTGTAACATTTATTTCATTTTAGTTTTAAACTGCCTGATCTTCTGATCAGAAAATCTTTCTTTATGATGGTCAATTTTATAATTTTGTAAAAGTCTTTAATATACTCGTGAAAAGCTCACCTTTTATTAATCAGCAAGATTCAAAACATGTTAATTTCACCCAAATTTAAAGAAATTTTTAACAAATGATAGAATTGTTAATAAGTATTCTTCGAAATTTCTGATATAGTGTTGATATTAAATGATATTATATTATAAAGTTTGATAGCATTTAATGTATTAATGAAACCTACATTTTCACAATACTAAATTTTTTTCTGTAGTCCTTAAAAAGTGCTTAATTTTTTTAATAAAGAACCCTGCATTCTGATTCTCACCACCCTTGTTAACAAATAAACTATTTTTAACAAGACATCTGTACATAAACTTGCATTGTATCTAGTTTAGACGCTATTTAGTGAATTTATATGAAATTTGTCAGTTTCATGGACTCTTATCTGGAGCTGAAATAATTTTGGTGTCCTTTGAACTATTACTCTTGAATATTTTGAAGTACTCATTTTACTTTCACTATAATACTTAGTCAGTAGTAGATAAATGCAAACTCTACTAGATTTTCCAGGAGAGTCCTGGATTTTAATAATTTTACCCAGTTTTCCGATTTTTAATAAAAATCTTCTAGTTTTTACAGGATGTTACAGAAATTTCCATTTAATTATTAGATAAATAGACTTTAGTCTGTCTAACACTCCCTTATATCTGTACACTGCAGTCAGCAACTATAGTTTAATATTTTCCTTAACTATATGTGCTTATTATAGAGAACATTTTCTATTTGATCTATAATATTTTTTTCGTAAAGTAAATTATAAAATATAATACTTTAAGAAAGTATAAAAACTGATTACAATTGAATAATACATTATTAAATAGTATATTACATTTTTAAAATACCTACTGATAATTGAAAATAAAAACTTTTCTACCACATTCTTGAAAAAAAATTTCTTGGTTTATCTATGCAAATAAAATTGAAAATCTGTCTGTTTGTCCCATCATCACGGGAGAATGGCTAAACCGAATTTGATGAAATTTTGTGGGTATCCTTGAAATAGCCCCACTTAAAATTTAGTCCATGTTTCAAGTCTCAATGTTCAGTGGTTTTCGAGATATTAGTGAAAAACGAAACTTTCATTTGTCTCATCATCACAGGAGAGCGGCTGAATCAAATTTAATGAAATTCCATGAGTAGCCTTGAAATAGGCCCCCTTAAATTTAGTCCAAGTTTCGAGTTTCTTAAGACCAGGGTTTGTTGAGATGTTAATGAAAAACAAAAGTTTTTCCTAGGAGTTCTACTCTTAAACTGCATGGTTTCTCCAAACGAAAAGGTTGGAAATTCTTTGTTTAAAACGTGAAAGTGAATTAAAGCTGTATCTCTGAGTTTGGTGGCAGATTTTTGCCCTAAATAGTCACTTTTTGAAATCATGAATTGTTTGAAAACATACATGAATTTAAATTGAAAATCTATCACCATGGTTTATTTTTCATAAGCTTTTACTCAACAATGAAAAGTATTAAGAAATCAAAATGGCTAATTAATTTTTAGAATTTTATGAGGATATATCATGTTGCTCGGCAACGCAATTAAATTAAATGTGTTTGTTAATGTTTATTATTATTTTTTTTTTATTTGAATGATAAATAAATGGATATAAAAATATACTATCTTATAAATGAATGGTTTGATTTTTCTTTTAATTATATTAATTGCAGACTGCATACATCACTTTCATTTATTTTGGCAAAGAGTTTTCAAGCTTATATATGGTGTTTAGCTAATAAACTCATATATTGTGTTCAGCCAATAAATTCATTTAGCTGATTATTGAAACAAAAAGGGTAGAACGGGTATATTTTCTATCTAATACGATTTTAGAGTTTTCATTTAGTATATACAAATGGGATCACGATAGTTTATTCAGATCTGCAAATTCAGAGCTATGAATTGGGTGGCATATCACTAACTTGGCAAATTTCTTAAACATTGCCAAATTGACTAAAATGTCACCAAATTTATAAAAATGACTCAAATCAATGAAATTTATTTTGTTTTGTCAGAAGAGAGTACTGAAATGATGTTTCGTTAGCATTTGTCTGCCAGTCCAACTGCCCTTAGTAATACATTTAGCGAATTTTTAAAATGTCACCAAATTGATAAACATATTTGTAAATCCAAAAATATATCTTGAAATTTATAAAATTGCACTAAATAATTGGAATTAATTGTGTTTTGTTATTGGATAGTATCGTGATGATGTTTCGTCAATTTGTCGCTAAGTGGGACTGTCAGTTCTACAGTTCCACTTGACGATGAATTTGGCGATTTTTTAAAATGTCGCTGAATTGACGAAAATGTCGACAAATCTTCCATAAAGTTATCATTATTCAGACTATATTTTTTCCACCAATTTATTTGAAGCAAATGATATCATATTGCTTAGCAACGGATTTAAATCCAATGTGTTTATACGGCAGACGATTTGTATTAAATCTTTTCTGATTTGAATAATAAAGATATATATATAAAATAAATTTCATTACCATTGCATTTTTGACTGGATAATATCAGTTACGGTCTTCAGGTTTAAACATTATTATTATTGATATTTTCGGGGATTATTGATTCAGAGATTATTGATATTTTCAAGTTATTATGTCATTGTTTTATTGTGGCAAAAATTATTGAAACTCATATATTGTACATAGTATGAGAAATCTTCTACAAATGCATGGGTATATCTTCTAATCTACAAGAATATAAGTTATAAGTAGTACAGGTATATTGGCATATATTTTGGCATATATTGGAATCAAGTACAGCCTTCTAGTATGAAGATTACAGGGATTATTGATATTTTCAATTTATTATATCATCTATTTTATTTTGGCAAATATTTTTTAGACTCATATTGTAATACGGGTAATCTTCTACTAACACTTGGACATATCTTCTAATCTACGACATTATAAGTAGTATGGGTATATCTTCCCATATAATTTTAGCATTTTCATTTTGGCATATATTGGAATCAATTATTGCCTTCAGGTATAAAGATTACGGGTTTATTGAAATTTTCAATTTATACATGTAATCTAATCATACAGGTTATATCTTCTAATATTTGCGTACATAAGTAATACGGGTCCCATACAATTCTAATGCTTTTATTTTGTATATATTGCTTCAATTCCATATTTTTTGTAAATTTGCTTACAAAAGGAGTTAGGATGTTTTATTCTTCAGATCTGCCCATGAAGATAATTTTGTATAGCGAGAACAGATATTCTTAAACTTCTTTTTAGGAGCATTAAATTAAATATTTTAACAGAATATTTTGATTAAAAATGTCATTTAATATACTATAGGCATATAATATATATATATTTACACATGATTGTGAATTTTAAGTTTCTTTATATTATATACTCCATACGAAGAACTGGTATGCTGCTAGTTATACATAAAAAATAAATTATTAAATATATAAAAATATTGTAAGACAAAATAAATTTAAAGAAAAATGTTTATAATTACACACTTCTTAAAAGTAAATTATTATATATAATATTATTATAACAAAAATTGTTTGAAAAATACATGTTTGTAATTGATTGGTTGACTATTATGAGCAAATAGATACAGTTTACGGAAAAATGAGTTAAGCACATATTTAGTACTATAAAAGCATTTTCCTTCAGCAGAACTTATCAAAAAATAATTCCATATTTTTATTTTTATAGATTTTAGAGAACTTAACGCTGAAAAAAATAGGTCATAGATCTATTAATGTGCATTTTTTCCGAAAATGAGTAAAATGTTACTTGAACCCTTCTGATTCTCATTCATTCTTTTTCTTCAAAATAAAGCGCACACACTCATTATCCCCTCTCTCCTTTTTCTCCTCAAAATTATAAAACTCAGTGATCAAAGACTTCTTGTAAAGCTACTTGCTTTTCAAGAAAAAAAAATGTCTAGGACAGCTATTGTAGTCTTTTAAAATTGATTAAGAAAAGAAAAAAAGGCAGAAAATTTTCCAAAAAAATATAGAAATTTTTCCGACTCACATCTTTAATTTTGTAATAGTCAATAAAAGTTAGGCATATTTTACATTCAGTATTTTAAATGAAAATCCAAGTTTAGCTCCTTTTTGCTACTCTCAGCAGATACCTCAGTTTACCGTGTACAAGTCCAAAAGTAAAGAGTATTCCCCCAAACACCAGAAAATGTATATTTACAAGCAAGTGTGTCAGTATACTATCTTTCTGCCCCCCCCCCCCATCATCAGTAACAAGAAATCAATCAAAATCGATGATTTCCACCACTGAAATGTATTCAATAATTTCGGAGCTTTTTGATCAAATAAAACCCCACTAAAGGGTTCTGCATGAATCAAATTTGAGTAAAATATTATTAATCCAGTATTATTATATTTTTCCCTTAGCAAAATTAATAGCTGTATTCTTTTTCAGTGATGATAAGTCTAAGTAGAAAAGAAAGCACTGTACTAACTACAGTTTTTCTGCAAAGAGTTTTTGAAGCCAGATGGTCAAAAAAGTTGCTAGTTGGGGCAAACTCAGCAAAATAAAAAAAATAGGATGCCAGGGTGGGAGAGGATAAATAGGTCAACATCTGCATTTATTAAAAAACAATTAAAGTAAAATTAACATTTTATTTAACACTTTCTCTTCTTCTTTGCCAGTTGTCGGAAGCTTTTTCATCAAAGTCTGTTTAGTCCGGTCCTTCTAATGAAATGAGTTAGATTGTTTACAATATTCTGCTTCATATGATTTCTTAAGCAGGTTTTAATTCACTTTGAAAAGTAAATAAACTGATTTTGCACTCAGCAGTGCTTACAGGCATAGCCAGTTATATCATAAAATACAAACTGCAGCCATGCGGTCAGTAAAACAGTCAGTACGGGTGGTGTGTCCGTCTGGGGGAGAACACTCTTAACTATTAAGTAGCAAATCCAAATAGTTATATCTTTTATAGCTCAGTACGGAGGTTCAAAATGACAAACCAACTTGTGATCTGAATGAATTGAAGATAAAATCCAATTCTGAGACAGACAGGGGAATAGACTATTTTTCTCCCCAAAACTTTCACAGTTTTACCATTGAAAGTACAACTACTCAAACTCTTAAGATAAGGAAGCCCTTAAGTTAGTCAATTGTTATCCTCATTTGTTAGGTAGGGGACAATTGACAAAGAAGATACAGATGTCTTGTCCACCTGTTTTGAATTATTTGGCTGGACAGAACATTTCCAAGCATGAAAGAGTTCTTCCAGGAAAAGAGATTTCTCACACTTATTTTTTTTAAACAATAAATAAATACTTCATAGATACAGCATACATACAAAAACTGATCTACTGGTTTCAAAGACAAATAATAGTCTTTTTCTTCAGGACTGATAAGAAGCACTACCTTTGAATTGAATTGAAATTATTTTTTTCACTAGGGTAGGCAGAGCTTATAACCTTGTTCCAAGAATGATTTTTGCTCTTATCCCTGCAACCGCAGAAACGTAGACCAAGCAAATCACCCTAAAAAGAAAGGCATGACATGGATATCTATGGATAGACAACCAGCCGAATCACAAATGCCCAACCTCCCTATGCTGAGCGACCTGTCTTGTGAGACCAAGACTCTGCTCACAATGATACTGACCAAGCACAACGAACTACACACTTCCTCGCTACCGCTCATAAAACACTTATCCCCTGAAACCCCAAGATCAACTTACAGAAAGACTGCAACTAGTATGACCTCACTTTCACTTACTTAAGTAAACTCAACAACTGAAGATGGGGTACAATGATGGAGAAAATAAGTTATCAGTATCATGGAAAGAAATGGGGTTGCTCTTCTTCTCGGTCCTGAAGAAAAAGGCTGTTATTTGCCCTTAAAACTATTAGACCAGTTTTTGCATGTATGCTGTGCTTATGAAGTGTTTTATTGCAGCAGTTTCTGAGTGATTATTTGATTTTCAATTCAGCAACTTTTATGTCAGCACAAAAAGTTGTAAACTAAGGTTACATATTTTAATTTCTTGATACATTATGTTATTTTAATATTTGATGTACACTACTTTTTAGTTACCCTGTATTTTATTTATGAAAAAAAAAATCTCCAAAGAATTTATGGGAACAATGTAACATAAAGCTTTAAAATGGGACTGTCCTTCTAAAATCAGGAAGTCTCATCTTTTTAAGTTGTTTTAATAATTTCAAGTAATTAAATTGTTTAAAAGTGTTTATTTAAGCATTTTTTAATATATTAATGCTTTCATTGTAGTTCTGATGAAAATGACACAGAAGATGAAAATTGTTCTCCAAATAAAAAACATGGTTAGTATTTTTTAAATCTATATGGAGGTATTTTTCTAACTTTTACCAAGAACTGACTTATTTTCTGACTCTGCTTGTAATTCTTATCTATGTTTTTATTTTCTCAAAGTATATATGTAGAGGGAAAGCATTGTGGGGTGTGGGACAAAAATCTGACTCTTATATTTTATTGATGCTTTACGCTTTCCTGATTACAAGTAAATATTTTTTAAGTATCTGTTAACCTGATATCACTCAAACAAAGTGATAAAATTGAAGGAAATTCGACATAGATAATTATTTAAAAATTGATAACTGTCGAAGACATATTTATATAAACACCAAGGGAAAGCCCTCAATTTTTTAAAGAAATATATATAGAAAATGTTTTAAAAGACAAGAATATTATAAAAACATAATTATGTTTAAAATAAAAGAGCTAAAGAAGTATATTTAATATGGTTTGTTATTTAAAAGTGAGTACCTTCATGCACTATTCTTGAAATATGCTTTTGGCCTAAAATGAAAAAATGCATAGAATTTAAAACTCACTTACTATCAAATGAGTAAATACTTTGTAAATACTTCTAAGCTGAAGTAAATGAATATTATTTAGAATTTATTGCAAGTAGTTCTTGAGAATTTTTTATTCTTTTGCACTCATGGAGTAGCACTGTATCTCACGAGCAAATTGAGTAAATCAAATAAAATTAGGCATAATTATTTTAATTATAAAATGTTAGTTGCCCGTTGAATTTTGGAAAAGATCAAACCAGGGAAACAATTCATGTAGTAATTTTTTATAAATCATATAAAAATATAATTATGCTAAAATACCTATTTTAGATATGTAATTTCTTATTTAAAAGTGATTGATATAATTTTCAAGGTAATAACCCGTGACATTATTGAGATGCTGCACATTTTTATTTTAAAATGGAGAAAATCTTTAAAATGTTATTTTCACTATATAATAACCGAGTGCATACTTGGACACTTTTAACCATATATAAAGAGACTCCATCATAAATTCAGGATGCATATAGGTGCTTGAAAATGTGGAAAGTACAATTTTAGATGACCATTTTCAAAGCTTTAACAGTACTTGAAAATTCACATTTTCTTAGTTAAGTACTTGAAAAGGGCATGCAGGAATTAAAATACTCAACTGATTTGTGGTGTTTATGTTTTCTCTGTCTTTTAAGTTCTGCTTTTCTTAAAAATTTCAGATACATTATTTTTTTCAAAAATTTATCCAGCAGAACTGCTATGATGTACCATCATTCTTCACACCTACAATATAATAGGTGTTTATGGGAGGGTGGGGGTCAATTTATTTAAAAAATTAAGTTTTAAATCATGACAATTTTTATTCTATATTCCTTCTATAAAATTTGTATGAAAAATATCAAAGGAAGCCTCCTATCAACCCATTGATTTGCAACTGTCAGCAGATTACTTAGAAAATTCATCGATGAGAGAGTTAGTTTATCTAGGTGTTTCACAAGTGCTTGTAAAGCTATCTATTAACATATTTTGATATTATAGACATTTTAACTCAATAATGTTGCTTAATAAACAATAACGTTAGTTTGCTACGATTTTTCCACTCAGAAACACATACAACTTCATAATGAGGAGTTAATTGCAATCCTTGAAAAATTGCATGGTACTTGAAAATTGGATGAGCATTATTTTAAGGGAAAGTGTATTTACCCTGTAAATTGCAAGTGTTTTGGTAGGTACTGCTTTTTGAATGATATTCATATTTTATGATTCATTTGCAAAAAACATCTAGTTTTTAATGGGGAATTATTCTGCCTATCATGATCATTGTTATAAAATATCAGAATTCTGTAAAAAAAAAAATTATACATTGTCAATGTAAAAATTGCTGAAATTAACAAATTTCTTATAATTGAAGTAAAATTTTGCATCAAGTACAATGATGCATAATTTTTTTGTGCCAAACAAATATAAGACTAGAGCTGCCTTTGGCAACCAGTTGCCCACTGTGTGTATATGCGTGTGATCACTTCCTTAGAGCAATCTTTTTTTTAATGAATAAAAGATGCAAGGAAATATAAAAAATTTAAATAATTTGCATATTATTCCATATTTGAAAGAAACACATGTTTTATCAAATTTTTCACTTCCCATGGGTGCTGAAATCATACTAAAGTTATTCCTGTTGCAGCAATCATTTAAACACATTTAGAAATATATGAATTTAAAAAAAACATTTTGCTAAAATAGAGCATGGCTTAGAAAATATTGAAACAATCAATTATTATTATAAGCTTACATCCTATGTCTGCAACTTATGTAAGTCTATTAAAATATAATACCATTCATGTATAAAATTATTTTTTTTATGTTATTGCCTTATGATTTAAATGGGATAAATTGAAGGAAAATCACCTGCATATAAACATTTAATTTAATTCCATTGCTAAGCAACATAATGCAGGCTTCTTTAAGGGTTTGGAAAAAAATTTGTTTGTACAATGTTATTTCCATGAAAGGTTCAATTTTGTGTTTTTTATTAATGTCTTGACAGCCCCATGGGCTAAAACTTGAAACATATATGTAGTTACCCACAGTAATGTAATGAAGTAAAGAATAATAATACTAAAAAAAAAAAAAAAAAAGTCCATCCAAAATTACGAATTTGTGTATGAAACAGAGAATATAGATTTAGTAAAACATATATGCAATCTTTATTAAAATGCAATGTTGAAATTTTAAATGTTAGCATGGAAAGTCATGTTAATACAGATAATACTGCAAAATTTGTATTGAGATGAATTTTGTTATATGGTTATAAATAATAATGAGTTAAGCAAAAGAAAAAATTTTTTTTTCTTTAGCATTTTGCTAAAATGTTTGCTGCAGTTTTAGCTAAAAACAAAATCTATCATCAACCTGACATTTTTCATATAATTAATTTCAAGGCTAAATCGGTTAATTGATTATGGACATGTGGTTTGATTGACCTATTTTACTTGAAGAAACCCTTAAAATATTTTGTAAAATATCGGGGAACCCCAATATTGCAAACACATATTAGGTTCTCAAGGATAAATTATAAGAAAAGTGAGAACTTTGATCAATGCAACACTGCACAGAATCTAGTTGGTGGAAATTTTTCTGGCTGGCTGGTAAGAATTTCCAATAATTCCTTACTCCACTAATGCTATTAGAATTAGTTAATAGAAATAATAAATAAATACTCTTGTACTATTTTTTTTTCTAGAGTTAATTATTATTTATTAACTCTTATTGCTTAAACATTTATTTTAAGTAACAAAAATTTTAAGAAACCCAAATACATATTTTTTATATACACTTTACCACAAGTTTAAATGCAATAAAAAGAAAAAAAAAGCAATAATATGCAATTTGCAGGACGTTTTATAGCTTTCTTTTTTGCTTTTTATTAAAATGTAAATAAAAACAAATAAAAAAATCATTGAAAATTTTGAACACCTACCTATATATATGTACAGGGTGCATACAGGTGCTTTAAAATTGGAAAAGTACTTGAATTTTAGATTAACATTTTCAAGGCCTTGAAAGTACTTGAAAAGGGCAGGGTTGAAAGTGTTCTGCAGATTCACAGCATTGTGTTTTTTCTGAGAAGTTCTGCTTTCTCTAGAAATTTCAATAGCAGTTATGCTGTCGCTGAAATTTTCCTAAACAACATTATTTTTTTCCCAAAAATTCCCTCAACGGCTTCAATATTAAACAATAATGTTAGTTTGCTATGATTTTTCCTCCCAGAAATGCATACAACTTCATAATATTAAAGAAATAATGTCTTTAATTGCATGGTACTTGAAAGCCCTTGAGAAGTGCTTGAAATTTTTTTACAGAAAGTTTACTCACCCTGTATATATAGCAGTGGCAGTAACATTAATGGAACATACATAAAATGAAAGCTGTTCGAATAGCAAATAAATTTATTTTAAAAAGCTAGAGAAGGTACTTTTCACACTGAAAATTCTCTCTTTTTGATTACTACCAGTACCACCATCTTTATACATTTTTGATTTGAGCATCTGAGAAGTTAAAAAAAACTGTGTAACAGAAAATGTGTGAAACAAAGATTACTGATTTCTGATATCCCCAAATACTCCATATACTCAAGCAATTTTTACTTGGACGAAAATAATCCCCTTTTTAGAAAAATCTAGAAAATGGATATCTCTGATGTAACCCACAACCAGCACCATTAGTTTGTTAATTGAACAGATAGGGCAGAAAATAATTTGTTTTACTTGCCTTACAATATACTTAAAACCCAATACCCCCAGAAAATAATCAAGAAGCAGTCGGTAAATCAAAAACACTCTTGCAATGGAAATTGTTATTGTAACAGACTTTTATTATTCTGGCAGGTGTGATTTTAGTCAGCTTTCAATGTGGTTTCTTTTAAATTGTACACCAAAATGCAAACTATTTTTAATTCAGTTTTTAGCTTGATAACACAAAAACTTACTCTCAGTTTTGATACAGATATTTTTTACAGCTAAGAATTTTATAATATACTAGCAGCATACCCGTTCTTCGTACGGAGTATATAATATAAAGAAATTTATAATTCGCAATCATGTGCAAATTCTGTTAAAATATTAAATTTGTTGCTCATAAAGAGAAGTTTAAGAATATCTGTTCTCACTATGCAAAATTATCTTCACGGGCAGATCTGAAGAATAAAACATCCTGGCCCCTTTTTTAAGCAAATTTACAAAAAAAAGGAATTGAATCAATATATGCAAACCCGTACTACTTATATTGTCGCAGATTAGAAAATATGCCAGTGTGTTAGTAGAAGCTTACCCGTATTGCAATATGTGTCTCAAAAATATTTGCCAAAATAAAAGAGATGACATAAAAAATTGAAAGTATCAACAATCCCCGTAATCTTAATACCAGAAGGTCGTAATTGATTCGAATATATGCCAATATATATCAAAATATATGCCAATATACCTGTACTACTTATATTCTCGTAGATTGGAAGATATACCCATGCATTTGTAGAAGATTACTCGTACAACGTACTATATATGAGTTTCAATAATTTTCGTCATAATAAAACAATTCCATAATAATTTGAAAATATCAGTAATCCCTGAATCAACAGTCCCCGAAAATATCAATAATAATTATGTTTAAACCTGAAGACCGTAATTGATATTATCCAGTCAAAAATTCAATGTCAATGAAATTTATTTTATACACATATTTTTACTATTCAAATCGGAAAAGATTTAATAAAAATCATATGCCGCATAACATATTGGATCCGTTGCTAAGCGACATAATATCAATTGCTTTAAATAAATTGATGGAAATCATATCGTCTGAATAATGCTCTCTCTATGGAAGGTTTGGCGACATTTTCGTCAATTTAGCGATAACTTAAAAAATCGCCAAATTTATCGCCAAGTGGGACTGTAGAACTGATAATCCCATTATGCGACAAATTGATGAAACATCATCACAATACTATCCCCTAACAAAACACAATTAATTTCATCTATTAAGCGCGATTTTATCAATTTCATGATATTTTTATGGATTTAGAAATATTTTTACCAATATGGTGATATTAAAGAAAAACCTTAAATGTGTTACTAAGTAGGATGGATGGACTGACCGACAAATGCTACAGAAACATCATTTCAGTACTTTATTCTAAAAAAAACAAATTTAATTTCATTGATTTGGGTCATTTTTATCAATTTGGAGACATTTCCACTAATTTGGTAAAGTTTAAGAAAAGTTACCAAGTTATTTAGAGATATTCCTCTAAATTCGTAGCTCTGAATTTGAAGATCTGAAGAATAAAATATCCTGATCCCGTTTGTATATACTAAATGAAAACAGTAAAATTGTATTAGAAGATACATACACCCGTTCTACTCTTTTTCTGCTTCAACAATCGGCTAAATGAATTTATTGGGTAAACACAATATATGAGTTTATTAGCTAAACACAATATATGAGCTTGAAACCTCTTTGCTAAAATAAATGAAAGTGATATATGCAGTCCGCAATATATATAGTTAAAAGAACAATCAAACCGTTCATTTATAAAATATATTTTTACATCCATTTATTTATTATACAAATAAAAAAAATAATAATAGATATTAACAACACATTTAATTTCATTCCGTTGCCAAGCAACATGATATAAGATAGAATCTTCCTCATAAAATGCGAAATTAAATAGCCATTTTGATTTCTTTATACTTTATACATCGTTGAGTAAAAGCTTGTGAGAGATGAACCATGGAGGTAGATTTTTCCATTTAAATTCATGTTTCAAACAATTTATGTTTTCCTATAGTGACTAATTAATGCAAAAATCCTGCACCAAACTCGGAACTAAAGTTTTACTTCATTTTGGTGTTTAAAACAAACGATTTTCATCCTTTCCGTTTGGATAAACCACGGAGTTGGAGAGTAGATCTCCTAAGAAAAAGTTCCGTTTTTCATTAATATCTCGACAACCCCTGGTCTTAGAAACTCGAAACTTGGACAAAATTTATGGGGGGCTATTTCAAGGCTATCCACAAAATTTCATTAAATTCGGTTCAGCCGTTTTCCCGTGATGATGAGACAAACGAAAATTTCATTTTTTACTAATATCTCGAGAACCACTGGTTGTAGAAGCTCAAAACACGGACTAAATTTTAAGTGGGGCTATTTCTAGGCTACCCACAAAATTTCATCAAATTCGGTTCAGCCGTTCTCCCGTGATGATGGGACAAATAGACAGACAGACAGACAGATTTTCAATTTTATTTATATAGACTAAGGATAATTTTAGCCTTAAAAAGCACTGCTATACATGAATAGTACCACTGTGCTTGGTTCTGAAGAATGTCAATAATAGATAAAGAATATTATGATCTAAGAAAAGTTGCCTGGTAGTTGGTAGGGCTGTCCGTGCTCTTATATTTATGTTGAATTAGAAGCACATTCTATAGTATTTTTAATAATCAACTAAGAATTTATTTGTAATCTGAATAATTGAAGATAAATGTGTTTTTTACTATAGGAAAGAAGACATCTATGAAGAAAAAAGAAAAAATGGAGAAGAAACTAAGGGAAAAGAAAAAAGAGAAAAAGGAAAGGAAAAAAGAGAAAAAGGAAAAGAAAAAAGAGGAAAAGGAAAGGAAACAAAAGAAAGAGGAAAAAGCAAGAAAAAAACATAAAAAGCAAAGTTCAAGCTCAAGTGAAACAGAGAATGAAGTCTGGGTTGAAAAGGAGTCTATCAGTATGTAACTATATGAATTATTTATTAATATAAATATTAATTTTTATATGTTAATTTTAACAAGAGTTGTTTTAAATGGGAAAATATTGTGTAGCATCAATTAATATTGCTTATTGGAAGTTGCTTTGCTGATATACCTGGTGTTTAAATCACAGATATACCTCATGATTTAAAACATGTTCAAATTCTAATAGTTTTATAAATCATATTGTTATTTTAAAAAAATTGCATTGAAATATTACACTACATACCCTTGAACCAACGGCCCTACCGTGCTGAAAACACCGGTTCTCGTTAAATCACCGAAGTCAAACAGCATCGAGCGTGGTTAGTACTTGGGTGTGTGACCACCTGGGAACACCGTATGCTGTTAGAAACATTTCGGGTGCGGCAACCCGGTGATTTACGCGCTGGATTTGCATGCTGCCACAACTGTTGCCGTGTTCATGCGAAGTACGATCACGTTAAACATGTGGGTCCGTAAGTCCTTCCGAGAGGTTGGTGGTAGGGGAAGGAGGGTACGGTCCCTGTGGATGCCTCCCCCACTGGGTTCCGGTCTAAATTGGGTGGCACTTCCCGGCCGCCCGAATGGTTACCTTACACCTTTCTGGTAGGTCGGATGGTCTGGGTCTCAACAACTACATACCCTTAAAAAATCAACTGGAGGGTTGCTCAACTTGGCATTCTCATGCCAGAATCCAATTTTCAGTTACTTGATATATATACTGGGTGTCCAGTGCTATCGGTGCCCAATGGCTATTTCCTCAACCGTTAGTCACAGAGATATACTTCCAATTGCAAAAATGTTTTAAATTTTAAAATATATTATCTTAGAAACAGTTTAAATCAATAAATGCATTTCTGAAAGAAATACGAAATATAAATTTTTATATGGTCCTACTAATTATATTTAGGAAAATCATCCTCATGCAATTTCATGCCAAATAAAAAAAAACTTCCTTTTACAGCCAACATTCTGTTCGTCCCAAAAATTAACAGTTTTCTGACCTATTCATTGATTGAAGTAATCGTACCAAATACCTCCTCCTCCAATTTGCTCAATTTTTTTGAGAGAGATATTGCATGCACAGGTACATAAGAATAATTGATTAAAAAAAAATGGTTACTTCATATTCAGGAATGCCCAAAAAATGTAGATTTATCAAAACGCATTGTAATCCCTATCATTCCGTGAGTAAAACTTATATCAATTACTATCTAGAATGAATCTGATAAATTCATAGAGATAGATTGCATATTTATAAGATATTTAGCTTGAAAGCAAATTTTGACTCCGTGCGTATATATCAATATGTTACAAATTCGGAAATATTTGTAACCATAAATGTGCTCCTTTGTTTTCAGAAACTCAGGCACTGGAGCACCATTAGCAGACAACCCTTGTAAGGTATCCAGGGGCTTCCTTGGCCTCCACTGTCTCCAAATCTATCTCTCACCCATCAAGCACGTATGGGACATGATTGGCCATCATTTGACTACCCCACTCCTACCTCAAACAGAGGATGACCTGTGGAGGATGGTTAAAGGCATATGGTTATGGGGTTAGTCATATTCTCTTCATTCTCACAAATTAAATAATGGTCGATAGTTTGGTGAATTAGTTTTAAAGCAGATACATAAATTGCACTAACAGACAGACACACACAGACATCATGTTAAATATAGTTTTTTGGGGTTCTAGAGTGTTTGAAATGTGTAGGCCTGTTGAAAACTGGACTTGCGATTTTCGATACAATTTGACAGGGTGCATACGGGTGCTTGATGTTGGGAAAGTATTGGAATTTTAAATGACCATTTTCAAGTACTTGAAAATTCTCATTTTCTTAATGAAGTCCTTGAAAGTGCTTGAAAAAGGCAGGTTTGAAAATGTTCCGTGGATCCGTGGTATTGCATTTTTTCCAAGAAGTTTTGCTTTCCCTAAACATTTCTCTCACAGTTCCCCTAAAATTTTCTAAACAGCATTGTTTTTTCCAAAAATTTCCTCAACGGCTTTAACAATAAACAATATAAGTTTGCTATTTATTTTTTCTCCCAGAAATACATATAACTTCATAACAAGGGATTGATTGACATTCTTGAAAAATAATTACATGGTACTTGAAAGTCTTTGAAAAGTGCTTGAAATGTTTTTAAGAGAAAGTGCACTCACCCTGATGGCCTGATTTGAATACTCTCCCTATATATTACCATGTATTGTAGGAAAAGTAAAAAGGCAAACTTATAAACACTTTTTTCCTTCAAAAACGAATTCTAATTTTTAATAATGCTGTGCCCAAGACACATTTTTATTGAAGTGCTAAGCAGCCACTTAAAGACAATGCAAATTTTAAGAGGAACAATTCGAAAATTTATGTTTTCTTCTATTTTTACTAATTTTTCATTGATATGAAAGTTGATTATTTGCTTTTCCTACATCTGCAACACATTGTAATTAGACATGCAACAGATAGCTTGTAAACATCCGGTATCCAGCTATTACGCCGGATATTTGGCAGTAGCCGGATATTAGGATTATCCAGCCCGGATATCCGGTCATATAAATAATATGCAAAATAAGTATTTTTAATAACTCAATGAATAATAATATTAAAATTTTCAGGTTTCTCAATTTTTATTATAGTTTCTTAAACTAAACCTTCATTTTATCACTTAATATACATTCAAAATCTCTCCTTTACATTCAATATCTTTGACAATGAATATTTAACTTACGATTTACATTACGATTAAAAATAACTAACTTACGATTAATTACTTAATTACTTTAGCTTACGATTTACATTATGAATTAAAAATAAATTTCACATGAACAGCATTATTATTATTATTATTATTTTTTTTTTTATCATTAGTAATTAACCCCTTACCTGTGCCACCCGAATCCAGTTCGGGCAACCCCTCTGCGCCAAATTTGGAATGCCCGAACTGACTTCAGGCAAGCGAAAAATCGGTGTTTCTATTCCGTTGATCCCGAATTCAGTCCGTTTTGCCTTACCAAATGCTCTACAATATAATTCATTGTTTTTCCAATAGATGGCGATACTTGTCCACATTTTTTTTGGAAGTAGGCGGGATCAGCTAGCTTGATTAGGCGGGATATAAACCGAGTTTATTGTAAAGAGTGTGATGTCGGCTTGTGTGCCGTGTCATATTTTTCGTATATATCATACTATAAAAGATTTGTGAAATTCAAAAGATTATTTGATTTATTTTGCTATAATTAAACAATTTTGAGTAAAATATGAATATAATCCATTAATTTTCCACATGTATGTCAAAATATTAAATATAGTAGTTATTTCATATAAAAATTTATATTTATAAAAATTTATATTTTAATAAACAAAATAAAATTTTTCTAACCTTTTTAAATGTTTTAATAGACAAAACTGAAGCATAAAAATTTTTTTCCATTTTTGACCCACTTTCCTGAAATATATTCCACAGGCAAGGGGTTAAACATTCAGAAGACACAAATATTTCAAACTTCATAAAAAAAAGTTAAAAATATTAAAAACTTGTTTTCCCTTTTAAAATTTTCAAATTATGATGCAAAAAGAGTAGTTTTTCTGCATTTTTTGGCAAAATTCTATTTCTCTTTTTTTCATAAATGACTCCTGCTTCAGAAAACAGTCTTTCACTATATACACTGCTTGATAGTGGGGCAAGATTTTTTTGTGTGTCAATAAAGTTTACATCCTTTCCATATAAGTAATACCATTTAAACATAGGTACTTACCAACATGCCAAGTTTGTCTTACACTAAATATAATAAAAATTAAATCATTATATTTTCCAAATGTAGTATTATGAAATATTTCATTACTTAGTGATAAATGATGAGATATGGAGATTATTTAAAGAGAAAAAAGGAAGTGTGAGTGGAGATAGTATTTTTAGAACAATCCTTTTCGGTGAAAAAATTAATTTATTGACATCATTACAACAATAATGTTAAAATTAAAAGTACTTATGATTTCTATTCCTATTATTTATCAAGTTATCTGTGATATTATATAGGAATTTAAAGAGTGATAAGGTTTTTAAATTCTTAGTTGCTATAATCAAAACTGGAATTTTATTTTAAGCAGAGGCTACTAAATATTAAGAAGTTAACAAGTGTAATTATATTAATAACCTGTTGATAATCATTAAGCTAACACTTACTTTAACTGCCATTTTAAAAGTTTTAATAGTCTAGTGGTTGCTGCTGGTTTTGATTTGTATTAGTTGCTTTAAAATACAATAATAATTTTAAAATATGTATTTCTTCTGAATTAAGAATTTAACTAAGCTATAATCATGTAAAAAAACAGACAAATGAGAAGAAAAATGAAATAGGAACAGTGGTGCAACCAGAAATTTCTTCTGAGGAGGGGGGTATTTGCTCTATAAAGGGTTACAACCTTAAAATTAGTACAAAAATTACTATTTCTTCATATAAATTGAGGGCTTCTGGGGGAGGTTTTTTTTTTTTTAATCTTAAAAACCACCCCCTGGTTGCACCTATGAATAGGAATAGTGAAATAACAACTATTTAGGATTTCTAAAAGAAAATTATACTGTCGACCGGATATCCGGTTTTAAATTCAGGTTGAATATCCTGCCAAGCCATCTGTTGCATCACTATTTGTAATGTATAGGGGAAAGTATTGGAATAATGTTGAAAATTGCAGCTTGAGTTTCCGACAGATCTACATGTTTCAAGCACTCTAATACCCAAGAAACTATTTTTAGTGTGACATTTGTGTGTCTGTCTGTGCACATTCTAGCTGAAAACTAATTTACCAAATTTCACAGAATTTATTGGGACCCTGGTGCTAATTAGATTTTACTCCATTTCAGGAACAAAAAGAGCCTTTGGGCAAAATAGTGTTAAAATCTAAAATAAAAGACTACATATGTTCACATGTATCAATTACATGTTTGTTTTATATGTAATCTTAGATGATTAAAAGAATAAGGCCAACTCTAGGACTAATCTTTCTTCAGGTATTTTTGTTTTTCATATTGTGATCATGCCTATGAAAATGCACCCAGTCACTAAATGAAAACGGAAAATGAAAATTGAATTAAAACTGCCAATTCGGTGTCATTTCAAATAATTATTTGTGTTATTTAGTGCAATTTAATGAATTCTGAAAGAAGAGAAAATGAATTTGAATCTGTAAGAAACATCATGTGCTACCCACATCAGATTTTTGGTATTTAAATTGATGACTACTATGAGGGAACCCAGAACTGCCTATCTTAATACGAGGCATGTTTTTTATGTAAGTACCGTTTTGCGATTCCGCCGCCGCAGTGCTACGGTCGGCGTTCCGCGCATGCGCGCTGGTTACCTACATCTCTTGTCTACGCACTGACGCCATTACAGTCTGATTCTTCATTGTATACGTTGTTTACTGAGTGTTTAAGATGCCTCCGACAATCGTGAGTCCCGCCGATTGTGAAGTACGGGCTGTTATACGATTTCTTAGTGCTAAAAGCGTAAAACCGATCGATATTCATCGTGAGATCTGTGAAGTTTACGGACAAAACATTATGAGTGATGGAATGGTAAGGAAATGGGTGAGAGCATTTAAAGATGGCTGCACAAATGTGCATGATGAAGAACGGAGTGGGCGTCCTTCGGTCTTTAATGAAGATTTGGTGCAGAAAGTGGAAGAAAAGGTGAGAGAAAACAGACGCTTTACAATTTCATCAATGTGCGACTGGTTTCCTCAATATTCTCGTAGTGTTTTGTATCGCATTGTGACCGAGAACTTGAATTACCGGAAATTGTGTTCACGTTGGGTTCCAAAAATGTTGACGGATTTGCACAAAACCCAACGTTTAGGCAGTGCATTGACTTTCCTTGAGCGGTACCACAATGAAGGTGAAGATTTTTTAGACCAAATTGTTACTGGTGACGAAACATGGGTGGCCTACGTCACACCAGAATCAAAACAACAATCCATGGAATGGCGACATTCATCATCACCCAAAAGAGGGAAGTTTAAGCAAACAATTTCTGCCCGGAAAATCATGTGCACAGTTTTTTGGGACAAAAAAGGAGTATTGCTAGTGGAGTTTCTGCCTCGTAATGAGACAATCAATGCAGCGTCTTATTGTGAGACATTGAACAATCTGCGTCGTGCAATCCAGAACAAAAGACGTGGCAAGTTGAGTAAGGGTATCGTTTTGCTGCATGACAATGCCCGTCCACATGTGGCTAATCGGACCAAAGATCTCATCAAATCTTTTAAATGGGAAACTCTAGATCATCCTCCATACAGCCCTGATCTGGCGCCCAGCGACTACCATTTGTTCCTGCACTTGAAGAAACACCTGGGTGGTCAGCGTCTTCAAGACGATAACGAAGTCAAAACAGTTGTGATACAGTGGTTAACAAGTCAGGCGGCAGAATTTTATGAGGAGGGTATTCAAAAACTGGTGCCACGTTATGACAAGTGCCTCAATATTCACGGAAATTATGTAGAAAAGTAGATTAAGGTACAGGCTTTCATGTAGAAATAAAATTATTGCGATATCTTTGCACGTCTTTTTTTAATTCCAAAACGGTACTTACTTAAAAAACATGCCTCGTAGATAACATCAAAAATCCAAATGATATTGGATGATCAAGTTATGAGAGCTGTGGTACCAACAGCTAGCCGTACATTTTTTAGCAACATCTTTTTCAAAACAAATTAACAAAATAAATGTGCTCACCAAGTGCTTGTGCTTCACAAAAAGAACATGCTAAGTGACTAAATAAGCATCTTTGGAGAAGGGTACAAAAGATTTAAAATATGATCATATTTTAAATACAGAATAATAATAATAATCAGTTTATTTTGTGAACATGCTACTTGTTAAGTTTATGTTAAAATTTATATACATACGAATTTTATTAAAATAAAACAATTTATATATATTGTATTTTTTGTTAACTTTAAAACAATATTGCCAAATAAATGAGCACAATAAATTAGTAACAATGTAGCTAGTTATGACTATTATGGGAAACAATATTGAAAATACAGTACTTTGACAGTTTCAAAGTGCATTCATTTACATGCATTTTTTAAAATTTTATATAGAAGTATACAACAAAATATTCCATAGCAGTTTTCAAAAACTTTTCCAAACAAATATAGCCCTTTTTTTATTGTGTAAAAAATAAATCATGATTCTGTTAGCAATTGTATGTTTTTTTTTAATACTGTGTTTAAAGAAAATATTTTTATGTTTTATTTTTAAATGTTAATGGTACTTTTGCTAATGTACTCTTATTTAAATTTTGCTAATGTACTCTTATTTAAATTTTGCTAATGTACTCTTATTTAAATTTTGCTAATGTACTCTTATTTAAATTTTGCTAATGTACTCTTATTTAAATTTTGCTAATGTACTCTTATTTAAATTTTGCTAATGTACTCTTATTTAAATTTTGCTAATGTACTCTTATTTAAATTTTGCTAATGTACTCTTATTTAAATTTTGCTAATGTACTCTTATTTAAAATTTGCTAATGTACTCTTATTTAAATTTTGCTAATGTACTCTTATTTAAATTTTGCTAATGTACTCTTATTTAAAATTTGCTAATGTACTCTTATTTAAATTTTTAGTACAAGATGAGAAAACATTAATTGGTCCATTACCACTGAAGACACGAGTTCAACTTCCTGTTAAAGAGTAAGTGGATTTTTCTTCAAGTTTATGTGCTATATGTGTATATGGTGTAGAGTAGCGGCTGCAACTTTTAATCATTCCTTAAAATTGTACGGTATCTTTACTAGTGATGAGGGGGGGGGGGGGGGGTCAAGCTTATTCGATGTATTGATACTGTATCAAAATTGCTCCTCATTGCATCAAATTGACATCATTAATATTCTGACCCTGATAATTAAATTTTATAAATCTTACATTTTAAACTTAGAATAAATAAATATTTAGAAACTACTTTATAATTTCAATTTTAACGAACTATATGACAATTATATATAACAGATCATTATAACACAATTCAAGAGCATATTAATTCTAACAATTTTAGATTAATGACAGTGGAATCCTGTTTACCCAAATCAAACATAATTAGGTATGATTTAAAACAATGGTGAAACAAAATTTAAAATAATCCAGAAATATAATAATCTCATTTATATACACATTCTTATACACAATAACTTACAAAATAAAAGATGCTTGTTTGTTTGCCTGTTCATCTGTCAACAGCATACAGGAAAATTAGGTGACCCACAGCTACAGTGGTAGTTCAGTACAGTGGTAGTTCGTCAGGTCCTGAGACACTTTTAAACGATTATTTTTTCCAAATTAGTTTGTTAGTTATTTTATGTTAAAGAGCAATTTTGAAATTATCAGAGTTTCTATCTTAATTGAAAAGGTTAAAAGAACATACTTTCTATTGAGTTTTAAACTGAGACTATAGGACAATTCCTTCATGTTTGTTATTTTTAACTAAATTGAAATATGTATATTTTAGTCATATTAATTTTCATTTCATGTATTTTCTTTTAAATTCATGAAATTAGAAAATAGCAAAGTTTATAGCAGTCTAAACTGAAAGTCTGAGTTATTCATAGAACAAGCACATGCTCAAAAAATGCTCACATACGGGCAGAATCATTTGCTCCATAGATTGGGTTTAAAAATAATACAACTCTGGCCGCATTTCAACTTTTAACAACTATTAAATTTATTCACATTTTTAAAGTGATTGATGTAGTCTGTTGTCAAAGGAGTTCATCTATCGCTGTCCCGAATTTCTCGTTTGTCTAAAACTTTGAGCTTCTGCTGCAGAAGACAGACAGACAGACACATACAAACATAATCTTTTATTATGCAAGAAAGCAAATTGATTAGTTTGTAATGAGCTTTCGATAAGTTTTGTTTTTACATGTTTGGAAGTATAAGGTGTTATTTGCAATGTTTTAATCACTTTATCCACTTCCCCGTGAAATTATGAAACATTTAATATTTATTTATGATAATTACTATATTTAGCACATCTATAATTTTCTAAACCCACCAATTAAATGTTTTGCAAACCATAACTGATTACATCTGTAAGTAAGAATAAAAAATAATTCCTTTCATTACAGTTTTGGAAAGGCTTTGCTTCCTGGTGAAGGTGCAGCGATGGCTGCCTATGTAGCGGAGGGAAAGCGGATTCCACGTAGAGGTGAGATAGGCCTCAGCAGTGATCAGATCCTAGACTACGAAGCTGTTGGATATGTAATGAGTGGAAGCCGGTAAGTGAAAATTGACTCTTAATTTAATTGTGCTACTTTTTATATCTGTATATGGTCGACCCTCAATATCCTGGATTACTTTTATCATAAACTGTTTTTGCGTGGCCTTTCAAATTTCATTTAAATATCATTGACCTGCTTATGTGAGCTGCTTTCAATACACTTTCAATATAAACCCTTTGAATACCAATCCTGCTCATTATTCAAAGTACCAGCCGTCCCATGGATGGCTGCAACAGCAGCTTTCCCAACAAAACAAGGGCATTCTTGCTGAAATCGGAGCATTACAAAAAATGTAAATACTTTGGATGCTTTTATCTCTGGACTTAATAGATAAAAATCTAAACAACTCATACCCTTTTTGTCAGAAAAATGGTACCATTTGTATTGTGAACATACAAAAATAATTTTAGTATTTTGAACTTTTTTTTTTTTTTTTTTTTTTTGGAAAAACATAAAACGTTCTTGTTTGAGTGACTTTTCGATGAACTTTCCTTAATTTCACTCGAAATATCTTCTGTAAAAGATAGATATAAATAGTGAGTGACAAAAATTTTCAGTAAAAAATACAATTTCTGGATCAAAAATTAGTTTTTACCAAGCTCTTATAGTTTTAAAGCAATTGTCTTGTCAAGTTGAAGAAGACTGAAAATGTCTCATTTTTTAAATTTATAATGCTTATTTCAAGAACTAAAAATGCTAGCTATAAACTGTTCCCATGTGATGTCTGTTTATTTAAAGGTTTATAATCATGACATAAATAGACTAGAGTTGACACTTATCAATGCCATTTAGCTAGCCGACAGCTCATGCAAGACTAATGGCAATCGACTGAAACCAAGTGATGCAGTAGCCTTACTCTCTTTCTCGCTTGCATCACACTTACTGGCACTTGACACAAATTAAACAACACAAAACCCCATTAAAAAACTTATTCTGAAAATCCCTAGAGACAATAAAATGTCACACATTCGTAATTACTGCTCGGAACAAGTGCTGGCACAGACTGGATTTAAGCATATGTAGAGCCAGAAGCAGATGTGAGTGATAATAACCTTCATGATCATTTTCATCTCCATGAATGAGTTTTAATTGCGTGTGCATTTTATGATGTCCAGAAAAAAGTTTCACTTAAATAGTTATTTATAATATTTACAATTCATTATGTTCAATGTTTTTATTTCAGACATCGACGCATGGAGGCAGTTCGACTAAGAAAAGAAGGCCAAATATACAGTGCTGATGAAAGAAGAGCTCTGTCAATGTTTAGTAAGGAAGAGCGAGAGAAGAAGGAAGCAAACATCCTTTCTCAATTTAGAAAAATGATAAGTAATTCTACTAAAAAATGATAACTATATCTTGTAGTTACTAATTGCATTGTAATTCTGTAAATAATGTACATATGTATAATAAATGGTTTTACCTTTTCTAATCAATTTTTTTCTTTTTGAATTTCTTAATACTACACCTGTAGCTTATATTATGGCATCCACCAATTATTAAACTCTAATTTTTTTTTTTCACTAGCCAATTATATCTTATTACCAGACAGTTACTGTGTTGATGTCTGAAATCAATAATGTGCAATTTAAATGCAATCAACAGAATAAGTTAATATTCCAGTTAATAAAGATTTTCGAGTATCTACAGCTGAATATCATTGTCAATTTAGTGTCCCTTCAGCTTTAAAAAATATTGAATGAAATAATTGTTTTTTTATATTTTTTGCAGTATTAGTTTAGCAATCTGCTTTACACATTTTTCTATTAAATATAGTTTTGACTTCATAAAAATGCAAATCTGTCATTTCTGGCAAAATATCTATTAAGATTCTCATATTTTTGAGTTTCCTATGTGTAAATAACAAACACTAATGAAAAAAACTAACAAACACTCAATAGCACACACTGATGCCAGTGCTAGACCAAATAGGGACTGTAAGACAGTTGTTTAAAAAAAAGCAGCGATTTTGTGAAAAAAATTCCACCAGCTCCTGGACACAGTGGTTCATAGTTGATTGAGGTTTTGTGGCACAAAATCCTAAAAGGATATACTGCTCCAAATATATGGTAATACAAGCAACTAATTTATTAGTAAAAAACTATAGCAAGTGTATCATATAAAAATTGAAAATATACACATAACAGGATGATAGAAAATATATAAAACCAGCAACCAGTGGTTTATAATTAGGGCCCTATAAATTATGCAGGAAAATTTTTGAAATTATGTGGTATTGATGCAGCAACTTATTAAAATTATGTGGATAATATGCGGACAAAGAAAAGTAATATACTAGTGTACAATCGTATTACAAAAAATCCACTTTGAATAAGATATCCATTTAATAAACTTTTTACTTACTTTTCTGTTATCATTGCAAAATAAAAGAGACCATTTTATAAAAGAATATTTCCATGAATGGCCACAATTATGGTAACTGGGGCGATGTGGTTTTAGAGTTTGTTAAATGTTTGTTTTTAGAATTGAAAACAAACATTGGAATTCTTTGATGGAGGAGATGAGTTGGAATTTTTTGCGAACCCAATAGAGGGAAGAGAGTGATTAACAGGTGAAAACGAACATTGGAATTCTTTGCGGACCCAATAAAGGGAAGGGAAGGATTAACAGGTAAAAACAAACATTGGAATTCTTTGAAGGAGGAGATAAGTTGAAATTATTTGCGGACCCAATAGAGGGAAGGGAAAGATTAACAGGTAAAAACAAACATTGGAATTATTTGAGGACCCAATAGAGGGAAGAGGGAAAGGATGGATTAACAGGTGAAAACAAACATTGGAATTCTTTGAAGGAGTTGGAATTATTTGCGGACCCAATAGAGGGAAGGGAAAGATTAACAGGTGAAAAAAAACATTGGAATTATTTGAGGACCCAATAGAGGGAAAGGATGGATTAACAGGTGAAAACAAACATTGGAATTCTTTGAAGGAGGAGATGAGTTGGAATTATTTGCGGACCCAATAGAGGGAAGGGAAAGATTAACAGGTGAAAACAAACATTGGAATTATTTGAGGACCCAATAGAGGGAAGAGGGAAAGGATGGATTAACAGGTGAAAACAAACATTGGAATTCTTTGAAGGAGGAGATAAGTTGAAATTATTTGCTGACCCAATAGAGGGAAGGGAAAGATTAACAGGTGAAAAAAAACATTGGAATTATTTGAGGACCCAATAGAGGGAAAGGATGGATTAACAGGTGAAAACAAACATTGGAATTCTTTGAAGGAGGAGATGAGTTGGAATTATTTGCTGACCCAATAGAGGGAAGGGAAAGATTAACAGGTGAAAACAAACATTGGAATTATTTGAGGACCCAATAGAGGGAAGAGGGAAAGGATGGATTAACAGGTGAAAACAAGCATTGGAATTCTTTGAAGGAGGAGATGAGTTGGAATTATTTGTGGACCCAATAGAGGGAAGGGAAAGATTTACAGGTGAAAACAAACATTGGAATTATTTGAGGACCCAATAGAGGGAAAAGGGAAAGGATGGATTAACAGATGAAAACAAACATTGGAATTCTTTGCTGGAGGAGATGAGTTGGAATTTTTTGCAAACCCAATAGAGGGAAGAGAGTGATTAACAGGTGAAAACGAACATTGGAATTCTTTGCGGACCCAATAAAGGGAAGGGAAGGATTAACAGGTAAAAACAAACATTGGAATTCCTTGAAGGAGGAGATAAGTTGAAATTATTTGCGGGCCCAATAGAGGGAAGGGAAAGATTAACAGGTGAAAACAAACATTGGAATTATTTGTGGACCCAATAGAGGGAAGAGGGAAAGGATGGATTAACAGGTGAAAACAAACATTGGAATTATTTGAGGACCCAATAGAGGGAAGAGGGAAAGGATGGATTAACAGGTGAAAACAAACATTGGAATTATTTGAGGACTCAATAGAGGGAAGAGGGAAAGGATGGATTAACAGGTGAAAACAAACATTGGAATTCTTTGATGGAGGAGATGAGTGTATTTATGTGAAAAAGCAGACTGTGTGTGTGTCTGTGGTAACTATTGAGCTGGCACAAATCGACATTCGGTTACTGAATCAAAAACACCTCAGATTATAATCAAAAAGAATATGTGTATGTGTGAAGGGGGGGGGGCAGATGAAGAAAACAAATAAAATTGCATGGCAATTGTAAAATTAAGGCAAAAAAAAGATGCAAATCATGCATAAAATTGTAAATTATTCGAAAAAATGCGAAAATTTAAAAAAAATTGCGAATTATGCGGGAAAACTTCAAATTATGCACATTTCCACATTTTTTATAGGGCCCTGTTTATAATGTTACAGGTTTGGGGAAAATATTTAAAAATCTAATAAAATTTTCAAAATTTCGAATGTTTTAAATGCATTCTCGGGTTAAAACTACATTAAAACAAAAATTGTGAAGTTCTGGGCCAAGTAGAGGCTTCAGAACATGTCATTTTTTTGAAAATATGTTAAATGTCTGAAAATCCATTAAATTTTTAGAAATCTCGATTATTTTAAATGAATTTTCCGATCAAAAGCTACATTTAAATTAAAAAACAAATGAGAGGCTCAATACCAATTTGCAATTGCCAGCTAGCTGTGGGCCACAGCTGTTCTATCAGCTTTTGATAGCATAAACATAAAACTTAGACTCTTTTTCACCACGGGGAATTAATAACGATAAACATAAAACTATTGATTTAATGAATTTTGTTACATTGCACCTTTTTGTTACGACATAGAAATATTGGCTTTATAACATCTATTACTTTTTAATGAACTTTGATAAAACTAACATTTTTGTTAGGATTACGAAATATTAGTTTTTAAATATCCATTCTGTTACACAGTTAAAATAAACATTTTCCAAATGTATAAATGGACCACGAATTAATCTGAAATCTTGTAGATTTGTTTATAGAATAATTTTATAAGTACTTAAATTATTTACTTATTTTATAGTAAAAAATATTTTTTTACAGTTTTTCATTTTAGATAAAAAATTTATATATATCTATATGAAATATCTTGAGAATAATAGCAGATGTTAGTGTCTGTCCTATGGCTAGTTATTTTATAAATGCCATCAGCTTTTATAAAATAACTACTTAAAATATAATGATTTTATAACATTTGTTTTAATTTTCAAAAAATTGAGGGCTTTTTCTATAGTCTGTTGACTAGAGATAAGTTTGGGTTTAATTTAGCGAGCCTGAGCTCAAACTGTTCAACGTTAAACAGAGCCCAAATCCGCCCCCAAACTAAATATATTTAAAATTTTCCTAATTTTCACAAATTTCCATTTGTAAAAGTGGGTGATTAAGTTTAGATATCAAGCACAAAAAATATGTAAATAATTACTACAGAACGCTGAAGTTTTGGAATACTTCTCTCCACTCAATATTTTGTAAGAAGTTAGTTTGTTTTGATATAAATCATTTTCCGAGATATTTCATTCTCAATTTTGCAGAGTTTTTCAATCAAAGAGATTTGAATGAATGAATGAGATGAAAGCGGGTGGCTCCAGGAGAGCCTATCACATCGACCAGAGGTCTATTGTACTACCCCAAAAAAGCGAAGGTTCTTAAGAAAAGACCAGTAGCTGAGGCAAAAATAAGCAGGCACTTGACAGGAATGTCATGCAACTCCCAGGGTTCAATCACATGACGACCCAAGTGTTCAAACATATGGGCGGAGAACACCTTACATCCACAAAGTATGTGTGCGGCAGTTTTTTTGCTATAATTGCAGTCTCTGCATAGTGAATCCTTAGTGACACATATAATATTTAGGTGTCTTTTAAGGGTGCAGTGCCCAGTAAGGAGCCCAACAGCAATTCTGATGCCAGTTCTACTGAGCTTGAATAATTCCTTCTGACGCATGCTAGGGCAATTACAGTTTAGTACTTTAGCCTGCCTTTGGCACTTAGTATTACGCCAGTTCTTGCACTAAAACTTTCTGAAGATGTCATAGGCAATTCTTCTGGTTAGTTCATTAGGAACACCCAAAGCCAGCTCGAGACCAACAAAAGAAGTACTTGAGCTTTTTCTAGCCAATTCATCAGCCATCTGATTTCCTGGAATGCCCGAATGTTCAGGCACCCAGTAAAGTATGACTTTGTCGTTGCTGGCAATTTTACAAAGTGCAGTATAGCACTCCCAGACAAGGGATGACATCATAGTAGACTTCCCTAAGGCCATAAGAGCAGCTTGACTATCAGAACAGATAAGTATTTAGTTGCTCCTGTAATTCCGGTCGTAGCAAATTCTACAACACATAAGAATGGCAAAAACCTCAGCCTGTTCAGACAGTAGCATAACTGCCGAGAGGGCAAGACAGTTTT
Organism: Amaurobius ferox; assembly: GCA_951213105.1. Classification (NCBI taxonomy): domain Eukaryota; kingdom Metazoa; phylum Arthropoda; class Arachnida; order Araneae; family Amaurobiidae; genus Amaurobius; species Amaurobius ferox. The sequence continues at coordinate 14,006,679 of OX578155.1, read as the reverse complement.
GTACCATCATCTGGACAGAAAGATTTACAAATAGGCTTATGCTAAATGGTCACATACATTCAACAAACAGCATACTTTCAGGCTTGGACCATTATATCCCAGAAACAGTTTATGACCAGAATACAAGCAATAAAACACCCAAGTAGGGATACAATATATAAAAAGCTCTCACTCACCTAGTCCTAATTATCACCAGATAAACTCCTTTTGTCAACTGTCAGCCGTGGACAATGTTTGAGACACACATGCCATTTTTAGTTGCTCTTTATACTTTAATTGTTTACCCCCCTGTGAGTTGTCAACCAAATGAAGGTGATTCTATTATTTTCCAATGTCCAATCTGATAGATTTAACGATTGGTCAATAATAAATAATATCACCCCAATCAAAGGTATACTGTTTAAATGATTCAACATTGCAACAGCACAAGTCACCTCCACCGGGGTTACTCATGGTAATATACATCTATATACTATATACTCTCGGCGATTCATGAGAGCATATATCAATTTGTGTAATTATATTGTTTATGTGAAAACAATTAAAAAATAACCGTTTAGCGATTTATGCCAAATTAGACAACTTTTAAAGAAGCATATTTATTACTTCCATGAAAAAAGTGAATGCAATCTTAATTTACATCACATGCGGCCATAAATTTACATTGACCTAGACACAAGTGTTGGAGTGGGGAATGGAATAGGAGCATGATAATATTATTCTAAAGGCTCCAAAACTTGTAAAGTACCTAAAATTTTGCAAAGTTCTAAAAACCTGAAAAGTATCTGTAATAAACTAAGAGTGCCAACTGACCAGTTACCATAAATGTGTAAAAATATGCTAACCTGTAAAATATTAAAATGGCACTTTCCTAAAATAAAAACACATTAAAGTAAAGAGAAAAAACAGTCTAAATTTTCAAAATCTAATGTTTATTAAAATTTATCTTCACTTTTAAAGAATTTTAAAACATTTTACAACTTTTAAAACATCTCATTAACTAAACAAATTAAATTAAACATAAATAAATTAAATAAATAAATTGAATTAATAAAGTGGCCGGTCGTATAGTGATGGTAAAAACATTAGAATATTAAAAGTTAAAGAAAACAGCTTTTAATGTTTAAATTATGTTAAAATTATAGAATTATTTGCCAAACTACAATTTAAAATAAAAAGAACATCAGTTAATCAAAAAGGAAATTTAGAATATAATAAATATCCCAACTAAAAGTTAAAATCCAGAAGAATTACATAATATTCCAGGAACTAGAACTTAAAATACAGGGTGATTATAATGAAAGTTGCGATTTTAAAACGCTGTAAAGTAAGAACTACTGGTCAGAATGGCTTGATATTTGTCCTGAGTATACGTGAAGCAATGGAATTTTGTTTGGCGAAAAAAAAATTACTTTAAAAATGTACTGAAAAATGCAATGTACGAATCCAACATGGAATTTGCTTGACGAAAAAATTAGCCACTAGGTCACGTGCGGAAGCACACTTCTAATCTGGAGTTATGCTAATTAAGACTGGGCATGTGCACTGCACATTACAGTTGTGATAAAAACGAGGAGCCCATGCAGTTCTCTGGATAGCACAACTTTTATGCAAGATGGCGCTCCTCCGCACATTGTAACAGCAGTGAAGCAGCTGCTAAATAGCCATTTCGGACATGACAGGATTATCAGCCTCATTTTCCAAACAGTCTGGCCGCCACGTTCACCTCACCTTAATCCTTGCGAATTCTGGCTTTGGGGGTACCTCAAGAATGTGGTGTACAGTGGTCAGATTGCGAACTTAGCTGACGCACGTATTACTAACCACATCCACAGTATCACCTCTGATACACTCCGATCTGTTGTGGAACATGCTGTTTTGCACTTCCAACTCATAGCCGAGCACAGTGGACAGCATATTGAACATTTCTTGCATATATCGTAGGCATTTATTTCATGTTTTCGTGATGTTTCAATCAATTATTAAATTAAGTGATGTTGATTAAATTGTCGTTTTCTTTAGTTGACTAATGGTTCCTTTTGGCTAACAACACCCCGTATTTGGTAAATACAGTGCCATCTATTGGTACATTTTTATTTTCCTTCGCCAAACAAAATTCTATTGGTTCACGTATACTCATGTCAAATTTCAGGTCATTCTGACCAGTAGTTCTTACTTTACAGCGTTTTGAAATCGCAACTTTAATTATAATCACCCTGTATATAAGTTAAGGGGGGGGTCTTATACCAATTTAATTTAACTTTATAATGTAAAACTGAAAACAATTAGAATTTAAAAGGAAAAGAGTAATTTCACCAAGGGTCCAAGAAGAGCTGCAGAGATCTGAGGGAAAGCACGTCACAGGGAAACCAAAGTTCTTAGAAAACAACTCTTGAAGGCAAAACACAGCATAGGCGGGTTATGTCCATCAAAAATCAGGAAAACAATCTTCAGCTGGATTCAATTCTCAAAAGGTGCTCAAGGCAATCAGGCCATAAATCATTTATTTCTCCCAACAAGTGCTGCGGTCTTCTGGCATCAGAATAAAACTCAAGGCATATGTCTGTTTAACAAATAATGGAAATGATAATTTCTCTTCTTCATATTAAAAGCAGCCCACCCATGAAGAAACAAACACTTAATCGATGTGTTAAATCATCTTCACAGACATCGCAAAAACATTAATTAGAGGACAGGAAACCAGCTAACAAAATCTTGTTGTGGGTCTAGACATAACAAACGTCCAGCTGGCTCTCGCAGCATTCAGATGAAACAACATCAGAGAGCACCACCAGAGTGAGGATTCAATTAAAAAAACAGCAAAAGAACACTGGTTATAAAGTTAACACAGCTGCTTTCATCTTAGGAAAACACAGCACAGACTTAGCAGGGGGTAATAGAACATTTCATGCCAATTTCGAACATCTGCTCGGCTTGTGTCGAAGCGCTAAAAATAACAACTTCATACCATTACATTCTGAGTTCTAATCAAAAGAGAAGATATCCAGAAAGAGTGCGAATCTATTTATATACTGACAGAAATCACTGCCATCCTGTAAACAAAAACTGTCAATGAAGGATAAAAGAATTAATGACAGACTATTTTAATATTACAGTCAACCAATAAAAAATTCAACATTTTAAAGAAGAGAACAGGAATTTTAAAGCAGACGAAAATTAAAAAGAAATGAAGTGAAACAATTTGGAATATATGTATTCAATAATAATTTAAAAATAGACGATTTTGAAAATTTAAAAATCTCAAAATAGAATAAAACTGAAGAATCGCAATAAATCGATTTTTTAACAGAGAACAACAAATTTTGAATCAAATCAAAGGGAATAAAAAGGGCAATAAATGGAATCACAAATTAGCAAATTTAAATAAATTTAAAATGCTATAACCTAAAAAGAACGAACTTTCACCATTTGGAACACAATAACTATGGAATAGAATGCATTTGGAACAGAATATCAAAACCTTCAAGAGACTTTAAAAAGATCAGACTTTAAAAAGAGAATAACTATGTAAATAAGACTCCCGAACGCATTCAGATTAAAAACAAAACTCCTGAAATTCACTAAATAGCCAAAAACAACCCAATACAAGGTGGTTTTCCGTAGGAAACTATGCAAATTCCGTAATCCATATTATGATGCTTCCTATAGAAACGACAACAGAGAATTTGTAGTAATTGGCATATCTGCTTTTCCTCCAAAATGCTCTTTGTAGTGCTACGGTCTCCGGCGCTGCTGCCTGGTGTAGTTAAGGATTGCCATCGGTAATGATTAAATGTGTCGCATTACTGGTCCCGATTTGACTTTGTTGCTAACAAATACCCCCCCCCCCCCCCCAACAAAATTTTATTACGGATTTGCATCAATTCCAGAAATGATAGAAATCAATGCAAAGAAAGAAGAAATCCACGGAGTTGTACCATGTCAGGTAGTCTATAGGATCAGGGCCAGCTCTAGACAAGGTGAGCTACTTCACACCCTACACACAAGCACTAAAAAAATGCAAAATTTAATTTTTAAGAATAGTTGTCTGGTAGTTGTGGAACAAATAAAAAGCATAAAACTTAAAACTGCCAAATTTATTATAAATTTCAAGAAGTAATTAGCTATTCGCAAATACAAAAGAAAATATTTTGGTACACCAATCATTTCAAACTAATGGACATTCAGTATAATGCATACCTCGACACACGCAACACAAAGTAAAACCTTTTACTTTGCACACCTTTAAATATATACTATAGAGAGAAGGTTACTTGATGTAATCATCGTGCAGTGTTACCACAATATGTTGTTTACAGTTAGATGGAGGAAAAAAAAAACAGGCACAGTCAAAAACGTTTCCTAAAAGTTTCAATTTCAGGCACATCAAAATCTCATATTGTGTGTCCATTCATTCGAAAATTTTATCAATTCAACCAGACCAAGTGCTGATTCTCGCACATATTTAATTGATACAGTTACAATGTCAAGTAGTCTCTTCCAACATTGTAGAGCGTATATAAGTTTCTATAAGTTTGAACCTTGTGAAAATACTTTCACCACTTGCTACTGATACTGTGAGAAGATAATTAAAGTAACAAAAACATTAGGCACATTATCCAGGATGTTTGTTGTAGTATGAAGAGAAGCACTTCTTTTGTGCGTACTTTTTTATTCATTTGCTTAAAAAAGTTATTGTTAAAAAACGGATGGGGGTGCGACTGCACCTTATAATAAATTGAATGAAATTAAATTAATCCCTGCTTTCACAGATCCCAGGCAACGCCAGGTACATTTATTGAAAATAATATTTAGAAAATAATACACAAGTTTTGTATAGAATTAAATCATTTTACTGCATTTCAAAATATTCATCTTTAGCATCAATGCATTTTTTCATTTCAATAAATCAATTTTCAAAACAATTCTGCTATTTAGAAGTTGGTATAGCAGAAACATGTGATTTATAAGCTTTAAATGCCTCGTCTGGGCTATTAAATCGTTGACTATACATTTTATTTTTTATTGTTGGGAACAAGAAAAAATCATTGGGTGTTAAATCAGGCGAATAAGGACAAGACTCATCAAATCATTTTTTTTATGGTTCAAATAATTGATAGTCTAAAATGCAGTGTGTGAACTTGCATTGTCATGATGAAGAATGCTGTGACATTTCGCATTTTTTTTTTTCCTGATTGGAGCAACTATTTATGGCAAATAAGTTATATACCAATCAGCATTTACTGTCCTACAATCCTCCAAAGCAATGGCTGCACCATAGCCGGATTTACCAAAACACGAAGCAATCAATTTCTTTTAAACACTTCATGCACAAACAACTTTTGGTTCGTTTTGAAATACTTAAACAATAGATTGTTGTTTTGTTTCGGGTCCATAGGAATGTTTCGTCACCTGTTACACACACACACACACAATGTCAGACATGTTTTGAGGCACCAGAGTTGAATCTTAGAGATTTTCCTTGCACCATTTGACACGAGCATTCTTTCGAGCTAGAGTTAAATTGTGTGGAATACAACATGCACATACCTTTTCGACTTTTAAATGATCATATAAAATTGAATACACTTGGGACCTTGAAATGTTCAAAGGTACCTCAATTTGATCATATGTGACATGATAATCTAAAGTGATCATTCTTTGCAATATTTTCTGGCATCACAGCAGTTCTTGTCGACCTTCATGGAGACTCCCACATTCAAAATGGAATGCTTTAACCCAGTTGTAAATTGTTGCTTTGGATGGTGCTTCATCATCAAAAGTTGAATTCATTTGATCAACACACTGTTGCTGTGTCAATCCTAGTCAAAAGTCATAATAAATTAGCTGGAAAATCCCTTCGACTTAAATCCATGTTTTATCACTACCTTAATAACTTCCAAGACAATACCGCAAAGAGAGAGTTTTATAACATTTCTCGTTCTTTACCGCCAATGATCACGGGAAAGTTCAAATTTTAAAAATCGTTGGCACTGTTATTTTTTATATTGCCACATTCTAAAAACTTAATTGCTGGTCCTCGTAAAACAAATGATTAGAAAATTAATCTGCATTAGAAATTTAAGCAAACATGTTGACCTTTTAAATGTTGTCAATTGAAAAGAAAACAAGATGTGCTGTTTTGTTTGTAATTTTTGTTCTAATAGGAATTTTTGCTAGGGGTTTAATTTAAAATTCTGATTTAAAAAAAAGGCCTTTTATTTCAATTTACCTTTAAAAATCAATTTTTTTTTTAAATTTAAAAGGTATATAACCACTGAAATGTCAGTATTGCACCCTAGATAGCAAAACTGTGCTCTAGGTGGCTGCCTAGTTGGCCGTCCCTGTACAGGATATTCCAATTGCAGTTTCAGGACTTTTTCACAACCATAGATAATATACTGAGGATTACATACAAGAAGTGCAGTATTCCACGATATTGCTGCAAAATAGCTATTCCTTTCATTAATAATATGTTTGGAAAATGACATTTTCATATACATCACGTAATAATTATAAAAATTTTAGTCAAATGCTAAGTGGAAAATATTTTCCCATTGGCATTTAAACGAAATATATTGAAGATCGCATACAAATGCCGTTTTTCATGATATTGCTGCAATAGCTCCTTATTTCATTAATAAGACATCTGAAAAATAGTTTTTTTGTATATAGCATGTAATAATTAAAATTTTAGTTGATGTAAATAAATTGTAAAAATAGAACAAAAATAATCATTGGTCATCTTTCCTGAAGCGCTTGCATTATTTCACTGAAAAATTATGATAGCACAGAAACATCGGAACAAAAAGATTTATATGACCTAGATTATGTTTGTTTTTTAAATTTTAATTTATGCGAACAAAACTACTATGCTGCAATATTTAAATTAGCCATCTTGCACTTTAGATTTACACTTTGTTCCCAAATTTTGATTAATGGATGAATTCATACTTTAATCACATCACCTATAAATTTATTGAACAAAGGGAGAAAACCATTCAAAAAGGTTGAGCTACTACATCATAGTGAAGTCTGTCTTGTCATAGAGTTTTCATCATGGATGTCATTAATTACTTTCCCTATACATAGTATAATGTATAAGGAAAATATTGTGATGGGGTGGGGTCGAAAATTTAAATTCAGGACATTTCAAGTATTCCTGAACTTGAATCAAATGTTTTTGAGATGGCATATGTGTGTCAGAGGGTCTGTTGAAGTGATATCTCATGAACAAATGAAGCCTTTTGAATGAAATTTGATACAAAAATTACAATCAGTGAATACTGAAACTCTATTGATTTTGAGTACAATCGAATTTTCGGAAGACCTCTCCCTCTCAGAAGAATTTTGGATGAAATTTTGAAAAAATCATCAGAAAATCAGAACCTTCAATAATATTACGTAAATAATCATTTCGTATGTTGTTGTTGAGACCCAGACTGTCCGACCTACCAGAAAGGTGTAAGGTAACAGTTTGGACGGCCGGGAAGTGCCACCCAATTTGGACCGGAACCCAGTGGGGGAGGCATCCACAGGGACCGTACCCTCCTTCCCCTACCACCAACCTCTCGGAAGGACTTACGGACCCACATGTTTAACGTGATCGTACTCCGCGTGAACATGGCGGCAGTTTTGGCAGTGGCTGGAATCGAACCCGGGCCTACCGAGTGCAACTCCAGAGCGCTAACCAATGGGCTACCGCGCCCCCATCATTTCGTATGTAATTTTCTATTAGAAAATAATTGACACGCCTTAGAATGCTAGCATGAACTGTTTGTTCTCAAGATATTGCACATTTTTCAAATAAATTTATCAAAAAAAATCACAAAATTCAAAAACATTTAACTTTTCATATGTAATATACGCGATAAATTTGTTAACATCATTTTTGTGTGGATCTAGTTCATTCCATTCATAAGATACTTTGAGTAATAGTTTTCTATTTGACACCTGTGTGTCTGTAACACTTCGTGATAAATTTGGTGATCAATTTAACAAAATATCATCAACTTGGCAATATTTCACCCCTAGATTGATGAAAGTATCGTCAAAATCACAAAAATGACACTAAATTAACGAAGATGGCACTCCAAACTGATGAAATAATCATTCAAATATTTCAATATATGAACTATATTGTTTACTGCAGATGCTATGAATATTAGTAACTGAGAAATGTATTCATATTATTAACAATTAGAGTTGCGCAAAATATGAGTTAATTAGGTACTTCGAAATAATTTTACATGTTGTCATCCGGAAAGATGCCAAATGTACAATTTAGCATTAAAAACATTGTATCGTAGATTTAATACATCAATTTTTTACAAAATTCATTGCATTATACAGGGTGTCCCAAAAAGATTGAAACATGCTTTAATCTTTACCTGTTGGAGATAAGTGGGCAATCCAAATTGCAAAAATGTTAAAAGTAGGGTAGGAAATAACACTAGGTTAATGAAATAGCCCTCCCATAATTTTCAAAAAGTTACTTTCTAAATTTTTATACGACTCCCTTAGAAAAATTTGGTCAATCAAAAAATTTTTATTTTTAATGCAACAAGATCATTAAAAAAACCCCGCATATCTGTATCTTTAAAATTGAGCGAGTTATATTTAATTGAAAATTGAACATTGTGAATGGGGACCATATATCAAATTAGGAATGTAAATTTGTCACATATCGCAAAAAAGATAAAACTGGATGATAATACATAGGATACCCAACTGCGTAATGAGTACCACTGTTTTATATGATCCCTGTCTGTGTAATTGCTTTATTTTATGCACATTTGTGATAAAAAATTTTGACACATATTAACATATTTTTGATCTAAACAATTTTCCTCGTCAATTTGTTTATGATCCCTATTTTCACTGATGAAACAGCCTTTCACATGATACAGAAAAGTGGCATAAATCAGATTTTTTCTTTTATCACAATTCAGTTGATTTTAAAGATACAGATATGCAGGGGCTTTTTAATGATCTTGTTGCATTAAAAATAAAAATTTTCTGAGTAACCAAATTTGTCTAAGGAAGTCATATAAAAATTTAAAAGTGTAACTTTTTAAAAATAAATGGAAGGACTATTTCATTAATGTAGTCTTATTTCCTACCTTACTTTCAACATTTTTGTAATTTACATTGCCCACTTATCTCTAACAGGTAAAGAATTAAAGAGTGTTTCAATCTTTTTGGGACACCCTGTATCGGGAAAGTCATGTGCTGTCAACATCAGATTTTTTTTTGTAGAATTTCATGACTAAATTATGATTTATACGGGGATCTTAGGAAAGTCCTTAAGCACTTCTATACCTCTGTTAGGAAAGGTTTATGAATGTGCATGTTAGGTATATCTATTATAAAGTGACTGTGCCCATTCGAATAAGTGATTACAGCACCCTTAGCAGAAAATTTAAATATTTAGGACAACAAATTCAGCAACAAACCGAAATAAATGAAAAAAAAAAAAAAAATTACAAGGTCATAGAACACTGTCTAATTAAAAAATAAAATACACTTTGTACAAAGGATAAGGAAAACTTAAAAAATAGCATAAGCACAAATAACACAATACTGTGTTATTTGCACTTATATACGTTGCTCTCAAGTTATCCTTATTATCTAATTAGTAAAAATCAACACGAGGAACACACAAAATGCATATATGGATGGCAATAAATAATAATTAAAAAGGCGTATTGAGGGTTGTAATACAATGACACCTGTAATGCATGTCAAAGTACACAACAATATTCTTTCTCGAATTCAAATGTGCATTGTTGCTAACAGAGAGCATTTTGAATATGCTGAACATTAGATTCCAGTGCATGTAAGTAGACCTGAAAATAAATACTTGCCACAAATCGAATAAACAATGCAGTTTAGGTATTAAATGAAACTAACCGCCACCCCCTCCTATTCTGTTTCAACCAAAAAACTGTGCAGAAATTTATTAACTGTGTTTCCATCTCTACATATGTGTATATATATATATATATATATATGTATTGTATATTAAGTACAACTATACTAATTGATTTTATAAAAAATCTTTGATAAAGTGACAGCTACACTAAAACTGCCTACTGCCACCTGCTGAGCAGAAATTTGAATTTTCAGGTCTACATGAAAGTGATTACTTTAGCCTTCCTGAATATGACAGCAATTCGCCAACATCTATATAGTGCCAAAAAAAAAATTATTTCTACTCATTAGACAATGCTCTACAATATTGTAATTGGCTTTCTTATCTATCTCGCTTTGTTGCCAAGTCTACTATCTCAACTTTTTAATTCTTCACTAGGGGCAATTAATTGAGGTTCAGTATGGTCATTTTACTACAGACAAGCCTCATGTGTACATTCATACTCCTTTCCTTATAAAGTTATTGAAATGCTTAAAGACTTTCCTAGGAATCTTGTATATATGATATACAGTAGACCTAAAATTATGACACATATGGATACAGAAAAGAAGTTATTACAAAGTTTATTTTGTCCTTTCAAGATTTGTAATGTTATAGTCATGTTTAAGTGGATCAGATAGTGCAAACTATAATCCAACAAAGTGGCTGAGTGTTTTAAGGCAAGGTTTCATCCCACCTGCAGGCATGGATGTTGCGATAGCCGAAGGGGCTTAAAAAAGGCTTAAAAGTGCCATAAACAGAGTGAATTCCCATACTCCACGTTTTATTTTGTATCTTTTCTCCTATATATCGATAATACCTAAAAATTTTATGGCTAATAAATGAATACCTGTAGCATTTATGATAATTTTTTCTATACGGTGAATCTGATAATATTTTTTTAAAATTTTATAATATTCATGAATTTATTAAAATTTTATTTTGATATATGTTGCTTGCAAGCATGATTGCAATAAATCTATTGCTTCCAGAAACAAAAATATTGCTGATTATGATGCAAAAGTATCTATTCAAGAAGTCTTGGATCAAAATAAAAACATCTGCATAAATTTCAGTTTTTAAAAATTAATTACATTTTTAATAATTTAATTTTTTAAACTTTAATTATGGAAATGTTTTAATTTTATTTAAGCGTAGTATGTTCTGCCCCCTCTGGTGCGCCAGGGCAACATCATATGATGGCACAATAGTTCACAATCCTCTGCTAAAAATAGGTGACAGATGATCATTAGGAAAAAAATAGTGCAAATAATAAAATATTCAAATATCCATTACGAAGTTTTCAGTACTGGGCAGAGAGAAAGTCTATTTTATCATCTTTCATTCCCTTAATAGGGGTGGGTCTCAAGCAATTTAGACTGGGTGGTCTGAGTACTACCATGTTGGTGGTAAAAGGAAAACAATTTCATGATTATGTTCTTATGTGAAAGTATTGCATAAGGAGCACTTTTCTTCAGAATGAAAAGATGGAAATGAAGAAAACAGATGCATAAGGACTTCAAAAAAATACTGCCAAGAGTATTAAAAATCTATGAAACTATTTATTTTGAAACTTAAATTGGCTGCAGTCTTTTTAAGGGGACCAAAACATGATAAACTTAAAAAAAATATCGATTTTTCATTTAGTAGCACAAGAAATAAAATAACTTCTGCTGATATACAAAAATATAAAACTTAGGTACCTTTTATTTCATGAAAAGTAAAAATTGTATGCTTAATGATGTAAACAAGTGCCATGTTCATTTTAAAGGCCATTCAAAGAGCATTTTCATGAAATGTGTTTTTACCAGCTTTAGTACACTTTATGTAAATTCTATATCATCTACATTCATGAAATTTCACAAGAGCACTGCTATTTATGCGTAGTATTTTAAAAAAGTGTACAATAGTTTGGACATTATTACATATCAATAAGCATATTTTTCTAAACTGATATAGACCTTTAAAAACACCAAGCAATTTAAGTAGACATGTTTAGGTTCACTAGATGCACAATCATAGATTTTATGTTTATACAAAATGTCATGAAACGCAGATGCTACTAAATTTACATATATTGCACCAAATTATATAGAAATATATGTTGTTTTCTTTTTGAAGAAACAAAAAACACTCTTTGAATGGACATGGCACTTGCTGTTTACTTAAGCTTAAAGTTTTTACTTTTCATGAGATAAAAGGTACAAATTGTATATTTTTGTAATTAGCAGAATTTACTTTATATTTCGGGATACTAATTGAAAAATTGACTTTTTAAGAGTTTATGACCTCTTGGTCCCCTGAATATAATAAAAGCAAAGTATATACCTGTTATAAATTTGACAGTTCAAAAGATAGTATAACTGAATTAATTTAACTCTTTTGAGCTAAACAAAAAATAATATTTAAGCTTTTATTGTTATATTAATAAACCAGATGAGTAACTTATTATATATAATATTTTATTTTATATCAGTCATAGTTAACAATTTTATCTATTCCTAGAAACAGATAAAAATGAAACATTATAGGGTTTACAGCTCTCAAATTAACATAATTGTAGAAACCAATCCAGTAAGTTTTGACTCTTTAAAAAGTAAACATTTAACTTTTTGTTGTGCATTATTTAATTTTCTTATACATGACTCGATGTGTTCCAATCTGGGAATTAATATAACATCTTAGTGTCCACATTTTTTCTTTAATTTCAACAAAGCTCTACAAATTAAGATAAGTAAATTACAACATTTCTTCACTTCTGAAATAGAATTCCTCCATTATTCTAAACAAACAAATGAAGTTATGAAATATTTATTTGATACATTTTTCTAACTTTACAAAAATTCACACATAAAGAGCTAAAATTCAAAATATATTTCAAACTTTCATAAACATAATTATGAGAATGATTCATACATGAATGAATTAATCATATTTGAAATCAACACAAAATAATTAACAGTGTGAGAAAAATTGCAAAGTCACCATTTGACAATATGGGCACATAACAGCTAACATCACTCACCCCAGTTCATAAAGATTAGTCTAGAATGAGATCATAATCACCATTAAAAAGCCAACATTATCAATATTGCAAAACAAATTGTGGTATATAACTGACTATGATTATGAAACATTTTGTGGAATGATCATATGTTGGAATAATTGCCAGAGCTTTTTACCAAAGTTCACCTTCTCTTTCTTTTGATGGAACATCTATAACTCGAGGCTTATCTATAATTCTGGCTGTACGATTACCTTTTTCTACAATACCAATAATCCATGACTGAAAGCCTTCTTGTTTTTCAATATCTTTGCAGTAGGCAGCAGCTTGTTCTCGTGGTAGGCAAATCAAAAGTCCACCTGAAGAAAACAATTAGATTTATATAAAAACTATTCTTATTAACAGAAAATAAAAAATTACATACAACAATCAATCCTCAATATAATGCCCCTTAACATTCTACAACCCTTGTTGATCACCAAAACTGCAGATAGAATAAACATTACCTTTAATAAATAAAAAACACTTTTTTGCAAAGGATAGGCCAGACTTGAGCTACGCTTTTAATCGCAAAATAAAAATATATTTCCATAAATTCGGTGGCATTTTCAAAACGTCACTATTGGTCATATTGTGCCATAAATATCATCATAAAACTCGCCAAATTTATCAAGTAGGAAGGATAGAATGATCCTATCGAAACAAAATTACCACATGCAATTAATTTAACATTGTACAAAACGTAATTAATTTATGACCCTTTAACAAAACATACTTGTCCCACAAAGAATAAAACACACAATACTTCGAAACAAGAATATTAAATTAATAACCCCTAAAAAGTGACAGAGATTGTCAAAGAAATTGAATTTAATTTTTCCAAAATATTAAATGTTTATCCATTTAATGACATTTTTAAAAAGTTGCCACGTTGGCGATATTTTGCTAAATTTTCTCCAACCGTTACCAGAGTTGTTTTTGATTATCGATGAAGACAAATTCTGGGGTCTTTTTTTCATGCTCAATGTAACTTTATTTTACTGTAAAAGTTAGAGTGGGAGGAGGCTGAATCGAAAGTTTGAGAAACCAACTCCACATCCCTGGTTTCTGGATACTTTTGCTTGGAATAAGTTCTTGGAAATATCTTTTACAATTTTTAATAGATGACAGAGCTGTATAACATGACTCATAGAATTTTTATGCATATTCATTATGTTCCCTTGTCAGAAATGACAGCAACAGAAACGGCATATGGGTTTGTTTTGTTCAGCAAAGAAATCGAAACTAGCATTGGAAAATAAAGTATGCACTATGCAAAACATGTTTTTATGTACTAATTGGAGACCCAGTATTTATAAATCTTAATAATAAGAAAATGCATGTCAGAAATGACAGTAATAAATATACACTTCAAAAAGGAGCAATCCACAAATGAGCAATTAAAATTATCCTAGAAGGAGTTGGAGTCAAACGTTTGAGATACCAACTCCACATCTCTTATGCAACTTATAAGTTGCTCAAGTTTTCCTCTTTTTAATACTTTTTTTTACTTGTCTGTTAATAACAAAGTTTCTAAACTTAAAACAGATGTGGAATACATTTCTAACTTCTAAATAGTTTTTCTCCACTAACTTAAAATCACTGCTCTAACATAGTTGTCAAAACAGAGCAAGATGCCTTTAAATTTACAGCAAAGCAAGGGTAAGAATAATCTCAAATTGTTAAATTTAAGAATAATCTCATAACTAAAAGAGTTGACTTTTATACTTTTTTTGCTAAATTAGAAGAAACATTTAAGACATTAACGTAAAAAAATATACTTATGGATTCTTGAAAATACAAATTAAATTGTACAATCACACTGTTTATATAAAATAATTGAAAAATTAACTAGAATAGGAAAATATGTTAGTTTAGTCAATCTAATATGCAACATTTAGAAGATGGAGATAGATGGAAAAAAATACTAGAGGATTCTCAGTAACACACTAGAATACAAACTGAACTGTGCAATCACACTATTTATTCAAAAACTAATTTGATTGATTTAGTAAAACATTTAGCACTTGACTACACTTTCTTAATCAATTCATTTTTCAGCTGAGTTACTTGAAATAAGGAAAAATTGTTTATCATTTCAAAGGAGTCATTAGGATATTTACAAGATAAGAAAAAACTTGAGCAACATATATAAGCACAAATAACACAATAATACAGCATACAGCTGTTTTGAGGATAAGCTGGATCCCCTTCATCAGTGCAAAAGAACCAACAAACGAGAAGTCCAAAAGAGGAATGGGCTCAATTTGGTGTATTCTCTTTTGGACTTTGAGTTTGTTGGTTCTCTTGCACTAACGAAGGGGATCTATCACATCCCCGAAACAGCTGTATGCTGCGTTATTGTATCATTTGTGTTTATATACATTGCTCAAGTTTTCCTTATCCTTTGCACAAAGTGTACTTTACTTATTGATATCTACAGGATATTCACGACTTTTTATGACTTCACTGATAATATACAGAGAATTGTGCTTAAATGCAGCTTTCCACGATATTCTGCTCTTCATTTCAATAGTAATATGTTTTAAAAAAAGCTGTTTTGTATACATTACATAATAACTACAAAACTTTTAGTCAATGTAAACATATTACATAAGTGGAAAATATTCTCACATTTAAATGAAATATACCGAGGATAACATATAATTTTTTTTTGTGTGTGTGTGATACTGCTTCAAAATAGCTCATTTCATTTTATTATAACAAATGTTTGAAAAATAGTTTTTTTTTTTTTTTTTTTTTGTATACACTACATAATAATTATACAAATTAGTCGATGTAAACAGCAAATATTTTCACATTTAAATGAAATATATTGAGAATTAAGAACAAATGCAGTTTTTTGTGATTTTGATGCAAAATAGCTCTTCATTAATAAATGTTTGAAAAACAGTTTTTTGGTATTCACCATGTAATAAAATAATTATTTTATGCAATAATGCTGCAAAATAGCACTATTTTATTAATAATATATATGAAAAATAGTTTTTTTGTATACAATATGAAATAATTATAAAAATTTTAGTTAATGCAAATAGATTGTAAGTGGTAGGAAAATAATCATTGCTTATCTGTCTTAAGACATTGGGAATCTTCGCTTGCGAATGCCAATTTTGCAATTGCCAGCAAATGGATTTTCCAGATGTAATGACAAGAAAACTCTGATCTTAAAATTCATAATATTTTCAGCACTTTCGTGATTGATTTCCAAACTTTCCAAATCTGCAAACATACTATGAAAATACTAGGGATTTTTTGAAGTGAAATTTCGAAAAAGTAGAGACTTTTAATTTGTGAATGAAAAAATCGGTCGGAAGAAATCTGTTTCCAATGGGAAAGATGCCTGAAAACTAGAAGGATTGGCAACTAAGCTGTCACCATCTGGTGGATGAAAAGGATAATTTTTCGTCCATCGTAATTTTACCAATTCTCAGGGATAGGCATCAACAATATCACAAAATTATATTGTTAATATTTTTATAAAGAGTTTTTTTACAACTTACAATTGTAACTTAAGCTTCACCCCCCCCCCCACACACACACACACTTATTTCCATTACTTGTGTTTTTTACTTAAGTAATTAGGAGATGAGAACTCAAAGAGGATAGAGACAGAAATGGCAAATTTACATCTTTAGAGTCAAAACTACATATATTGACAAATACATTTTTGTTGAAAAATATGCTGAACATATTGCATTCTAAACAAATACCGCCAAAAATATCTATCTAATTTATTATTATTTTAAAGTTCAAGGGACAAAAAATTGACACTTATCAAACATTCAGCCATAACAAATGTTTTTACAAGCAACAATACAACATTAGTTAAAAATATTGGAATAATTTTTAATTCCTTAAAACCAATTGGAATTAAAAAGGTATCTGATACATATATTTGCATTTCACTAAGAATAATAATTTTACCTGATGTTTCAACAGAATTTCCTTGCAGAAGTTGAAAAGTACTACCACAGGCTTTTGCAACAGCTGCCATTTTAGCTATAACAGGGAGGTTGTGAATGACGAATGACACTTCATTCTTTTGTATTTTGGCTAGATTTTGTGCATGTCCAAGCAATCCATACCCTGTTATATCAGTTGCTCCATGTGCATTATATTTATGCATAAGACGGGATGCTAGAAGTAAGAAATTTTCATTAGAAAATGAAATATGAAGAGTAAAAACTATAGTATGGGTTAAAATAACAGCACATTCAATATCATTTATTTTGTTTATCAATTGAACTGGATACTTTCTCATTGCATACCTGCCAGCATAAGAAAATAAAAATCCAGTACATAATACAGTGAGTATCTTTTATGGCACTTTACAAATCATCACGTTATCTGTTCAATATCACTAAAGGATTTTTATTTTACATCACACACAAAATATATTTTTTTAAAAATGATAACTCATTATTAACATTGAAAATGCTTACAGTACGAGAAAGATATTTTTACATAATATCAGTGTCACACAAAGAAAAATTTTTGGGGAATCACTGACTTTGAATGATCTTAAAAAATTCTATGCTTAGGAGCAGGCTCTTTCCTATCTTCCTGACATCTCCTTGAACATACCACTGCATAATATACATCTTAATTTAATATCATAAATAAAATATAACATTACTATAGCTGACATCATAAAGAAATTTCTTGAAAACTTAAAAGCTGGAAAAACACTGCAATGCATTTTTTTTTTTTAATTATCTAGTTAGTAGAATATCTTATGTTGATATCTTACTAACTAGATCATACTAAGTGGGTAAATATAAAATTTATACAATACACTGGGGTTTATGTCCATTGACATGCCTCACAGCTTCTGTTTTAAAATACCAAAGGTCAACAACTGTATTAAAGTTCTTTAGATCAAAAAATTTTATAATCAATATTCAATTCAAATTTACCATCAATAAATTTTGGAGACTGCCTATTTCCATTATGTTTCTTAATTTATTTTTGAAGTTTATGTGAAAAAATCCTCTCTCACATGAAGCTGTGGAAACTAGTATGAAAGCTACTATCTTAAGAAAACTTAAATTTATAAATCTATCTTTCATGGCTTCAGTTCTTTTCCAATATTGTTCAATATGTCCGGTAGAAAAGATGCATTTATGATACACTAAAAACATTCTATCATATATTCCAAAGTTCTTAAACTTGTAAAAACCTAAAAATCATTCTTCTGAAAACACTCAAAAATATCTGAAATTTGCAAAAGTTCTAAAACTTCTAAAGTTCCTCAAACCTATAAAGTTCATCTAACCTGAAAACATTCTAAAAATAAACTGAATTCTTAAATAAACTGAAAGTGGACCTATTGACCAGTTACCCTAAGTGTACAAATATGTACTCTACATGTAATTAAATGGAACTTTCCTAAAAATATAAAAATGCATTAAAGTAAAAGAGAGAGAGAACACAGAATTTAGGTTTTCAAAATCTAACGTTTATTAAAATTTTAAACTTCACTAATAATTTTCAAAACATTTTACATCTCATTAACTAACAAATCTAATAAACAACTTAAATAAATAAATAGAATGGCCAGTCGTATAGTGGTAGAAAAAACGTTAGAATATTAAATTTTAAAGTTAACAATATTAAACTTATACAACTATTTATCAAAACTAGAATTTGGAATAAAAAGAACATAAGTTAGCCAAAAGGGAAATTTAGAACAAAAGTTAAACTTAACCTCAGGTTCAGGTGACCTAAAATATATAAGTCTAAAGGGGTCTTATTCTATGCTAGTTCAATTAAATTTTAAATAATGCAAAAGTAAATTAGCCTGAAATTTGAAGAAAAAGAATTATATCACCAAGGCTCCAAGATAAGCTTCTGAGATCTGCAGGAAAGGACCCAACAGCAAAAATGTCACCAAAGTTCCCAGAGGACACTTCTTGAAAGGCAAACACGGCAAAGGAGGGTTATGTCCATCAGAGGTGAGGAAAATCTCCGGCCGGATCCGAATTCCAAAAGATTCCAAATAGGACGTTTAGTAACGAAGAAATAAATTCTCCACACAGCTACACCGGGTCTTTGACATCAGGACTGAATGCATAGCATATGTCTGGTGCTTTTCACCAAAAATGACGCTCCAGTTCTTCATAATAAGAGCAGCATAACCCGGGAGAACCAAACACTTAGTTGTCGTGTTAACTCATCTCCGCTGACATCGCAGAAACTCTATTTAGAGGATGGGAGACCAATAACACCTCCAATCGTTCCGTCCGTCTAGACATAACAAACGTCCGGCTCCCACATCATCCAGACGAAACATTTTCAGAGAGCACGGAGGGAGGAATCAATTAAACAAAAAAAAACAGCAGAAGAATGTTGATTAAACAGTAAACACAGAGGAATTCATCTCGGAGAAATCTCAACGCAGGTTTAGCTGAGAATAAAAAAACGAAATTCGCATTTCGAATTCGCACTTCGGTTCGGCTCGCGCCGAAACGCTAAAAACAACCGCTTATTAGATCACATCTTGAGTTCAGAGGGAAGAAAAAGAAGAGAGCGAAAAAACGCGCGATTTTACTTATATACTGTGAAACATCGCTGCCACAGATTGTAAACAAAATTATCGATGAACGATAAAATAATTAATGACAGACGATTTTAATATTACGGTCAACCAATTAAAAACTCGAAATTTTAAAGAAGAGAAATGGAATTTCAGAGCAGACGAAAATTAAAAAGAAATGAAGTGAAACGATTTGGAAATGTACGAATTCGGCAATAATTTAAATATGGACGATTCTGAAATATTTAAAAAGCTGAAAATAGAATAAAACTGTAAAATTGCGATGAATTAACCAATTTTTAACCGAGAGCAATAAATTTGGAATCAAATTAAAGGGAATAAAAGGGGCAATAAATGGAATCACAAATTAGCCAATTTAAATAAATTTAAATTGCTAAAACCTAAAAAGAACGAACTTTTGCCGTTTTTAACACAAAACCTATGGAATACAATATATTTGAACAGAAGAATATCAAAACCTAAACAATTGGAAAATGGATAACTAAAAGAGAATGGCTATGTAAATAAGACCCCTGAACACATTTAAACTAAAAACAAAATACCTAAAATTGTTAAATATCCAAAAGTATAACCCAACAAATATTAAATTTTTTTTTCAAGTGTTTTTAGATAAAAACCACTCTGTTAAAAGATCATCAAAAAACTCTTCTATCTTATCATTATTACTCAGAAATTTTCTATCATGTAAGTCTAACATTTATATTTTACTTTTTCCATAATTAAATAAATCTCCACTCTTCACTTCAATTGAAATTAACTAATCCAACCTGTGTCCAGAGATATTCTAAATCCGTGCTCCACGGATGTCGCGGCTGATGTTATCATAGTTGCGGTGCCGGGTAGGGGGAATGTGTGACCATGAGTCGCTGTTTAAAGGATCCGTTTAATTTTTTCCCCCTCTATTTAAGTATAGTGCCAGCAACAGCTGTCTAGAATTTTTATCTTGGCGATTATTTTTAATTTAAAATAAAAATAGTGAGCTGAAATTATGATTGACATCTCCAATTTTTTAGTTACCATAGCAACCTGACATCCAGTATGTTTTAAACCCTGCGTTAGGAAATTCTAAAAATATATGGCAAAAACTTAGAGATTCTCATTAAAAATCAGGAAAACAGGAGAAAATTCATAACCTTACTAAAATATACAGCATGAAACATTTTTTGTTGCCAATTTTGGTGTCTGGTTTATGTCTCCCCAAATTATTTTATCGCACTTTGCCATTGACTGCAGATAAAATAAATATAATAAATGTTAATATTTAAACAATTTTAACATTTTTATTTCATTAATAATATATTAATTAAAGGTCCATACCTATTCTATTCAACCTTGCCATGCTGTCAATTGCTCTTTGGTAAGCTTTCTGGATATCCTCTTCACTAACAACCAACTTTATTCGATTCCATCGCTCAGGTTGATCAAGCCACTGATGGGCATTAACTGCAACTTGAGTTCCTAGTGGTTTCGTTAAAACTAGGACATCACCAACCACTGCATTGTCAGGACTAGAGAAAGAACAAATCCAATTAACTTGGATAAATAAAGCATATCAATATAGCATTTACAATGAAATTAAAAAGATAATAAAATAATCAAATTTTTGTAGTGTTTCTCCCAGGATCAAACTTGAGCAGAGTAGTATGTTAACGAAAAGGCAACGTATTCCTAAAAAGGGCACTTTAGTATTGAATAAACATACTATATTTCACGGTGAGTACACTTTCAGCACTTTTCAAGGACTTTCAAGTACCATATAATTTTTTTTAAGGATGTCAATTAGCCCATCATCATGAAGATGTATACGTTTCTGGGAGGAAAAATAAATAGCAAACAAATGTTATTGTTTATTGTTAAAGCCATTTAGAAAATTTTCGTGAATAGCAGAACAACTAGGGAAATTTCTAGGGAAATCAGAACTTTTTGCTAAAAAAAACCAATGCCATGGATCTGCGGAACATTTTCATTGCTGCCTTTTCCAAGCACTTTCAAGGACTTTGAGAATTTTCAAGTACTTTCAAGGCCTTGAAAATGGTCAGCTAAAATTCAAGTACTTCCCGATTTTCAAGCACCTGTATGCATCCTGATATTTGTGATGTTTTAAACATATCACAATTTGAAATCATCACACAATATTTTATTTAAACTCATATTTGCTGAATTGTAAATTTTGTCATAAGTTGCAGGCATGGCATGTACACACTATCTAAATAAGTTATGAAAAAATTATTTTTGTTGCCAAAGTTTCACAAACGATTAAATTCCCACCCCCCTTACACACACACTGAAATATCTTATGGATACTACAGGTCATATGAGTACAATATGAGAAAAGGTAATTCAGAAAGGAAGGTTTTATAATAATAATATTTACATTTTAATGCCATAGGCAAATCTATGGGAGAAAAATGTGTTATATAAAATATGCAGTTGGACCTCTTTATCCTGACACCCGGTTTTCACGTCACTCCGCTTATCATGGCAGTTTTTCAAAGTCCCGATTTTCTGTATATGATTTTAATGTAAATAAACTCCAGATTTTACATCACTAAGTA
Source organism: Amaurobius ferox (assembly GCA_951213105.1). Classification (NCBI taxonomy): domain Eukaryota; kingdom Metazoa; phylum Arthropoda; class Arachnida; order Araneae; family Amaurobiidae; genus Amaurobius; species Amaurobius ferox. The sequence continues at coordinate 13,984,588 of OX578155.1, read as the reverse complement.
ATTTCCAACTCCTTATATCCCGATAGTTTTGGAAAATTGTCTATTTTTCATAAACCATTTTACAGCACGGTAATAACGAGGGTAAGAAATTTCATAGCCAAACTTTTCACAAAAGTGTCTAAAATATCCATTGAGATAAAGGAAAAACTTTACATATACAAATTAAAACAGGGCATTCCCTACGGAAGAATCTCCTCAACAGTATTGGCCAATTTACACCTACATTTTTATGAAATTAAGCACTCCTTAAATAATAATCTCATGTACCGTTTCATTGATGTCATAATTACTATAAAAACATACATAGCTGTACCAATGTTAACATTTAATTTTTATCCTCATAATTTACAACTTATTGAGCATCCGTCTTTTCTCTTCACCTGGATTAACTACCTTGATATTAGTTTCCAACTTCTAATAGCAGATAATCTAGTTTTTAAAATCTCTGACATGCAACTTCATACACTATTAATCTAAACAAACAAAATTATTCAAACCTATCTAAATCTGTATTTACATATATTATTAATAATCAAATAATATGAATTTAAAAAAAAGCTAAGCTCTCCTTGCTTTTTATGAAGAACATTTTCAAAATTTAATCAAAACAACATTAAGAAATCAATATTCACTACATCTCATTATTTCCTTTAAAAGCAACTTTAAAACAAAAATCAGAAAACTGGTCGCTACCTCAGTCTCATTAGCTTCTAAATAAGTGGAAGCACATTCCTTCTACCAGTAACAACTTTCTAAACACCCCTCATCTCTAAAATTTAAATTTTTCCATATTTACTTGTTTTGACAATTTTTGAATGTATTTCTTATACCCACTTTTCTTCATCAAGTCCTTATACTACAATTTCTACAACTTTTTTTACATTTCACTATTTGATGCTTACACCATTTTCTTAACTCCTTTGACTATCATCAGGTCTTTCGTTAGACCATAGTATCACTGGAGCATTAGAAGTTAATATGCAATTAACATATTCCATTTGTAAAACCAGTAGATTTCACCATTTTATTGTTCTTATACTTCTGTGATCAATGTTTTATTTATTCTATTGCATAATTCTTATGTTTTATGTATTTTAATCAATATTCATTCATATTTGAACCCATCTTTTATAATTCCTTATCAGCGTCTGACCATCTGCATAATTACTGTATACATACGAGGGTGGTTCAAAAAGTAAGGTAACAAATCCTATGAGAAAAAGATTCATTCACGAAATCAAAGAGATACACAAAGTTAGCAAGGCACTAGTACATATTATTATTTTTCCACATAGTCACCATGGTTGTCGAAGCATTTGTTCCATAGGTAAACCAATCTATCGAAACCGGCATAGAAGAAATCAGGATCCAGGTCGCGGAGCTACTCAACGATGGAGCCACACAACGATGGCTTCCTAAACTTCGGCATCGGTTGTGAAATGGCGACCTGCCAGGTGATTTTACAATGGTCCGAAGAGATGAAAATCGCTTGGTGCGAGATCCGGGCTGTAGAGGGGGTGTTTCACTACATTCCATCAGAAACGCTGCATCAAATCAAGTGTAACTGAGGCCATATGTGGTCGGGCGTTAGAATTTAATTTGCACAGCGAATTTGTGCACCCGTGATTTTACCTTATTTTTTGAACCACCTACGTATTTACAGTATGCAGACAGAAAAGCAGCTCCAATTAATATTTCCGAACCAGGGTTGGCCCTTGAGAATGTTCATGGTCATGGAAATACTATTTTTTCACATCTCATTTTCTTACCTTCACATGTTTGTATATTATTGTCTTAAGTTACCAATTTTTATCAGGGTCATGATAGAGACTTTACTTCACATTTTTTAATTTCTACAAGTAGTTATTACACTTTTTGCATTCTCTTGTCAAATTACACTGCACGTTCTGCCAGGTCTATGTATATGTAATCTAGGCTTTGTATGTGTAATCTGTAGATAATAAATTTCCATTAGACATCACTAAGTTTTATACCTTTTCCTTTTTGTTTCGTACTGTTTAGTATATTGGTCTGAAAAGTCAGGACAGAGCATTAAAATATTTGTGGCCATAGACCATTAATAAATCAATCACAATTTTAACCATTTTATCAATCACCAAACTACCTTTGATTTTGATAGAGGATGAGTAAGTAGTATTTGGTAATATAACAAGCAAATAAAATTATTAGAATATATATATACAGGGCACTTATGATTTCTGTTAAATTCTTTGATGTAAAGACCACAGAAATTCAAATTTCAAGATAATTGGTATTCCTCTATATATATATATATATATATATATATATATATATATATATACATATATATATATATATAAAATATAAATATATAGAAATTGAAAAATCGGACACAAAAATGTTTTAGTAACTATTGCGCAAGGCAGCATGAGGGTACCAAACACTATATATATAGAAAAATTGAAATATACAAAGTGAAAAAAACATGTAAAAAGGAAGGAAGGCTCGGCAAAAAGCTTACACTATGGCGGTAAGGGGTTGTGACCTTACTCCCCAGTTAGAGTCGGCAATTCAGTTGGCTTTATTTGTGGTGATATGGCTCTCGTGCACTTCTCTATCCAGGTCTCGTGATGATTTCAAAGTCACTCCGGAGGTTGGCTTGGGCCAGGGCTGGCGACCAGGAGTGAAAATGCCGCGGCGTTTTTGACGAGCTCGTTGAACTGGGGAGTAAGGTCACAACCCCTTACCGCCATAGTGTAAGCTTTTTGCCGAGCCTTCCTTCCTTTTTACATGTTTTTTTCACTTTGTATATTTCAATTTTTCTATATATATATATATACAGGGTGTCCAGAAAGTTCCGGAACGGCACAATGTCTCGAGAAATACACTTTGGATCAAAAATAAATGAAACATGTATTCAATATTTTTAAGAAAGCTATCCAATGATATCAAAATTGACCCCATAACTTCGAAATTTTCAATGGGAACATTTCAATGGGAATTTTTTATTGCATATTTGGATTCTCCAGAAAAAATTACATACATTTGACCTACGATTTTTGATTTTTGTTCCCACAAACGGCACTATAATCGAGAAAAACGGAAGTGGGGCACTAACAGTTACAGAAAAAAGCACCCTGATCATAAGAAGCAAGGGGAGTTACAGAAAAAAGCACCCTGATCATGAAAAGCAAGGGGACTCGTGTTAATCAAGCATCCCGAAGGGAACAGAAAACTACTACGTCCACATCATTGTTCCTGGGTAGTGCTAAAAGTAGTTTTGAACCGTTTTCTAAACTGAAGTCAACAGTTGTCGCTGAAGTGAACAGTTAGCGGGGGCAGGGGGTCAATTTCAGCACCATTGGATAGTTTTTTTTTAAATATTGAACACGTAATTTTTTATTTTTCTATCCAAAGTGTATTTCCTGAGACATTCCCATTTTTAAACGTTTGTGCCTCACTTCTGTTTTTTTTTCGATTATAGCGCCGTTTGTGGGAGCAAAAATCAAAAATCGTGGGGAACTTTGGTATTAGGGGTATTTGGGGCAACTTTGGTTGGCAACCCAGGGAGGAGAGTCAATTTTGATATCAATGGATAGCTTTTCTAAAAATATTGAATACATGTTTTTTTATTTTTTGATCCAAAAGTGCATTTCTTGAGATATTGCGCAGTTCTGGAACTTTCTGGACACCCTGTATATATATATATATATATATACAGGGTGTCCCAAAAAGATTGAAATGCACTTTAATTCTTTACCTCTTGGAGATAAATGGGCAATGTAAATTGCAAAAATGTTGAAAGTAATGTAGGAAATAAGACTAAGTTAATGAAATAGTCCTCCCATTAATTTTCAAAAGTTACACTTTTTAAATTTTTATACGACCCCCTTAGACAAATTTGGTCAATCAAAAAATTTTTATTTTTAATGCAACAAGATCATTAAAAAAAACCTGCATATGTGTATCTTTAAAATTGAGCGAGTTATATTTAATTGAAAATTGTGAATGGGGACCATATATTAAATTAGAAATGTAAATTTGTGACATATCACAAAAAAGATAAAACTGGATGATAATACATAGGATACCCAACCGCGTAGTGAGTATCACTGCTTTATATGATCTCTGTCTGTGTAATGCTTTATTTAGATGCATTTGTGATAAAAAATTTTGACACATATTAGCGTATTTTTGATCTAAACAATTTCCATTGTCAATTTGTTTATGATCCCTATTTTCACTGATGAAACAGCCTTTCACATGGTATGGGAAAATGGAGTCAGATTTTTTTTCCTTTATCATAATTCAGTTGACTTTAAAGATACAGATATGCGGTTTTTTAATGATCTTGTTGCATTAAAAATAAAAATTTTCTGATTGACCCAATTTGTCTAAGGGGGTCATATAAGAATTTAAAAAGTAACTTATTAAAGTGTGTTTCAATCCTTTTGGGACATCCTGTATATATCGTATATATATATATATATATATATATATATATTTGGCTGATTAGTTTGTAATGGCATAGAGAAAAAGAAAGTCTATAATTGAATTTAGTACGTAAACAGTTAATAACCTATGAGTAACACTCACACTCCATGGTACCTATAAACCCACAATCTAAATTTTAAAATATTCTATAAAACCCAGAATATGTAATCCTCTTCTTAAATGAATCTATTAAAAATATTCTTCCCAAAATGCACCAAAAAATATAATTAAAAAAAAACCCACCCAGTTTATTAAGATCCAAACTTGCATAATTAATATTATCAAAATAAAATCCTAATTCACATAATTATTACTAGAATCACATTATCTCAGCACAGGTTACTTTTAATAATGAAATATACATGCATATCCAAGTTGATGCTTAGTTTTATAGAAAAGCTAAAATTTTGCATTTTTAATTTCCAGTCAATTCATCGAAGTTGGAATACCGTTTGCCCAAAATATCACAACAGTCAGTCTAGTGATAAATATGATATTATATTATAATAGGGGCTTTTCCACTTTCTTTTCAAGTAAAATTCTTGAAAATTACCCAAAATTTCACTTAAAACACTAATAAATTTTAAACGATATAAAAATTTTAAAAAACTGTTTTAATATGTTTGGGAGCCTGACTCGGAACTATCATTGTATCTAATTTTTTGTAGTGCATAGTGTTGAAGACCCAGACCGTCTGACTCATCCTGAGGACTTGAGCAACTATTTGGACGGCTGGGAAAGGCAGTGCATAGTGTGGATTTTTTACTACTTCTAACTTATCTCTACATTCTACTTCTAACTTATTTCTTCGTAACATAATAAACATGTAAAAGGAATTCGTATGATTACATATAATGTTTAAAGCTTACACAATAAATTCATTTGGTGGACAAACAGTTGTGGCAACCCCACCAATTGTTAACCAAGGATTGATAACAGTCTGACCACCAGTGACAAAGGTTCCAGCTTCAAATGCACAATCCTAAAATAAAAATTAAATGTTATTCAGATTAACAAATTAAATAAAATCTACAAAAAAATTTTAAAAAATTAACTGCAATTTATATAAACTTAATTTCTAATGCTCATATTTTGTGAATGACTTACTTTAGATGGTAACTTAATGTAAAATATTACTCTATCTTTAAAAAACTGATTAAAAAAAAAAAATGCTGGGTGCAATTCGAAATTAGGAATTTTGTTATATAAAAATTCTTCATTTGCTTTTTAGCAAGAAAGTTTTATGGCAACAATGTGCAGAGGAAATATTTAAAGTAATTTTGTGGATCAATTTTAAAATATCATTCACTATGTGCTTAAACAGATAAAGTAATAAAGTAATACCAGCAGGGTGCAAAATAAGCGATATTGCATAGCAAACTGAGATGGAAAATTTGTGTTTTGCGATGTAAAAATTAATTTATATCGCATTTCGTGATGTAATTTTAAAAATCACGACAAATGATATAATGACAAATGATCTACGCATGAAAAAAAAAATCTTTTCATAAATGCGCATCGCTCTTTACTACATATTTCCATCCTGAACTTGCATATTTATTTTTTTCTTCCAAACCGGTTGAAAACACAGAAAGTAAACAAAATATGTTTCTTTGTCAGATTCTGAATAAGAACATGATTTTTCTGATGTGAATCTTATTGCACATAAATAAATATAAAAAAATAAATAAATAATAAAAAGTCATGCTTTTTTTTTTTTTAAATTTGACATCTCAATAAACTTACAGGTACATTTTTTAAGAAACTGTGAAATAATAGTTGTGAACTGCTAGTCAAAATGTCGAATCTGCTACACAAATGAAATTCTGATTAGCAGTTTGCTACTAAATAACATTCCCTTATTTTGCACCCTGAATACCAGATTGATGAAAACTTTACCAGATTACTATGCAAAATTATACTCACATTGATGCTAGAAAATAAAAATAGTTGCCTGGTTAACAAAATTGTTGACCATGATGATTGTTCCCCCCACTTTTTTTCAGAGTGGGCACTTTTTTTTATAGTAGAATTTTAGTTGTTAGTGACAGCCAGTAAAAAAGTAGTAATTGTTCTAGGAATGTAGAATATGTTGAACAATTGTTACACATTTTAGGCAATTAGTTAATGAATAACTAGATCAAAATGCAAAATGCTGTGCAAATAAGATGTAAACAGACGATAATTTCAGAATTCCTTCAACAGTAAGAATAAGCCTACAGCTGAGTGCTAATTGAGAGCCTTACTATGCTACACAAGCAAAAAGGCTAAATTGATAGTTACTTCATCAATGCATCATAAAAACAAAAGTCAATTTGCAATGCAGAGTAGCAAGGTTCAAACTGTCAAGTCTTGCACACAAAGAAAGCATTTCAAAATTAAGGAGAGCAAAAAATTCAATTTAAATTTTACACTATTATTTAAATTAAAGTAAATTTATTTTTAACTAAAAATTGAGGATTAACTGAAACATAATACATGTAAGGTCTGCCTAACATCACACACTGCGTTGACATGATCATTACTGCAGTAAAAGTTAGATCGAAAAGTCTAACATCAAACAAGTCTGCATGATTCAAGTGAGAAACCGGAAAACAAGACGAAAACTGTTCAACTCCTAGTATGTACAAGTGTGTGATGTCATGGAAATATACAATTTCCCTAAGCATAACGTACCAAGTATATGATTTGCATGAATGACATAGCCAATCAGCATTGAAAGCTATTATTATGCGAATGAGATCCAGAATCACCAAAAAGTTTACCGGACAAGGTTTTTAAACCATAAATGGTAAACAGCATATATAACATAATAATTATAAGTACCAGTTATAGACCTGACAAATAAACACCCATCTACTAATCTATAAAACCAAACATACAGCAAGAAATCACAAGCAAAACTAAATGGACATAAATAAGAATACACCTTACCTTAAAACCTCTTATCATAATTGGTACAACAATATCTCTCTCTTTTTCAGTCATTTTATTGCTTACTGCTAACAGCATGAGCATGTTGTCACATTCAGTAACTCCCATTGCATATAAATCAGAGAGAACATTGGCACATGTTATTCTTCCCTGAAAAGAACATTGGATGAGATAAAATATGAAATATTTTGAAGAGGACAATATAAATATTTTAGCTTAAGGGTCAAACACAGCAATATCTACTCAGTAACTAAAATATTTTACTATGATCTTATTCACAATTAAAATAATATGCACTTTTAAATAATTACAGGAAGAAAATTACAGTGAAAAAAAGTGGATAACATTTTTACATGATGAAATTTTACACTAGACCTTGACCCCCTGCAGTAAACCTTCGGGTCTGTCTTGTGGTCTGGGTTTTCAACTAGACCTTGACCCCGAAACCAAATTACTATTATTGACATACCTAGACAATATTTATGGACTCATGGTAAAAATAAAAATTATGCAAAAACTGTAGTAATTAAGACAAATCTTAATGTTGGGAGTCTGAAAAGGAATATATATATATATATATATGTGTGTGTGGGGGAGTTGACTGCCCCCCCCCCCCCAGAAAAAGACTAAGAAAAACTCAGAATATTTAATTGACCGGGTTCTTTTTATGTGAAGAATTTATTCAATATTTAAATTTTAAAATTAAATGGATAAACAAGTTCTTTTAAAATAATTGCAACTTTTAGTCCCATTGGTAGTTGGGGTTTGATCAGCTTTTGTTTATATAAAAGATATTTGGGTTGTTTGACCTCTACAGTTTTATTTTCTATTTTTATATACAAAACTATGAAAAGGAGATCTATATATCAAAAGGCATTCTTAACTATTTTGAGAATCTATGAATATTAGAGCTCCTTCTCTTACCAAAAACCTATTGAAACAAACACTCAGTAGCGAAGCACGAAGTGATTCTGGATAGACAGTATCTACCCAAACTGCTGCCACTTTACATTATTCGAAATAAGTACATAAAATATTTCGAATAATGTACAATTAAAATAAAAGTTTCTTGGTAGTGAATTGTTTGGGTAGACACTGTCTATCCAGATTCTCTTCATGCTTTACCACTGCAAAATTGTGAACTATTATATTTGTATGTGATGATAGGACATGACAATTTCCATTTTGTTAGTGGGAATAGTTTCTGCAGCATTAGAAACTGAATTGTTAGGCACATCTTACACAATTATATCCTTTTCTGTTATACATTCATATAATTCGATTTTAAATTTGCCCATGCGTATTAAAAAGCAAAATTAATTTTTTGTAATTAGATATTTCAAGCAACCTATTTTGTTGTCTATTAGCACAGCTTTTGCCCTTTCCATATGCCCCGGTAATTCACAACACGATCCTCACTTATTTAAAGTGGATATGAGCAAATTTTTCCTACATGTATATATCTACCACGCATTTGAAATCTACCGTGCATTTGTATTATATCTCTAAGAAAATAAATCACTTAGGAACAAATTTATGCAGATTTAAAGGCCATAAAAATTGTTTCTCAAATTTTGCTTGAGGAAGACCTTGCTCTGCAAAGGTCATCCTTTTGCATATCAGCATCGCCCACGAGTCCAAATTAAATTTAAAGAATTTTAAATCCATTTGTCATTATTCAATTTGTTTTGAGTAAAATAACTATTAAAAAGTCATTACTAGAATATCACCTTAAACCCACTCTGGGATGTTCTCAAGTTAAGTGTGTTGTACAACTAACCTTCAACCCAACATCTGTGTATGAAATATCCATGTAAGATTCCTGTCCTTGTGCATTCTAGAATTTTATGTTTTTAGAATTTTATGTAAAATTTGTGCATACATGTTGTAAGATAAAGATAAAACACTTTACAGTTGATAAGCAGATCACACCTCTCCTAGAATCTGTCAATACCACCTCTGAGGAGCAAAATTTAATAAACTGTGTAATTTCGTATCTGGTATGTACAGCTACCCGTTTACTCCTTAAAATTTTATCAGTGCATGAAAGTAAGCATAATATTTTCAGCAACAACATGTAATTCTTTTATAAGTTTTCCATTTTCTTATGTTTTAATTACTGTATATACAATGGTTTCTATAAATTAAGGAAATATCAGGATAATTTGAAAATGACGTGAAATTTCATGAAAATCGGTGAAAAGATACATTAAGTTGTAGCTGACAAGTTAGGCAAAACTAAATGATGTAAACATTATTTAACAGGGTTCATACAGATTCAGCTAAGAAAAAAATCAAAGACTATTCAAGGACTTTTCAAGGTGAAATACAAAATTTAAAAAATCGAAGTAAAAGTAATTATGTACTGGGTAAAACTTACAATTTCTATAAAGATTTAATTACATTCATTCTGTATTTCATAATATAATTTCAAACTTTAACTAGTGAGGCCTGTGTGCAGCCCCCCCATAAATATAGTGTCAAGGAATTTAGTTAGCAGTAATGAACATTGTCAGCACTCTCGTCAACTACTCATAGGGTTGCTAGATAAACATTTTGAAAAAAAAAAAAAAGAAATTTAGCCATAACAGACATTCTAAATAAGCAAAAAAAAAAAATAATTAATCATATAACACTACATGAAAATCTGAATGTATAATAAAACAATGAAATATTTTTTAGATATGATTGGTTTCGACAGCTTGTTTTTTGTTAACAATTTTATTAAAAACTACTATATTAACACAAAATAATTACAAAAATATACATATATATAATGTTTGTTGTCGTAACTAATTAGCCAGATGCAAAGCAAAAATGTATTTTTATTATCAGTAATTAATAAATAATTTATAACGTACACAATGAATACTATTGTAATATTTCATTCAAAAGTACGAATTATTTATTTATGAACTCTACTGCTTTACTTGTCTATTTTATGATATCTTTGTCGAATATATAAGTGTAGGCCAATTAGGGTCTCCCTGAAACTTTATGGAATATTTTAAAGGAGCCTTCAAATAAAAAAGGTTAGGAATCACTGTTTTAAGTACTTTCTTAAAAATTAAAATTCAGAATTTTTTATTGAACTTGCTGTTATAACTTAGGCTTTTCAAAGGTAAGAACTCTTACCATGACATATGGATCTTCACATAATGGATAAAAAAAATCTGTAGTCTGGATTAATGATAATCCTCCATGTCTCAGTGGTGTGACACTACAGTCCATACCGATACCTGAAAAATAGTAGTACATACAATTTTTAATAGCATTTTTCACAGAATTACTCCTTTGTAAAGAAATTTAAAAAAAGATATGAATAAATTGCATGACTACATTATAAAAAAAACAAATGTAACTATGCAAGATAGTTAGGGTAGGGTTTTTGAGGTTCAAATTCTTCCTTAGTTCAGACTTTATGAGCAGTTCAACATGTGATTGGACTAACCTAACATCAGTGTTTTCCCATTATGAATATAACCCTACCTTAGCTAAGCTCCATTCTAAATCAGAGTGACTACAGGATCTCAGTTAAGAAATTCCCTGATTTCCAGATATAATATCTTCAGAAATTCCCTGATATGTATCGCTATCTACTTTTACTGAATATCAGTTTAACAAGTATAAAAAAGGAAATAAAACTGGAAGTGATAATAAGAGTAAATAATTAAAATTCTTTCAGCATTGAAAAATATAATAATCTAAGTATAGTACCTACTTATGCAAGAGTTATATAAAAATAGTATTATTACAAATATTAATCCTTCAAGCATTAAAATCCTAAATAGGCTATAAAACTCAGTTATAAACTGAGCAGTGTTCTGTAAAATCCAATCCAGTATTCATATAGTTAAATTTAAATATCACTATATACTTAAATTTAAATATCACTTATTGCAATAAAATTATATATAAGTAGAAACAGTACTTTTTTAATCTGCTTTTCCTGTCATATGAAATATCTTGACAACTTTCAAAACAATTTAGATGAGAGAGATCACTGAGAAATATTGATATTTCAAAAATCTCTTTTTATTGAGGTGTCCAATGTCCAATAGCCTGTCTCCCATCACATGAAATGTGAATGGATAAGGAACTCTATGCATGTGTATTGTCATGAGTCAAAAGAAAGTTGTGATTACTGAAAGTAATTCCAATTTCCCTGATTTTACAGTTTTTTGGGGAATTTCCTGATTTTTTGAGAATGTTGATATTTCCTAAATTCCCGGTTCTGTGGCCACCCTGTAAATTCTTGATCTACTTGTGAAGTTGACATATATTTATGAGGTAATTATTTTCAATGTTCAGTATAAAAAATTAGTTAATTTACAGTACAGTTTATATATTAATCTATTAAACTTAATTTAATGCAAGTCTGAGTAAATGACTAAAAACCTAACAATAGCATAGATAGTAAGATAATGTTTTAACCAAGATAACTATAGATATATACAATATGGAATCTATTAGTTAACTAAGGATACTCTAGTATTAAAGACATTCATTTAAAAAACACATATCAAAAATATATTCAAAAAATTATAAAAAAATATTTTAAATATAAGAAGATTGCAGTATTAAAAAGTAAACGAGGCAAAATATATGCAAGAAAATTGACCAGAGAAGGGGGTAAAGGAAATTTAAAAACGTGACAAAAATATTAGCAGAGTGAAATGAGCTAGGCTTACTTCACCGAAGCTGATCAGATATAAATAATAGAAATAAAAATGAAAAGGTAATAACTAAAAGCACATGGTAAACTATTAAAACACAGAGTAACATACAAAGGAAACTAAAAGAAGGTGAAGCTAACAGATAAGGAAAGCACATCTCTTAAAAAAAAATGGAGGTCCATTTAAAAATGTACTTGTCATCAAAACAGCATGCACATTTTAAATTAAAACCGAAATAAGAGTATGTTTCTAACAATGGTGATAATATATCACTACAACCCCATTGGCACTGTCAACAAGCTGAAAGAATATGCATGAATTATAAAAATGTACTAAAAATCAGAAATGGATACTTATCATGATACGACTCCATGTGGAAGACAGAAAGCAATTTGCATGTTTCGAAAGCAATATGCATGCTCACCGGAATGAACTTGAGAGTGAATACAAAAGATTTGATTTTAAATGTTTAAAAATAAGATTCAAGATATGTATGTATGTGTATATATATATATATATACATATACACACACACAAAAGATAGGTGAAATATGAACCCAATTGCTTATCAATGTTCCTAGAAATACTAACACTATTAAAATTCCTTTAAAAAATAAAAATTCCCTCTATCAGTACAAAGTGTCAAAACCATTTGAGACACATTTTACTTTTAATGCATATTTACATAATTTTTGACACACTTTTGATGATTGATAGAAAACGATGTCTTTTGCATAATTAAAACATACATTGTATGAAAATATCTGTTTTTATCAGGAAAATTTTTTTCATCTCGGACACACAATTCCTTCAGATTTTTATTTCGATTTGATATATTATTTTGAACTATTTTGAAAAGATGGTTATAAATGTGATATTTTAATATTTAGAACTGTTTTAAAAATGCCTAAAGAAGACAAACCACCCATAAAGAAAAGTGTTATTCATGCAGAACCATTTCAGTTTCATTGGAATAGAACCACTGAAATTTATTTCCAACCCTGATCAGCAGACATTTCTTAAACATATTAGTTTTCATTGTTTTTTTCTTTTTCTGTACATTGTTTTAAATTTTTGATTTAGGAAAATATTTTTTCTATTGGTATAGATAAAATAGAATTATTTTTATAACTTTTCAAAAGCACATATATTAAATTGCATGGGCTAATTGCAATATACAGGCATAAGAAATTTTTATGTTACAATACTTTTATATAATTCAAAATTTAAAAATTTTTAGCCATGTTATTTAATATATGCATGACTGTAGCTATAATATAAAAATAAATAAATTTAAAAAAGTTTGGACATATTATTCTAGCTTATATATAATAATTGTAATTTCAAACAATTCCAGAAATTTTTTTAGAAAACTTACATCTCTACTTGTAAATGAAACAAATGAGTCAGAAAATATTGAATAAACTTACTGAACTTTACTGGAGTCTTATTTTACAAAATGTTGTTCATGCAAAATCATTGTGGCTCCATTCGACTGGAGCCATCGCCAATTTTTTTTATTCTGTTATCCACTACCATAATGTATTCTCAGATGAGATAATTTTTGGCTTAATACTTAGCTAATAACACAGCCCATGAAAATAATTCCTCAATATACTTTAGCCAACTCCTTGAAACATTATCTTCATGCATATTTTTGTTGTGTTCCTAGAATTATATGTCATTGAGTCCCCATTGACTTCCTTGCCCCAGACTCGAATCATAATCAGGTCCTGGCTCGCACTCTCTCTTAGGGTACTAGGAGCTATGTCCGATTCTGTTAGAAATAGGACAGAAAAGTCCATGACGAAGCTGTAGAGCATTACAAAATTAATACTACGCTCCTTTATCCTGCCCACAAAAAATGGAAAATAACTATGCAACATTTTTAAAGTAGAAAATATTATTAATTTGCATGTAACAATGTAAACATAGAAACATTGGAAAAAATGTAGAGACATCTTACTACGCATGAATTGTTGAAGGTAAACATTTTGTATTAAAATCAATATTACTCTGTCACATTGACTAAATGTTCAATTTTATTTTTGGAGGGAAAGGGGGGGGAGGGAGTAGATTGTATACAAAGGTTTTCAGTGTTACTTATTTTACTCTACAACTTTGTAATTGGCTTTTACCCCTAACAGAAAGTTAGATATCCCATATGCCCCTAAAAAGGGTGTCAACCCCCTAGTTGTCTCATCGCATAGTGCCATGCTTTCTATACATTTGCATACAAATATGTAATAATCCTGATACTTCTTGAATTATTAGCCTGGTCCATGGTTTTGTTTGACATTCTGTATAATTTGCCAGTTATAGTGATAGTAATGTGCATGTGCAAAGTGTTTATACAGTGAGAAATTTATTATGCATTACGAGAGATATATTACGATTATGTCAACCTAGTTTTAATAAATTTTAAAATACTTTTGTTCTTACCACAAGAGATGGGAACACATTTAACGTTTCAAGGATGTAATCATACATTAAATCAGGGGCGTATATGCAGTGTTGTAAGCTATGACTATTCTGTCATAAGCCCTTGTATTTTATAATATTCTAAAGTATTTAAGGCCCCCCCTTACGCTGCTATGGTCCTAAACGACCGCTTAGTATGCTGTTGAGCCCAGACCGTCCGACCTGCGAGAAAGGTGTAAGGTAACTGTTTGGACGGCCGGACCGCTTAGTATGCGTATAAGTAAATTTGCGCTTGTAGAAACGTTCTATGGGGACTCAGATTTGAATAACCTATTAGAATATTACGCTTGCTTGAATGAACATATTAATATTTAAAAATATAGATGTTAACCTTCTGTACGTAAGACGCATATAATCATAATTCTGAAAACTTGACAAGTGTACCGACAAGTTTATCAATTAACTTACCAATACGAGAAACAGCCATGTGCATAAAATGTGCTTGGCTTGGCTCGTTGGGATCGTGCATGTTTCCATCTTGATCTAGTCCCTCCAGGAGTTTCAATAGAGTCTCCTGGGGGACTTTACATCCTCATCCGCGTAACTCAGCGAACTTCGTAAGACGAAAATTAGCATCTAAACCATGAGCAACTGGATCAAACTGACGGCGAATTGTTAAGGGAGTGTTACTAACTTCCAATTCAACTGATGCCAAACAAACTTGGGGTGATGCTTCCATTCTTTTAAACTTTAAACTATTTTTCCGAAAAGGAGCTTAAACACACAATTCACCCTTCAGCCTCTCTTGGTAAGGAAAATGGCGCCTAACCTTGGTTGACAATTTCAACAGCGCCTCGACAATCTCTCGTACAGGATTGGCTTGCTGTGGTCACGTGATCGAACATAAACTGGTGTCATTAGATGTTCAAGGAAATTGTGCTATGAAGGGAGAATTCGGAATTCGGAAGCTGTCTTCAACTCTATCACCGTTCTGTTATTTCATTTGCGCTGGGTAGATTGATTTCCCAACTGGCAGATATATATCGCTTTTAGATTAATTGAAAACTGATAATCAAATGAAGTATTCTTTCGGTTATATCGCATGACATTTCATTCTTCTATGGAAACATTTATATAAGTATTTTTTTTTTCTTTTTTTTTTTTTAACTTTAAATTCATTCGAAGAATATCTCTTTTGCGATAGACCAATTTTTTCTACTTCCAAATAGTTTTAAAAGGATTCGCCTCTGACATGGAGCAGAATGGAACGAACGAGAAGGAATAAAGATTTGAAAGGAATGCTCTAGGTTCAGGATCGCCCATAGAAAGGGACGGACACTATTCGAGTATGTTTCTTACAGGCATAATCCGCCTCCCCACCTTCAAATATATTCTAATTCCTATTCATGTGACCGCATTTAGATATATTTACATAGGGCAATAGAAAACTTGACCTCCTCCCCCCCTAAAATTTCATTCGTCCACCCCCGGCCAAAAACTCCTGAGAAAAACACTGAGTCTGAATGTGGGGAGGGGGGGGGGGGGGGGACGGAACCCAATATTTTTTTTAGAAAAAGACGAAGATATGAAAAATTTATAAAAAGTGGGGAAACAAATATGGCTGGTGTTAATCATTTGTAGAAAGACCCACAATTTGTATGCTCTGGCCTTGCTAGGTGGGAATGCGAAATGCTTTAAGTTCATCTTCCATAATAAAAGAAGTCTGTCGGTAGAGGAAAATTGAAGTAGCCATATTTCTTACAGAGGTGCTTAAAAACTCCGCACAATGCACCTCGACGAGTTTGTTTTTTTTTTAATTCATTTAAAAGTAACGAAATTTTAACGCCTAAATTGGCTATTAGATGGCCATCAAATCTAATTCATTCCATGCCGCTAGACGATATTCGAGAATCGAGAGCAGGCTTTGATTAAATGGCAAACATTTTGTCTAGACGAAAAAATAGTTGTTATGTTATATACATTACATATTAAGTAAGCTTTTATCTAAACTACTAAATATACATTATATATTGAATTAAGTGAATTTTAATTATCGGTTTTCCAGCTTTGTAAATTTGAAATATTTCGCTTTTCTTTTTTTTTTAATTTGGTATAATATCATGGGCGTATGCAGGAATTTTTTTCAAGGTGGGGTGGGGTGGGGTGCTAAAATTGATTGCATTCAAAATTTAAGGATTACTATCAACCTTGAAATATGTATTATTACAAAGTAAATTTGAATAGACGATATAAGCATCACATTTTAGAAATGAGTGTGTTGTTGTTGTTGGGACCCAAACCGTCCGACCTACCAGAAAGATGTAAGGTAACTGTTTGGACGGCCGGGAAGAGCCACCCAATTTAGACCGGAACCCAGTGGGGGAGGCATGCACAGGGACCGTGCCCTCCTTCCCCTACCATCAACCTCTCGGAAGGACTTACGGACCCACATGTTTTAACGTGATCGTACTCCGCATGAACACGGCGGAAGTTTTGGCAACGAAGGGAATCGAACCCGGGCCTTCCGAGTGCAATTCCCGCGGCCACCTCACCCAGAAAGTATAGCACTTTTAAAAATTAGTATGCACCACCTATAAAAATATTCCCCCTTTTATAACAGAATTATAACTCTTCTGGAGACAGAGCAATTAAACTAAGAAATTGGACATTCATAAATACCAAATACAATAATCATAAATTTACCATTTATGTATAAGTTTAAATGGTTTTTATTAATATGCACATGGGAGAAAACACACAGTTGTGGTTGAATGTTCTAATTCCAAAACGCATTTTTCTTATCTTTTACGCTCTCATATTGGCTTGTAATTAAATTTACAGTTTTCCAGTGAGGTGCCCTGGAACTCCCCCCCCCCTGCTTTCCCCTAAATACGCCCATGTATACAGGGCCTGACGTGTGTGGGCAAAACAGTTTGGGGCCGCCCTTTATATATATATATATATACACACTGTTGCAAAAAAATATATGCACCCATAAAAAAATTGAGCTACATTCACGAAACTCGGCATACAAATTTCGTTTTAAGAGTTATGCAAATAATCAAACTGTCACCATCAATGACGTCATAGGGCTCATGCACCGCGCCGATGTTCTTACTTATGGGTAATTGGAACTGGATTTTCTGCTTTGATACTGAAAGTTGTGTACTTGAAGAAGCACTCGATAGCACTACGAACAACTGTGGAATTTAGAGAGAAGTCGCATCATAGGTCCAAGGAAAACTGTTTGGTCCAACAGACTATGACTATCAATCGCCATTTTGGCCGGAGCGATATGGTAGTTGCTCGGTGATGGAAACAGTGGATCAGAGAAGACCTATGTAACCGTCGCAGAGGCCCAGAATTCCCCGAGGCAGACAACTGCTCGAGAAGATCGTGCAGTCAAGAGAGGAGTCACGTCTACACCAATGGCGGCTCCATCAGCCATTCGAAGGCATTTGCCACCCCCGTGCATCCTGTATCAATGTATATTATTCGGAGACGACTGGCAGAAGGTGGGATTAGTTGTCGACGTCCATTAACGCGCCTACCACTGACCCATCAACATAGACAGAGCCGTCTGGATTAGTGTTGAGCTCGATCAACATGGACAGTGCACATGGGAGAAAACACACAATGCACATGGGAGAAAACACACAGTTGTGATTGAATGTTCTAATTCCAAAACGCATTTTCTTCTTTTTCTCTCTCATATTGGCTTGCAATTAAATTAACAATTTTCCAGGGGGGGGGGGTGCCTTGGACCCCTCCCCCTGCTTTCCCCTAGATACGTCCATGTATACAGGACCTGAGCAAGGATATTTTCGTGGAGGCCTGTTGTCTTTAGCGACTAATACCGTTTCTCTCTCAATGCTGATGTATGCCATATAAGCATGTTATTGTTGTTGTTGAGACCCAGACCGTCCGACCTACCAAAAAGGTGTAAGTAACTGTTTGGACGGCCGGGAAGAGCCACCCAATTTACACCGGAACCCAGTGGGAGAGGCATCCATAGGGACTGTACCCTCCTTCCCCTATCACCAACCTCTCGGAAAGACTTACGGACCCACATGTTTAACGTGATCGAACACGGCGGCAGTTTTGGCAGCGGTGGGGGGGGGGGGGAATCGAACCCAGGCCTACCGAGTGCAATTCCCGCGCGCTAACCACTGGGCTATCGCGCCCTCCACATAGGCGTGTTGTTGTTGTTGTTGAGACCCAGATCGTCCGACCAACCAGAAAGGTGCAAGGTAACCGACCACATAGGCGTGTGAAAAGGACTGGACTTTTTTTCATGATTACACACGAGAAAGATACTGAGGGCAAAGCATCTTAGACAGGCAAGAGCAGGAGGGAACTAAGCTCCCTTAAAACAGAATTACCATCACCTTACGAAAATTATTTTATTTCAATGACCTATCAAATGTTTATTCTCATCTAAATTTAGAGCTCTAATTAGCGGTTTAGAAAATGTAATGCTTTACATTGTTTTCTACATACATACATAATGTAGCAATAATGCAAAACTGAATTATTTTGAAATTTAATTGTAATTTCCCTGCATACAAATAATGTATAAGGAAAATACTATGTTGGGTTCGAAAACTCTTAATTCGAATTTTTTACGGATTAATATACGTTTTGGATATCCCTTAACCTGAATCGATTACTTTTAAAGGAATGTCTGTACGTATGTGAGTGTAATGTATGTATGAGTGTGCATAGGAGTCTAGAGAGACATTCCTAGAACGAATGGAGTGAAGCGAATGAAATTTATAATTTGAAACGAAAATGAACATTTGGAAGGTCACAAATTTTCAAACTTCTTTTAAATTATAAAAAAAAAATCTATATAATAAAAGGCAATGTATTTGTGTGTGCGTGTCTTATACACTATAGGCTCAGCGACCGCGCATCGCAGAGCTAAGAAATTTGGCAATCGGAGACCCGGGGGGGGGGGGGGGGTGACACTTGAAAACCGATTTTTAAAATTTGAATTTTTTTTTTTTTTTTTTGTCTTTTAATGTTTTATGCGATTTCGACCGTTTTTCTCCTTTTTTGCCCTTTTTTCTCCACCATCCAGACGTCGTAGAAAAAAACAAATCACACAACCGGAAAGAGCAGACAATTGCGAGTAAAAATATATCAATTTCAAACCTCAGGGACAAATACTAATATATTTTAAAACAAGTCACTTTCGGCTTAAAAAAAAAAGGACTTTCGTTTCTAAATCCTCGCGTCAGGAAAACTACCGACAATTTCAACTAATAATTTACATTTTTAAGAAGCTCAAAGATCAGGCATTTTTACAAGCCCAATCTGGTCAAGAAATAATAAAAAATAGCCGTGCGATCGGGATTTTAAGGAAGTCATGATTTTCAATTTTTTGGCAAACCGAGAAAGTAGATTTTCACCCACATTCGCGCGCAGACGCACTGTTTCTATGGGAAAATAAATAAATAAAAAGAAAGTTATGGAGATTGTTGCCGTGCATTTATGCATCGGGTTAGAAAATTACGTTATACTTTAAATGATGGAATTAAGAGCTTAGCATATGGTCATTATAAAATTTAAATGATTGAATTATGGTTTTAACATCAAGCTTTGTTAACTCCACGGGGTTATGGCGCCAGCGAGATTGCCACGATCGGAATTTTCAAAGGTAGTGAACAGGCTGGTCGCCGAAGGCGGCTAGCGTTAAATAAACAAACATGTTTTCATTGGAAATGAAATGAAACTCACTTTAGAACGATACGAACTTACGAACCGTTCTCGTGTTATTGCACTTTTTTTCGAATAAATAGATCAAAAACTATGCATAAAGTTAATAAAAGAGTATTTATACGATAAATTTATTAACGACATTCTCGTATATATATAGCGCGTTCTATTCACGAGAAAAGACATGTTAATTTTGTTATGTTGAATAATGCTATAAATGTCTGTTTACGTTAGTTAATACACTGCTAATATTATTGTGAAATAAATTCTAGAACGTGAATACAAGGTTTTTATTCTACGTGTATAGCATCTATGTTTCGGGTTTGGGATAGCATCTATGTTTTGTGGAGGGAAAACGGAGCGTTACGAAAAATGTAAACCCTTTGGACGCTTATAAAAATAATTTCAATATTTATAACTTTTTTTTAAACATAAAAAGTATTTGTTCGAGCGAGTGTTTTTTATTCTTATTTTCATTTCAAACTATAAAATATAGATATAAATAGTAAACGACAAAAATATGTACTAGGAAATTTGATATCAAAATCAATATTTATTATTAAAAAAAGCTTTTATAGTTCTCGAGTAATCGTCTTGCCAAATTGAAGAAGATTGAAAATTTTCCATTTTTACTTTAATTATATACATAATGTATAAGGAAAGTATTATGACGGGGTCGAAAATTCGAATTCGAGTTTTCGACGGGAGAGCACGTTTCAAGCATCCCTGATCACGAATCGAACATTTTTGAGGTGATGTCTGTGTGTGTGTGTGTGTGTGTGTGTGTGTGTGTGTCAGTGAGTATGTGGAGACGATATTTTACGAACGAATGGACCGATTCGAACGAAATTTGGTACAAAAATTACAATCCATAAGCATTGGAAGCCTATTGTTTTTATACGCAATCGAATATTCAGAACTCCCTTAAATTTTCGAGTGAAATTTTGAAAAAATCGCCAAAATATCAAAACCTCCAATAAAGTTACGCAAATAGACATTTCTTATGTAATTTTTCATTAGAAAACGATTGACATAAATTTTAGATCGCTGACATGAACCGTTCTCGAGATATTGCACATTTTTCAAAAAATTATCAAAAAGTCATATAAAATAAAAAAAAATTCCTATTGAGAAACATGTTCACTTTTCATATGTAATACCATGCGATAAATTTGGTGGCATCCTTCTCGTGGATCTAGCTCGTTCCATTCATGAAAAAGATACTTTGAGTAATACTTTTGTATTTAAACGCCAATAGTCATTTATCTGCTGTAAGAATAACTTATTTCTCCGTCCGTAACGCTTGGCGAGATTTTGGCGACGAATTTGGTGGAATGTCGCCAAATTGGCGACTTTTTTAAATGTTGCTAAATTAACGAAAAACTCGCCAAATGGATAAAAATGACGCTAAATCAATAAAAATGACGACTCACTGACAAAAATTCAATATCTTGGAAAGAATATAAATATCTACTATAAAAATAATCTATGTTTTTTTTTTACTGTAAAAGTAGTAAATTCTTTGCATTATATAAGGAAAGTCATGTGCTGCCCACATCAGATTTTTCAAGTTTGTGATGATTTCATCTCAAAACCCAAAACATCTAGCTTTGAACAATAAGCATGAATTTGCAGCTCTTTGAAAGCCCTACAAGCATATATAATTAGATTTTGTATATTATATATATTTTTTTCTATTTAAAAAAAAAAATGTTTCCATGTTTCATACTTTCACTCGAATTATCCTCGAAAGTATAAAAGATAGATATAATTAGTAAGCAACAGAAATATGTATGAGAAAATTTAGTTTCTAAATCTATATGTATATTTAAAAAAGTTCTTATAGTTTTCAAGTAGTCGTCTTGTTAAGTGGGAGAAGTTTTTCAAGCTTGTAATGCTTATAACTTAGAAGCTAAAAATGATAGCTATAAACAATAAGCAAAAAGTTATTGGTCTTCAAAAATCCTACAAGTGTATATAATTGAATTTTGGGTCAATTTCTTTGTTTTTGAAGTATAGTGGTTATAATTTCGATAATTTAGCATTTTTACCTGGGTTTTCCAATGGGTGGAAATGCATTAATATAAGAAATGCCACGATTGTTGCAGCTCAGTCTAGTTACTTACTCTTTTGTGAAATATTGGTGCACAAGCACGAGATATTTTGTTTTGTTTAAAAAAAAATAGGAATTTAAATGAATTTGGAAATTCAAAAGATATTTAATGATTGGTGAGGTTTAAACAGAATAGGTGGAAATATATGTATTCAAGTACATATTTATGTGCCGTTAGGCAAGTTTATAGATTAAATAGAATGTAAAAGCTTGTCAGTGAGTTTAATTTTTATACCGCAAATCATGTTGGTAAAATAATTGAATATATTAAAGTGGAGTCTATGGTCGGAGTTTCTAGATTAAATCGGAGCTAAAATTAAAAGCGCAAGCTAGCTATAAATAGTTGTCGAGTAATTTGCGTGCTTTGAAAGCCTGTAAACGAAACAAATGAGTCTGAAAAAATCGAATAAACAAACTCATTGAACTTTATTGGATTTTTATCTTACACAATATCATTCACGCTAAAAAACAATTTGAACTCCACCGGACTGGAGCCACCGCCGATTATAATGTTTTTGAATTTATCAGGAGTCAGAAGTAACTTACTGCATAATGTAGTATCATGAAAGTTGCCCTCATCATTTTTACTTTCCTTATATACATAATGTATAAGGAAAGTAATGTGACGGGGTCGAAAATTCGAATTCGTGTTTTCGACGGAAGAGCACGTTTCAAGCATCCCTGATCACGAATCAAACATTTTTGAGGTGATGTCTGTGTGTGTGTGTGTGTGTGTGTGTGTGTGTGTGTATGTGAAAGTATATATGTGTGTGTGTGTGTGAAAGTATGTGTGCGTGTGTGTGTGTGAAAGTATATGTGTGTGTATGTGAAAGTATGTGTGCGTGTGTGTGTGTAAATGTCAGTGAGTCTGTGGAGACGGTATCTCACGAACAAATAGAGCGATTCGAATGAAATTTGGTACAAAAGTCACGATCCATGAAGACTGGAAACCTGCTGTTTTTTAACGTAATCGAATGTTCAGAATCACCCTAAATTTTCGAGCGAAATTTTTAAACAATCATCAAAAGATCAAAACTTTAATAAAGTTGCGCAAATAGACATTTCTTATGTAATTTTCCCTTAGAAAACGATTGGCATAAACTTTAGAACGCTACCATGACCTGTTCTCGAGATATTGCACATTTTTCAAATAAATTTATCAAAAAATCCCATAAATTAAGAAAATATATATTAACTGTTGAGAAACATGTTCACTTTTCATATGTAATATCATGCGATAAATTTGGTGACATCATTCTCGAGGATCTAGCGCGTTCCATTCATGAGAAAAGATACTTTGAGTAATACTTTTGTATTTGAACGCCAATAGTTATTTATCTGCTATAAGAATAACTTATTTCTCCGTCCATAACGCTTGGCGAATTTGGCGGAATGTCGCCAACTTGGCGACTTTTTGATGTTGCCAAATTAATGAAAATCTCGCCAAATGGATAAAAATGACGCTAAATCAATGAAAATGACGACTAATTGACGAAAATTCAATATCTTGGAAAGAATATAAATATCTACTACAAAAAAAAAACCCTATAACTTTCCTTATATACATAATGTATAAGGAAAGTATTGTGACGGGGTCGAAAATTCGAATTCGAGTTTTCGACGGGAGAACAAGTTTCAAGCATCCCTGATCACGGATCAAACATTTTTGAAGTGATGTCTGTGTGTGTGTGTGAAAGTATGTGTGTGTGTGTGTGTCAGTAAGTCTCTGGAGACGATAATTGATGAACGAATGCACCGATTCGAACGAAATTTGGTACAAAAATCACAATTTGTAAACACTGGAAGCCTATTGTTTTTATACGCAATCGAATGTTCAGAACCCTCCTAAATTTTCGAGTGAAATTTTGAAAAAATCGTCAAAAATTCAAAACCGCTAATAAAGTTTCGCAAGCAGACATTTCTTATGTAATTTTTCATTAGAAAACGATTGACATAAACTAGAACGCTAACATGAACTGTTCTCGAGATATTGCACAATTTTCAAAAAAGTTATCAAAAGTCATATAAAATAAAAAAAAAATATTTCCTATTGAGAAAAATGTTCACTTTCCATATGTAATACCATGCGATAAATTTGGTGACATCATTCTCGTGGATATAGCAAGTTCCATTCATGAAAAAATATACTTCGAGTAATACTTTTGTATTTGAACGCCAATAGTCATTTATCTGCTGTAAGAATAACTTATTTCTTCGCCCATAAGGCTTGGAGAGATTTTTGCGACGAATTTGGTGAAATGTCGCCAACTTGGCGACTTTTTTAAATGTTGCTAAATTAAAGAAAACTCGCAAAATGGATAAAAAGGACACTAAATCAATGACGACTCATTGATGATGACGACATGGAAAATGACGACTCATTGACGAAAATTCAATATCTTGGAAAAAATATAAATAACTACTATAAAAATAATCGATTTTTTTACTGTAAAAGTAATAAATCCATTGCATTATATAAGGAAAGTGTGAGTAGCTGTTAAATCATATCAATGGTTGGAGGTTCTATAACTGTTAAATCGAGAATAAAGCTGCTAGGTCATATCTGTAGCTGGAGATTACCTGATTTTGGAATTTAAAAATTCATTAAAAATCTAATTAAAATTTTGAAAAGGGCAACTGATATGCATTAGTTCAAGTATAGATGCGACTGTGTGAAAAAATTCTATGCGGTGGATATCGCCAACATTGTGGATAAATAAACAGACAGATTCTTCTTTTTATTATTACAGATTCACTGGGGCTGAAGACGATAGACATGTAATGCTTAAAATGTCCCTGAGTTTATGACAAGCTAATGAAAATATATAAAAAATCTGATGTGGGCAACACATGACTTTCCTTATATAATGCAATGAATTTACTACTTTTACAGTTAAAAAAAATGTTATTCTTATAGTAGATACTTATATTCTTTCCAAGATATTGAATTTTCTTCAATTAGTTGTCATTTTTATTGACAACTAATTAAAGAAAACTGAGTAATTTATATCAATTTGGCGAGATTTTTGTTAATTTGGCAACAATTAAAAATGTCGCCAAGCTGGCGACATTCCGCCAAATTCGTCGCCAAAATTTCACCAAGCGTTATGGACGGAGAAAAAAGTTATTCATTCGTTCGTCAGTTTTCGTCTCCACAGACTCACTGACACACACACACACACTACTTCTTTCACACACACACACACACACACACACACATAGAGACATCAGTTAAAAAATGTTTTATTCGTGATGTTTGAAATGTGCTCTCCCGTCGAAAACTCGAATTCGAATTTTCGACCCCGTCACAATACTTTCCTTATACATTATGTATATAAGGAAAGTAAAAATGTTAGAAGATACAAAACTTAATCCAAATGCAGGAAAAATATGGGACAACAATTAGGAAGAAAATGGGGGGGGGGGGGGAGTTAAAAATTAAAAATATTCTTATTTTGTGTCAAAAGATAAAGCGCATCACAAAATGAGGAGAGGGGGAAAAATCATATTTGCAATCATTGAAGGACAAGGCGGTAAAAAACGCAATACTTTCTTAATTTTGGAAAAAATAATAAACGAAATTATCTGAAAAGAATTTAGAGATACGGGCCCAACAGGATCACAAGGAATGCTTCCAAATTCATTAAAAAAAAATCTGATGTGGGCAACACATGACTTTCCTTATATAATGAAATGAATTTACTATTTTCACAGTAAAATAAATAGGTTTTTCTTCTAGTAGATACTAATATCCTTTCCAAGATATTGAATTTTCGACAATTAGTCGTCATTTTCATTGATTTATCGTCATTTTTATCCATTTGGCGAGATTTTCGTTAATTTGGCAACATTTCAAAAAGTCGCCAAGTTGGCGACATTCCGCCAATTTCGTCGCCAAAATCTCGCCAAGCGTTATGGACGAAGAAATAAGTTATATATATATATATATATATATAACTTATTAGATATTGAATTTTCGACATATATTATATAACTATTATTATATATTTATATATTATGTAACTTATTAGATATTGAATTTTCCACAATTAGTCGTCATTTTCATTGATTTAGCGTCATTTTTATCCATTTGGCGAGATTTTCGTTAATTTAGCAACATTTCAAAAAGTCGCCAAGTTGGCGACATTCCGCCAATTTCGTCGCCAAAATCTCGCCAAGCGTTATGGACGAAGAAATAAGTTATTCTTACAGCAGATAAATTGGCGTTCAAATGCAAAAGTATTACTCAAAGTATCTTTTATCATGAATGGAACGAGCTAAATCCACGAGAATGATGTCACCCAATTTATCGCATGATATTATATATGAAAAGTGAACATGTTTCTCAATAGGAAATATTTTTTTTCTATTTTATATGACTTTTTGATAATTTTTTTGAAAAATGTGCAATATCTCGAGAACGGTTCATGTTAGCGTTCTAAAATTTACGTCAATGGTTTTCTAATGAAAAATTACATAAGAAATGTCTATTTACGTAACTTTATTATTGGTTTTGATTTTTTGACGATTTTTTCAAAATTTCATTCGAAAATTTAGGGGGGTTCTGAACATTCGATTGCGTATAAAAACAATAGGCTTCCAGTGTTTACAGATTGTGATTTTTGTACCAAATTTGGTTCGAATCGGTCCATTCGTTCGTCAGTTATAGTCTCCACAGACCCACTGACACACACACACACATACTTTCACACACACACACACACACACACACATACAGACATCACTTCAAAAATGTTTAATTCGTGATCAGGGATGCTTGAAACGTGCTCTCCCGTCGAAAACTCGAATTCGAATTTTCGACCCCGTCACAATACTTTCCTTATACATTATGTATATAAGGAAAGTAATAATATACATTATGTATGTAAGGAAAGTAAAAAGAGTGGTGGTTAGAAATTAAAAATATGACTTTAGAGTGGAGTAATAAAAATAGGGCGTATTAAAAATAAAAAAAAAATTCCATTTGTTGGAGAAAAAAGAACGTCAATCTTTCAGATGGCTTCTTATAGACTGCGAAGGTTGGATGATTTAAGCTTCTAAAACATTAAAATATGCGTTTTAATGAGAAAAATACTTTGAAACATGTCAAAAATTTTCTAAATAGTACATATATATTTGAAAGTTATTTAAAAAATTATAATAAATAGAAGTATGTTTAAATAATTCTTTAAACTAGATTTTAAGCAGGGGAAGCTCAGCTTTTTAGCTTCAATGGACGCTACGCCACTGGATGGAAGTGAGAGGAATTGATTTTACCAATAGGGCCCCTATATGAAAAATGTAATTGATTAGTCAATGGGGGAGGGGGCGTACTGAATGTACTAAAGGCAGTTATATGACTATGAATAAGTTACCTCAGATTATTCAACTAAAAATGCTATCATAAACGATTTATCACAAAATCGGGGTGTACACAAGTTCATAGATTTACACTTTCTGTATTACATATTCTATATACATCTCTCTCCCATTGGCTGAAATATTACATTACTTTTCTATAGAAGATATATTGGAAAATGAAAACCCCCTCTATTAGCTCCATCAATTCGATCGTCGAATTTTTGGCTACGCCTAAAGGTGTACAGAGGGATAAGGATAATAAATTGTGTGGGCAGAAAATAAAAATCACAATATCAAATATGCATTTTACAAATTCTGAGACTGTTTACTTAATACTTTACCTAAAAGTGTATTACAGTATAATTATAACTAAAATTGCAATTATACAAAATAAAATAATATGTACAGATTATTAAATGTATATCTAGGCAGAAATTTATATGCATAAGCAAAAGAATTTGTCAAATTCGTAGCTATTGTGCCTATAGAATAAATTTATTAATTTACAAAATAGCTCTAACAATTTTAGAACAACTTTTGTACTTTTAAGCAAATATTCTTAAGGAAATATTTTACTTCCCAATCTTTCCATCTTTTGTATCTTTTTACTTTCCCTTCAATACATGGTAATGTATAGGAAAAGTATTGGAATCATGCCGAAAATCATAACTCGAGTTTTTGACGAATCTACACGTTTCGAGACCTCGAGAACACGAAAAAACTATTTTTAGCGTAACGTCTGTGTGTGTGTATGTGCAATGTATGTATCCACTCTAACTCAAAAACTAATGGACCGAATTTTATAGAATTTAGTAGGTAAGTCACTTGGGTGTGACCCTGGTGCTGATTAGTTTTTAGTACGATTCGGAATAAAAGGACCCGTCTTTTTTTGCGAAATGGCCCTTAGAATTTGCCTGTATTGCTGAAAAACTAACCGACAGAATTTCACAAAATTCGGTAGATAAGTCACTTGTGGGTTACCCTGGTGCTGATTAGACTTTGATACGATTCGGAAAAAAATAACCTGCTTTTAGTGCAAAATAGCCCGCAAAATCGTCAAAATCTAAAGTAAGAACTGCGTATGCTCAAATATATCCATTAAACACATGTTTTAAAAAAATAAGACCAACCCCATTACACTAGGACAAGCCGTTCTCGAGATATTATAGTGTTTTCGCATTTACGCTGCGCCACGGTTGCAACAAAGTTCAAGTTCCCAACTGAGAACGAAAATTGAATTAAAAGTACCGATTGAGTGCTATTTTAAATAATTATGGACCTTGTTTCGTGCAATTAAACTCGATATAATGAATTATTGAAGAAATAAAGATAATGTGAATATGAGTCTGCAAGGAAAGTCATGTGCTGCCCACATCAGATTTTTTTTTATGTAAATGAAACTGGAAAAAATTATTAAATGAAGATTATTTTACTCCCTCGTACAATAAATTGTCTTTGAAATCATTATAGAAGAACCATGTATCTTTAATGTTTTAATAAAGTCTAAAAAGTTACATTAATTTCATTTATATTAAAATGGCACAGAATTGGTTTAATTTCAAAAACATTTTTGGATTCGCCCGCAAAAGTATTATATAGGTATTATTTTGGTACTTAAAATAAAAACATGAAAACATTTCTTTATTTTTCATATTAGTCTGTGGTCAATTGCATAATCTAAACTCACCACAATATTTAATCTAATAATAAATCAATATTCAGCAAAAGCCAGTCAACTAAGAAATTTTAGGAAAATACTTTAAGTAATTGAAGAAAAATTACCTAAATAGAGCTCTTTCAGCTGACGTCACGCCGCTAAGCTGTCACCTAGCAACCGTTGCTGGTAGACATACATTGCATGTTTTTTGGTTGCGTTTGTAAATATACTCATGCGTATAGCGTTATAAAAATTAATTTTTGTTATTATGCTTACCGTCTGTGGTGTTTTCATATTCGGAAATCGTTCTGATAGAGACAGTAAATCTTCTTTTAGATTCCTTGCTGCATTAATTAGGGGAGATGAATCTGAAAAACGTCTTAGTGAAGAGCGCCGAGAGAAGTGGCTGCCGGCCATCAAACGAGCTGAACTTATTGAAAATATAAAAATCTGATGTGAGCAGCGCGACTTTCTCTGCAGTCTCATATTCACATAAAACAACGTACATATTCATGTCACACAAAATAACACCCATTATTATTACTTTCCTTATATACATAATGTATAAGGGAAGTATTGTGACGGGGTCGAAAATTCGAATTCGAATTTTCGACGGGAGAGCACGTTTCAAGCATCCCTGATCACGAATCAAACATTTTTGAAGTGATGTCTGTGTGTGTGTGTGTCAGTGAGTCTGTGGAGACGATAACTGACGAACCAATGGACCGATTCAAACGAAATTTGGTCCAAAAATCACAATCCGTAAACACTGGAAGCCTATTGTTTTTAAACAAAATCGAATGTTTAGAACCCCCTAAATTTTCGGGTGAAATTTTAAAAAAATCGCCAAAAAATCAAAACCGCTAATAAAGTTACGCAAATAGACATTTCTTGTGTAATTTTTCATTAGAAAACGATTAACATAAATTTTAGAATGCTAACATGAACCGTTCTCGAGATATTGCACATTGTTCAAAAAAATTATCAAAAAGTCATATAAAATAAAAAAAATTATACTTCCTATTGAGAAACATGTTCACTTTTCATATGTAATACCATGCGATAAATTTTGTGAAATCATTCTCGTGGATCTAGCTCGTTCCATTCATGAGAAAAGATACTTCGAGTAATACTTTTGTATTTGAATGCCAATAGTCATTTATCTGCTATAAGAATAACTTATTTTCCCATCAGTAAAGCTTGGTGAGATTTTGGCGACGAATTTGGCGGAATGTTGCCAACTTGGCGACTTTTTGAAATGTTGTCAAATTAACGAAAATCTCGTCAAATGGATTAAAATGACGCTAAATCAATGAAAATGACAACTAATTGTCGAAAATGTAATATCTTGGAAAGAATATAAGTATCTACTAGTATAAGAAAAACGTATTTTTTTTAATGTAAAAGAAGTAAATTCATTGCATTATATAAGGAAAGTCATGTGTTGCCCACATCAGATTTTTTTAAATTGCACTGAATTTGCATTTTCAATTCAATTTTCGTTTTCATTTAGTAACTGGGTTTATTTTCAAAGGTGGAGTAGTGAAAAAGCGAACCATACCAAATTCTGAATCATACCAAAATCTTATCAGCACCAGGGTGACCTAAAACTGACTTATCGACCAACTTTTGTGAAATTTGGTCTATTAGTTTTTCAGCTAGAGGGGATATAGACAATCTTTACGGGCCATTTAGCAAAAAAAGACAGATTCTTTTTATCCCAAATCGTGCCAAAATCTTATCAGCACCAGGGTAACCCACAAGTGACTTATCGACCACATTTTGTAAAATTTGGTCTATTAGTTTTCCATCTAGAGTGGTTACAGGTGATTTTTGAGAGCCATTTTGAAAAAAAAGACAGGTTCTTTTATCACGAATCGCACCAAAATCTAATCAGTACTAGGGTCACCCACAAGTGGCTTACCCGTAAAATTTTATAAAATTTGATCCATTAGTTTTTAGTTAGAGTAGATACAATTATTGCAGAGATAGACACACAGAACCACAGGCACACACACAGACGTTACTCTAAAAATAATTTTTTCGTATTCTAGAGGTCCCAAAACCTGTAGATACGTCAAAAACTCGAGTTGCGATTTTCGACATGATTACAATACTTTCCATGTATTGCAGGGTAAGTATAAATGACTAAGAGTATGTGAAGATTACTTTATTTCAGGTAATTATTACTCTTTTTTATCGTCACTCCATTTATTAAAAAAAATTAAGAATTGTTTCTTCTTTAAAGTGATGAACGTCTATGTTGTCAACTGCACTTATTATTTAAAATGCTCGCCAATGATATATAAAACGAAAATAAGCTTGTGTTTGACATTTTGAAGTGTTGCGCATTGAATACGTATTAAGTTTTACACTTTTACACAATGAATACGAATCTTTGTTTCCTATTGATGCAATCTTTAGAACATATCGAGCTTTATATTGATCATCCATATCCTGAAAATATTTAGATAACATAAATAATGTTTAAATAAATATTCTTGACGCAACATACGACATGTAAACCAATGGGCGATCCATGGATTGTATGTCTACCAGCAAGCGTTGTCAAGGCTCGTTACTAAGGGAATGTCACGTGGTTGAAACAGTTCAAGAAGAAGACCCAGAAGACAGACATATAAATAGCACGGCAGTGATATAACGCAATACTCTGAACACGTCTAGCCACTGGGCTATCTGAATGGAAAATGCACAGAATACTGTGTGAGAAAATGCTTCAGCTGTCCTCCAGCCAAGCTAAATGAGCTTCGGTAAATGACTAAAAGAACAACTATTCTTGTGGGACGCTCCGGTCGGCATATTTTACGACATACAAATACTCTCTCTTTCTGCTCCTTCCAAATTTACAACCTTTTGGAAGTGCGATAAAGACCTAATCCATGTGATTACAATTTAAATTTGAAACTAGGAGCTTTTTAGAATCGTGAGAATAGCTCTCGGGCTTTTTTGTAGCAGGTATTTGGGGTAAACAAATTCTCCCTCAGGGATTACAGACTTCACCCAGCTGCAAGCAGTATAAAATATAATAATCACCTAAGTGTTTGAGCACACGTATTTTACAGGTTAACTATACATTGCTGCAAAAAAGACCTAATTACAGGAGAGAAAACGATTCTAAAAAGTTAAATCAATTTCATTTATATTAAGATAGCACAGAGTTGGTTTAACTTAAAAAAATTTTTGGGGTACGCCCGCAAAAGTCATTCTTACTACACCTAATTTCACTTCCAAATGGCCGCCCCCCTAATTAAGCCGCTGTGGACAATTACCCAGGCCGCCCACGCCTTAAACCGGGCTATTCAAATTACTGATACAATTAAATCTTCCCCTGCATACCTTACAACTAAATGTTTTTCAACAGTATGAGTCATACTATGTATGAGTACACTGATGTTTATTCAATATTTCTACACTCGAAATCCTTTCTGACACATGTTACAAACATAGGTTTTTCACCAACATGAGTACATAGATGATGATTTAAATTTTATACGAAATTCTGCCTGACACACCTTACAAATAAATTGTTTCTCGGCATAAGTATGATGCTTAATTAAAGTACTTATTTGAATAAAACCTTTATGGTACACCTTCACAAATAAATGGGTTTTCACCAGTATGTAGATGAATAATTGAAGTATTCGTATTATTACATTTTTAGAGCCACCTTAGAGTTTTATATGGTCACGGAGAAGTTTATTTAAATTCTTTTTACTCAAAATACTTTGTGACATATGTAACAAAGAAATCGTTTTTCAGCAGTATAATTCAAAGGCTACTTTTATTAATATATTAATCTTAATATATTCGGTCTCACATACCTGACATGTAAAGAAATGTAATAGTACAGTATGGTCTATTCAGAGCATTCTTAAATCTTTTCTCAGACAGTCTACAAGTATCACATTTTTTCTCAGACAGTCCACAAGTATCAGATCTTTTCTCAGACAGTCTACAAGTATCAGATATTTTCTCAGACAGTCTACAAGTATCAGATCTTTTCTCAGACAATCCACAAGTATCAGATCTTTTCTCAGACAGTCTACAAGTATCAGATATTTTCTCAGACAGTCTACAAGTATCAGATCTTTTCTCAGACAGTCTACAAGTATCAGATCTTTTCTCAGATAGTCTACAAGTATCAGATCTTTTCTCAGATAGTCCACAAGTATCAGATTTTTTCTCAGACAGTCTACAAGTATCAGATCTTTTCTCAGACAGTCTACAAGCATCAGATCTTTTCTCAGACAGTCTACAAGTATCAGCCTTTTTACCATATTTAGAGATAAATAGTGAATTTAGACTCGACGAAATTGTTGATGCACATTAAAGTCCATATATGTAAAAATATAGGAACTCGGTTCAATCCTAATGACCAGTGAGGCAGTTTTATTTTGTCGCGTCAAATCGGCGACGAGCGGAGTGCTATGTTGCGACCTTGACGTCTTTTGGTAACTCTGGCAACCTTCTTTTGGTCAACCCGTTTTGGGGCAACTAGTGCAGAACAGCAGGGCATTTCTTATTTCTGCTGTTCTGTTTGGTCGTTTCGAACGTTATTTCAGCCACTTTGATTTTAGATTTTTGGATTCAACCACGTGTTGATTTAGGAATTTGATAAATTGGAGCAAGGTTTGGAGGTCTCTTTTCATCGTTTTTCAAGTCTCTTTGATTTGTTTGGCGTGTGCTAAATGGCTGTGAAGAGTGAAAGACTTTGTATTGTTTTTATGTTTTGATTTATCGTGGTAAAATGAATGTAATTGAATGGTGTTGGAATCAGGGGTTGATTGCAAGTGGGTACGGATATTCAAAGTTTCGTTGTTTATCAAATTTCTTTCAAGTACTGTATTTTAATCAATTTTTGGTTAACGGGGCGACAGTCAGATTTGGTCGCAATATGGCAACAGACGTTTGGTGTTGGTCCGTAGCAATTCGAGCATGGATCGCTTCGCAGTCTTACCTCGCTATGCTCGCCCGTTAAAGAAACATCACAGAATCCAACCCCGCTGGCTGTTGAAGCTCGAACATAGCAAAAGCTGTTTGTGCAACAGGTGTTCCATGGCTCATAGAGTACAGGTTCACGTCTTCACAGTGGACGTAAAATGAAACTCACTCTATAAGCCACGGAACATCTGTTGTACAAATGACTGTTGCTAAGTGCGACTTTCGACGGCCAGCGGGGTCGGATTCTGTGAGGATTTTTAGTGGGCGTTGATCCATATTCGAACTGCTACATCACTCTATGAGCCACGAAACGCCTGTTGCATAAATAGCTGCGACTAGAGTTACAGAAAGGGATAAAACCGGGTTTTTTGAAAAGGGAATTTTGTAAAAACTGGAAATGTTGAAAGTTTCCAAAGAGGGGGAATTTTCAATCATTACATTTTGCGTTGTGAAAGAAATGTATATGACCCAAAACTAATATATATTTTTGTATTCGGAATTGTAAATAGTTGAGGCATGGAAGATTGAGAGGAATTTTCTAAATTCTAAATAATTATTTAAATTATGTGACTTTCTTATATATATATATAAAAAAATTCATTCCATAAATAAATTGCAATTTAATTTGTAAATATGTTAAAAGTAAAAAGACTCGGAACTATGAAAGAATTGATTTATTCATTCATATTCATTTAATATTGAGCGGTAATAAAAAATTTATATTAATCCCAATAATGTTTTAATAATTTTATGAATAATAAAATGTGCACATTTTAAACAAAATTTTTATAATTTCAAATTCTCAAAAATTTTAATTCAATAGACTTTACTTTTAAACTAATACAAAGATTTAGTAAATTTATCTAAATGGCGATCCATCAATAATGTTTAAACTGCACAATATGCTGAATTAGCCAGAGCATATAAGAAACGCATCAATTAGTTTATTCCCCTCAAAGTTTCCAGTTCTGCCAAAATTTTTGATTTATTCCACAAAATTCCCAGGTTCTTTGCAACTCTACCTGTGACTTCCGCAGCCAGCGGGGCCGGATTCTGTGATGCTTTTTAGCGGGCGTAGATCCATGTTCAAATTGCTACATCACTTTATGAGCCACTGAACACATGCTGCATAAATAGCTGTTGCTACTTGCGACCTCCGACAACCAGCGGGGCTGGATTCTGTGATGTTTTTAACGGGCGTAGATCCATGTTCTAATTGCTACATCACTGTATGAACTATGAACACCTGTTGCACAAATAGCTGGTGCTACGACGGTGACCTCCGACAGCCAGCGGGATCGGATTCTGTAATGTTTTTAGCGGGCGTAAACCCATGCTCGAATTGCTGCTACATCACTCTATGAACCACGGAACACTTATTACACAAATTGCTATTGCTTTATGCGATTTCCGACAGCCAGCGGGGCCGGATTTTGTGATGCTTTTTAGAGAGTGTTAATCCATGTTCGATTTGCTACATCACTCTGAGTCACGGAACACCTGTTGCGCAAATAGCTATTGTTACGTGTGACCTCCGACACCCAGCGGGACCGGATTCTGTGATTTTCTTAGCCGGCATAGATCCATGTTCGCGTAGTTACGGATCAACTATTGCACAAACGGCTGTTTCCATATGGCGACCTTGGGCAGAAATCGACTGGCGCAACGTTAACCGAAAAGTACCCAAATTTCTCCAAGTATCTTTCTTTAATTTCTTCTAAGTTCCGTTTTTTATTAAATTTCTTCTAAGTAACAACTTAAAACAAAAAATGATGTCACGTGTCTTACATTGTTAAATTGGAAAAATAAAATTACCGGAAATGCCTTTCTATAAACTACAGATGCATTTTAAAAACACCGGGCGCCGTATGAGAATTTACCACAAATTCGGAACAGTACCTGTCATTGGGAAAATGCCAGGGACTCTAACACACATAAGTAAACAATCATTTTCTCATCTGCATATAACTGCAAGTAGTTTGAATAAACCTTTTCTGGTTTTCCTTTATCTACACTTGTAGTTTTTCACCAAAATTTGCATGCATAAAGATGTTTACAAACGATCAGTGAATGTTTGTCAAAGAGGCTTGATCACTGATTTCTGATTATCTGAACACGTGTTTGTCAGAATGTGAGGTCAAACATTTTTCTTGTAGAGCAGCGTCCTACTTTTTCGTTAAACATTGAGGAGTCAGTATGATTGGCGTCTTCAAGCTAGTCTATGGAGTCCAAGGACACCCATAGAATTCCATCGATGACAAATTCAAGAATGAGACGGTTCATATCGACTTGCTTGTAATCTACATTTGTAATCTTAAACGTACACAGTAGGGCAAGTTTCACATGCGTTCCCTTATAGGCGCCCCTAACAAGGACACCCATAGAACTAATTCCATCGGCGACAAACTCATCGACTAAATTGAGAGTTGCATGTCTAACCTTGAACGTCTATGGGACGCAAGTATCATCCTTTCCTTCCACTATGGGCGCCCATGTAACATTTTCCAGGAGGGAACTCAAGGATGACGCATTCAATATCGACTAGCTGGTAACCTACATTTGTAACCTTGAATATCATGTTGAGATTAAGTGCTCCTTTGCCGTGCTCTGTAGGCTCCCTGCTTATACTATTGCCCTCAGGATAGAACCCAACGGTGCCAAAGTTTCGATTTCCTCAGGGGTAGTAAACAGTCTTTGCAGACCCTCCAAATGTCACTGTGACATAATGAAACGTTGCGCACTTGCCATGGGCGCCCATGGGGGATGTTGAACGTCACAAATATCAAACTAATGAATACTGTACGTCTCGTCCTTGAGGTTGTCCCCGCTGGAAAAAGTTCTATTGACGTCCTTGCCATGGGCGTCCATAAACGTAATGGAGCATCTATACGTAAGGGAGACGTAATGAGGCGTCCATAGACGTAAGAGAACGTAAGGGAGCACTTGTCTTCCCGTAAATATTCAACGTCACAAATATAAGTGTCAAACTAGTAGATATTGTACGTCTCATCTTTGAGTACGCTCTTCTTAGAAAAAGAGGCATGGACACCCTCGCCATGGGAGCCCATAAAATTTTTGAAAGCCACAAACGTAGATATCAAGCTAATCGATATTGTACGTCTTGTCCTTGAGTTTGTCTACGCTTTAATAAGTTCTAGGGTCACCTTTGCCATGGGCGCCCATAAGGGAGAGCAAGGGGGCGCTTTCCCTTCCTTGGACGTTCAAGGTCCTAAAGTAAGTATCAAGATAGTCGATATTATACGTCTCATCCTTGAGTTTGAATTTTCTCCTTTGAAAAAATTATTTGTGTGCCCTTGACATGGGCGCCCATAGAGGAGCGGGAGGAGCACTTGCTCTCCCATGGACGGTCAAGGTTACAAATGTAGGTATCAAGCTAATACATAATTATGTCTCATATTTGAGTTTGGTCATCCCAGGAAAAAGTTTTATGTTCACCCTTGAATCCTACTCCTTCGAAATAAGGTCGACCCCTTCCTGCAGTTACACTATATTTTGATCGCATTATATTTTTGACACACACAGACACCGTCTCTCTTATTCGTGCTCTAATCACGTTAATTATAAAATGTTATACCTAATTCTGATTTTTTTTTTCAGAATGCATCAACATATAGAATTTCGTGGCTATACGTACTCTCTCTCTCTCTTTAGTAAAATCTCTAATTTTGAATAATCTGTGTTTTAATCACATTGATTTCAAAATATTCTACTTTTCTGTAGATAATTAGAAACAGTTAATTAAAACACGAATAATTCAAAATTAGATATTTTAAGAGAGAGAGAGTACGTACAGCCATGAAATTCTATATGCATATGCATTCTATAAAAAAATGGAATTAGGTAGAACATTTTATAATTAACGTGATTAGAACTCGGATGAGAGAAAGAATGTCAAAATATAATGTTGTAATTGCAGGAGCGGGTCGACCTTGTTCAAAAGGAGAGGGATTCAAGGGCGTTAATAAAACTTTTCCTGGAATGTCCAAATTCAAGGATGAGAGGTAAATATATCTAGTATCTTGATACCTACATTTGAGACCTTGAACGTCCACGGGAGGACAAGTGCCCCTCGCGCTCCCCTATGGGCGCCCATGGCAAGAGCGCCTATAGAACTTTTCCAGGAGGCAAACTAAAGGGTGAGACGTACAATATCGACTAGCTTGATACCTACCTTTGAGCATCCACGAGATGGTAAGTTCCCCCTCACGTTCTCCTATGGGCACCCATAGGGGACAATAACATTTATCAATATTAATACAATAATATTAACAATACTCGAATATAGATATCAATCTAATCAATACTGTACGTCACATCCTTGTGTTTATCCCGCTGGTAAAAGTTCTATTGGCGCCCTCACCATGGGTGCCCGTAGGGGAGCGCAAGAGGACCACTTGCCCTACTGTGAACGTTCAAAGTCACAAATGTAGGTATCAAATCAGTAGATATTGTACTATTTATCTTTTAGTACACCCTCCTTGGAAAAATTTCTATTGACGTTTCTGCCATGGGCGCCCATACGAGATGTTGATAATAAGGTGTTGCCCACATCAGGGTGTCAAGCTTTGTCGCTCTTGAATGTGCCTCCGCTGGAATAAGTTCTATAAGCGCTCTTGCCATGGGCGCCCATATGGGGTCTTGAGGGGAACTTGCTATCCTGTCGAAGTTCACGTTCACAGATGTAGATCTCAAGCTAATCGATGTTGTATGCCTCACCCTTCAGTTTTCCGCCTGTAAAAGTTATATGGGTGTTCTTGCTATGGGCGCCCATCGCAAAGGTGGCCATATAACTTATTAAAGCGGGGCGAACTCAAGGACGAGATGTACAATATCGATTACCTTGATGCCTACGTTTGTGGCTTTCAAAATTTTGACTACTAGCTTGACTACTAGCTTTCAAAATTTGGACTTCTACTAGCTTGACACCTACATTTGGGTCCTTGATGTTCACGGGAAGGCAAGTGCTCCCTTATACTCCCCTATGGGCGCATATGGCAAGGACATCAATAGAACTTTTTCCAGCGGGGACAATCTCACGGACGAGACTTACAGTAAGTATTCATTAGTTTGATATTCGTGACGTTCAACATCCCTATGGGAACCCATGGCAAGTGTTGTTGTTGAGACCCAGACCGTCCGATCTACCAGAAAGGTGTAAGGTATCTGTTTGGACGGCTGGGAAGTGTCATCCACTTTAGACCGGAACCCAGTGGAGGAGGCATCCACAGGGACCGTACCCTCCTTCCTCTACCACCAACTTCTCGGAAGGACTTACAGGCGCACATGCTTCGTACTCCACGTGAACACGGCGGCAATTTTGACAGTGGCAAAAATCGAATCCGGGCCTACTGGGTGCAATCAATTCCCGCGCGCTAACCACTGGACTGTCGTGCCTCACTCCATGGCAAGTGTCGAAAGCCCAGGACGACCGTCTCATCCGAGGACATGAGCAGCAAGATGGACGTCCGGGTCCATGGCAAGTATGCAATATTTCAGCCTTCTATATCATAGAGACTTTTGGAGGAAGACTGTTTACTACCCCTGAGGAAATCGAAACTTTGGCTCCGTTAGGTTCTGTCCTGAGGGCAATATTATATAGGCTGGGATCTCATGCGCTGGGAGTCCATAGAGGACTGCAAGGGATCACTTAAGCTGAACTGGATATTTAAGGTTACAAGTGTAGGTTCAAGCTAGCGATATTGAACGCTTCATCCTTGAGTTCCCCCTGGAAAATGTTACATGAGTGCCCATAGTGGAGGGAAAGGATGACACTTGCCGTCCCATAGACATTCAAGGTTAGACATGTAAGTCTCAATCTAGTCGATAAAGAACGTCTCATTCTTGAGTTTGTCGCCGATGAAACTAGTTCTACGGGTGTCCTTGCCATGGGCGCCCATAAGGGAATTCTTGGTAGAACTTATCATACCGTGTACATTTATGTTATAAATATAGATTACAAGCAAGAATATATGGAAAGCCTCATCCTTACATTTATAGCCCCTGGAATTAGTTCTATGGGCGTTCTTACTATGAGCTCCCATAATAGAACACAAGTGAAACTTTCCCTCCCACGGACGTTTAAGGTTACAAATGTAGTCTTCAATCTAGTCGATATTGAACTCCTTATCTTTGAGTTTGCCCTCCTGGTAAATGTTACATGGGCGCCCATAGTGGTGGGCAAGGAGGACACTTGCCCTCCCATAGACGTTTAAGTTTAGACATGTCAGCTGATCGATACTGAACGCCTCAACCATCAGTTTGTCACCATGAAAAAGCTCTATGGCCACCCATAGGAGAGGGCAAGGGGTGCACTTGCTTTCCCCTGAGACATTCAAGATCACGAATGTATATTTCAAGCTAGTTGATATTGTAGGTATCATCGTATAATTTGAACCCTTAGAAAAATTCTATTTGCCTTTTGCCATGGGCACCCATAGAGGAGTGTAAGGGGGTCGTTTACCCATCCCTGGACGTTTAAGGTCACAAATGTAAACATTAAACATGTCAATTTTTTCCGTCTCGTACTTTAATTTGACCACAAGGTCGACTCCCTCCTATAATTACCACACTATGTTCTTGGTAGTACAAAATTTTTGATACTCTCTTATCCAATAAAAGCAGAAGTAACTCGTAATACTAGTAGTTTGATAGCCTTGAAAAGACTTTAAATAGAAAATAAATAAATAAATAATATAATAGAAAAAAGTAATAAAATTTATTAATAATAAAATAAAATTTAAATTATATATATATATATATATATATATATATATATATATATATATATATATGTATATATATATATATATGTGTGTGTGTGTGTGTGTCTGTGTGTGTTTTCAATATCAAAATCGCGCATAGACTAATTGAACTGTAAAATTTTGCATAAAGCAAACAAAGAAAACTCGTCAGCGCCTGACGTGTTTATCAAGTGGTATTTTGGTGTAAGTGCGTTGCGGTGAATAATCAGTGGTGCAAGTTTCAGTACCGAATAGTGTTGAGAGCAGTGAGTTGGCAGGTAGATCGGAAATTCGGCTAGTTTCTGGCGATAGAAAATACAGGATAGGCACATGACATGAAACAACCAATGAAATAAAAATATCCCAGTTGTGAATGATTCTTATCGAGAATTAAGTCTTGAAAACTTATCGAATCGTTCCCTTAAATCACCCGATTTTTATTGACACTCTAATTTGTAATTAAGTGAAATGTGAACCTGTCTTAATATCTCCTTAGCGCTTTTGGTGAAACTTTGCGTAAATAGGGATTCACATTTTTGCTAACAAATCATATATGAAATATATGTGTATTCAATTTTCCTCTTTTATTGTTTTTATTTCATGCCAGGTCGTGACGCCGTTTTCCGATCTTAATACTTAAATTTGAATGCAAGCCTGGGTATAGAACAAGATCAACTTATAAGAAATTTTATTTTGTAGTATATGTAATAGTAGTAATATTTATTTGCAATTTCTCTGGGAGATTTCCCATAAACTAGATAGGAAATATATATGCAAAGAAAAGTATATTTTCATACTGGTGAAAGACCTTATCCATGTGAAGCATGCAATATATATATTAAAGCTTCCACCATAAAACCCCATGTATTCATAGTTTCTTGCACAGTGGCATAGATATTTGTACCTGTAATTTGTCTAAGTTTAGACTTGAGGAATCTTTAGTTATTTATATTCGTGTGGAAAGTGTACAAAGAAAGGTTTCAGGTTTAAGCATCTATATCAATTATATGTTCCTTAATGGGTGTTGGAAAGGATACGAAAGAGGCTTCAAGCATAAGTACCCATTATGTATGTAGTCATTTGTGTATTGGTAAAAGATCATATGACTGAAGTATGTAAGAAAATTTTCAGTTGTAAATGTCATTTAGTAGTTCACAGTCACTGATAAAATACTTCATGCATGTGAAATGTGCAAAAAATTTTGATTAGAAGAGTCAATCATATAGTCATAATGTGCATGCTAGACGGAAAGTTTGTCAATTAAATAATGAGTTAGGTGAATACTAGTGTAAAGACTGTGCTTATTAAGTGTGCAAGTAAAGTTTCAATTGCATCCTAGTGCCATAATTTTATGGAATTCTTGTAAAATATTTATATAAATGTTAACTAATAATGAGTAACTAGATTTAGCTTTTGTTAATGTTTTATATCTGATTACTTTTACAACCCATCAGCTAAGTCACAGAAAAAGAGCACTTGCATCTACAATGTATGATGAAAAATATTCTTTTAAATCATTCTACCCAGTAAAGCTTGAGTAACCAGTTTTAGTAAACTCGCTAGAAAAATTTTATTTCTGTTTGCTGTGCAAGAAAGTCTCAAATTTAATCTTTAAACAATATTAATAAGGAATTCAATGTCATCATGATGATTACAGTGCATTCTTTCTGCAGCATTTTTTTTAGTTTGTGCATGCACAATAGGCATTTTAAGTATTTATAACTGTATACTTAAGATATTGCTTTTAAACTAGATGTACATTTTATATTGTTTTTAATATTAGATTATTTTTAATTTTTCTACTAGAATATCTTTACTTCGCAATTTTTTAACATTCTTTGAATAAGCCTTTTGCATTCAAAATGTCAAAAAAGATATCTTTTCAAACTAGTGAGAGACCTTATGTCTGTAAAGTTTGCAATAAAAGTTTTGGTCAAAAATGGAATTTAATTGTTCATAGTCGTTTACACACGGGTGTAAAACCGTATACTTGTGAAGTGTGCAAGAAAAGTTTTAACCAGAAACATAATTTAGATAGCCATAGTCATGTGCATACTGGTGAAAGACCTTATGCCTGTGATGTGTGCAATAAAAGTTTCAGTCAAAAATGGTATTTAGTTGTTCACAGTCGTTTGCATACTGGTGAAAGACCTTTTATGTGTAAAGTGTGCAAAAAAAGTTTCAATCAAAAAATCCAATTAGATATTCATACTCGTGTACATACTGGTGAGAAACCTTTTACCTGTCAAGAATGCAAGAAAAGTTTCAAACACAAAGCCCAATTAGACACTCACACTCTTATGCATACTGGTGAACGACCATTTGCTTGTGAAGTGTGTAAAAAAAGATTTCGTCAGATGTGCACATTACATATTCACAGCCGTATTCATACTGGGGAAAAACCTTATACTTGTGAAACATGCAAGAAAAGTTTTAATCAGAAAGTTCAATTGGATGGTCATAGTCGTGTGCATACTGGTGAAAGGCCTTATATATGTGAAGTATGCAAGAAAAGTTTCAAACATAAAGCCCAATTAGATGTTCATCGTCATGTGCATACTGGAGAAAGACCATATACCTGTGACATTTGCAAAAAAGGATTCAGTCAGAAGTCTTCATTGCGTATACACAATCGTGTTCACACAGGTGAAAAACCTTATACCTGTGAAAAGTGTAAAAAAAGTTTTAGTCAGAAAAGCTCTTTAAATGCTCACAGTCGTGTGCATACTCGTGAAAAACCTTATACCAATGAATTGCTTAAGAAAAGTTGTAAATATATGTTCATTTCAGATAATATTCTAAAGCATACTGAAGAAGAATCATTATTTCGTGATGTAAATAATAAGTTAGGTATATCTGAAGCAAATTTGGACCACCATTTGCTTAGCGAATATAGCCCTATAATTTCTTTGAAGCCAAACAGCCAAATGTCTTTGCAAAGTGTAGATAATGATTAGTAGGTGTTTCAGCTTTTGCTAAATTTTTCTCATTTTTTGCAACACTTTAGTAAAGTGACAGAAAAGAGCACATCTATCACCAGGGTTGTCATATAATAGAAATCAAAAGTCGGGACATTCATATTATATTTACAATTCCTTTGAAGTTCTTAATGACAATGCCATCCAGTGGCATACCATTATGCAGTGGGATAGAGTGGTAGCTCCAGGGCTCTTGCCATGAACATATTTACATATTTTTAGTTTAAGAACAAACAACCACATTATGGAAAAGGATACTCTGAAATTTATTTGCTCCAGGGCACCTAAAGTCTAGTTACACCACTGGTGCCATCTGCTAAGTTGTAACAAAACAACCTTCTACAAAGTAGTTATTTAAAATTCTAAATATGCATGTCAGCCCAATATTTAAAATTTATAATTTTTCAAAATTCAGTTAACTGGATAGCTGACTGGGTACCCAGCTAGTTGTATGATTTTCCTGAAATGCTGAACAAAAAAAAAAGTGTCAAATTAACTGAAACAA
The DNA here is from genome assembly GCA_951213105.1 of Amaurobius ferox. Taxonomy (NCBI): domain Eukaryota; kingdom Metazoa; phylum Arthropoda; class Arachnida; order Araneae; family Amaurobiidae; genus Amaurobius; species Amaurobius ferox. The sequence goes on along the minus strand of OX578155.1, from coordinate 13,940,023 downwards.
TGTGTAAATTATATTCCATATTAACTAGAGCTGCTATATTTCATTCCACTGTGACAGCTTTTGGTATTATTGTAATTAATTTAATAGAACTTAGTATTTGTATATGAAAACTAGTGAAGGGCAACAAAAGAAAACAATGAAACTACTATTAGAGCCCAAGAAAGAAACTTGATGGTTGCTAACTTGTGCATGTATAGTGTAGAATTAAAAAATAAAATGCATGCTATATTATGCCATATTGTCAGCATCTGATTTAGACACATTTGCAGAGTATTATACTTCTTGTACCATCATACAAGACATTTATATTAAATTCAGGACAGATGACAATCCCTGAGGTTCACTGACAAAAATACAGTGCTGTGCTATTATGAACATGCAACTGTTGGCATCCATTCTTTATAAATCACTACATCTCCAATTTTAAATGGTGCAATTTAGTATTACATTATAGTTTTATTTTTAAAGTGAGTTTTCATCAGAGAAAGGTGAGGATCAATAAGATGTTATAATTTATAATTCAATATCATGATTCATGATCAATCTCACTTCAAAATTAGGCACATTTTTCCTTTTTAAATTCTGTAGATAAGCAACGACATATTTGTTATTTTACTAATCAAATCATATTCGTAATGATATGTATATGTTTTATGTTGTTGGGTACTATTAAGTAATTAATAAAAAATTTTTTACAATTATATAAAAAAAATTATTTTGTACATTGAAATTGAGAAAAACAAATAACCAGAAAAAAATAATCTTAGAAATTTTAATCAATACTCTGTGTTCCTTTTAAATTAACCCTTTCATTAATGAGAACGTTTGGTTATTTTATGTTTTAGCTCAATCTTTGCTGAATTTGTGTAATTAAATTTACATTGTTATTTTGATTATTAAGTAATTGGATGTACATGCATTAGAAATGTATGCATTAGAAAATTTGTAGTCTAATATTATCGAACAATTTGTAAATTTCAAGATCCATAGGAGTAAATATTAGACAAGATTCAAACTTTTACTATTATTCAGACATTTATGAACTTAAGATTTTTTTTCAAGTAATATTTAATTACTATTCTTGATAACTAGCATTCTTATCAAAATGGCAAGTTTAATAGCAAATTTGTAATATTGAAAAAAATATGTCCATCATTTAAACAGAACTTGAAGATATTCTTATACACTTTGGGAAAAAATTTTAGACAGGCCTTGCCTTCTCACTTCTACTATGATGAATGTAGTAGTAGCTTGTCAGAAATTTGACTGCATACAGCTTGTTGCAAATGTACTCTGATAAGATCTTACCTGTAAAATGTTCCCCCAAGACTTGGAGATATTTTCTGGACAGGCCTTACTTTCCCACAGGATTTTTTGCCTCCTCAATTCTACTTTGGTGAATATAGCGTGTCAGAAATTTGACTGCACACAGTTGAAGATCTTGCCAATTTGGCAAGATTTTACCAGATTACTCCTTTTTGAACTGATAAGATGCACCCATTTTGTCTTTCTGACTTTGGATTTATTGGATATCTACCATTGATGAGGAGGATCCAGTGTATCCTCAAAATAGATGTATGCTGAATTATTCTTTTATTTGTGCTTAAATATGTTACTCAAGTTTTCCTTGTTTGAACTGGTTTAATCACTGTTCAATAATAGCACCAATTTTCTGTGTCCCATAAATACCCCAATCCACCCTACCTGCTTCAGAGAAATTAATTTTTATTAACAGAAATTGACAAAATATATTTTTATTTGGCAATAGGCAGGTATAGCCAGTGGTGAACAATTAAAAATTCTAAAAACTGGTATACTTTTATAAGTATATTTTTCACAAACATGTAACAATATATTATGAACTAATGAGTCAACTAACATAATGTATTTTTATAGAAAGTTTATTCTTTGGTGTTTTGATTTGGATTTTTGACTATATTTTTAAATGTTTTTTATAATTAATTTCAAGGATTTATCACAATGTAACAACCAAATACTTAGAGCTTTAAAATAGTTAACAGTCACTGTGCACACAATGGCTCCAACTCACCACTGGGTATAGCTATCCTGCTAAGAGAAACTTTTGTATTAATCATTTTTAAATTATCATAATGATCAGTAGCTATGAATGGGCAAAAGTGCTCATAATCTTAATTTAACCCACTAACTATGGCAGTACAAAACTTCTATTACGGGACGGCTATTCTCAGCAAATGGCTCCAGTATGATGGTTGTACCAGTGTTTTTCACCCCCCTCCCCGCCTCCTTTCTGGATAGGCAGACTTGTTGGCTTTTGTTGAAATACTTTGGGCACCCATATTATAAGAATTTAATCTCTGCTTTAGGTGGGATCCAGAAGGAGGAACAGGTTACACACAAAAGACACAGGGAGAACAGTATTTGCAGGGAGTGGAGGAATTTTAGTTACTCTGCTATTCTGAAGTCGAAATTGTGAACTAACTCTTTGAACCAAAATTTAAAGGTTAAGACCTAAAAATGTATTTATATATTCTTCAGTATGGTGAGAAGCGAGTGTTTACCCTGTAAATGTCAAACTAAACTGGGAGTATATTTACTAAAACTTTGTGTTATTTTCATTTTATATTACAAGTGTCTACTACTGAAATTTAGGTGTTCCTAACTGGTCAGTTCTGTGGACTTGGTACACCAAATTTTGATTTCGACTTATTTGTTTCTCTACTGCTCAACTTATGTTACTTAGATTGATAAAACATTAGATACATTTATTTGATTAAAATTTCAGAAATAGAAAACTTTCCTAAATTCCTATAGAAATAAATCTGTAAACTAAGCATTTTATTAATAAAAGGAGATGTTTTTAACAGAAACAGGATATATTTTACAATTAGAAAACATAATTACAAGTTATAACTAACTATATAATACTATATAAGCTGCCCTCTACTTATAAAATTTTATAATTATACTATTGAATACTTTCTGAAAACATATGCACTACTTTACTATGTATGGTAAATCTAAGAGAAATTTAATTAATTACAAAAATAAGATATTTCTTTCATAAGCTATGTACAATATACATATAAGCAAATAATCTAAACAAGCAAATGAAAATATAAAATACACTTTAATTACACACTTAATATTTGTAATAAATCTGTCAAAAAAAATCACATCACTGTCTCTGACTCTATAGCCCTCATTTTTATGCCCACAACTGAATTTTATAAATTTGCCTTTCTTCTGATATTGTTTTTTTTTAATTTTAGGCTTATAAAGTAAAAAAATATAAGAAGTAGTTGATAGCTAATAAATTAAGGATTGCATAATCATATATACACCTTTTAAAATTTTTTATGAGAAGTTAATTTTGTACAATTTATTAAAATTAGAAAATCCTTAAGGATTGTACTACTGGCCTGACACCCTATCAATATATATATACTATCAATCCTTGTAAAGCTCAAATGACCAGAAAATATATTAATTATCCTACAATTGTGAGACAGCTAACTAAAACTGTATTATTATATTATTTGTTATATGGAAATCACTGTATATCTGATAGATATTCTCCTTATATGTAAAACTTTGATTTATTCATCAAAAATAATTTTGCCAATCACACTCCTATTACAGATACTAGCACCTATGGTCTAGTTAAGTGCTTTTTAGTGTGCCTCTGGAATAACCAATAAGACAGTAAGAAAACAGAAGGAAGATAAAAGCCAGCAAGAAAATATGTTACGTATGCAGAATATGTAGAAAATATGCAATGTTTTGAACCTCTGTAATGACTGATAAAGCAGTCATACCATATACACTGGCTTCCAAAAGTTAATCACGAATGGTTAAATCAACAAAAATGGAAAAGTAAAGCATTAACTCAAAATTATACATGAAGGTAGCAAATATGTTTATGCATTAAAGAAAACAAGAATTATGTACCAAGATGAAAAAAATATTTACTTTTCGTAAGTTATATGATGACATCACATTTGGGTCATTAACAAAATGATGTTTAAAGGCAAACAAACCAAACAAAACTTACATTAATATTGTATGTGATACACTCGGACCTTCACACAAACTTTACAACAATTTTCCATGCCTTCAATGAGGTGATCAATCACCGCAGATGCGAGCAATGGCCATTCCTCCAATAGGGCAGTTTCTAACTCTCTGAGACTGGCTGGAGGAGGTAAACGTGCAGAGACAGCACACCCGAGGGCATCTCAAAGGTTTTCAATGGGATTAAGGTCGGGGGCAATACGCCGACCACTCCATTCGAGAAATACCTCACTTTCCAGGTATTCATCAACGATGTTAGCTCGATGGGGATGGGCATTATAGTTCAAAAGGAAAAAATGAGGACCAACTGCTGCAGCTTAGATTCTCGCAATGAGGTCTAGGACTTCATCCCGATACTGCGCAGCCATCACAGAACCTCCTTTAAAGATGTACAGTTCTGTGCGATATCCCGTTGAAATTCTTGCCACACCATGACGCCACCACCTCTGAATGCATGATGTTTGATGATGTTCTTGGCCTGATTGCATGTGCTTCATTCTCTCCAGACCCTTACATGCTTATCATCTGATTCCAGGGCAAATCTGGATTCTGCCATAAACAGGAAGTTGCATCAATCTGAGACAGTCCAATTGACATGTTGACGACACCACTTTAATCTTGCTCCTCTAGCTTGGACGGTTAGTGGAACACAAAAATGTGGTACTCAGGTGTATAGTCCCTTCACGTGGAGCCTTCTGTACTGGCAGGTATTGTCTTACCAAATGCCACTGCAATCAGGAGGGCTGTTGGGCTCCTTACTGGGCACTGCACCCTCAAGAGAGACCTTAACATTATGGGCGTCACCAAAGATTGGCTTTGCAGGGGGTGAAAATATGGCGAAGAAACTGTAGCTCACATTCTTTGTGAATGTGAGGTTTACTCTGCTCACAGATTTGAACACATTGGTCAACATGTGATTGAACCCTGGGAGCTGAATGACATTCCTGTCAAGTGCCTGCTCATCTTTGTATTGGCTACTGATCGCTTTTCGTAGGGATCTGTTCTGTCTGGGGTAGTACAATAGACCTCTGGTCGATGTGCTGGGCTCTTCTGAGCCACCCGTCTCTCATTTCATTTCATTTCAAGTGCCGCTGCAACCATGGATGTAACAGTTGTGGAGGTCACTCGTTGATTCCACTTGGCTACTATAGCGATATACCGATCATCAGAAGGGCTGGTAATCCTTGGACGACCGGGCACAGGGCTCCGAACAATTGTTTGACTTGTTTGGAATTATTTCCATAATCAAGAAATTACTGAATGAGCAACGCCAAAGAAAATAGCGACATCTTTGATTGATTATCCTGCTTCAATGCGTCTGACAACATGACAGCACTCACTATCTGTCATTCGTCTTCTTTCAGCCATAGAAACAGGAATATCATCAAAAATAATCCTACAAAAGTTATAAATGCTTCATATCAGCATTTAAATGCACCTCCTCAAACCCTCCAGAATGCTGGCATCTTCAATGACTGCCTAATTAGCATATATCCGGACAGTCAATCATGATTGGCTGTAACATATGATATTTGCATACTGCCATCTGCATCCGCAGAGATTTTCAGCCACTCAAATTCAAATATGCTTTTAAAAAATGAAAATTTGCATTGCGTACTTAACTTTTGGAAGTGAGTGTAGTTGACTTCAAATTTGAAGATTGAGCTTGAGCTACAATGTCCAAGTTCATAGTAACAAGTGGGTTATGTGATTGTAAAATAATTTTGTGTTTGCTTTAAAAAAGATATATGTATAATTTTCAAATATTAGAAATATATCCAGTGTTTATTTGATGGCTACTGTGAAAATATATTTCTGTTTGTGAACCCAATATATTTAAAAAAAATTAGTTCATTGTTTTCAATGTTATTTTTATTGAATTTTTGTTACTGTTTTTACTTGATAAGCTTCTTGAAAAAAATATATATATAATGTATATACCATAAGAAGATGTCTTTTCATACTGATAAAAGACCTCCTGCTAGTGATGTATGCAAGAAACTTTTCACTCTGAAAGGACAATTACATGGCAATATTCATGTGCATTCTTATAAAAGATCTTACATCTAAAGTGATATGTCAAGTTTTTGATAGATTTATATGAATTTCTTAATTTATTTTAATCATGTCTAATCTGGTGTGTTTAAAAACCTGAAAATTTTCGTAGTTGATCATCTAATTTTGTACTCTAAACATACCTCTCTGCCTCACGTTGGTTAGTAAAGAATTTGCAACAGCGTTTGAGAAGGCCATAGATTTTTCTGGACCACTTCATAATGCTGGTCTGCTACTGATAATGTCAATAGTTGTGAAACACTTGCTCCTGTTAAATGTGCAAAAAGTGTCTCACGCAGGAGAGCCTTTTAGTCTATGCATGGTGATGCAAAACTATACATGTATGTAAAGTGTGCTGGAAAAGTTTCTGTTACAAAAACCAATTATACCATAATGTTTCTGTGTGAGGTGAAATATCCTATTCTTATGGTGTATGTGAAAAATGTTTCAGCTTGCAATGCTTTTTAAATTATCATGTGTGTAATAGGATAGTCCCAAAATAAAAATTTAGATTAACCTTCCAATTGAAATTATTTTATTTTTTGCATAATATTGCAAGTTGATTTTATTTATCATAAGAATAATATTAAAGATATGCAGTTAAACCCCACTATAATGAACCAGGGATACATCGAACTCTTGTTTATAATGAACTTTTCACATGGTCCTAACTGAACTCTTATTCGATTGTTATTTCAATCTCTTAGTATGAACTTCCAGCAACTAGAATTTCAGTTACAGTGAACCAAACTCACTTTTCTTGTAGTTTATCTTCAGGAATTTCACTCCCCCTAACAAAAATTATTTGCCTTTTATTCCCTTATGAGCTTGCTTCCTCAGAGGTAACAATGAGAAGGTATTTGCTGTTGTCCCATCCCGAAGAAGTGTGAATTCTTTTCATAGTTCATTGCTCATTTAAATTGTTTTTGCTGTCAATGTCACGTCATTTTAAAATGACTGGTGCTGAGAAGCTAAAAGCCTTTCAATCAAAAATAAAATGAAAATTACTAAATGGATAGAAAATGGTGACTGTCAATCGGTGATCTGCAAATGATTTTTCTTACATAAATCTACAGTTTTTATGATTTGGAAATATCGTAGCACGATCATTTTTGCTGACGAAAATAATCTGGATGGAAACAAGAGATTGCGTAAGGCGAATTTGAAAATGTAAAAGAGGTACTGCTGAAATGGTTTACTGTGCAAAGAAATCAAAATCTACCAATAATAGGGATCATGATGCAACAAGGGTCTTTGAAGAAAACAGTTTTATGTGTTTAAATGGATGGCTCAGCAAGTTTTTTAGTCTTTACGAATTGATATAACATGTATCCTGCAATTAATTATTAGTAGTATTTCATTTACACTAATATTTGCAGCAGATAATTAAAAATATTTAAATGATTTTTTAGAAATTTATCTCAAAACATTTTTTTTTAATCAGATTTAGTGAACTTCTTAATTAATCTTTTGGGGTTCATTATATAACAACAGCACCCACCCTCCATCAAAATAATTGAAAGAGAAATTTTTATTATTTATTTATTTACATTTTGCAGGAAATGTGATTACCATGTTAGCAAAAAATTTTCCTGTGTTCAGATATTCTAACAATTAAAAGCAATGTAGTAAGGCTTGCTCAATTTTACAGAATGAATAGAATGTGATTTCTTGCTTGTTTCTGGAGGATTAAGGTACAAGACACTTTTTAATTATTTTACACTTAAGTATAATGTTATTATAAAATTTCAGCTTCCTGGTCTAAATTGAAGACAGTACTCGATCTTCAATTAATTTTACACACGTGAGGGGGGGCTGATGTATCAAAGTTATCGAGTACTTCCACTATAGCTAGAACCTTGGTTTTGGTGTCATTTGATTTGAATCAGCTTCGAAACTAAGAGAAAAATTCAGAAATTTGTATTAGGGGTGACAGTACAAAAGGAATAATAAAAAAACTCAAAACCACATCCTTCATCAAGGTCATTTACAAAAACTAACCAATACCTTTGTTTTAAAATTTCCAAATAGTCAAGGTTTTTATTTCTTTTGCTCTGATTTTCGTCTTCTATTTTAATATTTTATTTAGTTTTACAGCATCTCATGCTCATTAATATGGTGAACTTTAAATTTTGTTTATTAAACAATAACATGCATATCAGACTTGAATCAACATTGTATCAATCAAAAGTTCTATAATGAGAACTTGTTATAAGCCAGTTCCACTACATTTCAGAACTTAGGGGTTTTTAAGCATAGCTTTTCTGTTGTAGTAGAAAATTTAAATTCCACCGTAATACTATCATCAAGTGTAATAAATGGAAATGTGCTGTGCTTTGTAGCAAATATATATTTTCACTAATAAGTATCCTTTCTCCTTATTGTATATTTTCACATATATTTTTTTACCAATCCTAGTAATGAAAACTTCACAAAGAAAAGTTTTGGTTTAAACATTCATTAAATGATGTGTACATACTGGTAAAAAACCCTATACCTGTGAAATATTCATGGAAAGCTGTGCATATACTTAAAGACCTTGCTATAAGATTCTGTTGATTAGTCCTCCTCCCTTTTTGTCACAATTTAAATATCTGGAAAATTCCGTGATATAACCGCCGCCTCCTAAACGTTGGAATTTTTTTTTTCAATTTCATTGTTAAATAAAATACATTTAATGAAAAGAAAATCGCTATTTACAGCACCCCAATAGCTTAAATCAACCATTGCCTTCCAAGGTAAGCCTTTTGAATACTTTGTTTATTTTAGTAAAAAATTCCAAGTGTGTAGGGTGTGTGTGTGTGTGTTAGTGGGGTCCCTGCATACACTGTGATTTTTTGTCACATTTGAGGGAATAGATTGACAGAATACTACTTGTTTCTTTTAGCAGAAAATTCCCAGAAAGCAGCTGTACATTTTCTGTCACATTTAAAAGGGCAGATGCAGCTGTAATTAGGCAGTATTCAACCATATATATATAAATACAAGTGGTGAATCTAATAATTGTAAAAAGTGCTGGAAATGTTTTAAATAATCATTCTGAAGCATTTTGTGATATATAACTATAAATTTCTCTTTTCAAAAACAAGCTTAAATTACTACTTTTCCCCATTTAATACTTTCTGGGCAGATGAGCAATTATGAAGTATTTGTTACATGTTAGTTGACCTAATTTATTAGTTAATTCTAGAATTATGAAGTCCATTGTAAACATTATGCTTTTGGGCACCATTTGTTCTGGTTGTCAGTGGGAAGTATCTGAAATGCTTCTTTTGATCTAATCATGTTTTGATTTAATCATGTCAAATCATGCTTTTACAACTTTTACTGAACATTCCCGAGATGGTTGTTTTATCTGGTTTAAATTGCCATATGAGTGCAAAACCTAAAATTATTGTCATGGTAAATGTTGAAACTTCATAAAATAGAGCATACGTGCAAATATGAGGTTTATCCAGAAAGTAAAAACCACTTAGCTTTATAAGATGAAAACATTTTATTATTCAATTTCCTATTTTTTTTTAATACACTACCTTAATCTATTTCTCCACCAAATCACCTTCTTCATTTAAGAATTTATCATATCTGTTCACAAGCTTTAGCATTCTGTTTTTGTAGTCATCCACTGTCAGTCCCTTTAACCAACTGTTGACTGCAAGCTGCAATTTGTTATCACCTCTAAAACATTTCCCACCCAGGAACTTTTTAAGCTTAGGAAACTGGTGAGAATTGTTCGGAGCAAGGTCTAGACTATAGGACAAATCTTAAATTGGTGAGAAGGAATGACCTGTGCACAGTAACTCTTGGTTAAATGTGATGGATAATTAGAACAATGAGATTTTAAAGCTTGTGAACAGATATATATGAAAAATACTTAAATGAAGGAGGTGATTATGTGGAGAAATAGATTAAGGTACTGCGTTTAAAAAAAGATAAAATTAATTTCTTTATTTTTTATAGCTAAACTCTGTCTTTACTTTCTGGATTATTTTTGTAAAAAACTGGTCTACCAGTTTCAAAGGCAGAAACGGTCTTCTTTTTCAGAACCAACAAGGAGCACCACCTTACGTACGTACTTAAGGCAACGTCACTACATTCTTAGGAATCTAATCATGTTATTTTAATGTTTTGGAAACTAAGATCATTTTTTCTAATTCTATTTTTGAATTGGACTTTCATGAAAGTTTCTCAATCAAACTCCTTTATTAATGATTATTGTCGCTTTTCCCTTTCTGCTTGGAAATCTCTGGCATAAATTTTTCCATTCTGGTCTGCTTCCTTCTTGTTTTGATTATTGCCTAACTCTTTCTGGTTTTTAGTCCCCACCCCTACTATCTTCTTTGACAAAATTAGCTCATATGGCTTCTGAAATCAGTCAGATCCTTCATATGTAAATTTCATTTTCTTCTGTTTATTCTAATTAGTTTCCCATCATTTTCATGCATTTCTACTTATTTTTTACAGTTGGTTTTAGAATCTCAAGTTTCTTTTGTTAGTGTAATAGTAGGTTTCACCTTCAGTTGTTTCTAGTTGTTCTATTATCCGTTCTCTTACCACTTTTATTTTTGCTAAACTTTCTATCTTTTACGGTTTTTTCGTCCATTGTATCCTGCATGTTGTTTTAGATTTTTTCTCTTTCATTTCTTCCTGTGGTGATAACAACATCTTTTCTCCTACCCTGAACTATGTGTGCTATTCTGTTTCAGTTGATGATCTGGCTTGAGTAAGTGAGGTCACATTTCTTATCAGTCCTGAAGAAGGCTGCTTTCTTTATGTGAGTAACGTCTATGGTTAGATATTTCTGGCGGAAATCAGAGTATTATGAAAAAGTGCAAACACTTTGAATATTTTCATCTCCAAACCTAATAGATAAAAATGCAAACAATTTTAATTTGTTTTGTTGAAAATATGGTTCTATTTATGATATATAAAAATAATTTCAATATTTTAATATTTTGAACTGTTTTTTCATTTGCTAAGAACGGATAATAAAAGAATCACAAAAATTTTTTTATGTCGACACCGATCAGGGAAAGACCTAGAGGATGACCAAAGTTGAGATGGATTGATTATGTGGATAAGGGCTTTGAGGTGTTAAACATTAAAAGCTGGAGAAGCATTGTTCCAAGGGATAAGATACCTTGGATAAGACAGAAAGCCAAGGCCCACAATTGGTTGTGGAGCCATTGATGATAATAATGATCATCTTTTTTTTTTAAACTAAACATTTTTTGTCCGAGTGACTTTTTTTCTCACTTTGCTTAATTTTACTCAAAATATCTTATAAACTATAAAATATAGATATTGACAGTAAGTGACAAAAATGTTCAGTAGGAAATTATGTTTCTAGATTAATCATTTATTTTTACGAAGCTGTTATAGTTTTTGAAGAATTGTCTTTTCAAGTTCAAGAAGATTGAAAATTTATATCTTGGAATCTATAAAAGTGCTACCTATAAACTATAGATGTATATTATAGCTATAAACTATAAATTGTAGCCATTTGAAATCCGTACAAGGATATATAATTAAATTTTGGATCAGGTTCTTAGTTTTTGAAATATAGTGGTTATCATTTTGATATATAAAAAATTTGAACTGTTTTGAAAATGTCTAAAAAAGACAAATCACCCACAAAAATGTTATTCATACAAAACCATTTTGGCTCCATTGAACTGGAGCCACTGCCAATTATGTTGCCTTTGAAACCAGTAAATAAACCAGTTTATTATTGTATGTATGCTGTATTTTATAAAGTTTTAATTTATTGTGCTATTATTGCAGCAGTTTTTAAATAATTATTTGTAAAGTTGTTGTATTTTTTAGAAATAAGGTCAGTGGTATAAATGCTGTAGACAACATGCAGTGAAAAGAAATAAAATGCTACTAGTTATTCCTGTATTTTGCCTTTGCACTAACTTTTAGCTCTTAACCAAAAAAATCTAGTAGCCACTTTATAGGAGCATTTAAAATATATATATATATATATATATAGGTGTTCAGAGGGATTAGAGTATTCAAACTGCATACCACAAATGCTTTGTAATACAAACTAAATTTTCTGTAAAATGTAACTTTTAATAAATGAATTACATGTAATGTTTCTATTATTTTATTACACACACATTAAGTAGAATTGTTTAAATCTAAGCCTGCTGCAATTAATTATGTACAATTTGAAAATTAATGGGTGGACTATTTCATTAACGTAGTCTTATTTCCTACCTTACTTTCAACATTTTTGCAATTTACATTGCCCATTTATCTCCAACAGGTAAAGAATTAAAGTGCGTTTCAATCTTTTTATGATACCCTGTATAGCTACTTTATCAAATGCAGAAAATCAAGAAACTATAACGACTATTTTATAAAAATGATTTAATAACAAAAATATTTCTCCACAGAATAAAATACACTTTATGATCTATACAATAACTGAAAAGTAGTTTCAGTATGGATTATTAAATCAATGTATCAGGAATAAGAATTTTTATTTTTGTTGCTAAAAGAGCGATGCGAATGCAAATACACATGATATAATAGAAACTGGAAGAGAAACAAGGATCATCCTAATTTGTCAGGTTCTCGACAATCTGAGCCACATATACTTGCGGCAAACCTAACTTGTTAAGTTATAACAAACCTCTATTAAGTTATATAGTTAATCAATGCACACATAATGGGCATATGAAGACAAAAATTAGGTAATTGTCTACAGCAATGTTAAGTTGGATTTCCCACAAGTATAGTCTGCACTGCATCTTAAAATCTTTGAAACTGTGAATAGCTAGTTCGTTCATGAGAAAAAAATGTTTTGAAATGCTTTTACTATATTACCTAAAATACATTTTGCAACCATTCTGTACTTACTCATTTATGAAAACAAACTAGATAATAAATAATCTTGTCCAAAATATTTAACATTTATTAACAAGTGCAAAGTCCATTTTGATGACAAGAGCTTGCAATTTCGTCTCAGTAGTTTAATGGTAGAGCTTCGGCTGGCCAGTTTGGAGATCCAGGGTTTGATTTTCGATTGGGGCAGCAAGGTTCTTTACAATGGCACCGAAACCAATCAACCCTGTAGGTTAGTATAAATATATCGGAGGTCTGAAAGTGACTCTAGTACGATTATTACAGATTCAGTGGACTCTGGAACATTGAGTGCCAATTTCAAATTGAGAGGATAACAGCCACACAGGATACTAACCTGGGTAATTTTTTTTTATTATTATTATTATTAATGCAAAGGCACATAGATACAAATCAATTGACCCCATGCGTCACACAGTGACGCATGAAGCCAGAACAGAGCACAACAAAAAGAGAAAACAGGAACAAAAATAACAAGAACAAGTACAGAATTAACAAGAGTTCATCAGCATCATAAGGGAACGAGCTCTCCAATATCGATCATAGATGTTCTCTCCAGAAATGGCCGTACACTCCCGAAGATGATCTCTGTCCATGTCAGTTAAAAATAGTAGTAGCAGGAGGCTAACCTGAGGTAAGAATAGCAGGAGGTGGTCAGTCAGATTATCAATGGTCCGCCGATCTGACATTAGAGGATGGAGAATACAGAGTCCACTTCGATGATAAGAGCTTGCAATTTCATCCCAGTAGCTCAACTGTAGAGCGTCGGCTGGCCAGTTTGGGGATTCAGGGTTCGATTCCTGGTTGAGGTAGCAAGGTTCTTTACAAAAGTATAAATTCCATTTTTACATGTGGACTTAAACTGGGTATTTCACAAAATATGTTACCTTGGACCATATTTTTTTAATACACACACATTTTATAATGAACTATAATAGGTAAGAAAAGTAAATTGTGTGCAATATTTTACATATCAGTACTGTCCAGCCACTAGACAAAATTCTTCTGTAAGCTACTTTTCTGTTGAAGTTCTGTTATGGATTGGTAGGAAGGGAATAGGGATGTTAATTCTGAGATCATGACCAGAAAATTGATATTAAATTAGAAATGTCAAAATCTGGATTTATTTCAGTTATTTTAATTTATAAAATAAAACTTTCTCATTTTTGCAATTATGTCGAAATTATTACAGAGGGCAATATAAATTCAATGTAGCAAGATCCCATCAGAATAGTATTTTAATTTTCAAAAATTTTGATTTATATGGTATAGAATTCAAATTATTTTCAATTTTAATTAGTTATTTTTTATGCAAAATTAAATTAGAAAATTATTTAAAAATTCTGTATATATTTTTTTCTAATTGTTTGATTTATTTAATAAACTGAATAATCAATAGATATTTAATGCCGAATGTTGTTTTACTTGACAATGGTGTAGTTTAGACTGATTGCAAAAACTAATGAAATAGCACTGTAATGATACAGAAAAAAAAATTAGCAGAAAATATTACTTTGAATTGTTTAAATATATGTATATATTTTTTATAGTAAAACTTATGGTAGGTGAAATGCATTTAATAACTTGTTTCTATATATAAATTTTATATGCACAATTTATCCAATATTAGCTAGCATACAATAAAGTACACAAACACATTTAATATAAAATTATCAGATTTTTCATATAATTTTATCATTTTACTTCAGTTATATTAAATAATATAAATATACAACATACACTAAAATATAAGGGTCAACAAGTTTCGAAAGCAAATAACAGTCTTCTTTGGGACAAACCTGTGTGTGTTTCCTGGGATTGTAAAAAAAACTTTAACGTGTTGCAAGACCAAACCCCTCGACTGACCCTAGGGTTTGCAGCAGCTGCTAATTAAGGTGTGTTAAACTGAGATTAATAAACATAGGCAGGATTCAGGGATGGAAAGATGGAGCAACTGATTCTCTAAAATTCACCACTTCCCCCTCTCAATATTGGAATGTCACACCTTCAAATTTTATGGATTTTTTTTTCATTTTCAATATATTGAAGTTCATTTAGGATGGTACTGCAAAAAAAAAAAAAAAAAAAGCAACAACAAAAAAAAAACTAAGCTACTTTATGAATAATCAAATAAATTTTCATTATATTTCCCTTCTTGGATCATCCTAAAGATATACCAGCAGGGAAAAGCACAATTTCAGCAGAATGTGTGTGTATATCTCCTTCTGTGTAATATAGTTTTTTACACCAGCACAAAATCTGCATATTCAGGGGTAGAAGCAACAAAGCCATGATATATAGGATTTTCTTTATAAAAAATGATAGGATACTCAAAAACATGTATACGATTGTTACTATATTTTAAAATGAATTTTTATAATTTTTAAGAGACGTTAATATGGGACTTTATAGAAAAAAAAAAAGCCAAATGTTATGTTATTTTAACATATGTATTATTACTTTTGTCATATTTCACACATCTATTTTTTTTTTCTTTTTTATAAGGCAGTCTAACATATGGTAAAGATTTAAAGAAATTGAATGGGATATTTTGTTCCAATTATAAGTTATATAACAATTTTAGATGATATTCACACAAATTGATTCCTTAGCTGCCTAAAATATTATCACAGAGTTTCCATCTTGACACCATATGAAAGATCGAAGAATGTTTTTTTTAGCAATGTTTGAACTAAATCTATGAAACAATTCCTTCATATTTATTTATTTTTTTTCAAAAATACAATGAAATTTGAATTGTTGACGTTATCTGATATATATATTGTCACATCCAGAAAACTAAGATTAGCATAATTTTATAATTTGGCTAAAATTTTCTCACATATCTCAGCATTCTAACAAAAAAAAATATTTTTTTTTATTTTATAATTTTAATTTTTGTAATTTTTTAAGTCATCACAATGGACCATCCTGCACTTCAGTGGAGATTCTGTGTTCTCCTCTCTGGATCAGATCCATTTTAAAGGTGGTAAGTAGGTTGCTCCCCGCAAAGGTTTTTGGAAGAGTCCTTATCAACAGGCTAAAAGGCGAAGTTGAGGATATGTTGAGAGAAGAACAGACTGGATTTAGGAGAGGTGTTGGAACAACACAACAAATTTTTACCTTAAGAAATATTATTGAATAAAGCATCGAATTAAATGCTTCTCTGTATCTGAATTTCATTGATTTCCGCAAAGCGTTTGATTCAATCAATAGAGAAATGTTGTGGAAAATTTTAGGGATTTATGGTATACCTCAAAAATTTATCAACATTATCATTGAGCTATATAAAAATAGCAAATGTTGTGTAGAGGTGAACAGATACGTAACAGAAACTTTTTTAATTGAGACTGGTGTTAAACAGGGATGCGTGATGACAGGACTATTATTTATATAATTGACTGTATCATGAAAAGAACTATCAGAAATAAGAGGCGAGGCATCAGATGGAACTTCACATGAGTATTGGAAGATCTAGATTTTGTTGATGATATTGTTTTGATGTCCTCGAGATTAGATGACTTACAGCAGAAAACCAAGGTTTTTGCTGAACATGCTAAAGAGGTTGGTCTTCATATCAAGAAGAACAAAACTAAAGTATTGAGATTAAAAGAAAAATCATCAAACAGTATTGTTTTGGATAATGACCCCATTGAAGATGTGGATACGTTTACCTACCTTGGTGTCATGGTGGGAAAAACGGGTGGAACTGATGAGAACATAATTAGAATTGCTAAGGCCCAAAATTGTTTTCGTGGACTCAACGAAGTGTGGAGAGCTTCGGAGATAAAGCTCACGACTAAACTAAATTTGTTTAATGCCTTGGTGAAGAGTGTACCGTTATATGGAGCAGAAACGTGGAAAGTGATTAAATCCCAAAGTGCCAAACTTAATGCCTGGCAGGGCAAGTGCCTTAGGAGAATACTAGGAATTTTTTGGCCTAACACAATATCAAATGAGAACCTATATTATAAAAGGACCAATTTAAAGCCCATTGAATATGACATCAAATATCGAAGATGGAAGTGAGTAGGCTATGTTTTGAGAATACCATTGGACAGCATTCCCGCTGTTGCTATAGACTGGGCACCTGAGGGCAGGCAGACAAGAGGTAGACCGAAGTTAACTTGGAGACGGTTGGTGGAGAGTGAGAGAAACCAGGAGGGATGGAATGAAACGAGAACTGCTGCACGCGATCGGCGTGTTTGGAAATCTAAGCTGAAGGCCTTAAGTGCCACTTAGGCATGAAGAGAATGATGATGATGATGAAGTAGGTTGCTCATAATGAGTGAATTCTTGGAATTCGGGAAGAAACTTCTGGGGAGAGGTTCGAATCTTTTATTTTTTTTTTCTGCTTTCCTGAGGTAGGAAACGTCTTGATGTTTGATCATAGATCACGGGAGGGATCCATTTAGTTCCTTTCCCGTTTTCATAAGTTGTTAAAATGGAGTATTGGAAATATAAAAATTATGTAGTTTGCGGAAGATATGGGCAATTGTGATTTGGAGATTTTTTATTTGTATCGTGAGAATGATTTCAGATCAAAACCGGCGATTTGAAAATTGAGTATGGTGTTACCTGTGTCTGTTAGGACCCAGGCAATGCCGGGTGACTTGTTCTAGTATATATATATAATATAATCAATCTCTACAAAACAAATTTCACAAAATTTAATCATTTTGTATAAGAGCTGAGATGGGATAAGAATAAGTGAAACATGGGCTTCAAATCAAACGCAACTATATATATTTTTATCTATTGTACATTTTACAATAATTAATACTTTTTATGTTTACAAGACATTCATTTTGAACATATGGTATTCATAGTAACTATCACCATATTCAGAAACAAGCACCTGTTTCAGCTATTTTGGAATGGATGCTCGGTCTTGATAAAAAATAACATTCAACTTAAGCTTAGCACTCACTATTCCTCTTTTTCTGGTATGATAGCCACATTTTGTGATTTAGGATAATTCATTGTTTATGTTTCTTCATTGATTAATTGTTATTAATTCATTTTTAATATATATATATATACAGGGTGTCCCAAAAAGATTGAAACACGCTTTAATTCTTTACCTGTTGGAGATAAGTGAGCAATGTAAATTGCAAAAATGTTGAAAGTACGGTAGGAAATAAGACTATATTAATGAAATAGTCCTCCCATTAATTTTTGAAATGTGTCTAAGGAGGGTACAGTTCCTGTGGATGCCTCCCCCACTGGGTTCCGGTCTAAATTGGGTGGCACTTCCCGGCCGTCCAAACGGTTACCTTACACCTTTCTGGTAGGTCGGACGGTCTGGGTCTCAACAACTTCGTGTGTCTAATCCCCTTAATGGTTTCTCTCTCTAAAAGTGGGGTAAACTATTGAGGTCCTATTAACAACAAAGTACTATACCCTAATACCTCCTGAATATTTTCTGAGGTATTTCAGTATATTTAAACTCTTTGGAATACAACATATAAAAGCTTTTCTATGATTTTCATGGGTACCTGCTAGTATTTAATTTAACATTCACATTAACAAATACAAAATAAAACTATTTAAGTAAAATTAATTAATTATTAATAAATAAAAATAAAGACATATATATGGTTTAAATTTTCAAAGGAAGGGAAATTGTTACTTTCTTTTGAATGATTGAATTTATAACTTATGCAATAATCAGATCTAATTGCAATCTTCAAACTATGAATGCATATTTTGAAAATTTTTGGCAAGTCACTAAACATATTTTCAATTAGTTCTTCCAAAGTACCATGTTTTGTAACCAATACAGCTACAATGTCTTTAACCAATGCGGTTACAATGTCTATATTCTTTAACCTTTATGGGTACAATAAGGGCTGTTTATCAGGACCTCAAACCTTCAACTCCTTTTTCTCCTCCATTGCCTTTTGTTTTCCAATATCCAACATAAATAGCAAAGAATGTTTATTTTTTCATATTAATAGTTTTGTTATTGGTAATTGTAGATATAAGTACAAATACTGTAAATCCAAGGGTACGACGACAGATAAAATTTCATATCTGATACTTTCCTGTATCTGAGTTTATTATATAAGAATTCCACTGTATATAAGTAACTCTACCTGATCTTTTAAATAATTCGGGATACCTTTTGTCTGACAAGCACTTTTAAGATGTATAGTTTAGTAAGCATTTGTAACAATCAATGATTGTATTGCTCTTCAGGAAGATTTAGATCGTGTGATTTTACAGTGTTCACGTAATTACCCACATTTAAATTTCTGCAAATGTGCAATATGAGTTCTACACATAGCTTTGTTGACTTAGATGTTAAAGGTGATTGTAAGTTTATTTTAATGAGTATTGAGTATACATAGCAAAAACTCTTGGATCAGCTAGAATTCATGGGTTCTCAATTAGAAACTTTTATGGTCTTTGATAAACATATTTTATTATTCAATTATTTACTGAAACCCTAATAAAGTGTGTAGTTAATTTGCAATCCAAGTTATGCCTTTTATATCAGCTTATTTAGTTTAATCTAAACTTTAAAGATATTTATAGTTTATGGAATATTGTTTCAATGATCTCTTTAGTCCAGCTTTGAGGAAAATGTGTGATATTCTGGTAGAAAAGATTACTGGAAAAAGAACACTACATTCTTGCTTGAAGGAATTATTTTTGAAGAATTTAATCAAGCCAACATCATCAGTGTTTTAGAACCAGCAGCAGACTAAATTCTGAATATGTTCAAATGCTTGTTTTCTAAATAAAAAATCTGCAGTTATGACAAGAATTTACAATTATTGTAGTTAAGAGAACCAAAAATAAAAAGTTGCTGCAATATAAATAAAATTTAACGTAAAAGTTTCATTTCTAAATTAATGTGGTTTTATTACAAATTTTCTTTGTTTTATTTTTTTATTCACTAATAATTAATAAATGTAAATATAATGTATTAACAATTTAAAATAACTATTAGGGGTATTCAAATTCAAGAAAAGTCTTATTTGCCCATCTCTAATTATTTACAAGATTTGGATATTATTTCAAAAATTGGCATGAGACATAGATCCATATTCTTTGGAATATTTTTTACTGGTTAGTTAAATGTTATTAGTAATTTTGCAGTTTATACATATTTAATATTTTCTGTAAGGGGTTTGGATATTTGTGTCTGTGAATTTAAGCATGTATGCATAATTTACAATAGACACAAAAAATATCTAAACTTTATTTGATTCTGTTGTTTGATATTAGTTGCTATTTAGTCTGAACTTGTATGTCAGTTTCAAGACTTTTATATCTTGTATCTTTTGTGTTGTATTATGTTTATGCAAATATCATTATGCTAGAATAATTGGGTTCTTGTTATAAACCATTCTATGCACTTTAAATATATTTTTATTTTACACTTGGATGATGGCTATAAGGCAGCAATTTTCAAATGGTGTGCTGCGAAATTGAGTTGATGTATCAATAGAAAAACAAAAGTATTTTTATTAAAATGGGAAAATAAAAGAAATTATAAAATAGATATTAAATATAACAATGTTATTTATTAATACGTAATGAGCATTGATTGATTTATTTGCCCTCTGCTAGGGCTAGGGAGCATTCGAGACATTTCTCGGGCTATGATTCGCCTAATCAATCTTACTAGGGACTAGATCATCTATATTGGAACTATTCTAAGGCAGAGAGGCCAACCTTGAATGAGCCTCTTCATCAGGAGCTTTAGGAGGTATTTCAGGAGTCAGCATGGGAAATTTCAGGAGTATCAATTTTCGTTTTCAAGCAATAAAATTTTGTAAATTACAAAATTACATTTGTATCAAGTAATGATTTGAAACTAGCACTTTTTAGCTCACTTAATAAATCCACTGAACATTTTGACTGTAGTACTTCTTTTGTTTTGTTAATTTTCTCATTTTTTGGACAAAAGACTTAATAACACCTTATTTAAAAGGTTGGGGCGGAAATCAGTCTGAATTTTTCAGACAATAAAAAATTTTGGTCTATTTTTGGAAGAGAGAGAAAAAAAAATATGATGTGGGCAGCACATGATTTTCCTTATACGAGTATAATGCAATGAATTTACTTCTTTAACGGTGAAAAAGTGAAGAAAAAATCTACAGCACAGTATTTGTAATGTTAAATGCCAACGATGCCCTTGCTTGATACTACAGCCCAAACAGTAACTTTTGGGAAATGTAGTGCTTATGTTTGACCCAAATGCGGGTTTTTGGTACCTCCAAAATGCCAGTTTTGTCTGTTCATGACACCATGCAGGTGAAAATGGGCCTCATCTGTGAACCATATGCAGCCAACATCAAATCCATCAATCATGGTAAGCATATCATTCGTGAACTCTTCTCTTTGTCACTCCCGGTCGTCCAATTTGATGCTCTAAGTCCTCTGGACGAGCCGGACGGCCTGGGGCTTTCACACAGCTGAAACTGTTGTGGTTTGGTGACATTGGATCTTGAACAGAACCATGTCTAGGGTGTTCCTCAGGATTCTGTACATGCTGAATGGCATTAATCTGGATTCAGCTGCAAATCTTCAGATGGATTTCCTCGGATTAGACTGAATAATTGCAGCAACTGTCGTAATATTTTCAGGTATAACTGCAGATTGCCTGGAACCAACATGTCCCACTAATTCATCAGCCATGCTGCCTGTCCATTGAAATTTGTCGAAAAGCTGGCAAATTGTTTTCACATTCGGACCTTTGGCAACAAATCGGGATTGAAAACTATGCCTTGCTGCTGTAGGACTGCGATTTAACAGGTGATACTCGAGTACCAGAAAAACACGTTGCTCCACAGAATACATGACTTCATCCACTTCCTTCAGTACTCTAACCTCCTTTCACGTTTCAACAGCAAAACCGTCCAAATATTGATCATTCTGTGCTTCAGAGCAAGCTTTATAGGGATCCATACTGCGATTACAGCGTCATCTGTCAGCAACATTTGTAACTAATTTTGAAACTTTTTTACCAGATTTTTAAGGCTTTCCCAATAAACATGTCACTTGTTTCAGTCTTCTATGAATCACCATTTCCAAGTTGTTTCATTTCAAAGTTAGGGAGTCCTTTGTGAAACACCCTGTATATAAGGAAAGTAATAATTTGTTTTATGTATTTTTTATGGCTAAACTCGCTTTATTTTCTTATATTTTTATTATTCTCAGAACTCATTTAAAATAAAATCATTAGAATTAGTATTTTAATTTACATTGAGGATGAAATAAATGTTATTTTTTTGTATTAAAATTCCAAAGATATAAATTTAGTTGCAAATAATATATCAAATTCAAGCATCAAAGGCTTATGAAATTATTACATTTAAATACCCAAATCATTATAGTTATTCAGTAAATAGTCCTTCATTTCATTAATAATATATTTGATAAAATAGTTTATTTGTATAAAACCAAAAATAATTACAAAAATTTTTGTTTATGCAAGCAGACTGCAAAAGTGGAAATAATACTGACGATAGCATAAAAATGTAGTTTTTCACAATACTGTTGCAAAATAACCCATCATTTCATTAATAATATGTCTGAAAAACACAATACGTACAACTACATAATAATTAACAACTTTGAAAATTATAATCGATACAAACAGATTGTAAAAGTGAAAAATATTTTCACAATTCAACGTATACAAAAAATTGCTTACAAATGCAGATTTTTGTAATACTGCTGCAAAACAACCCATCATTTTATTGATAATGCATTTGATGAATGGTTTTTTATATGCAAAACATAACAATTATAAACATTTTAGTCAATGCAAACACATTGTAGAAGTGAAAAATATTTTCACAATTAAACAAAATGTACCAACAATCTCGTACAAATGCCGTTTTCATCTAATTAATAATACATTTGAAAAAAAAAATCTTTTATATATACAATACGTAATAATTATGAAAATTTCAGCCGATACAAACATATTACAAAAATTGAAAATATTTTCATGATAAAAGGAAATATACCAAGGATCGCTTACAAATGTGGTTTTCTGTTATACTGCTGCAAAATAGAAGATCATTTCATTAATCATATGTTTGAAAAGTAGTTTATTGTTATATAACAAGAAATAATTAAACATTTCAATCAATGCAAATAGATTGCAAATGTAGTAGAAAGATAATCACTGGTTATCTCTCTCATGATACAATATGAATCACAACTTGCATGTGCCCATTTTGCAATCGTGGGCAAATGAAGTTTTAGATGTAAGAATGAATGAACTTCAATCTCATCACTCGGTGCTATGAAGTGCAGAGAGCATTATTCAATATTTTGTTATTTCTGGAGAATTTTTATTGCTCTCCGTACTAATCGCATAAACTCCAGAGTAGTCTGCATCTCTGCTAAGGATCCCATGTAGGCATAGGCAAGGGTGTCACCTCTAGTACCATATCAATCACCTACTGTACAGGTGTACTATAATATCCCACATGAAAAATTAAGGAGCCTTGCTTCGCTACACCCCAGGAGCATTTCGCCATTGCAAATGTTTGTGAAGCATTTGCAATATGATCCTCTTCATAAATCTGTTTTTGAGAGACAATTTTAGTAGTTTTTCTACATTTCTTTTTAAAATTCAGGAGCCATTTACCGGAAGCTTTGAATGGCACTTTTAGGGAGAGAGCTTTATCACAAGCCCAGCTTTTCAAATTCGACTCATACACATTTACACGCCTGCGCCTTGTATCCTGAAATTTTTTAAAAACACATTTTTCAATTTCGCATAGTTTGTGCCTCTTATCACCGAATTTGTTGATTTGATTTTCCCACAAATACATTTGGGACAGACTTTTTACAAATTCATACCTGCTTTGAACAGATTGTAGCATGCAAAGTTTCATTTTTTTAATGCAATGCCAGTATTCAACAACTGCTTGTTTAGTTTCAAATGGAATAGTGTGGACTTCCTCATTTTCTACCTCCTCACCTACAAACATTTTATTATTTTCATTTATAATGTCAAAATCAGAATCCTCAAAATCGCTTTCAGCAACCGATGACTCGAAATCCAGAGTGTCTTCCATTTCATCACTAACAAGCATTTTGCAAATAGATTCAGGTTCTTGCAAAATTTCCATTATTTTATTTTTTACATTTATTTCAGCTTCTGTAAAATCAGTCAGCTCCATTTCTGGAACAGAGAATTCGTGGTACAGCATCCACACCACGTTGAACACATTAATATGTGATGGCATTTTCTATTTGAAAGCCACTGCTGGTTTAAAAAAAAGTAAATGCAAAAACATCGAGGTATTAAAAAAAAAATAATTTCATCCGCAAGACTTTTGAGCATTAAACAAAACAATTTCACACAAAATTATAGCAGATCGCTAATTTGTTTCACTTACATAAAATAATAAAACTGTGTGAAATGTACGATTACACTAAAAATATATATTCAAACTCAATTTCAAATACTTTTGAATGCAAATTATAAAAAAATAACTTTACAACAGATTTCAAGTCATACAGAGAAAACATGGACAGTTCATTTCAGAATTTGCAGTTTTTCTATGCATACTCGCTACGTAGGGTTGCATTTGGCATTAAAGATGTTGACGTTTATTAATTTTTTACAGCTTTTCCATTGCAATTCAGCAGCTAATTTTTTCATTGTCGATATTTTGAGCCATCTACTAACGCCCGTCAAATTCTATGAGTTCTGCTTGGAAACATTTTCTTATAAATAAAACAAAGGGTTCTGGGAAGTCTTAAAACATGTAATTATCCATCAAACTCTCAAAATCAAAAATATTCGGGAAAACAATACTTTTTTACTACAATAGTATGAGTAAGTAATAAAAATGCATACGCTATGATCCAAAGAAGCAAATGTAATGAATGAGATACTCTCTTTTCATTATTTTCTTTTTATTTTTACTTGCCCTAGATTGCATGGAAAGTATTGGAATAGTGTCGAAAATTACAACTTGAGTTTTCGACAGATCTAGTTTTGAGTATTCAAAAAACTACTTTTGGCATGACGTGTGTTTGTGTCTGTCTGTACAATGTATGCATCCACTCTAGCTGAAAATCTAATTGACCAAAGTTCACAAATTTTGGTAGATAAGTGGGTAATCCTGGTGATGGTTAGATTTTGGTACAATTTGAAAAATGAATCTGCCTTTTTCTGTGAAATGGCTGGCAAAAATCTAAAATAAAATACTAATTGGTCGAATTTCATAAAATTTGGTAGATAAGTCACCTATGGGATACTTTGGTGCTGATTAGATTTTAGTATTGTACGATTACGAAAGAAAGAACCTGCTTTTTCTAACAAAATAGCCTACAAAAATCACGAAAATCTAAAATAAAAGATATTACGTATGCTCAAGTGTATCAATAAAATGCTTGTTTCATATGTAATTTTTGACAACAAAAAGAATAAGACCAACCCCATCATAATTCAATGACTAACCATTCTTGAGATATTTCAAATTTTTGTGTTTTTATTACCATTGCTATTAAAAATCTGTCCAGTTGTTAAATGAAAAAGAAAGCTTGTGTTATTGTATGCAATTACACTAAATGTAATGAATTATAAAAGAAAGAGAAAATACATTTGAGTCAGTAGGAAAAGTCATGTACTGCTCACCATCAGAATTTTATTAATGTGTCTAAACGTATTTTTTTTTTCAGTTTGCAGTCTAAAAAATCTTTTTTGACAGAAATGAGTGTAATTCCTACCCTCACTTAGCAGTACTTATCACCTGCACATGTAAAAATTCAGGTTTGCCATTTAAAGTAAGGAGTAATCCTACTATCACACATGTTCTTTGTACAAGCAACACAGGCTTGCATCATTCTGATTGGTTGGAGAAAGCTGATAAATTAATTTTAATTATATATAGGATACTTTTTTGTTGAAAATATATAAAACAGATTGCATTCTAAACAAATACTGCAAAAAATAGCTGACTCACTAATTATTTTTTTAAAGCTCTAGAACACAATATTTACAATTATCAGATATTCAGCAGTATCTCACATCTACTTCTGGAATATCTATTTTTGTAGAAATGTGGTTCCCATTTTTTCCCCCCTACCAAGATCTTTTACAGAAACTCTGTCCAATATTTTCAATTCTACAGCTACTTTCTACAGAACATTTACATGCTTTTCTAGCTGTGGGTAGAAAGTATTTCTCCTGGGTGTCTGATGTGAACCCCAACAGTACCATCTTTTCTACTTCTATAACCAATCATTCATGAATAAAGATAATTTTTTTTTACTTGTTTTACCAATTTATCATCATCTTTGGTATTTTATTTAATTTTACCATTGCATATATTTGCAAAACCCAGTAACTTAAATAAGTTGCTCAATAAAAGTAAGAAAATTAGCAATGTACCAATGAAAAGTTGATTCCCTTGCTAAATTTGGAAATTTCACTAAATACTGGCCTGTTATGTACGAGTACTATTTAGTTGAAAAATATATACAGTAAATACTGTATATTTTACTACTTTAGAACCCACTTATAACAAGCCCACATTTAGCAAGATTCTGGATTTAAAAAGGAAATTATGAACTTTTAATTGGTGCAATGTTAATTCAAGTCTGATTTATTTGCTTGTTTTTAAAGAACAAAATTAATAGTTACCAGCAGATTCCAGATAAAGGCCTTCCCAATGAGGTTTTAATAGGATTTGCTTGGGTCTTTCTGACCCTCACCCCACCAAGATCCCCCAAAACAAGCCTATGTCCATGGTATTGCAGAGTTGAAAATAAAGGTATTGGGTAGAGTTTATATGAATAATCTTGGTGAAAGAGAATCGGAACCCAGGAAAGAAATATGATATGCATCTCAAGGAAAAGATAGGATAAAAGTTCCTAGAATGTAGTACTGGACCAGGTAGCCTAAATTGAAATTTTTTCTGGGGGATGGCGGGAATGGGCTTTTAAGGTGTATGGCATAGGCATGAATTGGTGTCCACTGTTTTATAAGAGATTACTTTTATAGCCCTTTGAAGGATAGAGGGGAAGGGGGTATGATCCCCATTTCTCCTATCCTCTGGAGCAGTGGTTGGAAAAACTACTTTATTATTGTAGTGATCTACAGCTACATTATGACAAATGTAGTTAACTACAACTACTTTTATAAGACAAATTTTGCAACAGCTTCAATTTTCACAAAAAGTTGAGGATATGGGTATACTGTAGTAATATAACATACTTATTCTGAATAATTAAAATTGACTGATCAACTTACCAATCTTTACGCTTTTACTCACTTCTGAAAGCAGTAAAATAAAATAAAAGTATAAACTTTAAAATCAAAGACAACCAAAAGTAGGTTTAAAAGTCCTGTAATAAAATCTCCTTTCCTCGACAAAAATTACACGACCAAAGTGCTTTCAGGCACCACAATGCCCTTCATCAGTGGCCACTCATGAAGGGCATTTATGACTTTTAAACCTATTTTTGGTTGTCTTTGATAGGTTTAATTAAAATTGGCGTGTATCCGTTTTATTTATTAAAAGTATAAAATAAAAGTAAAAACTATTTATTTAAAACCATGTTTGTTCATTTTTAGTAGAATTTGCATCTTAAAATTGCAATCAGATAAGAAGGATCTTTTGGGAAATAACACATCTGAATATATCCATATAAAAAATCAACTTCATGAGGCAATGGCTTTCCTAACCCTGCAGCCATTTATCATACATCGTTGCGCAGAACACTAAATTTTATACAAATGAAGAAAGGGTGATCACATGATATGTTAATGTAGAATAGTACCTTGTTTGTTTACTGAAGTAATGTTAAAAGTAGTGTCAAAACTCGATACAAACTAGTGACTTATTGCATCGCGCTACTCTACTTATTTTTAAAAATAGTGATTACTGTAGTTTCGTTACTTGTAACTCGCTACTCTCTCTCTCTCTCTTCCAATTACTGCTCTGGAGCATGCCCTCACTGACCGTTTCTATAATTTTAAGGTGTTCTTTTGGTTGAAAGAAGTGGGATAAAGTTCTTGGGAGGGGAGAGGTGACATTGTAAAATGCTGCTTGTTATTCACAATTGCACGGTGCACCCATATATTGAGACCCTCCAAAATATCAAACTTGTCTCCATGCCTCCAAAGCAATCATGTCACTCTCTAATCTATAATGTTTTTTTGAGGCAGCAAAAGATATTCTGATGATCAAGTGTTTAATAAATGTTATTCAAAATATAATCATGGAATATAAATATAAAACAAAACAAACTACTTGGACACATCTTTCAGAAACTTTAAAGTAAAAAAGTAAAAATAATTCTACTTTGGGATTAATTATCAACATGTTTTATTTAGTATGCATATATCTTAATGTTAAATATTATTTTTTTTTATAACTTTAATTATATAATTTCGGTTTTCTTGTTTTCTTTAAAGTAATTAAAATTTCTAGATATTGTTTAATTATGGTGTATACTAGATTCGTATAAATAACTATTGCTGCATAATATTGCACAAGTTCAACATATATGTAATATTAAGGTAGGACAGATTTAACGAGTGTCAGTTGTCAGTCTTGAGCTCTTATCTGCTCAAAATAACTGAGTCCTTCCGAGCTAGAGAAATGGAAGTCACAAGTAGTATTTAGAAATAGCAGTATTTATTTTTCTTGTGTGCAATTATTTTAAAATTTTAATATGTTAGAATATAATTCAACATTGTTGGGCTTTTAAATACTATGAACTCAGCTCTATTATGCACAGAAACTAAAATACAAAATTAGCAAAATATTACAACTTTATTTACAAATATATAAGAAACTTAACATAGATTTTAAACTTGGTTTTTTACATTAATACAATACATAAACAACTTTAATATATAAAACCTTCAATACACGCTTGATTACAGTAAAATATGTAAAACTTTGACAACACAATAAAAATGAACCCTGATTTAATTAATTCTCTAATACGAAGAAATACCAGATTCCAATCAACATAGCTGTAAATAAATATATTCCTCTTTAGCAAACAAAAATCCCATCCCCACCAAATTCATCAAACCAGGGTTCAATTATATATAATTATTCATTCTTATTTTTTATACAGT
The DNA here is from genome assembly GCA_951213105.1 of Amaurobius ferox. Taxonomy (NCBI): domain Eukaryota; kingdom Metazoa; phylum Arthropoda; class Arachnida; order Araneae; family Amaurobiidae; genus Amaurobius; species Amaurobius ferox. The sequence goes on along the minus strand of OX578155.1, from coordinate 13,910,961 downwards.
AAGGCACATTTGTATTTGATTAAATATAAAATAGTATATTTTAAAATGAAATATGGAACCAATTTGACCATATAGTTTCTCATAAGGATTAAAATAATCATATTTTATATTCTTTCGAAATGTTAGTTTACTACTTAATTTACACAGTTTTCCAGAATATAATGGTTGCAAACTTTGCTAACTTTTAGATTACGAAAAAATAAATAAATGTAGAAAAGATGTTAGTTAGTAATTTCTAGGGTTCTTACTTTTATAAAATTATATAAATTCATTTTTCTCAAACATTTCAAGACCTGAAATTATTTTTTCAAGGAGCATTCATAATATTTTTGGCTTTATTCTAAAAACACCACAATACCATAAATTTTGATAAAAAGACTGCAGTAGCATAAACATCAACATCACAAGAGCAAAAACGAAATAATTTAAAAATGGAATGAAATGCGACACCATTAAAAATTAGCAGTAAAAGCAATTACTCTCACTTGCTGCAATAGTGGAACCAAAACCCATATTTTAAATTAGAACATTCATACATCAATATTGAAGTGTTATATCATTTTTCTATACAAATTATTTAAATCTTGTTATAGATACACCAAACACATCCCCTAGATTTTACCACATATGCTACTATGGCATAAATGCCATAGCATTTCTACATAAAATTATGGTGATTATGAAATAGAAATGAAACCATTTGTCATGAAGTAAAAACTAAACACTCATTCCATAGGAGAATTTTTGTTTCATTACATCACATTTTTCTTGAAAATTTCAAAGTGTTTTTGGTGACAAAATTAACAAATTCAAATTCTACTTTGAAGAGTCCATTAATTTTAATTTTAAAACTGTAATAATTTTAATTACCTATTTAAAAATATTGGAGGAAGTAGTAACATTAAAAAATTTACCAAATATCAAATTAAAATAAGTACATTCTACAGTTTTTGGAGTTACAACGGCATAAAATTCTTTCATTGTCTGGTGTAGGGCTTAGGGGACCGAATCGGTCTTTCTGAACCATTTTATAGTCGAATGTCAGTTCTTCACCACGCTTGATTTTACGTTTCGCAAAAAAAGCTAATCTTGGAAGTCTTGGGTCAGGATTTTCAATCCAAACAGCAAAAACATGAAGATTAGGATCACACTATAAAAGAAAGGGTGAATATTAACACTAAACAATAATAATATTTATATGCTAGAAAATGTACCGAGGATTAAAAGTAGGGATACATTGTATTCATTCATTCAATATTTTTAAAGAAGCCTCCACATTAATGTTATGACTTTTTACATATTCATTTTTTCGTGCTATAGAATATAGGAGTATTGTTTTCACGAAAATTTTTGACTTTGATCTTTTGATGCTAGTATATGGTTTAGGACCTCCTGAACACATTTTGACTATTTTTAGAGTGATGTCTGTCTGTCGTCAATTTTTTTAGTACATGATAAATGTCACAAATGTTAATAGATTTTCATGAAACTTTATATCCAGCTTTGTTAACAAAAAATCTAGAACTAGATAAAATCTTCTGAAATTCAAGAAAAAACTTTTTCTTAACATGGCAGCATAGGACAACATTTAATATGATCATGCACAAAAGGGGTTATTTATTACTCAACTAGTCGCCTTCGGCGACAGGCCTGTTCACTACCCTTGAAAATTCTGACCATGGCTAACTCGCTGGAGCGACCTACCAGAAAGGTGTAAGGTAACTATTTGGACAGCCAGGAAGTGCCATCCAATTTAGACCAGAACCCAGTGGAGGAGGCATCCACAGGGATCGTACCCTCCTTTCCCTACCACCAACCTCTCGGATGGACTTACGGACCCACATGTTTAACGTGATCGTACTCAGCGTGAACACAGTGGCAGTTTTGGCAGTGGCAGGAATCGAACCCGGGCCTACCAAGTGCAATTCTTGCACGCTAACCACTGGGCTACTTCGCCCTCCGTGACAATCTCCATAACTTTCTTTTTATTCACCCAATTTAGACAGAAACCCAGTGGGAGAGGCATCCATAGGGACCGTACCATCCTTCCCCTACCACCAACTTCTCGGAAGGACTTATGGACCCACATGTTTAAAGTGATTGTACTCCGCCTGAACATAGCGGCAAGAATCGAAACCGGGCCTACCGAGTGCAATTCCCGTGCGCTAACCACTGGGCTACTGCGCCAATCTCCATAACTTTTTTTTATTCACCCAATTTAGACCGAAACCCAGTGGGGGAGGCATCCACTGGGACCGTACCCTCCTCCTCCTACCATCAACCTCTCGGAAGGACTTTTGGACCCACATGTTTAACGTGATCGTACTCCGCCTGAACATGGTGGCAGTTTTGGCAGTGGCGGGAACCGAATTCGGGCTTACCGAGTGCAATTCCCATGTGCGAACACGGTGGCAGTTTTGGCAGTGGCGGGTATCGAACCCGGGTCTACCAAGTGCAATTCCCGTGTGCTAACTACTGGGCTACTGTGCCCTCCGCGACAATCTCTATAACTTTCTTTTTATTCACCCAATTTAGACTGGAATCCAGTGGGGGAGTTTGGTTTAGTTTAATGAATGGTGGGGAAAAAAAGGGGAAAAACGGTCGAAATCACATAAAACATTAAATAACAATATATATATATATATATATAATAATTCAAATTTTAAAAATCGGTTTTCACATATCACCTTCCCACCCTCCTGGGTCTCCGATTGCTAAATATCGTAGCTCTATGACACGCAGCCGCTGAGCCTATAGTGTATAAGACAGACACACACACACAGACCGACATTGCCTTTTATTATTTAAGATGATCATGATATTTAACAGTTTCAATCATCATAGTGAAAAATAGCCGCAATACAATATTTTTTGTTCGTGACATTATTAGCACCCTCGGGGGGGGGGGGGGGGGGGGGGGGGGGGGGGGGGGGGGGGTACATTGTAAAACTTGGTATATATAACGAATTTTTTTTTCTTCAAAATTTTGACATTTAGATTTTTTGCTATAGACGACACAAAAAAATGGACTGACATCTTTTATTTTTATAGATATCTATAAAATTGAAAGTCAGTCTCTAGTCTATGTACCAATCTAGTTCTTGGTAATTTTTTTTTTAGTATGTTATTTCAATATTTTACTGCAGATAACTACATTCATGTTCAGAGTCTTTTCTTTTTTATCCAAGGGTTGAATTAATAAAAATACAAAATCAAAACTTCCTTATGAATATTAAGCAACTGGTTTCTATTTGAAGAAAATAATCTCAAATAGATTGATTCCATTCTGTAAAAAATGTTAATCAGTGAAATGTATATTGAAGTCATAAGAGAAACAATATTCACTTAATTTTCTCATCTAAAGCCCGGACAAATTTGACATAACACAATCTAGAGACAAACAAACCACTCAATGTATTTTAGAAGCTTCATAAAATAGATGGAAAATGCTACTTAAAATTCAGAAATTCCTATGCTTTTTCCTGATTTGGGACTTTATTGTGAGAGAATTTTATATTTTGAAACACAGTTTTGTAAAACAACCATTTTTGAGATTTTGGGACTGCCACTGCAAAGTCAAATGAAAATAGTGGCTTTAGTAGCCTAATAAGTTAAGAATAGCTATTTACCAAAATACAATTTAATAGTAGTTCTAGCCACTTTAATTTTCTAACAATAAGTACTTTGTTAAGCTGCTCATTTTTTTTTTTTTTTTAATATAAACCACTTATATATTATCTTATACAATACAACTAACTATTGGACAGTTGCTGGTTGAACACTTATATAATCTCAGGGGTTGCTCTGGATTTTTAATTGCTTTCGTCAACCTATTCACCAGATACCATTTTCTTTCACCAAATGGAGTTTTTATTTGTTAAATTTTATTAACTTTTCATTTGAAAAATTTGATTTGATTCATAAATTTTCAAATTCCAAAAATCACTGTTTTGGAAAAGACACACAGTAGTATATGTTACAATCAGTATACTATGATTATTAATTTTGATATCGGCAGAATTCATAATCACTAAAATTTTTGCCAAATCTTTTTTCAATTGCCAAAATTAATTTTCTTTCACAAAATGCGACAACAGTGATCAACAGCACGAAATCTGTAGTCAGCTACAGATCTTTATCAATGTTCTGCTGAAAAAAAAAAAAAAAAAAAATACAGATAAATAAAACTATTTTTCAGAAGATTAGAAGGCATTAGGAGTTTCAAGAAATAATCCATCACAGCCAGTGCGATTACAGAAGTCAATAGTAGGAATCTATCATACCTACTCACATTATTATAGAAGATGAATATTTCAACTAATTAAAAACAAATCAATTTCAAAATGAACATTCAGGATTTCTTTTAAATAAAAATTAGGACTAATTTTGTATCCTACAATTGCAAAGATGACATTTCTGTAGAGTTTTCTGCATTTTTCTTAAACAAATGTATTATTTATGTTGCGATATCTTACATTTAATAATAATAATAATAATAATAATAAAAAAAAAAAAAAAAAAAAAAAAAAAAAAAAAAAAAAAAAATGCATTGATGAAAATTTTTAAGCTAGATTTTCTTCTAAAATATGTGAGATTTTCAAAATATTGTTGTGGGGAAATAAAATAATCATGTTTTCTAAAAAAAATTAGCTTCTTTTTGCCTCTTTATTTTAGATATAGCAGCCATAGTCACCCCAAGTTAAAAATATAGTTGCATTTAGTAGGATTTTAAGTGCAAATGAACCAAAACTTTGCTTGGACAGATATGCAAAAGAAAAATAATTTATAAATAACTTACTGAATGATTAATAAAATGTGCAGCATTACCAACATGCCCAGCATCAACTGTAAAACAGCAGTCATCTATGCCATAGTCTAAGTCAAAGAGGTAAGAGCGACCTATGTAATCATAGACAATGCCACGTGCTTCAGCTTGCTTTGAAGTAATAATTTCTCCAAGGTACTCTAAGACAAACTGTCCCTTTTCTATTGTCTCCAGAGTTCTCAGACCCCAGCCACGTTCATTTGCTGTCCGAAATATTGCAACTTTTACCTGAAAATAAAATTTAAATTTCTGAATGTTATATACATCAAACATATAAATATTCAATTGTGAATGGAAGCTTAAAGAATTTTTTTTATTTTTTGCAAGAGAAAAGGAGGAGGAATTAAATAATTAATATTAAACTTCATTTTCAAATAATACAAAATAAATTTGTAGTGACAACACGAAATTATCAACTTGTCAGTGCTGGGATTTGATCCTGAGTCCAAAGCGGCATTAAGCTAACGACGTCTCCATTTTAAGCACTTAATATTGCCTTATGCTACAAATCTAACAAAATAATGCCTCATATACAAATTTATATGCATTTTATACTGTCTTGTATACATTTAATACTGCCTTATATGTCTTAAATACTGCCTTATATACAAATCAAAGGAAGGTTTGGCTAATAAGAGAATAAGATAAAATAATTTATTTACTTTGTTTACTTGCGCGTGCTTCAAATAGCTCATAACATGTTTGCACAAACTGGAGTGGAGCATAATGAGCAGTTAATAACTAGAAATGGACTTAAATGTGTAAGTAGCCTGTGAAAATATGATCTTATATAAATAAACACTATTGGTTGTACGCATATTTTTATGCAAACAAAAATTTCACATATTATTAACATTGCATCACTTTTAATGAATTACAACTTTGTTGATGAATTCAAAATTTAGGCTTCATCATGATTTTGATTTCAATGATATACTTATAAGCAAAGTAATATCAACAATTAAAATCAATCAAAATGTTATAAAATAATGTATGTTCGGACATTTCACAATTTGAATGCTGTCGCTCTAATAAGCAATATAGGATGGTCGTCTGATATTAAAGGTACACATGGCAGTTATACATACATATGCATGCAAATGTGATGTACATCATATTGAAGAGGAGTAGCAGTTTCATATTCGTTATTGTTCTCTTAAGTTGTCTGCAGGTGAGTGAACAAATGGTGTGACAAAAATGTGTGTAAATTAGTAGTATGTGCAGTCAGTCATTGCAAGTAAAAGATGTCACTCAAAGCAATATTCAGTGCAAGTTAGTGAATGTTTATGGAACATAAAGTTTTAAATTGAAGAGGTGCAGGAAATTTCAAAATGTTCAAATGGAAATGGACAATGATCTTGAGCAACACAGAGGCAAACTAAAGACATCGCATATGGAAGACAATTGCATTTTTGTTGAAGGTTTGATAAGGGAAGATCAAAGAGCAAAGATTTGTAAAATTGATGAATAGCCAGGGGAAAATGATTCGGAGACAATGCAACAACAAAGGCCACAGTTCAGCAGTATTTCAATAATATTACACATAGGCAAGCTATCATGAATGTTTAAACTCGTAGATAGCTGCGATAGATGTCTTAATATGAGCAGTGACTATGTTGTTGTTGTTGAGACCCAGACCGTTCGATCTACCAGAAAGGCGCGCAGTGACTATGTGAAAAAATAAACATTTGTATGTAGTTAAGTTGATACCTGTTGTTGATGCGATGACATAAATCAGTTCTATGTACTTGTAACCTGTACCTTACTTACCGAATGACCCTCGTACTTAAGACATTGAGAAAAAGAATGAATTCATCTTAATTTTCCAATTACTAAGAATTTTATTTTTTGTTTATCACCGTATTTAATAATACCTTCTACAAAGAATGTAGTTTGACATAATCAGTAATGGAAAGTTGGGAATTCATTTTTGGAAAAAGTTCCTAGGTAAAAGTTTTGTCTTTCATTAATATCTCGACAACCCCTGGTCTTAAAAATTCGGACTAAATTTAAAGGGCCTATTTGAAGCCTACCCACAAAATTTCATTAAATTTGGTTCAGCCGTTCTCCCGTGATGATGAGACAAAGGAAAATTTCGTTTTTCACTAATATCTCGAGTACCATTGGTCGTAGAAACTCGAAACATGGACTAAATTTTACGTGGGGCTCTTTCAAGGATACCCACAAAATTTCATCAAATTCGGTTCAGCTGTTTTCCCGTGATAATGGGACAAACAGATAGACAGACAGATTTTCAATTTTATTTATATAGATTCCATGCGATGAACAGATGTACTGCTAGTGAGTGATATGAATGAAATATTTATTGATTTTGTATTGGGAGGCAGATGATCTATATTTCGATGACGTCATCTGAATAAAGTTTATTTTGTTAGAATTGTCTTTTTCGATGAAGACACCTAATTGATGGAGTTTTCAAGTATAATAAATTACTGAAGGTACTGTGATAGTTTTAAAAATATCAGTTTTGAATGTATCACATTTTAGAGATGTTTAAATAAAATTACATTTCAGTTGGAAAATGTTTAATAATCAATGCTTTCTGCATGATTCACATTTCTTGTATTTTCTGAAGTATCACGTAACCAAAACTATTATTGTCTGAAAGAGTCAATTTTATTTGAAGTTCTGTTGGAGGTGGAGCCATAGGTCTGCGACCCATTGTTCAAGATGTATCGAATCGTGTAATCTTTATGAAACACCCTGTATACTCCAATCGAAGTCAATAAAAGTGTGTAAAAAACATTAAATTACAGTTTTCAATATTAAATATTGACATAAAAGCAGTTTTTTGACAAAAGCAACAATAAATGATATTTTGATTTTCTCAACTGGTACAATTTTCTTTTTGAAGCAATCTGCCCAATGCAACTGAGACTGACCATTCGACTATTTTTTCAAAAACCAGATACCTTCAACCTGTTTGAGACTTTTGGGATTGTGTTCCAAAAATAGGGGTGCCCAGAGGCGTGAAATGCCGGAAGGTATCCCCTTAGCTAACACTCAAGCTGTGAAAAACGTTCCTCCGCATTGCTTCAAACGGTAGGTGACTTGTCAATCATAGTTCTACACAGGCGAAAGCACATTTTTGGCAATGCCTATTCCCCCCTCCCACTACGAGTGATGACAAAATTATTTTTCGGTTCGAGCAGACAATCCTCTTAAGGGGACCAGAACAGGCTTATTTTGTCTATGATGTTAAATGTTTTAGTTTTATGTTCCTTTTTCTGACAAACTATAAGTATTATCAGTATAAAATTTTCACAGTTGAAAAAAATATGTTTCGCAAGGTCACAGTTTTCAATCAGAATTTTATTTTTGCTAAAATAAAAAAGTAAACTTACCCACAAAATTTTGCGTTTAAAAATGAACACATATAGTTTGAATATACCATAAAATATACCATATTCAAAGTGTTGTGGGAAAAAAACAATATATTTTGCGAAAAGAATGGGAAAACAAAGCTCAGGGCAACTCTATTGGGGACATATGGAAATAAAAGAAGTCTCAACTTCTAGTTTGTGGATTCCGTATAATACACAAATATACTTAAACCACATATAATTTGATGGTATATTTAAAGCACAGATGCATGTGTCTTTTAGCATTGTCATCAAATGTTTTAAAATGACTGCTCACTGTTAAAGCAAGAAAATAAATGCAAATATAAGTATGCATAGAAAGAAACACAAGTATTTTAAAATAAACAATATATTACTAATAGGATAAATAAAATAATACGAATAAATGTAAAACAAAGTATAACAAAGGATGAATAGGTACTGAAATTTTTTTAAAGTATGAATTCATATCAAAGATTTCACGATGCAAATAATGTACAACCAATTCTGCTAGCAGCCAACCAAAGCACAGATATAGAAGTATTCTACTCTTACAACTGCAGCTGCCATAGCCATTTGTGTGCTTTAGAAAATAAGTTTAATATGAGGGATTTGAGCAAATGAATCATAAAAACAGAAGATTTCTAAAAACTACTAATTAATACATTTCCTATTTAAGTTGGTATCGTAGTCAGGGTCGAAGGTTTCAGATACAGACTTCACAGCCCTGAGCATAACAATGTAACAGGATTGTAATAACCTTAAGTGCCACTTTGATCTTGATATGATTTTGACGATACGTTTTTGCAGTCATACATGTAAGAACTTGCAGCCCAGAGTTAATTCGCCAAAAATTTTTTTCACTAGACAGTACCAAATAAATAGAACAATGAATAAAGGTTTCATCATTCTTCTTAAAGAACAAATTTGCAGTAACATTTATTGGCAAGTATGTAATTATGTATTATGTGAAAAAAATACATATAACACACGAGCGATTAAGATAATACACATGCACAGTTTCCATTGCAACAGCCAAGGCTGGCTACAATGCTGTTAGTTTATATTAGTGGCCATATTAAGTGCACATGCAAAGCTTTAAACAAAACTTTAATAGTTAAACAATTAACAATAGAATGTCCTAAATTGCTATTACATTATGCTGAGTAGGGCAACGAATCATATCAATAGGTGGTGTGTTTCAAAATGCGAGTAGGCAAGTCTGAAGATTTTAATTTTTAAGACTGTTGTAGCATTTTTTAGAACAAGATAAAACATAAAAAACCCTACATATAATATTCAGATTCTACTCACAGTTTGATTCTATTCTTTATACTCACCAGATGAAAAAATATCTACTTTCCATTGGTGATTGAAAATTCTGTACCCTTTTGTAGTACACATTTTCTACTAGTCTCTTAACAAAATGCATAAATAGTGCTTTACTACATCATATCTGCCAATCTGAGAAAATTGGAATGTGTAAAATTTTGCGTGAATGACATTTATAATGATTTTTTTTAAACTACATGTGCAAACGATATTTTGTACTACTTGTACATAATTACGTTCATTAGAACGTAATTATGTACAAGTAGCTGCATTAAATATCACGCATAGTACTGAAAGAATATGATAATTCAGGACACCAATTTTATAAAATTTCAGAAAAATAAATTATAAAACAAAAAATATATAAAGGTTTTATCCGGTGAAAATTACTTTATAATGAAAACAAATATTTATGTTTGGTAAAACACAGGTTTTCACTAAAGAGAGTAACAAATATTGATCTTTAACATTAAAAATATATATATATATATATATATATAGCACTGAATTATATTCCTGCCAAAATGGTTTCCTTTTTATTTGCCTAAATCATTGCTTTAATACCACTTTTGGAAAATATCTATTTACAGAGTTCATACTCATTTTTCAAAATAGAAAAATTTGTATCATGCAAATATAATTAAAAAAATTAACCTTAATAGTTAGACATAATATGAAAATAAGCTAGTTTAGTCGATCTAATATGCAACATTTAAATGATGGAGATAGATGGGAAAAGATACTAACGTACTCTCGGGAATTTATAAGAACAAACTGAATTGCGCAATCGTAGTGCTTACGCAAAATTAATGAATAAAATAACATGTGCTGAATTAAACAACCTTTGAAGAAGTATATTTATTACTTTCATAAAATAAGTGATCGAGATCTTAATTTACATTACACGCAGCCGTAAGTTTCAGTTAATTTGATTGGCATTACTCTGCATTTTATTATGGATTTGCTACGATTCCGGGAATGGTAGAAATCAGTGCTAAAAAAGCGGAAAAGCTATGTTTCCGAGGAATTATACCATATCTGGTTAATTGATAAATTTCAAACAAAAAATGCCAGAGATTGATTTCCTAATAATGTTAAAAAATTCAAATAAATACGGAAATGCATAAAATATAGCAATATATGCCTAAAAGCATAAAGAGCAGTTAAAATGCATAAAAGTTGGCAGGTATGCTGCATAGAGAAATAAGATTACATTTTAATAAAATAACCAAAAAAGGCACATTAATACTTACTTTCTGCCCTTGCTGTACGATCCTATTGGGACAATCAGGACCACATTTACAGCGACTATTACATTCATAGATAGGATAGCCTGGCCTTAAAATAAGTCTACGGTGCTTATTATAAGCAAAACACCCATCAGAATCTTGAGGACAACACGCATCTCTATTGTCATAACAGTTCTCACAATTACAAAAGGCAACAGGATCTTCTGGCACTTGTACAGTCGTGTTAATATAATCATGTATAAACTGGAAGCCAGGTGGAGCAGTTTCCAGATCAACATTGTTCTCAACCACTATCTGCATGTATTTGTTCTCATTTTTTGAATTAATGTCATTTTCCCATTCTTTGAGGTTTATTAAAACTTTTTTCCTTGATTCTCTAAACTGCATTATTTTAAACAATTCACCATTAATTTTTTGCAACTTACTAGGGCTAAAGTTTAATATTTCTTTCAATTTTTTTTTCATTTGCTTCATTGTAAGCTGTAAAGAATTGAGATATTGCTCTGAAGATTTAAAACATAAAGCAGAAACACGTGAAAAAGTAAGAAAATCATATGGGCGCCGAGTTATCAAATCTTGTACAAAGTACTCAAGTAATCTCCCAGTGATTTTACAATTCGAGCTTTGCATCGCATGGTAGAATTCGATGCTTTCATGACATCCAGTCAGGTGATATTCAGGCTCCCAGGTGTTGGATTCACAGGGGTAGTTTTTCCATTTCACATAGTAATAGGTTTCATGCTGAAAAAAATAAAATCGATATTTCAAATTGCTTGCTCATTCCCCGACAAATTTTTTAAGAAAACTTTTAAATTGCTGATTGATCAATTAACTTTAAAAAACAATGATCACATATGTAATTGCACTGTCATGACATTTCAGATCAATATACTAAACATTATAAGGAGGTGCAGGGATGTATCTACAGTGGTCGGCGGTGGTCGGGGTTTCCATCACTCAGAATTTCCGACCACCACTCATCCAAAAAAATGTACATATTATAATTACATTTAAAAAATGTTATATTCAATTTTAGCAAATGTTTTTCTTTAATATAAAAGTATACAATACTAATACTGTTTGTGTGTGCGAATTAACGTGAAGCACGTTTCGAAATTTTATATTCGCAATTATAATTGTTCTGGAAAATCAACCACCACTCACATTTTTCTAGATACATCCCTGGAGGTGTATCACTGTGATGTGTAAAAGCAAAAGTTGTTGATTGACAAAATACAGGTACAAAGCCCCTTCACTTGGCATAACTCATATTGTGAATAGGCAAGAGAATGCAATACGCAGGAAAACAAGTAGAATGTAATATATATATATATACACCTGTAATACAATGTACAGTTATGCACACAGAAATATAGAATTTCAGTATTACTGAACCAGGTATAACCCTTGAAAATGTACATGGTTTCGGAAATACTTTTCACTTTCACTAATTTATCATTCATTTTCATTTATAAATCTTTTTCATGTATGTTAAAAAACTATGGGAGCCAGGAAAGGCTAAGCTCCAGTGAAGTTTTTCAGTTTGAATCTTTTCATCTATTACGCTATTCATGCACGTCGATCCCGACCACCCTAACTGCTGCTGTAAACCTTTGGGTCAGTCGGATGGTCTGGGTTTTTGACACTATTCATGCAGTTACACCATGTATATTAATACAGGGAACAAGGGGATTAGTACCTTTAGTACATATTTTACATATAATATTTATAATACTTAAAAGTTATAATTTAATCATTGGGTGCAGTTACAGGCTTATATTTACCAATCTTTCACAAAAGTGAAATCCAATTTTCAATTGCTTACCTTATCTATGGAACAGGGAAAGAGGGATATTTAATACCTATTTAGTGTCTGTTCTATTTATAATGGAATTTTTCTCCAGCCTAATATTGAGTCTATTTTATTTTCACATATGCTCTTCACACCATTTTCAATTTCAATAAAACATAAGTCACTGGTATTTAAAATGCAAGTAAAAAACGAAAAAAGAACTTATATAATATATATATATATATATATATACAGGGTGTCCCAAAAAGATTGAAACACGCTTTAATTCTGGAGAGCCTGTTGGAGATTTGGAGATAAGTGGGCAATTGAAATTGCAAAAATGTTGAAAGTAAGGTAGGAAATAAGACTACATTAATGAAATAGTCCTCTCATTAATTTTTAAGAAGTTACACTTTTTAAATTTTTAAAGACCCGTCAATTCGATTCGTCCAAAGATTCATCAATTAAATCTTTCCTGAAAAATTTTCACTTGGAACAACAACTGTCCACACGCGTCATATCCTTTAAATCTCTTATTAGGCTATCACGTGACGAACAGGCATGGAAATGAAAAATTTACATACGCACACCTCTTCTTACTGTATCCTGTACCTATTCTAATTTTCCACATTTTGCTTCCTTTCATTTTGTGGTTGCTATGGGTGATAGTGTCATCCGTTCTTAGCAATTGTGCAGCAGTGTATATATAGGATGCCCCCAAAACATTGACCTCGGCTTCTATTCCTTAAATATTGATCTTAGACATATATAATAAATTGCAAAGTTGTGTAAAAAAGGTACAGTATGTTATGAAATTGATTAAAATTTTCAAGATAATTAAATTTTAAGAAATACAAAATTTAAATTTTTATATGCCCCCCCCCCCCCCCCATACGAAAACACTTCCAATGAGTAAAATGTGCCGCATACACAAATAAGGTGATGTACAAAATTTCAGCATTTTATCATAAAAAGTCCCAGAGATATGTTTAAACAAAGTTGGTGAGGGATTAATCAAAAATTAAAATGTAAATGTTTACAGCAAGAGTGCAAATGACGCAAAGCAGAAATGTATCATAGGCAAATAATATCTGCCTCTTTAGATTTATTTACAAGTTTTCAAAAATATGCTTCCTGAAAATTACCTTAAAATTTTACATGATTATAGAATAAAACTTGGAAATGGCACAAACAAAATGAACAATAAAACAGCTTAGAAATGTATGCATATGCAAATATCTGCCTCTGATCGGTGAGTCACACAATCGCAATGGACGCATCATCACATGAGAAAGTTGTTTTTGCTCTGCCATTGATCAATTGTCTTGCTTACGCAAGAGTAGCCTGGCAGCCGGAACAATCCTTAAGTATTTCACATTTCTGCAACATTTTGAGAGTATAGTAGCCTGTACCGATAGTATGTCGCAATACAACGATGAAGAACTTTTTGAAATGCTCATGCTGTACAGTTTATGCAATCGCAATGCTAACGAAACTGCATGGGAATATCAACGTGCTTTTCCCAATTCTCAACATCCTTCTGGGAGATTAATATTCTGATGGTGCAATGAGTGAATGAAAGAGGAAGCGCATATCGTGTAGGTGGACTAGGTAGGTCCAGATTTCACTTAACTGATGTAGAAATTGATATTTTGGCTTACTTTTGCAGTCATCCACGTAGTAGTGTTCGTACCGCTGCTTCAGAAATGAACGTACCATGTGCGAGTGTGGAGAATACTGAGACTGAATAAATGGAATCTGTTTAACATTCATGGTGTGCAAGAGCACGAGCCAACAGATTATCAACATTGTCTAGAATTTTGTAATTGGGCTCTAAATCAGGAAGATGCAGATCCCTTTTTCCTGAAAAACGTAATTTGGACAGACAAATGCTGTTTTAAACAAGATGGATGCATAAATCCTCAAAATGAGCACTTCTGTTCTAACACAAATCCATTCGTGGTACGTGATATTCATCATCCGAAGCAATTTTCTGTGAATGTATGGCGTAGTATTTTCAGAAACAGTTTGCTTGGACTCATAATGTATGATGGTACATTGAAGGGTGACAGATATGTCAATGAGATTCTGAATGCGGTTATTCTTGATTTTATAGATGAACTGCACCTAACAGTACTTCCACATGTATGATTTCAACAGGACGGATCTCCACCTCACCATACTACAGTTGTGAAACACTGGTTAAATAACAAGTTTCCAGACAAGTGGATTGGCTTGCATGAGCCAGTCGAATTTCCCCCTAGATCGCCTGATTTAATGCCCATGGATTTTTATTTGTGGGGTCATTTACGCACAACTTTTGTCATTTTCACACACGAACAAGAACTTGATCGATTACACAGAATTAGTGTTATCAGGCGAATGCAGCTCTGTATTGGCATGGATGGAAAACATTTTGAACAAGCTTTGTAATCTTTGTATAAAGTTATTATTTCTACACAGTGTAGGTAGATACTTTTGTACCAATATATAGCAATTATTATTTATTTATGTAATCATTGTTTTCTTTCGTAATTTGTGCATGATCCCTGAAATGCGATCTGCGGACATGATTTTTCCCCTCTGAGAACCCATGTCGATGCACCGAAAAGTGGTTTAAGTCAGCATTTTTGTCTTTTCATATCTCTGGGACATTTTATAATAAAATGCTGAAATTTTGTACATTACCTTATTAGTGTATGGGGCACATTTTACTCATTTGAAATGTTTTTGTACAGGGACTGTATAAAAATTCAAATTTTGTATTTCTTACAATCTAATTCCTTTGAAAAGTTTAATCGATTTCATAAAATTCTGTACTTTGTTTTTGGGACACCCTGTATGTATGTTTGTATGTATATATATATATATATTACGTGCCATTTTCTAAAGTGGGAAATCTTTTGTCCTTTATTTCAAAAATTATCTGTTGTTCAAAGAAACAGGGTAAATTGGTAAAAAGTAAGTGCACTATGAGACGATGCAAGGTGGAATGGAGTTGTTTCAAGAGTATCAAAAATGAATTTGAAGATTTTATTTGTAGTGGCGACAAGTTGTTAACATTACCTGAGTTAAGAATGTAAAATTCTTAAGGTATAGTCCATATCAAATAAGGCATGGGGGTTACCTTCATAGTCTCAAGATGTTTTTGAATTTAACATATGCTAAATTTCAGGAAAAAATAAGAAACCCATATTTTTTTGTTTTGTTCAAAAAAATTCCTAGCCCAAGATACAGGCTGCCAAAGATGGCACCATTTCTCACTTGTGATTTTCGGCAAAATTTTAAAATTCTATATCTCTGGAAAGGTTCAAGATAGTTGTGAGTTTTTTTTTATTTGAAATATAATATTTTTCTGATTAAAATGATATCCTCCGTTTGGAATTATGTGTCCAAGTTCTCTTGTTGTAGCCTTCTGAATTTTTTTTTTTTTTTGAAAGATCAAAAATAATTTTTTTTTCTTCAAAAATGCCAATCCCTAAAATTTTGATTTTTTGACTGTTGATCAGTACCATAGAGTACTACATTCCTTGAAAAGGAGAACTTCCACTTTTGAGTTTAACAGGTTTTATAAGCAATATTCATGTTTTAGCTTCCGTGGCTAATTTATTTTTCTCAAAATCGCTTTTCTGAAAAGCAGAACACGCCACCTTGGTTCTAGAATTTTTCATAATTTCGTTTTTTTAATCCATTTTTGGACCAATGTGATGGAATAAAATGATAAATTGAAGAAAGTTGGAACTATTCTTCTGGATTTCCTTTACATAGAACCTTCCAAATCATTAAAGGTCTTATGGAACAAGGTGGAAGCTTCCAGATAATTCCAGAATGTAACAGATCCTTCTAGAACAATCTGGAACCATCCAGATGATTCCAGAATGTAACAGAACATTCGAGAACAATCTGGAAGCTTCCAGATAATTCCAGAATGTAACAGAACTTTCTAAAGGACTGAGTTTGGAATGTCTTCTGACTGGGGCTACATGAGAGTGAAGTGAGTGTGTGACTATTTGCATATCCATAAAAGAGTAATATATAAAACTAGCAAAGAAACAAGACTTTCTTCAAGTTGGGAATAAGAGTGCTCATTTCAAGACTGTTTCAAAGTCAAGATGTTTCCAGTGGTGACTTTCTGTGTTCTAAATGCTTTGACAGAATATCAACAAGAAAGATCAATCATGCTTAAAGCACTGATTATGAAACACTTTCCAACTTCAATGTAATTTTATTTAAACAAGTCTAAAATGCAATACATTCCTCGGTAATATTTTAAAACTTATCACAATACTACATTAATTTATTATATTTGAAAACTTAAACCTTCATTGAAAAAAAATGAACTTCATTCAAATGACGGCATTGAAATATAAATTGCCTGGTTTAAACATCTCTAAAATGCGATACATTCCTCGGTAATATTTTTAAAACTATCATAATACTATGATAATTTATTATATTTGAAAACTTCATCGAAAACAACTGAAATTCATTCAAATGACGTCATAGAAAAAATAACAAGCCTGGATCTCTCTATAAAAGCAGCATTTCATTCATAACATTTTCCCATTCATTTCATTCATCACAATACTATAATTTATTTATTTAAAAATTAAGCCAATGGAGCTACAAGTAATTAAACTCTATGCTTAAAACTTCATAGAAAAAGATTGTCCTTCTCTTTGTAAAATCAATGAATATTTCATTCATATCAGCTATGCAGACTCCATGAACTAAATGATTTTGTGTTAAAGAAATACAGCAATTCTAATACAACTCATTCTACATATTTTGCTATTTACATTTTACGTAGGTGAAAAATAGGCTTCGTTGTAGAAATAATCAAATTTGAATGAGCATTTAAACTCAAATATATTCTAATTGCGTTGTTTCAGTTTGTAGATGCATAGAATTTAAGCAAAAATAAAGCAGTTTTAGGACAGATACAACACTCAATATGAATTGAAAAGAACTTAAAAAATCACGATTTTGAGACAAGATGGATGCCATATATCATTTTGAAGTGGGTCATGTGATTTTTTCATATCATGATCACGTGATCGCTTCATATAAGAGGTGTTATTATTATTTTAATTTTTATTTAAAAAACTACTAAATATATTTCGCTGAATTTTTTTTTTGTATATTTTATGGAACAATTTGAATATTACCTAAAATTTTCGAAGCAATTTGTGAATTTTAAATCCACTTAAAAAATGGTTGAAAAATTAGGTCCCACAGGGCTCAATGTATTTCATTTTTTCAACCCGGGTTCAATCCAAAACTAATTGGGTGATATTATTCATTTATATTCCCATAGGTTCTACAGACCGTCTGAACAACATACTAAAATTTCATTTTGATTAAGTCATTTTTACGGCAGTTATCGTGCTAACGGACAGACAGACAGAATGAACAAAGTCATAAACACTTTTCAACTTTGTTGTAAAGTGTTAAAAATGACACTAACCAAACAAGAAGAAGTCTCCCATTGTATGGATGATGCAGCTTTTGTATCTGCAGAAGAAGAATTAGATTCCCTAGATCAGTCAGCTGTAAAGGTTGATGTTAGTCCTGTTAGGAAACCATAGTCAGTGAGTCAAGTCATTAGCTGTATGCATCAAGAAAGCGCAGAGAAATTACTGAAGCTGTGGGTGAGTACACCAAAAGAAAACTGACTGAACTTTTCAATATAGAAATTCCTTTACGTAGCTTTATGTTTTGAAAGCTGTGTCTGTTACTTATCTTTATTAAGAATGAAATGCCATGTCATATAAGACTAGATTTTGATTTCATGAGACCAATATGTGATGAGTATGAGGTAACGGAAACTGGTTTAATGTATAGCAAAATTTTCAAATGTTTATAAAACCTGTTAAACTCAAAAGTGGAAGTTCTACTTTTCAAGGAATGTAGTACTCTATGGAACTAAGCAACAGACAAAAAATCAAAATTTTTGGGATTGGCAAACGGAGGATATTATTTTAATCCGAAAAATATTATATTTCAAATAAAAAAAACCCATAACAAAATATCTTGAACCATTCCAGAGATAAAGCGTTTTAAAATTTTGCCGAAAATCGCAAGTGAGAAATAGCCCCCAAGGTGCCATCTTTTGGCGGCCTGTATCTCAGGCCAGGAATTTTTTCGAACGAAACAAAATAAAATACAGGTTTCTTACTTTTCCTGAATTTTAACATATGTTAAATTCAAAAATATCTGAGACTATGAAGGTAAGATGTTTTCTTTGCTTGCCTGAATTGATATGAACTTAGCCCTAAATTTATTCAGGAAATATAAAAATAGAAAGATATGAGGAAAGAAAATTTTGATTAGGGCAAACAGAAAAATTGCTACCTAATTTTTAAAAAATTTACAGAATTTTACTTCTAGCCAACAAAATATGCTCCCTTCCATCAAGAGTATTTTGACACTTTGCATGATTTAAGAGTTTTTAACACTTTCCAACATAGTTGAAAAGTGTTTATGACTTTGTTCATTCTGTCTGTATGTCCACTCACATGATAACTGCCGTAAAAATGACTATCAAAATGAAATTTAAGTATGTTGCTAAGACGGTCTGTGGGACATATGGGAATAAAAATGAATGATATCACCCAATTAGTTTTGGATTGAACCCGGGTTGAAAAAATGAAATACATTGAACCCTATGAGACCTAATTTTTCAAATATTTGTTAAGCGAAGTTAAAGTTCACAAATTGCTTCGAAAATTTTAGGAAATATTCAAATTATCCCATAAAATATATAAAAAAAATGTCAGCAAATATGTTCGGTAGTTTTTTAAATAAAAATTAAAATAATAATTACACTAAGATTAAGGACACAACGTTTAGACAGAAGGTCTTTTATTAAAACTTCTTATAAGACGTGCAAAGTATTAAAAATGCCAGAGTGCTTTCGAGCACTAATGCGCTCTTCATCAGTGGCTACATGGAAAGTAAATATGGATCGTTTATATATAGACCAGTAACATAGCAATATATAAATATAAAATTAATAAATATAAATAAATAAATATAAAATTAGTAAATGAACAGACTATTTATCCAAGACATACACAGAAAATATAAATATATTTTAAACGGATTCAAAATGTAAGTATATCACGAGAAAAGTATGAAGAGCATATTAACGCTTGAAAGCACTCTGGCATTTTTATTCCTTTGTAAGTCTCATAAAAAGCTTTAATATAAGACTTTCTGTCTAAATGTTGTGTTCTTAATCTTATTTAGTTGAAATCAGACATGATATCAAATTATTTATTAATAATTACACCTATATAATATGAAGAGATCACATGACCCACTTCAAAATAAAATATGACATCCATCTTTTTTTCCTATAATAAAAATCATGATTTTTAAAGTTCTTTTAAATTTATATTTAGTATTGCATCTGGCCTAAAACAGCTTTATTTATGCATATTTTCTGTGCATCTATATTCTGCGTTAATGCAATTACAATATTTTTGAGTTTAAATGATCATCAAACTTTGATTATTTCTACAACGAAGCTCAATTTTAATGGATGCAGAATGTAAGCAAGTGATTGTAAGATGAGTTGTATAAGAATTGCTGAATTTTTGTCACGCAAAATTATTTAATTCTGGTGTCTGTAAAAAAGTGTATGAATGAAATATTCACTGCTTTTACATAGAGAGCCAGATGATTTATATTTCAATGACATCATGTGAATAAAGTTCATTTTTTTTATGAAGTTTTAAGTTTTGAAGTAAAATAAATTATTGTAGTTCTGTGAAAATTTTAAAAATATCACCGCTGAATGTATTGCATTTTAGAACTGCTTAAGTAAAATTGCATTTCAGTTGGAAATTGTTTCATAATCAATACTTCATGCATGATTGACATTTCTTGTTACTTTTTTATTTAACTTTCTTGTGCTATAAAGAGATTTACATACATCAAAGTTATAGTTAAAAACAACTATAGTGAGCAGAATAACAGTGACCATTTTGTCATTAAGAAGAAATATATATATATATATAAATAAAAATTGAAAGATTTTAATCGAAAACTATGCATAAACTACTGTATGTACAAAAAAACCATCTCTAGCATATCTGATACAAATGAGTAACTATAGACCAAGACTAAGGATAAAACTAGAAGGTCATCACTACAATGGAAAGGGGTATGAGAGGAATATTAGGATACAAAACTCACAATTAAAAAGTATATATAAATATAAATAAAAATGAAAAAGAAAACAACAAAAATGAGAAAAGGCAATAATGATTAGCTCAAGATAAAAGATTAAGACATAGAGAACAATCAATTGAAACTACACAAAAAATGGCGGTTAGTTTGAAATTGCATTCTCATCAGAACAGCCATACAATTCGAATTAAAACAGATAGAATAGCCAGTTTCTGACAATGGCGATAGTATTTAACTATAGACACCATTGGAACTATCTACTGGCTAGTGGAAAGAGAAAAATAAATCAATTGAATTACAAATCAGAAAAATAAAACCTCCTCGAACAGAAATATTAACAACTCACAAGCATTGCTACCATGTGTAGGTTGAACAAGCGACTGAGCATTTCACCTCACTTCGTCAGTGCGAGTGGGCATACATGAATACATTTGAACGAAACATAATATGTATGGAGACTTTCAAAAATAGTAATCAGTATAGGACTCAGGACAAGTGAAAAATAGTCATTCGAAAATAGTAAACAGTATTCGATTCAAGCCAAGTGGTAAGTTAGGTGATAGGAATGGGTGAATTATCAAAAATGAGTCATCCAATCAAAGATAAATAATGCATGTGTAAAATTATTACGTGGTATATTTGAAATTATTAATAATATTATTTACAAATACTTCCAGATATTGGTAATTTTGACAAATGCGTTTAAGATTATTGATGTGGAGAAAGTGAAACTGAGGATCAGAAAATTGATGTGTTCGAAATAGCTGGTTCAAAATGATGTTTCTAAACAATTTAATAGAATTACAAGATTGATATGATAACAGCTTTATGATAGTGAAGCTGTAAGAATCTTTTTTATCATATAGATTGGTGATTACATGATTATTGAGGGTATCTAAACTTAGGTCTAAAAAATTTACAGTTTGACTAACGCTAGGCTCATTAGGAATTAATTCTAGGTTAGATGGGTAAAAATCAATATTAATTAGAAAGGAATCATCAATAATAATACAAATTAAGTCGTCAACATATCTATATATAATATATGAATTAGAATTAAAATGACATTCATAATAATAAAGATATAAGTTAGTGAGAATACTACTACTACAGCCACCTTATATATGGTACACCAGATGTTTGTAAATAAATGTTATCACCTTGGATAATATAATTGTTGTATAACACAAAGTGCAAGAGCATAGGAAAGTTTTTGACATTAAATGCAACATTATTGGAAGATATATAATCATAATAAAGAGAGATAATAACTTTATATAAATCTTTAATGACAATATTATTAAATAGGTCTTTAAAATCAAAGGTATGGAAACCAAGAATTTGTGGAAGCTTGCTAAGGTGATTAACTAAATCAAAACTATTGTTCAAAATGAAATATCCTGAATTCCTAAATTTAAGAGATTCATTAATTCTATTTAAACAGTTAAGGAAGTACTTACTAGCTGTAGTGGTGGTATTATGTCCACAAGTGACCGTTCTAAAACTGAGAGGTGATTTGTGAAATTTAGGAACCAAAGTAACATAAGGAAATTAAAAAAATTTACAATTAATATTTAATTGTGTATATAATTTTAGCATTTTAGTTTTGATTTTGATAGACAGATTATTAATGGGTTTAAAAATTTGATTATTTTCTAAGTAATTCTGTAACAGAGAAACATAATATTTTTTACAAATGATGGCATAATTATTAGAAGCTTTATCTACATAAGTTATGACAAAATGTTGTTGTAGTTCTTTAATAGCAGATAGGAGTTGTTTATAAGGATACCTAGGCTTCGTTAATTTAATGTTTATAATATAACATTTTTAAGTAGATGTAAGGAAGTATACTTCCATAGATGGTATGCTTCAATAGGAATGGAATGTGAACATGATATATATATATATAAAATTATAATGAAAGCATGCAACATTTAAAAAATTATACTCTAAATTAGGTACAAAAAGATAAAAAGTTCTTATATTTAAAATAATTATTGCTCTCTAGGCTTTTAATTCAGTGTCAACTTTAGAAGATAGAGACTTTTAATATTTTGTCTTTCCACCTTTAACATTGTAGCAAGCTTCAGTTTGGCGAGGTAAGCTGCTTTCAAACTGTCCTTCATAAAATGATCACTATTTTCATTTATGTACAAGTATATACTACATAATATCCTCTATTATATTTAAATCAAGTTATTTTGCTCAAATTCAAATACCCCTTTTCCCCCTGACTTAAACCAAATCTTGGATGATTTCGACATACAAATTTTGGCATTGTGATACTAAAACAACTAAATATGACCAGCCATTTTAAGTCCATTTCAAAGAAATGGTTTACTGAATCTTTGTTGGTAACTAGAACTGTTTCTTATTCAATTATATCACTTAAATTTTTCCAGACAATTGCACACCATATCATTATTGAAACCTCCCAACTGTCCAGTGGAAAACACTGGTTCTTTTTCTTCACCTTTTTTATAACGGAGGTGGTATATGCATAGTTATTGAAAGGATAAGAAAAATCACTAGTGTTTTATACTTGAATGATAGTAATGAGTTGGTTTGATAATGATATGGGATGTAATTGGTTGGCAAAAGAAAAGTGACATTGAATTCATAGATGGAAAAATGAACTTCTAGTTACCAACAAATATTAAGCAGAGTTTACTCGAAATGGATTTAAAATGACTGGTCAAAATTGGTTGTTTGAGCAGGACAACCTCAAAATTCATGCGTCGGAATTGTCCAAGATTTTGCTTAAAAAATAATAATTACTTGAACTTTAGCCAGCAAAATTACCTGATCTAAATATAGAGAATACGTGGTATATGCTGGTACAGAAGGTTTATGAAAATAGCAGTTATTTTATGAATAAGCACAGTTTGAAAACAGCTATTCTTAAACAGAAATCTATCGATATGGAATATATTCAAGACTTGTATGTCAACTTTGGCATGAATTAAAGTTTGCTACAATTCTGGAGATGAATGGATAAATTGCTAAATATCTCCAGTTTCCTAAAGCAGCACAAATGAATAACACAGAGGGCCATTACAGAGTTCTCACACCTCAAGCAGGAAAAAAAAAAAGGCCTTTTCAAGGCAATTTCTCTCTTTTATAAGGCTACTTAGAACTTATCAATACAATGAAAGCAAAATTAAACAAATATACATTAGAGAGAGAAAAAATGCAAGAGTTATTAAATAAGCATTTAAGAATATTATATATATTCTTCTATAAACACCCTTTTAAATAGAATGTTTCTTTAATACGAAGCATACAAAAGGAATTAGGAATAAGGATAGTTCATAAATGAAAAGTTAGATAAACTAAACAGCGTAGTATAAGAATGTGAATGACAATGCAATATACACCTTTTTAAATATATTTTTCTATACTAAACAGACATAAATAGTATGGGTACATGTCAACTAATTAAACTTTAAAGTCAAAGACAACCAAAAATAGGTTTAAAAGTTCTTTAATAAAATCTTTCCTGGACGTACAAAGGCTAAAGCACCTTTGGGTATCACTATGCCCTTCATCAGTGGCGGCCACCGATGAAGGGCACCCCTGACTAGTTAAACCTATGAAGTGATACCCAACCCGTTAAACCTATTTTTGGTTGTCTTTGATTTTAAAGTTTAAACAGAAATAATAATTAACACTTCTACTTTAAGTCTTCCATTATTTTTTATTTATGTCCCCTAGCTCAATTTTCTTTTCTTTGGCCGATCGGTGAAGTAATGGCATACATGGAGACCCAGCCACTTACTGAAAGATGAGTCATGGGTTCATCACACACACCTTAATTATTTGCACAAATATTCAAGATGGACAAAAGAAATAGATGAATTAAAAAATAGGGCCTTTTTAAGGTCTTTCAACAAAAAATAAGGCCTTTTAAGAGCCCTTAAAAACAAAAAGAAAAATCAGGCCTTTCTAAGAGTTCCTCAAGGCCCGTGGGAGCCCTGCATTATTATTTTGCAATTTATCACTTATATATGTACAAAGTCTGTGTAAATATTTTAAGCATAAGAATTTTTTTATTGTTAATGTACATAATTTAGAGTATCATTTTTTTAATGTCATATGTTTCAATTATATTGTAATTTATTATTTTTGTTTATTTTTACAATTTTATGTGCTTAAGAAAAAAAAAGGCAGAGGGGTACAATATAAGAAACATCACAATTTCAAACTTATACCTCTTGAGGTCTTTCTTCAACGACCTTGTGTGACAAAATGATATCTACTTCATATGCTGTATCTGAAAACAATATATAATGTGATTATTAAGAATGCAAATATTATTAATAATGAAATTATTTCCATGCTTTTTTAAGCATGGAAGTAATTTAATTTTACATGACAAAACTTTAAAAAAAAAAGTAAAAACAAACAAACAAACCTAAATTTAAAACTAGAAATAATCATACAACATATGGCAATAACATATAAAGTATAACTGGGGTACATTACCATTTTTAACACTTTACAACATAACTGAAAAGTGTTTACGACTTTGTTCATTCTTTCTGTCTGTCCTCATGATAACTGCCGTAAAAATGACTTTATCAAAATGGAATTTTAGTATATGTTGTTGAGATGGTCTGTGGGAATTCCCAACTATGGGTGGGGGCAGAGATGTAAGGAATTTCTCCTTTTTCCATGTTTGGTAACATGAAGGAGTGGTAAATAAATAATCATATTAATCCTCTTTTCTCTAAGCAGTTTAAACCTCATTGACACTCTTAATTTCTAAGGTATGTAGTCAATCAAGATTAAAATCTTCTTGGACTGAATAGATGTTTCATACCTTAACTTCAGTTGTCAGGCAACTGGAACAAATGCCATGAATGAATTTTAAATGTTTTAGTTTTAAAGCTGAAACCAAAGTCAGGAAGAAAAGAAAATACTTCTGGAAGAAACTAGAAGAATTCATTCAAAAATGCAAACTTGTTACTTACTCCTGTCTATTACAGAAAATGAAAATTTTATAGTTTGGATTTTAAAGAGTTAAAAGGGGATTTGGGTTTAGGCCCGGACTGGGCTTGAATTTTCATAGCTACTGTTTCGGACTGGACTGAGTCTTTTTTTAAAAAATGTCTGTTACGACTTGGCCAAACATATTTATTTTGAAATTTTTTTCAATGAATTTAAATTGAATACATGAACTTATTGCTTTTATTTCAGCTATGTAAAGATAAATGTTTAAGAAAACAAACTCAATTTTCCTTCCCAAACTTTCATAGATTTGTTTTTAACATATTTGAATACAAATCATTTCGGGCCTGCCGAGACGCAATTATCTTTAGGCCGAGTTCGTTCTACATTTATAAATTTCTTCGGACTAGGCCCTGGTTTAAGAAATGGTATTGTCGAAACTTCAGCACATGTAGATCTCAAAAAGGAGAACAGAACATGTCACTTCGATCGTGAGCGCGCTATCCCATTTTCATTTAGCCATCAGATTTTCATTAGAAAACGATTGCCAAACTTTAGAACTCTAGCATGAACTGTTTTCGAGATATTATGCATTTTTCGGATAAATTTATCAAAAATCACATATAAAACATAACTATTGTGTGTCGTATTAACTATTGTGAAATATGTTCACTTTTCATATGTAATATCATGCGATAAGTTTAGTGACATCGTTCTCGTGGATCTAGCTCGTTCCATTCATGAGAAAATATACTTTGGGTAATACTTTTATATTTGGACGTAAATAGTCATTTATCTGCTATAAGAATAACTTATTTCTCCATCCATAAGGCTTGGCGAGATTTTGGCTGAATGTCACCAACTTGGCAACTTTTTTTAAATGTTTCCAAATTGACGAAAATGTCACCCAACTGATAAAAATTTGCCAAGTTGATGAAAGTTCAATATCTTGGAAAGAACATAAGAGTAGACTATAAGAATAACTCATTTTTCTGTCTGTCCATCTGTAACACTTGGCGAGAGATTTAGCGGGACGTCGCAGGGTTAGAATGGTTTTAACCGTTTAAAACTGGTCTGTCCAAAATGCCTCAAGTGGTTTAAACCACCTAAAAGTGGTTTTTTGTTCATTTTTTTAACCAAAAAAAGTGAAAAAAAAAGGAGAAACAATTTAACACATGCTCAAATACAAATAGCCACCTATTTCTTAATTTGCAGCAATACAGGTTTTAGAATTAAGCATTCTGTAAAAATTAATTATTTGGCTTCGTTCATTTCCTAAATGATTTCTACTTTTGTCTTGAACAAAGCTAAAAGTTGAAAATAATCTTTCTACACTTGCTGATGATGCATTGCATGATTGCAAGTGAATTACAAGTTCACAGAATTTAGGATCAATATATTTCTTTAGTGATAAGCACCATGATTTACATTTACGACAGAAACTGAAAAATATGATTTTGGAAAAGGATCAGTTTGTGATTGGTATTGGATTAATATAGGTAGAAAATCTGTATTTATCTCTAACACCAGTTGACGTACATATTCTTCCTGGATGGAGTTCAACTTCTCACCTTTGTATTTTGGATGCAACATATATGCAGCAAAATGAACTAGGGTTAAACATTGTTCAAGCCTTTTATTCAACAATGTCTCATAAGGTTTCAAGTCTTGATTTTTTTTATAAATTTAGAAATTCATGATCAACATCAGCTATTGTGGCATTTTCAGCTTGAAGGCGATCCAGAGCTGCAGCTAAAGGCTTAAAAGTGGGTAAAAAAATGCTTGGCTTCCTTATAAAGATGGATGTTATTAATGATATTGATTATATTAGCTGGAATTTCATCTTCATATTTATCAACAATCTTCATCAAAAACTCCCTATTTCTTAAAAAAGAATCAAGACCTGTGATTTGACTATTCCATCTTGTTACTTTCCTTATATACATAATGTATAAGGAAAGTATTGTGACGGGGTCAAAAATTCGAAATCGAGTTTACGACGGGAGAGCACGTTTCAAGCATCCCTGATCACGAATCAAACATTTTTGAAGTGATGTCTGTGTGTGTGTCAGTGAGTCTGTGGAGACGATAACTGATGAACGAAATTTGGTACAAAAATCGAACCAAATTTGGTACAAAAATCATAATCCGTAAACACTGGAAGCCTATTGTTTTTATACGTAATCGAATGTTCAGAACCCCCCTAAATTTTCAAATAAAATTTTGAAAAAATCGTCAAAAAATAAAAACCACTAAGAAAGTTATGCAAATAGACATTTCTTATGTAATTTTTCATTAGAAAACGATTGACATAAATTTTAGAATGCTAACAAGAACCGTTCTCGAGATATTGCCCATTTGTCAAAAAAAATATTAATAACTCATAAAATGAAACAAAAATATTTCCTATTGAAAAACATGTTCACTTTTCATATGTAATACCATGCGATAAATTGTGTGACATCATTCTCGTGAATCTAGCTCGTTCCATTCATGAAAAAAGATACTTTGAGTAATACTTTTGTATTTGAACGCCAATAGTCATTTATCTGCTGTAAGAACAACTTATTTCTTCTTCCAAAACGCTTGGCGAGATTTTGGCGACGAATTTGGCGGAATGTCGCCAACTTGGCGACTTTTTGAAATGTTGCCAAATTAACGAAAATCTCGCCAAATGGATAAAAATGACGCTAAATCAATGAAAATGACGACTAATTGTCGAAAATTAAATATCTTGGAAAAAATATTAGTGGAAAAACCTATTTTTTTACTGTAAAAGTAGTAAATTCATTACATTATATAAGGAAAGTCATGTGTTGCCCACATCAGATTTTTTCACATGGTAATTGGGTAATAACAGATCCATCATATTTGCTTAAATAGCTCTTTGCTGCATGATGATTTCGAAAGTGTTTTTGAACTTCAATTATTTGACTCATTTGTTTTAACGGAGTTAGATATATCATTTCCTAAAAGGTTTAGAAAATGACATGCACAGCCGTAACTAAAGAAAAAGGCACCATCAATTAATTGATCAGTTTGAAAATCTTTGCACATCTTTTTCATTTTGTATTCACTATCACTGGCGAAACTTTTAACATTACAATTGTATTTCACTTTAGCTTCTTTTGCTGTGTTCACTATCACTATGAAACTTTTAACATTACAATTGTATTTCACTTTAGCTTCTTTTGTTAAAGATAAACAATAGTCTGATGTTTTTTTATTGCTGCTTGAGAGACTGGTGACAAGAAAAAATATTTTGCACTTGTCGATATAGAATTCACAATAATTGGCTCGTTATGTATATTGGACCAACCATCTTGAATTAGTGTGACATTTTGGCCATCCAAATTCTTTTTGGCTATTTTTTCTACTTCGTTGTTCACTTTAGTCAACAATTCTTTTGCTAATTTTTTCCTAGTTGGTGGCGTGTAACCTGACCTTAAATTACTAATCATTTTTTTAAAGTAATAATTTTCTGAACAACTAAAAGGAATGTTGCATGTAAAAAATTTTTTTGCTATATCCATATCTAATGCACCACTTTTTTCTGAAGAAGTTTTCATGAAACTACCATCAATTTTTGGTTGACGAATGGATTTCTTTGGATTAAATGATTTAATTTTACTTGTATCACTTTCTTCTGATGATGATACACTTATGACTTCTTTTTTTGGAATCTGATGTTTTTGATGGATGACCAATGTTTTTTGTGGTTTTGCATTTTTCATAATGGGATTTCATTCTTAGAACCTTACCACTTACAAGCTTCCCACACTGTAAACACTTCTGATGACCTATTATTTTTCCACATTCTCCTTTAACTTCTTCAAAGAACAGCTAAATAGGATTTTTTTTCCTTTCTCCACAATAAAGCTTACTTATACTCATAATTAAATATAGTTCAATTTAATCTTGAAAAGAAGTATGTTCTAAAAACTATTACTAACACACACAACTAAAGCTAAACACTATTATAACAGACACATTTTCCCACACATTTGGAATGTAAATAAACAATAAACAGGTGTTGCCACTTCAATTAAAGTATATGTTGTTGATGATGATGAATTGTTTTCTTCATATTATGGCATTGATATGTTTGAAGAAAGAATCATATAGTAGTATATATATAATAATAATAATGTATATATATAATAATAATAATGTATATATATTCTTCAAACATATCAATGCCATAATATAAAGAAAAAAATTCATTATCATCAACAACATATACTTTAATTGAAGTGGCAACACCCGTTTATTGTTTATTTACATTCCAAATGTATATGTACGAAGTGGTTAGGCTACCTGCAAGTGCGGTTGCGGAAACAATGTAATTTGGCTGTCGTCAAGTGCGGATGTGCAATGAGCTACCTGTCAGAGGGCTACTGTCAAATTAACCAGATGGTCGTTGTCATACAGCGTAAAGTAGCAAATTATATTTCGTTTACTAACGTTAGACGATAATTCTTCAAATATATTTAAAAATAAATTACCGATAAAAGGGTCAAATTTTATGGTTTCTAGCTCGTACAAATGTATATATAGCATTAAAATAGAGCTTGATGAATGGAGAGATTCCTTTCTCCCACTTCTATTTTTCTGAAAATAAAATATATCCAAACTTTTTAGGGAACTTGACAAGAAGTATTTGATCATAAAACTTTCTAATTAATAGACCCGAGCTGGTATGTAAATGTATTTTGTATTTGGAATTTTTTTAATTTGAAAAGTATTTTGTATTTTATGCCCTAAAAAACCTATGTATTTTGTATCGAAAATACATTTTCAATGTATTTTGCCCATCTCTGCTTTTTT
Organism: Amaurobius ferox; assembly: GCA_951213105.1. NCBI lineage: Eukaryota > Metazoa > Arthropoda > Arachnida > Araneae > Amaurobiidae > Amaurobius > Amaurobius ferox. The sequence continues at coordinate 13,880,424 of OX578155.1, read as the reverse complement.
TCAGGCCAAAACACACAGCATCTTCTCTTAGCACTTGCAAAGTGAAGGTGGTAGGCAGACAAACAATCGAACAGATAGATATGGAACACCCAAAGCAAAAATTGGTACAGCTTCGATATAAAGAATTTGGATTTGACGATTTTTATCTGGAGCGATAAATGCCAAATATGGTCATCCTGTGGTGACTTTTTTCTGGCAACCCCTTTTAGCTTTCTGTTATCTTCGTCGATTCTATTTTAGTTGTGTTGCTTGTTGCATAAAAAACGTGAATACCATACAAAAATAAAAGATAGCACATGTCAATGAATAAAATAATGTAGGAGCAGAAAATTTATATAGGAATGATCATTCTCTGAAGGCCGCAATGTGAAAACATCCGTTTGAGCAATCTGGATTATTAACACATGTTTTCCTTTGAAAATTTTTGGATTTCATTAAACCAGGTATACTGTTTTTTGATTTTGATTTAAGAGTGGCTACTGCTTTGTTTTAGCGGGTAATTTAAAGTTTAACTTCCCGACTGTATTAAATCTTATGATTTTCATGGTGCATCCATGCAGCTGAGAAAGGCTATGGAACACTTGTCACACAAACAGCCATTGCTATGTGAGACGTATAGTTTTTTTGAAGTTTCGTTAAAGTACAATATGTTTTCTAAGTATCGTTTATTTTTTAATTTCGTTAAAGTACAATGTATTTTCTAAGTATAGTTTTTCAAAATTTTGTTAAAGTGTAATATTTTTTCCAAGAATCGCTTTTTTGAAATTTTGTCTTTTTTTTACACTAATACATTATTTTAAACTTGTTTATATATTATATTTTTATGCATTTTTGATTTTTAATCATATATTTTTATATTTGTTAAGCACAAAAACTAACATGGCATTCATTCATTAGGACTTTTCAAACACTGTCTTCCTTGGCGTAAAAAAAAAAGCAGATTACACAAATTCATTATACTGAAGCTGTTCCCAAAAATTTGTAATGGGGGTAACAGGCATTAAAATCGAGTCCCTGACCATAAACATATTAGCTTAGCGGTTGATCCTGAAAATAGACCCCCACTCATTTTTCAAATTACGATCCCACGCCAAGTTGGCGCGATTCTTCAGCTTGCAATTTCATTCCGTATACTTCGCCAATTCTGTTAGCCCACGGCTTCTGGTAACCCACTGACATCCAATCAGCGCTCGGCTGTTTTGGGAATCGGCATTTTAATAGGCAGTAATAGTCTTCTGTGTATTTCATCAGACCTTTTTCGATCGAATTCGTTGACTCTTGTTTTTACAGATCTTTTTCGATCGATTTGCAAAGATTTAAACACATACAAACTTTTTGTAATAAATATTTAAAACATTCCTTGTAATTCATGGACATTAACATTTTACGCAAAGTTTCAATAAATATGCAGGTTCCGGTGTTAAATGTACGTGTATGTTCAAGAAAACGTGCTGCGGTGTTGAATGTACGTGTAAGAAAACGTGTTCCGGTGTGGATGTAATTAAAAATATATGGATATCCGTTACATAAAGGTTAGTTCTTTTCTTTGTTCATCCCGTGTTTTGAAATTGTCTGTTGTATTTTTCCGTGTTTTTAAAATGGGTTTCTTAATTTTAAAGTATCAATTTTTTTCTTGATTTTTGTTAAAGTACAAACATTTTTCTAAGTATCGTTTCCTCTTGAATTTAGTTAAAGTACAAACTTTTTTCTAAGTATCGTTTTCTCTTGAATTTAGTTAAAGTACAAACTTTTTTCTAATTATTGTTTTCTCTTGAATTTAGTTAAAGTACAATCTTTTTTCTAAGTATCGTTTTTCTTAAATTTTGTTAAAGTACAATCTTTTTTTCTTAAATTTAGTTAAAGTACAATCTTTTTTCTAAGTATCGTTTTTTCTTAAATTTAGTTAAAGTACAATCTTTTTTCTGAGTATCATTTTTCTTAAATTTAGTTAAAGTACAGTCTGCCATTACGCGATATTTTTATAATTCTGCCATTACGCAATATTTTTAAAATGCACAAAAATCGTATTTTGTAATATTTTTATGAGTATTATTCACTTTTATTTATATTCAATTGCAATATCATTTAACCAAATTCCAATTTATAAAATTATAGAATACGACGTCATTTTGGTAGGAGGAGCCTATTTTAAAACACAGGAATATACGTCACTTCAGTTGGGAGGAGTCAATTTCAAAACACAGAGAAACGCGTCAACTTGGTGCAATTTTGTACTTGGAAAAAAGAGTGGGGGTCTATTTTCAGAATTTACCTAGCTTAGCACAGGCGAAAACATCACCTAACATATCAACACAAACTGACTGTTACCTAATACTGAAAGGTTTATTCTTACAAGCAAGTTTTATTTATTATGAAAATAAAAACAGCTACTTACTAAAAGAAACACATCATTCCTTTCATAAATGAAAATTATAGATGAAGTATAGTTCCTCAATTTGTTATTATGACCCAACGGGTCCACCTGATATATTTTTATTCTGGGTCACTTTCCACTCTAGATATAGAATTGTTATCATTAGTCATCAGTGATGGATAATGATAATTGTAATATGTGATAACTGATGTAATAATAATGAAAATTATACCAAGTGAGTGTAATGGCTCATTTTATTAATTGTACACCCCTAGAGGTTAGGTTCATGGCTCAAATTTAGTTACCTTAAGTGTACACAAATAAAAATTTATATATTAGTAATGTAAACAAAAGCTTTATCCTACATTATAATAAAAGACGTTTTATATATGAGATTATTTACACAGAATACTGAAACCAATTAAAAGGCTACTTCACTCAAATTAATCACGTATATATTAAAACAACATAGGTAATTCTGATTTTAGGCAGTTTGATAAAAGGGTGTAAAAATGATAGATAATATTCAACATACTTACCAGCACAATAATCATTGAATTTAAGACCTTGATTTTCACACTTTTCTCTTAAATTTTCAAAAGTTTCAAGACATTCGACTTCGACGACTTCGCGACGAACACAATTTTTGCATCTTTCTGGTTCTTCATTTGATGTGCAAAGGTCAAAACTATTTTTAGATTCAACAGAGGAATCAGCATCTGATATTTCATCCACTTCCATTTGGGCACACACATCAGGCATGATAGATACTGATTTAGTTGTAAAAGTGCATTTATCATCACATAACTGATATTGGAGATCACCATTTACAGGTGATAGATAAGAAGAATCGCTTACATTAAAACAAAGTTTCTCCTTTTCTTCGTCATTCATGATGACGATTTCACAAAAAACTCAATAGTTGTTCCTTTTAATCAGATCTCACAAATTAATAACGTAACGTTTTTCTAAATATGAACCAGGGTATTCAAAATCTTTTTTTTTTTTTACGAAGTTTGGCGGGTACAAATCAGTGTTGCCACTGTTACATATCTAACTTCTACACACTTTCACTTTTAATATGCACAAAATTCCTATGGACCTGATCTTCTGCTTACCTTGAGGGCGCTACTCTACCGATCACGGAATTGAAATAACAGGAAGCGGCGTGAGGCAATATCGCTGAAGCCGTTTTCCGTTTTCCCCACTGAAGTCCCACTTCCGGTAGCCATCTTGACCGGTGCAGGAAAAAATAATCCCTCTCATTGCTCAGTGTTAAAACCTGGTAAAAACGACTGCTTTACCCTTTTTTTAGTATAAGATCAGTTTTTCTGAGAGTATGTTTTCATTAGAAACACGTATTATAAAGTAGCATATTATTATATAAGGAAAAATATTATTAATTAGATTACTCTCCTTCAAAAGGTTCGAACCAAAATATAAGCTTTTGGTACTGTTGTCTGTAATATTGAATTGGTAACTCGTGGGTTTTTAAATAATACTTATTGTAAACACAGTTGTAATATTTCAATTGTCCGAGCTGCACTGCTATAGGATGTGTGAACAGATCATCGAAACAGAAGCTTGGAGTTACATTTCATATATAAGTTATAAAATCTGTTTGTTTATACTCTGAAACTCTATAGTCAACTTGTAGTTTTATTTAATTCCTCCTAACTAGTATTGAATTTCAAGGAAAGGGTTTCCAATTCTCTTGACAAACCTGGATTTGGGAAAAAATTCTTTTATGTATCTTTTTATATTATTTCCAAAATGTGGCCAGCCTGTCAAAATGTCCTATTGAGCAAGTGATCCAGAACATATTTAAGATAGCAATTGATAAGCAATTATTCCACTAGTGATTAAACATTCCCCACCAATAGTGAAAAATTGCTCACCCTCAAAAACACAAAAATTGAAATTTTTAATTTTATGTGGTAATAAATAGGATTGAGATAAGTTTCGCCCTTAACTATCAATTTTTTAAACCTATCTGTTGCAGAGTCAGTTCACCTTCAAGTAGTGGCGTAGCAGAAAATCTGGGGGCCCCCTATTTTGAAATTTCTTTCTTTTTTAAACATATATATTTATGAGGCGAATGGGGGGCCCCCTGCACCACGGGGGCTGTAGGGATTATCGCTATGCCCCTGCCTTCAGGACTTCATGTGACCCATCGTAGCTATCCTTCCCCCCCCCCCTGTGCCCCGCGGGGGATAAGTAAGCTCAAGTCGTAAAAATGTATTTAAATGTAAAATAAATAAAAAATGCATGTTTTATTAAATCACATTATTTTATGTTAAATTACCCCTCTTCCCCCACACCAAAAAAATAATTGTCTTGAGTGTCTGTAGTTGAACGTTCTCATGTATTATGAGTAACTGTCGAATTATATTCAGAAAAATTTATTGCATTTTTTATAAGGATTGAATTATCATTGTTTCCCAGGCACCAGTGCTTCTGTTGAGAGACTATTTTCGATTGCAAATGACTATTGGAGCAACGGAAAATCCCGATTGTCGGTAAAGACAATGATATTTTCCTTTATATAATGGTATGTCATATAAAGACATGTTTCTAATTTACGCATACAATTTCACAGATTGGATTATTATTAAAAATAATGAAATAAAGGTCTCTTTACACAGCTGTTTTGCGCACTGGCCGAGGAAGAAATTCCCTTTTTTTATTGCACCGGACAACATGGCTACCGGAAGTGACGTTTGAGTGGGAGAGTGCTCAAAACCGGCTTCATCCCCTTATACGGGAATTGCCACGTAGGGCGGTTCCTATTATTTCAATTCCGTGATACCGATGTCATGTTCCGAAAACGTACCCGCTATACCCCCTGCTGTGAGGAATATGATTCTAGGGAATATGATTTCCCTACTTGGTAATGCTATTGGTGGGTAGAGACAAAAGATATTTTTTAAATATATTTCGATAATTTTAAAGAATCAAGGATACTTCCTTATTAAAGCGGCCCCGAGGATGAATCACCAAGTGTCCGAGATTTATCGCCAAGGTAGGTTGTAAAATCTCAACAAACGTTTGCAGTCCTAAAGAAACAGCACGTGTTTATATTATTATGATATTGCTTTTTCGTTAATGAAAACCTTGGCGAAATCTTAACTGCGACCGTGGCTCAATCGGATTTATGGGAGCCACTATAATAAGAGTTTTTTGGACGGTTGGCCACGAAGGTGGTCGGTCGGAATTTCTCTGCTCTATCAATTTTGTATGAGCAGATTATGGCGAAGCCGTCTTCTAGTGCTGGAAAACGGAAGGGAGAAAACAACGGTGTGCCGGAGATAAGTAGGCGTAAACTTATTAGTGACGCAGGCTTATGGAGAGGAAATAACCTATCTGACAGGGAGAAAGTGGATATTGCTTTTCAAAATGGAACGACGGAAGCGAAAATAATCTTGACTGGGATGGAGGGGAAGATCCCGTTTCACCCAATTCTCTGCAAAAAAGAATTGCAACAGGAGGATATTCATAGTGATATAAAAAATATTTGCACAACAAGAAATGGCAACGTGGCAGTTGTTGTTAAAACAAGTGAAAGCGCTGCCCGAATATTGGAAAAGAAAAAGTTTTGTGGAGTACCTATAAGTACGAGAATTATTGAAGAGTTTATCACTACGAAATGGATAATACGCGAGATACACCCAGAAGTGAGCCTGGAGGAAATATCTGAGGAACTCAAGGAACAAGAGATAAATTGGAGCGAAATAAACAGATTTACAAAACCCAAAAGTACAGAGAAGATACCAATTGTGCTATTACATGAACTAGGAAAAACAAGTAGAAAGCACATAAACATCGGATATACAAGATATAAAACGACACCTTTCATAGAGAGTCCAAGAATATGTCTAAAATGTTTAAAATTCAACCACTTCAAACACGAATGTGGAAGTGAAAGTACAACATGCTACAATTGTGGAGAACAACATGAAGCGACAGAGTGCCCAGCGGAGCACCCAAAATGCTTTCGGTGTGGGGGAAAGCATACGGCGACAAGTAAACAATGTCAAGAAATAAAAAAACAAACGGAAATACAGACAACCATTAAAAATAAGAACATCTCATATGGCGAAGCAAAAAAAATAGTAAATCAAAAAATAGATTATGCTGCAGTTTGTAGAGGTCAACAAAAAATGGAAGAAGCAGGAAAGGAGGAAAGGGAAAGTAGACAAAAGCAGCCTGAACTCAGAGAAATCATCGAGAAAATAAATGTAGTGATGACAAACTTGGAAAAGGAAAAGACGGTGGAGGCCCGGGATGAGTGGATTTGGCAACACCTCACAAGGCTAGATGAGAATATACGATTAATCGCAAAGAAACTTGACGACTTGGTGAAAGTTATAAAAAATAAAAATGTAACCGAAAGGGAGATGGAAGAAAATAAATCAAGTGAGAATGAATCAGAAAACAATAGAGGAAAAAGGGATAAAAATGAAAAACCTAAAAACAAACACACAGACGAAAGTGACATGGAGGAATGCAGCTCAGAAGATGAATTAGAAATAACTGAAAGTGAAAAAGAAAAGAAAGCGAAAACAACTGACCAAAAAAGAAGTAACAATCTGGTCCTTGGAGCAGGCCCCCAGAAGAACGATCCTCGAACTAGAGAAGTCACCCCCCCTCAGGGGGGAGTAATCTTAAAGCATTATTAACGGAAAGTTTAGAGAAAGGCGGTTTTAAGGGGAAAACTTTGAAAGGTAGTGTCTCTTTGGCACCCTTGAAGGTGAACCAGCATGCTCGTCCCCTTTTCTCCGTTAGTGGAGGTGCTGCTGAGAGAGTCAAAACGTACCCTCGTTCCGGGAGCAGCAAGTAGACTGTTTCCGGTTTTATTTTTGTTTTTTCTTGTTCGGTTGGTCTTCGGACTGTGTTTTTGACTTTTTGTAGGATTTTGTGTGTTTTGAACTTTTTAAACTCGTCTTTTCTTTTTTTGAAGTACTGTTAGAGCGTTTTTCTCTTCCCTTTGCTGGGAGATTTAGTGTTGAAGACCCAGACCGTCCGACTCGTCCAGAGGACTTAGAGTAACTAGTTGGACGGCCGGGGAGATTTAGTGTGTTGTTTTTGTTACTCTTTTACTTCTGTTCCCTCGAGGCATAAGGCTTAGTGCCAAGCCTCATGCTTACATCTCTCCCTTGGGAGGGGTGTGTTTGATTGATTGATTGACTATAATAAGATAGTACTGAATCAAGCTATATATACAATTTCTTTCTAATTCTAATAGTACAATGATTCTAGCTAAAACTAAATCTGCTTTTCAATTTCTTCGTCTACAGTTACAATTGCAATATATAGATATTAGTTTATTAAATGGGATGTTTTTATTTACTTTTGAAATTTATTTTTACCTTTACTCTAAGGCAGGAATTTACTTTTATGCATCGAAATTCTATTATCTGTACTACTGATGGGAAAAAATTAGTACAAATAAGATAACCATATGCATTACCTAAAAAACATATTTTAATTCATCCGGTGAACAATATCTTGAAAAATTATAAATATTTAATCAACTGAACCTGATTGATTAGTACCTACTTAATCAAATTTAAAACATTATAATTTTTATTACATAGTCTTTATGTTAATCCATGTCTAGCCAATCCAAATTTCTTATAGAAAGCTAAAGATTAATAGGTCCTTGTAAATTGATCATCATTCAATGAATCGTGAGTACAGTTAACCAAATTTAAAAGTTAGCTGCAAAGTTTACAGTTAGTACATTGCAAGGGCAGATTCAGGCAGAAATAAAAAGGGATTTACTTTGACATGTTTCTTTTATTGAACATTTGTTTTTGTAGTATATAAGTAAATAGGTATCGAAACTGATAAAATTTTTTTGATTAATCATAAAATGAAGCAAACTAGCCTGATAAAATGAATTTTATGTCATTTTGGGATTTATGACATAGCAATAAACTTTTATAAGTGAATCTATAGAATCACAAGAAATGACACATCTGAAAAAGGGTGTGGGGGGGGGGATTGCCACAATGACCCATACCTGGATCTACATTAAGTTTCTTGTTACCATTATAGATATCAGATATTCTATATTGACGAATGCATTATAAGCATGAAACCAGTCCAAGAATGCTCATTCTGGTATCTGTAATAGGAATATCATCCATATTCTTTAGAATGCCTCTTATAGATGGGCTTTGTGTTTATAGACTTTGCCTTTGCAGTTTCATGTGGCCTGAGTTAAATTGTATATGAATTTTGAGCCAACCACGTGGAAGAACTGAAAATGTTAGCTCCCATAGAAGTTCTAAAAAATTGTGATGCATGCTAACTTTCATGCTGCCACTGCAAATTTTGATTATTTAATGATGACGAGCATATAATGAGTGAGAAACGAGTCCGTGGATGCTAGTATCTGCAATAGGAGTGTCTTCTCCATTATATCCTGTTCACAAATTGATATATTAGAATGTTGCAAAATTATAAGAGCAAAACAGTTTTTCAAACTATTTTCACAAAAAATATTATGACTGGAGAAGCAAATATGAGCAAGATAAATAGCAGATCTATTTTGAAGTTGAAAATGGGGCTGCAGCTAATATATTTCACATAACGTCTTTGATGAAAAAGTATGTTAGCTATATTTCAGGCATTTAAAACTAACTTGAATGTACTCGGAAAGCTGTATCTATTTACACATATTGTTTGCATTCACCTATTACGTGTACATATATTACGTAGATGGTTATCATAGAGACAAAATATCAATTTAGAATGTTCTGATATTAAAATATGGCATTATATGAGGGTTTTGCTGTCTAAGAAAAGTTGAAACCACTTTATGTGAAATATCAGTTAGCACGAACTCCAGGCTAGGTACTATCAGTGCCTATTATGTATTCTATTATATATTTATTTGTTACATATAAAGTAGTTAACATGAAATTTGAATTAATGTAAAAAAAAAAGCAATTCCTCTGAAAGGCAAATTTTTCTGGTAACACACTATGTTAGAGTGCAAATCTCAACCAACTTGGTTATTTCTGGTGATATCAATTCAAATCCATAGCATCTATTCTATTGGTATATGACTTTTTAATACTTCTGTAAAGAAACCAGGCATAAAAAACCAGGCATTCTTAGGTGGCAAATCAGATTCTTTAAGAAAGTATTACAAATTTATATTCTCAAAAGCAGCAGTTTATTTATTTTGATCTATTGGTATCTTTTATTCACATAGAAACAAGGAGCGAGCATTAAAGGAGAACTGGAGTCAGTATGTACATACTGATTGTCAAAATTTTCAATGTTCAAGTATCAGTTGTTACATTGTAAATGTTTGAAGTAAATAAAAGTTTAATAAAGAATGCCAAGAAATTAACTTATATATTTAAAAGTATGCACTGGTTGTGACTGATGGACTTACTTGGTTAAAGATACCCCTCCCCCTCTCCCAACTACAGGAAAAAATCTATTCGAATTCTTTTTTAATTACACTAAATCAAGATAAAATCACATTGCAATTGTTAATGTGTCGAAAGCCCAGACCACTCGACTCGTCCGAAGACTTAGGGCAGCTGATTGGATGGCCGGAATTGTTAATGTGTGTAAAATTTCCCCCAAAATCCAGAAGAAGGTGTATTGAAGTACTTTAATTGTAAATCCATTGACGCAGTTCTATAAAAATATAGGTATGTCATTCTTTTGGTTTTGCCACTTTGTTTTCTTACGGTTTGTGACAGTGGCATAGCATTCGCATTTCTAACACCTATTCATATGGTAAAGAAACCAATATGCATATCTATTTGTTTAGAATTTAATGGGAACAGCAAACAATTGATATATATAATTTTCGAAGCATATCAGTTATTAAAAATTTTTAGCATAGAAAATTATTAGCACATCACTGGGTATATAGAGTGGGATGGATTACCCACCCTCTACACTAAATATTTTACCCAGGATTACATTGTAAGCCTGCATTTTTATTAATTTTATATTAATTTTTTTTTTAAATTTCCACATTTTTTGTCCAAAATATTCCATTGTATGGCTTTTTCTTTTAAATCCAACACATAGTTTTGTTTACAAACTTGCATAAATATTTCAAACCGACTTCAAAAAAGGTTATGGTAACCCACATTTAAACGGTTATATATTTTGTTTTGGATAGGTAACTTGCTGTTTTGTAGTTAAAACATTAATAAAATGAAAGAAATTGCCTCAAGTGCTATAAGTCATCAATGAAAATAGGATTAAAAAAGTTGCCATACACGTACGGAATACAATATAAAATGGGCATAAGGTGCCTTTAATAAACATAATACATATAACACAAGCATTTTAAACTGTATGCTGTATATAATTTTTTTTCCCGTAAATGAAGCATTATCATCATTTATCAAGTAGTAATAATAATATATATAATTTAATTCTTTAGTTTAAAATCATATCAAAAGCAAATAAATATGTGTGTATGAAGTAAAATACATGACGAAATGTATCTAAGGAAAATGTAAACACGTATAATCTCGAAGACGACAGATTTTGTCTTAAACTGTCAAACTTCAAATTGTGTACTAGGCTCCGCCCATGACGCCATTTAACTTAGCCAATAGCGAAAAATCTGCCTCACAGCAGGGGGTATAGCGAGTACGTTTTCGGAACATACATACCGATGTCATCAAATGCTTTCCGGTGTAAACCTGATGTCAGCGTGTACACGAATCATAAGAATTTGATATTTTTGTAAATACTTGAGAAACAATCTTGAAATGATGTTAGAACACTGTTAAAAGGAAATATGCGTTATTATACATATTAAAATATAACACTTACTTGAGTGATACTTCATTAAAATATTATATCCAGCATAATAACCATAATAGCATTATAGCGTAAAGGTGTCTACAAACGATAGTGCGTGCCTACAAGGCGTCTACAAAGGTGCGTGTGGTATTCAAGTTCAAGTCTGATGTTTATTACTATGAATTTTTATCTACAGCTAGATACCATAATTTAAAAATATTTATTCTAATAGTTGAGCACAAGCAGTTTTGATGTGCTTTTTTTTACCAAGGGTTATAAAGCGATACTAATTCTGATTTAATTTGTTACAGGAATTTTAAGTGTTGTTGTTGTTGAGACCCAGACCTTCCGACCTACCAGAAAGGTGTAAGGTAACTGTTTGGACGGCCGGGAAGTGCCACCCAATTTAGACCGGAACCCAGTGGGGGAGGCATCCACAGGGACCGTACCCTCCTTCCCCTACCACCAACCTCTCGGAAGGACTTACGGACCCACATGTTTAACGTGATCGTACTCCGCATGAACACGGCGACAGTTCTGGCAGCGGCGAGAATCGCGCGCTAACCACTGGGCTGCCGCGCCCGAAAAGAGCCAACAACACGCGGTGTTCCCAGGTGGTCACCCACCCAAGTACTAACCGCGCCCGATGCTGCCTGACTTCGGTGATCTAACGAGAACCGGTGTTTTCAGCACGGTACGGTCGTTGGCCCAGGAATTTTAAGTGTGTAGAAAGAGCCCAATTCTATTTCTTGAAGGACTGAAAAATCTATTGCTGATGTCAGCAATCGAGTTTCGTAGCATAAGCATCCGAAGATCCGAACTGAATCCCAAAGCCTTCACCACTCATGGTCCCAAGTTATTTATTCACAAAGGGATTGTCCCTGACCCCCCCCCCCCCCCCACGCACAGCGGTGGGGTTGGTAAACTTGTTTCTGAGAATTTCCAGAAAATACGTCACCTCCTCAATAGAGGAAATGGGACTAATCTTTTGGCACGCTTTGAATGTCGCCAAGAGGCAGAGGTAGATAGAATCGACGAATTATCGCTCTTCTGTAATTTTGAACGGATTCATCTCCAAATACGTTGCGCCATCTAGTGATAGCGAATCAAAGCTTGAAACACTGAGGCCTCCTCTTAAGATTGTGAAGAAGTTACGGTATGTTTTTGGCACATTAATTTCAGTGCTTGGCATTTACTATTCCTAGTTGATATACTGTAAATTAGAAATTCCTTAATTGGTGATTAAAAAGTGTAAAATGGATGAATTTAAGTAAACTTTAGATGTTGCTATGCTGTTAAAAGTCAAATACTTGTATATAGGACTTTGTGGGGTAAACTGTTCCATATTTATAATATATGCTAAGTAAATTTTTATAATGACAAACACATCTATCATATAAATACTATCTTGCTGTAGTCATTTTAATTCATAATCTGCAATTTGAATCCTCGTGATTTGTTTATCAGTCTCTTAAACACACACATGTGAGTTAGTCATTTCATTTTCAAGGACTTTCCGATGATCGTTTGGAAACACCTGACCTGTGCAGTGTGCATGCAAGCAGCTCACTGAGTAAAGAAATATATTCAAGAAATTTAATTTAGCATTTTTGAAATTAAAGTTTTGAAAATTTTAATTTTCATTACAGTAATCAATCTAGTCAACTAAAATTTCTTAGAATAAATGCTAATTTTATTCTGATTTTCAGTTTTATATAAGCAAGCTAAACAATTTGAAATCAGCTGTAAAAGTTACTGGTTTTAGATTTAAATTGTATCTTGCGAAAATGACCTGTTTCAAATTAAATTGCAACTATTGTGAAAAGGATCAAATTCAATTTAAACTGCATTCATCGTAGGACGGATTTTAATCTGTTTCATATATTGCACATGTAATACATAACTCATTTGTCTTAAAAAATTATCGCTAGCTTGGGACACCTCCACTATGCATCAATATATCAAGTACATTTATTGCCCACACACAAGGTGTTTATTTAGGACATATGCAGGCTATGATACCAAGTAGTAGCATATGCCATATTTTCAATATGGATAAGCCGCATTTTAATATTTTCTTTGTTAGCACAGCCTATTCCACTGAATAGTGGGTGCATATATTTAGTTTGCACAGGTCACATTTTATTTTTAGGTAGTGTAGTATAGCAACTTATATCTAAATAAAATATTGCTCACATATTATTTGTTTATAAAAGTTATTGCTAAAACAGTGACTGTCATAGATAGTAATTTTTAATTTTTCAATTCATTAGTGTTTTAATTGGTAAACATTTAACGATTTTTTAAAACTATGTTTACTAATAAATGAATTTAATATTCCAAGATAAAATTACTTTTACATAGATTAATTTAGGAGTTAGAGTCTGTATATTTTTACTAACGACTGCACACCCCGGAGTGTTCACAATGATCAGTTTGTAAACATATGATGAAAATATTGCATAAAAGGAAGAATTGCTAATGACCATTATATATATATAGAAACATAACATGTTGTTGAGACCCAGACCGTCCGACCCACCAGAAAGGTTTTGAAGACCCAGACCGTCTGACTCATCCAGAGGACATGAGCAACTAATTGGACGGCCGGTACCAGAAAGGTGTATGGTAACTGTTTGGACAGTCGGGAAGCGCCACATAATTTAGACCGGAACCCAATGGGGGAGGCATCCACAGAGACCGTACCCTCCTTCCCTACCACCAACCTCCCGTAAGGACTTTCGGACCTACATGTTTAACGTGATTGTACTCCGCATGAACACGACGGCAGTTGTTGCAGCGTTCAAATCCAGTGCAAACCACCGGGCTACCGTGCCAGAAATTTGCCAACAGCACGCGGTGCTCCCAGGTGGTCCTCCACTCAAGTACTAACCGCGCCCAATGCTGCTTGACTTCGGTAATCTAACGAGAACCGGTGTTTTCAGCACGCTAGGGCCGTTGGCGCAAAACATAACATGTGAAATAGGCCAAGCTAATGGGGATTAAGATTTAGCAACTTGTTGCCACTAAAGTTAAAGCTTCATATCATTCCAATATTTTAGAAGCATTTTCATTGTCCATGAAACATTATTTTTTGAAAATGTTTCATATAAGCTAAGATAGCAACACTATTTTTAATCAGCTTCTCCTGCATAAAAGTCATATTTGGTTGTAGAAAATTGCATTTTTGTATAACTAGCCGACAGCCAGTGGTTATTTTTTTTTATCAGGTACGACTAACGATAGAACTGAAAACCTCACTTTTGTAACCAAAATCTACTGCTTTATGGTATATATCAATCCAAATGCATAAATTTCAAATATAATTTTAAAGTTTAAAAAAAGTATTCCTAACAGAAAAAAAATGAAGACATATGTGGTTTATGTCAGGCCTTTGCTGATATTCTATTCATTAAATTTTGTAAAATAGTTAAAAATGAGAATTCTTTAAAACTGTATACATTTTATTTTTTACAGGTTTTTCTGAATTCAAGTATGGACTAGAGATTTTAAAGAAAGTCTGATTGGATCTAGTTTTGTTTTAAAAAAATATTCATATTTGTTGAACATTATCTGCTATAAAATATTGTATTGCTTATATCTAAGAATTTTAGCTGTATACTTCTGAAAAATAAACAAATTAAATTTATGTATTTGATTTTACTGTTAATTAGTATGTTTTGAATTTATCCATATGTGTGGGATTCAATGTTTAGACAAAAATATCTCAAAAACCGTTAGGCCTCAGAAGCTGAAATTTGGTAGGCAATCAGTTCTTGCCCCAAAAGTTGATGTGAATACCTTAGAAATTTTCTCAAGGGAGTGTGCTACCTTTTGAGTTGGGTTTCTCTGTCGGCCCAAAAACATCTCAAATACCATAATGTATAGGAGGCTAAAATTTGGTATTTAATTCTTACTCCAAAAGGGTGCACGAGTAATCATGATGCAAAGTTTTTTGGAGGGGTATCCTAGCTCCAGTATCTGGTGAAAAATATTGAATAAGACAAGTTCAATATTCAGCTACACTGTTCTTATTAAAATGTTCTCTGTAGAAGCGAAGCTGAATATTAGACTCTTTTTTAACTATGTTATAACAACGGCTATTCATATTACCATTGTTGTAAGCAAACTGTCACCTAACTAAAAGGGCTTGTAGATATTTAAAATAAGGAAACTAATATGGTTACACATAAATGAAGAAATATCTCAATGATAAAAAATTTATCAGACTGTGGTAAGACCCAATAAGTTCAACACTTTTCTGTATAGAGGAAAAATATTTCAGCAATGGGCAGTTGATCAACAAATTTCGAACTCTTTAGATATGTTTTCAAAACTGGATTCACAGTTAGTTGTATTGGTTTTTAGTTTGGATTCAAATGTGGATTCCAGTTAATTTGCTAAAAAAAAAATTATGAAATATGTGGTTTATACTGAAATATTCTATTAGATTTATTATAAGAAACATCTGTTTTTCATTTCCATTCAATTAATGTTAATACATTAATAAAAAATAATTATTTTTCTCCTTTAATGATAATTTGTTTCTTCGTTTTCTTTTTTCATTATTCAGTATTTTTCTGGTTTGAGTGGAAGTAAAAACAATATCTGAAAAAATTTATATAAGCACATACGGTATCTTGCATCATTGATTTTCTATGGTTATAAGCTAGTTTTATTATATTAATATAAAAAATATAACATTACAGGTTTGAAAGTTGAAAAAGCATTATTAAAATCATGTTAATAAAATCAAAATGTGTTTTTGTGATTATGTCAATTATTGAACTCAGCTTTGACATTTTAAACAAATGTAAAAATTATCACAACTCAAATTCTAACTAAATGAGCACATTTTATTTTTTTTAACTAAATGTAAATTCTGGAAGTTCAATTGGATTAATTTTTTTTTTCATTATTGAATATAATTTGCATATTATTTTGATGGTTTGATGTCGATGGGAAAAGCAAAACTGGCGAAGTAGCCACAAAGAGGAACTACTGAGAAAATCTATTTAAGATGGCCTGATGAAGCTGTATCATCAATGATGAGAATTTCATTTATATTTATAAATACTATTTATTTAATTAAACTATATAAGTATATTGATATTGCAACAAACAGTTTGTTACCAGCTTCTCAACCAGCTGCTGCATGTACTCGGCTGTTCTGGGTTTTCAACAAACAGCTTGTTTTGATTGCTCTCAAAGCGACATAATTTTAAAATACACGACAATGTGGATTATTCCTTTTATCTATTTTGTATTCTCCATGAAGTAATGTGAAATTCCCAGTAAAATCCTACTTGAAATTGAGTGAGGTTATCAAAAATTTTGGCCGTTGGCAGGTATTATAAAGTTGTTGGCCTAGCATTCTAAACTGATTAAAGAAATAGAACAAAAAATTATAAATGCAAGTGGAAAAAAGTTACAATATTATGGGAAAATAGTTTTATTTATAAAGGTAAGCTGATTTTACTGCTAAAATATATTTGAAAGCTTACTGGTGCTTTATTGGCTATTTGTATCACTCAGATTTCCTTCTTTTTATTTTGAAGAATAAGTTAGGTAAAAATATATATTATAAGAAAGAAGTTACTGCAATTTTTTTAAAATGTCAATTTTTTCTTCCATAAACTTCAGCTTACCAAGTTTAATCTGTTGAAGCAATTTAATATTTCAAAGATCAAATAATAATAAGAAGCGAAAAGAATTTGTAGTAATGTGCATTGTTTTATTGAAGATATTAGGTGGGAAGAGCATTGGTTTATGTGAGAGAAATAAGCATTTGTCTTGTGGGATTATATTTATACTTCACACAAAATGCTGACATCTGATTTAATAATTTTTTAGCACTATTCTCATTAACTGTGAGTCAGTGGCTGGTTAATCACATTTGTCTATTCAATATTATTTGCTGACAGTTGCAGAATATAATTGTAAAGTCAGTTAAAGCTAAATCATGTTAATATTTGATTGTTCCACATCAGGAAACAGGATTAGCTTAAGTTGGATCAGATATGAAATTAATTTAGCGCTTAAAAAAGTAGATTAAATTTTTTGTGTTTGGATAATACTTTTCACTGTCTAAGTAGTAAAACTTAAAATATCAAGAAAGTCTAGGTATTTTGTAAATAGTATACCTTGGTAGCCAAACAATACCTTAACAAACACTGATGAAGCCTTTTAGTCAAAAATTATAAAATTTGGAAAGCAAAATAACATTTATATTTAAGGTAAGTATCGTTCAACTTTACTTTTAAAAAATGTAACATATCTGGTAAAGATTTCATAAACTAGATGATTTTTCACAGACAACATACTATTAAAAATCTGAGTTCTTTTATAAGAAAATGAATGGGAATTCAAAAGATTTTATTTTTACAATTATATATACATATATATAAACTCAGACTGTTTATTTAAATTTATACTGGCAGATATTCTGAAGATGTAATAGATGCTAATATATCAATTCTCAATTGTTGGTAAATTGGTGCATTTCGAAATTACTAAATAATTAAGAAGAAATATAATTAAGATTTTTGCAATATTGGCAGATAGAGACTTTCACAAATAAATAATCTCATATATATATTAAACGAGAATTGTTTTCAAAAATACACATAAGCTCAATTCAAGAATTTACCAAAATAGGATTTTATTTGAAAAATCCCTAAATAGAGAATTTGAAAAAACAGATTTACATATATACTGGGATATGGCCATATCCTGAAAAATGTGAGATTGCATCCTTTACCTGGCCCGGGGGAGGGGACACCACTCGAGTGGCAGGCCCAGACCTCCAGTAATTTTTTAAGCTGGAGAAGACATGAAATATTCGCAAGGGAAACTGAAATATGAAGCCCGTCAAAATTTAGAACACGTTCCCGGACCGAACACCCTTATGTCACGATCGAAATGGTTTTTATCCAAATGTGTTTGTACAAAAAACTAAAATAAAAGTTTTCAAACATTTATATTTACATATAGCTAAATTCAACACAATAATCTCGTGTACTCTATTAAAATTTACTTAATTTTTTTTCAAACTTAAAAACGCCCGGCCCGACCCGACTCACAGGACAATTCGGGCCTGCGCAAATGAACCAGACCACAGCAGACTTCAATATGAATATGTTATCATAGAACAATATGAGAGAGAGAAAATCAATCGAACAGCTGCTGTCAAATAATAAACAAATCTTAACCAATTAAGTTCAGCCGCACAAAGATTTCTTCTTTCCCACACCATCTGCACCCCCATCGCCTCATACAGCGTGGAAAAAGAGGAGAATCCCTTGCTCTCGAGAACTCCATGCGTTGACGGATTAGTGAAAATCGATGCTCGGCGTTGCTCCTCTGACGGATAGCCAACGCAACGGACGAACGCGTCAGTGGAAACCCGGCCTTATGCTTACCAATATCTCTTTGATGAGTGCCGCCTTGTCGATGTCCTCAACTTCCTCGATGGCGATTTCGGCATTCAGGTGTCTCTTGGTCCAGTCATAGATCTCACAGTGTATGTGGATATCGAAGGCTTCATTTTGGGTGTCTCAGGGGTATATCCGTCACCATCGTGAAATTTAGATCTCGAAGGTGACGGGTATATCCCACGCTTGCTTCGCATCTGGCAGCGAAGGATGTGAAGTACTCAGGAGTCTTGTGCGCCTGCCGCACCAGCTTCTCAGCACGTGCTGTTCCGTCCAAGTCTTTTCTTTTTTTTCTCTTCCTCATCGATCTTCATGGCATCTGCCCAGCTGAGAGTCTCTTTTTCCTTGTCCTTCCTGTGCCTTTCGAAAAGATTTTTTTCCTTACTCTTGGTCTGTCTGCCTTTCACGTCCTCCTCTTTGCCTTGGGGCAGGGCCCCCACATCAAATTGTGGGACAGGGTACCAGGTAAAGCCGTGGGCCCCATGTAAATAAATAGAGTGATTACCCCCCCCCCCCCCCCGCTCCCCCATATCAAACGCATTTTTGACAAACTTAACTGTAATAAACTACGTTTTGCTTAATCTTTTTAAGTAATTTTAAATTGCATTCTCAAGTTACAAAATAGTAAAACACAGCAGTAATAACAATCACTTAAGAAACAAAAAAGTAAATGTAAATTCATCAATAAAGTGAAAAAAAAAAAAGATCTATCCAAAATATCTTCCAATATCATTATTTGATCAACTTTTATTCCTATTGCCACTCTTTTAATAAAAGCAGGATAAGATATTTTGATTTTGTGTATCAATCGATTTTTCGTATCAAAATCAGTTGCAAAGTTTCTGGTTTATGCGATAAAAGATTTTTACTTTCCTTATATACATAGTATAATGTATAAGGAAAGTATTGTAACGAAGTCGAAAATTTGAATTCGCATTTTTAACGGGAGAGCACGTTTCAAGCAACCCTGATCACGAATCGAACATTTTTGAGGTGATGTCTGTGTATGTGTGTGTGTCAGTGAGTCTGTGGAGATGATATCTCACGAACGAATGGAGCAATTCGAAAGAAATTTGGTACACAAATTACAATCCGTGAATAATGAAAGTCTATTGTTTTTAAACACAATCGAATGTTCAGAACATCCCTAATTTTTCGAATGAAATTTTGAAAAAATCATCAAAAAATCAAAACTTCAAATCAAATAAAGTTACGCAAATCAAATAAAGTTACGCAAATAGATATTTCTTATGTGATTTTCCCTCAGAAAACGATTGAGATAAACTTTAAAACGCTAGCATGAACCGTTCTCGAGATATTGCATATTTTTCAAATACATTTATTAAAAATCCCATAAATTAAAAAAAATATTTACTGTTGAGAAACATGTTCACTTTTCATATGTAATATCATGCGATCAATTGGGTGACATCATTTTCGTGGATCTGGCTTGTTCCATTCATGAGAAATGATACTTTGAGTAGTACTTTTGTATTTTAACGCCAATAGTTATTTATCTGCTACAAGAATAATCTATTTCTCCGTCCATAAAGCTTGGAGAAATTTTGGCAACTTTTTAAATGTTGCCAAATTAACGAAAATCTCGTCAAATGGATAAAAGTGACGCTAAATCAGTGAAAATAACGACTAATTGACGAAAATTCAATATCTTGGAAAGAATAGAAGTATCGACTATAAGAATAACCTATTTTTTTTTTTTTTAACTGTAAAAGTAGTAAATTCATTGAATTATATTAAGGAGAGTCATGTGCTGCCCATATCAGATTTTTTTAAAATAGGCAATAGCAGTTTGGATCTTCTATATCAGCTGGCCTCGATTTCAGCACACCATAGAAATGTCAAACAGTTTATTTTATTTAATATAAGAAGGTGTGTATTCTGTAGCGGGAAATCTAAGCTGCGGACAGCGAAGGAATTTGATAGCTACTTCATGACCCGGACAAATACGACTCAGCGATTTTTTTTTTGCTCGTATTAGTTTTTTAGTTATTTTATATTGAAGTTTTTATTTTAAATATTTTAGTTATTTTATATCAAATCGGTTCTTTAGCGATCTAAAATTTTGTCACAGAGTTTCTATTTTAACATCATCGGAAAGATCGAATAGCGTGATATTCCAATGATATTTGAACGAATTGGACCAGTAGGACAATTCCTTATGTTTAATTATTGTAAATACATCGAAATGTGTATATTTTAGATTATTTGATACTTAATTATGTGTGTATATCTTCGTATTCTAACGAAACATTTTTTTTTTAATTATTGGATTATTTTAATTTTTGTGAATTTTCAAACAAACGCATAAAAATTAAAATTGTAGGTATCGTTGATAAAGTGCATATCTATTTTTCTCTCTGGTAAACGCTTGAGTGCATGCCCGTCAAAGCCTTGGAACTCACGGTGTGGTTTAAGCCACGTCTTCTCTCCTAGAGAAGAGATTCCATTTTGTTTCTTTTATTTATTTATTCTATTTTCCTGCTTTCCACGGTTGCGAAACGAAAGGAGGAAATGAATTGGAAAATGAGGCGGTTTGAAGGCGATATGGAAATTGAGTGGTTTTATCTGTAAATGTATTATTTAAGTATTGGAAGCTTATTTAGAGCCCGGGCAACGTAATAGCAGGTAATTTATTCTAATAGTATATAAATATTCAACCGGAGAAGAAAAATGCCCTATTTGCATCCTACGATCTTCTGATATGATTAATTTTGTAGTATGACAGGTATCTGAGGCCTATCTCCCTTAACTATCTTTAATTGTATGTTCAACAATACATCTGTTGTAAAAATGTCTTCAACTATTATGAGTTATTTGATAATTTTGAAGAATCTACAACTTTTCTGTAAATTTTAATTATTTTATGTACTTCTCAGAGAACGACAAAATTATCCATAGATCCAATAACTAAAACATCTGATGTATCCAACATTAAACGTTACCAGCAAATGAATATATTTTAATATCCATAAACAATAAAAAATTAGAACTTCCTTATGATTCGAATTCACTGCAAATAAATGGACACCGATTAAAATCAGTATACCTAACACCGATTAAAATGAGTATACCATGACACCGATTAAAATAAGTGTACCTAATCACGTGGAAATTGTTTAACTCTCTTGAGAGATATTACGCTCTTTGTGGGGAAAGTAAAATTTCTAATTTCTCAAAATCCTAAATACATTTTCAATTTATTTCCGTAAGTACTTAAAGTATCCACCCAATTGATAATAAATATCATATTTAGCTTTTTGTAATTTTTTAACACAGATAAAAAAAAATTATATCTAGCCGACGGTAAATCCCGTAAATGATGTCATTTGCTTTTTAAATTAAAAAATTCAATATTAAATAGCCATTTCTGTACATATATGGATAACATTATTTTGTGTATTTTCAGTTTTAGAAATAAATATTTGAAAAAGCCTTCTCTTGGTCTGACCTCACTGAAAATCAATAGGATTGTTATGTTTAGGCGATAAAATAATCGTACGACATTTTGTTTGATTATTTCAATTTGTTCGAAAGATATTATACTCCCAGATATTATTGAATTACTGGTTGTTTTTTGGATGTTTTGAATGACTAAATCCATCCGAGAGTTTTATACAAATTTCAAATACACGAATATCTTACAAGAATAATTTTACAAAACTATATAAAATTCTGATAACATAAATAACGTTCATTCTAAGATCAAGATATTAAAGCAATTAAAAATAATGCTGAATAAATTATAAGAATTAATTTAAACATACTTTAGTATCAACCCCCTATGCTAAACACTATTTTAATTACAAATAATTAATTTAAGCATTTATATGAGTGATAAAATATTACCGACATATAAATTTTCACCTCCTTATGCTGAGATCTCATCAACACAAACGGAGCAACTTTATTTTCATAGGACCTATTCACATGAGCTTAGAAACATTCTGCTAGATAAAAGGTCTTTCAAAGGTGACCCCAGGATGATATACATTATACAACACTCTGCCTTCAGGCATCTATCCAGAATGTCCTCCAGAACCGCAAAAGAGAGTCCGTAGGCTGGACACCCTGATGTGTGAATTGCTTTCGGACAAGATCTTATCTCTATGGGAGTGGAAATGCCCCCTCTAGACAAAGAAATGACCATGGCACAGTGCTCACTCTCTGTGATATATCTTTTTTTCATGTCACCAGTTTAGTACTTGTAAATTTCGGAAGCTAAATAACAATTATTTTTATTGCCTTGGGAACGAAAGAGGGCTCTTTGTTGGGAACTGATGCCTTGTAAAGGATCTTAGCCCTCCCTTCAAAGTCGAGCAATTTATGGGAAGTATTTATTGTTTTCTCACGCTGTTTTCGGATCCCTTGTTGATGAGGTAGCGTACAAGGCATCTTTGTACGTTAAGGGCCCCTGTCTTTTTTTTTCTTTTCACTTTTTTGCAACAAATGTGGAATCAAAGAAATAGAACAAGTTCCCTAATGTATCCCATGTTTAATTTCAACAACTCTTAGGTTTTTTTTTATTGTTTTAAAAAACTTGCGTTTGCTTTCTATCTATTCTACACTTGTAATTTTATAATTGCACAAAATATGCGATATTGTATCATAAAAGAATTTTTATTATAAATTCATATGCACAAACATTAAACATTTTTTTCTCCCGGCACATTTACGGGCCTCTATCGTCCGCCGTGCCCCAGTAACATGGTCCCAACTGACCCCCCTTCGTGGGGGACCCTGCTAATATATATTTGTAATTTTATAATTACACATAATACGTAAATTTCAATACCCTCAATTAATTTAGAAAAATATATATATATATATATATTCATACACAAATGTAAAAAAATTTTATCCTCAGCAATATTCACGGGCCCCTAACAATCGCCGGGCCCCAGTACTGTAGTACCAACTGACCCCCCCTTTGTGGGGGCCCTGCCTTGGGGTATCTCCTTAATGTCGTTGGCTTTCTTGTGTATAGGCCTAGGCATCTCGGCTATCTCCTGTCGTCCCTCAGTTTGTACACTTTCCTTTGAAATCCAATTATATTCCTCTAGTTTCTCCTGTACCTTCTCCTCTGTTTCTCCAAAGCTCTTAACAAATAAATCTCTAATAAGCAGTAAACATCTTGATTAGCTTAGCCCGATATATTCTACCAAAACTTGGTACAATTATACCCAGGCTAGCACTAAAAGTCACCACTTGTAATAGTCTTAGGAGCTAGCACGAACACCAGCTCGACCAGTCTCCGAATCTTTTTTTTTTTTTTTGACAAACATTCACTGATCTTTTGTAATGTAGTAGAAGCGAACTCACGTGTAGGTTTTACGTCACAATGGCCCGTCCTTGGCTCCGCCTGTACTCACTACAGCCACCCTGTCCCCATATATGCGTTGGTGCAAGCACAGAATACTGTGGGTGCAAGTAATCTATATTAGTCTGTGGTTTTAACTATAACCGTAGCTATTGAGTAGGCGCTATTTATAATTTTCTGCTTTCAATTAAAAGCTAAATCATACATTATAGGAACTTTAACAAATTTAATTTTCTTTTGTTTTAAATATACGTATAAATAAGATGGACAATATTGAGAACGAGGTGAGGTGTACTGGTATTTGCTTTTCTATTCGCATGGCAGTGTATTTTAACGAGTTGAAGTTATGTGTATAATGCCGGGTGTACATTGTTTACTTTGGATGATCACTTTGTTTGAATCACTGAAAGTCAAAGGTGTGAACGTTGCATTCACTGAAAGAGATAGTTGAAAGAAGTTGGCCACGACTTTCGTTCGTAACTTTCGTTCACTTTGGATGAATCATCCAAATTGAAACACGTAAACGCACTTTCAAGTTATGTCATTTGCAACCCTAGCTACCCCAAACCCACAGTATAACTCACTTAAGGAATGTCTGCGAGGCACCCTAAAACAGGTGTTTAAATGATTATAAGCTGCGCAAGTAGCTTTTTATTCTTAAAAGGATGCACTTTTTCATCGATCTGCTGAATAAAGTGTCCAATCGAAAGGGAAAGAGGAAGGCCGCAAAAAAAAATATGTATGGAGAACACTAGTGAATTAGCAAAGGATTGGAGGGATATGTTTAACGTTTTGCCGATAAATTGCCAGTAATTTAGAATATTAGGATGCTAAAAAGAGATAATAAATTAACGTTAATAAGAGATACATCACCGAAATACACAATAACAATACATTAATTTAGAATTTTGAAGGGAAGAGGGAGAATTATGAATTTTGAACTTTTATTAATTTGAAAAAACTGCATCATCGAAAATAATCATAAATAGTTGATCCTTAGTAGTTCAAACATTGACTTGCATTTGCTTTGTGAGCTTACCTCGCCCAGTAAAAAAACATTAAAGAATCCAGCATCGCTTGCTGTCAAAGTTTGCACATAACAACAGTTGATCCGTAGCAATTCAAACATGGACCTACACTTGTTTCGACCTACATTTGTTGAAAAGACATTAAAGAATTTGTTGAAAAGACACTGCTTGCTGTCGGAAGTTACATGTATCATTAATTTTGGTCCCTGATTTTATGTCTTTTCAAATTATTTTATCACAGTTTCCCACTAGCCGTGTGTGTAAAGAATTAATCCAAATTTTATATTTAGTGGAATATATTTGTGCTTTTCTTAATATCCTCAAAATTTGTTTTTCTGTTTAGGATGATCATAGGGCTCATCACAATGAAATGGAAAAGGAACTTATGCATCAACTTTTTAAGGATTGTTTCGCCCTGTTAGATAAAGCAAGTCCTCTCAGTGAAAATGAGAAAGTAACAGTAAGTGTAACAATCATAAAATTAATATTAATAATGTTTAATGTTAATTAATATTGTTTTATAAATATTTTGATGTGTCTATTTATTTAAATTAATGTTTAATGTAATGTTATTAATGTTTTGTAAATATTTGAACATTGTGCTTATTTATCTTAACTTCATATGCTTGAATTGTTTTGTAAATGTTTATATTTGCATCCTATACTAATTGTATATTGAAATTGATATCCTATGAAAATTGTTCATTGGTTCAACATACAACTTGATACATGAGTCCTGCATATTAGTGGCCAATTTCAGGTGCGGTAGCCCATTGGTTAGCGCGCTGGAGTTGCACTCGGTAGGCCCGGGTTCGATTCCAGCCGCTGCCAAAACTGCCGCCGTGTTCACACGGAGTACGATCACGTTAAACATGTGGGTCCGTAAGTCCTTCCGAGAGGTTGGTGGTAGGGGAAGGAGGGTACGGTCCCTGTGGATGCCTCTCCCACTGGGTTCCGGTCTAAATTGGGTGGCACTTCCCGGCCGTCCAAACAGTTACCTTACACCTTTCTGGTAGGTCAGACGGTCTGGGTCTCAACAACAACAACAACAACAATGTCTTCTATAAACTAAACAATATACATAAAATGTACATTGGACAAGACAGATAAAACAGACAGGGGCCAAATTTTGTTAAGACAGTTTCAAAAATGTCCTCTCCAGTGCAGAAGAACAAGAGTGTTCCAGGGTCTCCTCTTCCACAGAGTTGATATTAAGGAATGCTCGCAGAACACTGATCTCAGTTTTCCTGCACCAGATAAGGACCTTAAGTCTGTCAGGAAAACGAATGTTGCAAGCTCTTAAAAGAGCTGTAAACACCAAAGCTTTCATGTCTATAGAAGGGCTGAACTTGCATGAGCAGCTACTGCTGATGTTTTGTTCGCTGAAGAACCAGGGACCAACATGGAAGAATTAGCATCAAATCCAATATGTTTATTGGTGTTACATATATTATTTTTTATGAAACATTTAGGTGTTCCAGAGCATGCAAGTTGAAATACAAAAAAAAAAGTCTGCCCAAATTACATTTAAATATTTTTCCAAAAATTAATTTGCTATATTTTTGTTAAGACAATTTTATATGTTTAGTAGGGTGCATCAAACACCCCTCTAGAAACAAATTACTTTATCTCCAATCTCAAAATGTTCCATTACCTGTAAAAAGTTACCACACCAATTCTTTTTGTTTTCCAAACAATTTTAGGGAGCCCACAACAATTTTGAAATTTCAGATTTTCCTCGTAAAATCACCAAATTCAGTATTTTTCATACTTAATTACTTTCATATTTTATTAACAACTAGTGGCAACACTGACTAGACTAGTGACTACAACTTTAACTTTGTTTACAATATAATGCATTTCCTGTTTAAGTGTTTATTTCAACTTGTGGTTTTCATTTTGAACTGATTTTCAACTTTTGTTTATTGCTAGTTTTGATTCTGATTTAGACAGTGAACACTGGCTTAATTTTAACTGAACTTTTTGTTTTTGTTACACTATGGAAATCAGACTGACTTCAAATATTTTTGGTCTCGGTAGCAAGATAACTTGTGATGATTAAAAAATAAATGGCTCCAAACTTCCAACTAATTTACAAGTTCTGAGGTGTATGATGTATCATATTAAGGAAGGTTTCCAAGAAAATAGGACTAAATGGGAGTCTGCAAAACTAGTCCTTTCCTAAGCACTCCTTTATAAAAAAGCAAATATCCCAATAATCAGTGAAAGAAAAGCTTGTGAAAAAAATTATAAAACATTTTGATGACAATGCAAAATTAAGAGCGATACCCCTTAATCGAAGATCTGCACCGAATATTATAGACAAGGTAAAACAGATGGAAGATAAACTAGCATTAACATTTTCTTTATGGCCTGTGAATGTAGAAAAGCAAATACAGAACTAAGAAGACCTTGCCTTTCTTCAGTCAATGCAAAGTGACCTTTTGGCAACATCTGGATCATATGGCAAAAGTCTTGCAGAAAAAATCAAATGAAAAGAACAACGGCTACAACTACAAGAAATAAGAAGGGAAAAAGTGAATAGAGAAATGACTTCCAACTTAATATTAAGTAATGTTCCCAGTTCTACTGATGATGATTGTGATGAACGAAGTGATACAAATGATGTTGTTGTTGTTGAGACCCAGACTGTCCGATCTACCAGAAAAGTGTAAGGTAACTGTTTGGATGGCCGGGAAGTGCCACCCAATTTAGACTGGAACCCAGTGGGAGAGGCATCCACAGGGACTGTACCCTCCTTCCCCTACCACCAACCTCTCGGATAGACCTACGGATCCACATGTTTAACGTGATCGTACTCTGCATGAACACGGCGGCAGTTGTGGCAGCGCGCAAATCCAGCGCGCAAACCACCGGGCTACCGCACCCGAAACAAATGATGTTGTTGTTGAAACCCAGACCGTCCGACCTACCAGAAAGGTGTAAGGTAACTGTTTGGACGGTCGGGAAGTGCCACCCAATTTAGACCGGAACCCAGTGGTGGAGGCATCCACAGGGACCGTACCCTCCTTCCCCTACCACCAACCTCTCGGAAGGACTTTCGGACCCACATGTTTAACGTGATCGTACTCCGCATGAACACGGCGGCAGTTTTAGCAGTAGCTGGAATCGAACCCGGGCCTACCGAGTGCAACTCCAGCGCGCTAACCAATGGGCTACCGCGCCCGAAACAAATGATGTGGAAAACTTCACTTTTGAAAGACCATAAACAAGTACTTGAAGTCATCATCGAAATAAAAGAATAGGATTGACTTTATTCATCCCACATGACATTATGAAGAAAGCTAATCTTGTTTCACTAGCAACATGCTTAAATATGAGCCCAGCACAACAGGCAGCATATATAAAAGCATTATTACAGAACTAGGAGGAGAGACATTTAAATCTACAATTGCAGCATCTTATGCAACAACAGATAGATCAAGAAGGCAAGTTGCAATGGAGATTTCAATTACCTGCAAGGAACAGTGGTGCTTTCCTAAATATACAACTCTGTATTGGGATTCAAAACTTTCCACATCATTGTCCAATAAGTACAAAACAGAAGAACGTCTCACCATTGTCATTGGAAACGTTCACCAGCAAAAGATTCTTGGTATGCCAGCATATCCCCAAGGAACTGATCGTAAATGTGACCCAATCATTGCTGACTTAATATATGAGCAGTTCATCTCTTGGCAATGCACACAAACAATTGTGAACATGACATTTGACACAACTTCTTCCAACACAGGCCATGTTACTGCTGCCTGCATCAGTGTGCAAAAGAAATTGGGATGTGCGCTTCTTTGGTCAGCTTGCCGCCATCATGTTGGAGAAGTCATTTTATCTCATGTGTTTGATGACTTAAAGATCGAGACTTCCAAGCCACCAGATATAACCTTGTTTAAACGATTTCGTGACAATTTTGATCATCTTGAATATTTTGATAGTGAATTGGAACCTTTTGACTCAAAGACAGTGAATGTACAAGCGAGAAGCATAGTTGATGGCCTTAGAGCCAATGCAATCCAGACAGCAAAATCTGCCATTGATTCTGGAAAAAACAGAGATGACTATATGGAGTTTATAAAGCTTTGCCTAATGTACCTAGACTTTCCCAATATTACACAAGTAGTAAAATTAAACCGACCAGGAGCCTTGCTCAAAGCACATTGGATGACCAAATTGTTATACAAAATTAAAATTTGTCTTCTTGAGAAGCAAATACAGCAACTATCTGCTAGTACAATAACTTCAAAACAACAGGTTGCCAAACTGCGAGACTTTGCCAACTTTGTCACTCTCATCTACAGCACCTGGTGGATAACCTGCGATTCTGCCATAAATGCCCCTTTGAACGACCTACAAATGCTTCATTCTCTTACAGCATACAAGGTTGTCCATCCAATTATATCTGAGAGTGCAATTAGTGCCTTTCAAAACCACTACTGGTATCTTACAGAAGAGATGGTGCAACTTGCCCTTTAGAGCAACAAAGTTCCACCGCAAGAACGAAAAGCCATCACTAATGTAATGCTAGTTACAAAACCAAATTCTAGCGATACTGCCTTTAAATTGCAAGGTAGATATGGCATGGATTTGGAAAACCCAAATTTCTAAAAAATCTCACTATAAATACAATTCTGTTATGCCGGGATTTTATGATGCCACTTTATTTAATAGCTCAAAATTTAATTATTGATTCAAAATTGATGTAATAGCCCAAAATTCGTTATTTTCCCCTTTCTCTTCAAAATTCTAAATTTATTTGTTGGTTTTGAATATTTCGGCGATTTATCCCCCCTTTTTAACGTAAATTTGTTATCATTTTTAATGTTTTCATTATTCAAAATTATGTGCGATGCGTCTTCAAACGTTAAAATATATTTTGTTAATCCTCTGGCTTTTCGTTTTCAGTTCTAACTTCACGTCAATTCATTCACGAGTTTACGATGAAAAGACGCATCTTAAGACAAGTTTGAGGCAAGTTGGACCCTTTTTGCATAATCTTTGAACATCTGGAAAGAGGGTGCTAAAAATTCTGTTGGATTGCTGTGCGCTTGGCGGTGCATTTAGCGGCGTAATTTTAACTTTCGTGCCTGCCTCGCGGTTCTTGACATAACATCGTATTTTTTCCGCAGAAATGCGGGAGCGCTCGGCGAAGTGCAGGTTTTCACTCACCAAGTTTGGCGTCTCCTGGGAAGCAAGCACGTTGCTAAGAGACTTTGGAATCCTGACTGGCGTGGTAAGAAGAACCCTTTTCTCTGTGCTGCTGAGATCCGTGGAAATGGGCCCCATGCAAGGGCGCCCGTATCCCGTGGTTATTCTTGGGTTACTCTTCAGGGTTACTCTTGTAAGTTTAACTGATTTAAATATAACATAATGTACTAAATTTTACCACTATACTTGTGATTGAAGCTTAAATGAATCTGATGTTTTAAATTGGAATTGTTGTCAATAAAAGTTAATTTTAAATTTACCAGTGATTGAGTTGAGTTTTCTTCTAGAGTAATAGCTGTGCAATAAATTAATTAGGTAAATTCTTCAATATCTATGAAGGTGTTAAAGGTAGGTGTATTTGTTCTGGAATTGTTTGTTGTTTATATAATCAAAGGGGTATTGTGCACAGGCCAAATAGTAGTAATGATTTAATAAAGGAAATAAATAAAGAAACAAAGAGATAATTTAAATATTTAGTAAAAATAACTTTATTAAAAACTATATGATCAGCAGGCCAAATGTAAATATAAGATAAAATTGAAATAATAATAACTTTGAAATGTAAATAATAATAATAACTTTAGTCTAGAAATATAAAATAAAGAATAAACAAATAGAGAAAAGGAATCATAAAATTAAATAACTTTAAATATAATAATCTTTCAAAAATAAAATAAATAAATTAATCAGTGTATAATTTTTTTCGGAGGGTTTCCCTCTCAACAATTCTTTCTGATTTAGTTGGAGCAGATTCTTGGTTTTTATTTTATCTGCTTGAACTAGACTCAAACTTTTTAATAGAAGATGTTTCAGAATGGTCAAGTTCTGCATCCAACACTACCACATTCACACACTTTCAAGGATTGAATGTTGTCAATGGCTGTGCCAAACTAGGGGTCAAGCTAAGTACTGATTTCATACAATCAGCAAAACGTGGAGATCACTATCAAAATGTTCTGCAGGTTGTCGAACAAGATCGACAAAAACAAAGAAATCTGTGAAAATGGCCAAAATTGACTGAATCTTAAATTGAGTGTATGTGTATGAATTAAATTGAAATTAGAAAATTAGTAGTATATGATTATATATTCTTTTATTATATCACAAAACAAAAACAATCTTAATTGCATTATTTCATTAGAATATACGTTTAACATTTTTTTTTACTCATGATGCTTTGTTTTTTAGAATTTCCATTTTTATTGTACATTCCTGGCACTGGTGGACCACACAGATGTTATTCAATTTTTCAAAACTTTTATGTATAATATTTTTTTAGCATTTCGAACAAAAATAATATAGGGACAGACCATTTCCATGAAATTTTTAAAAACATGTGGCATTTGATGCACCCTAATGTTTTGTGAATGTTTGATTATTGTAAATGCCACGTTTTCAGCATCCTTTACAAATATACACAAAAAATACATACAATATGAGAAAATCACATAATAAAAGTTTCCGCTAGTATTTTGGGTTTGGTATGAATTTCTATGCCTGATTATTCATGATTTTTGCATAGGATTAATTAACAGTGCTAATTTGGATTACTGTCTAAATTTATGGTTTTATTAATTAACTAAAGTTATAATTATTGAATAGATAGATATATAAATGGTTTTAATGATCTATAAATCTATACATTTAGGTTTGTAGCATACTGTATAATGAAATAATATGGAGGAATGAAAAAAATAATGGAAGAAATGTGTGTGAAGCGGAGAAAGCTATTCCATAGAAAACACAAAAATCATTACATTGAAATTGCTTTACAAATTTAATTTAAAAATATTTTAAGAAAAATATCTAAAAAATATTTAAACAATAAAAATCAAATATAAATGTTTCCCATATAACAGTTATAATGAATTATAGTTATTATAAATTGCTAGCAAAAACCCATGAAAAGTCACAGAAAATTTTTATTCACTGAATGAAAATTAATAAATGTAAAAGATCTTTAAGTTCGATTTTTATTTTATGACAAAGATATCTTTAAAAATAATATTTTAATTTAAATTTTATATGGTATTATTTACTTTAGTAAAATGATTTATAATTTAAATCTATTTTGATATTCAAGTGATTATCATAGTTCTGTGAATATATGGAATTTTTTGGGGTTTAAAATTTAATTAATCAGCTGAAAGGTAACAAATAAGATAAAAATAGTGTGTATAAAGTGTTATTATAGCAAAAAGGTATTTTAAAATAATGTAATTTCTTACTTCATTAAAAGCAAATAACTTAAACAAACTCAAGTTGTGGAACATGTGCATATGCTTGTTGCCATTCCACAAACAATAATAACATGTGTATATTACTCACACTGAAAATTGTTATTTGATAATGAATATTTTCATCAATTCTAATGGCCCCTTTTTAGCTTGAGACCCTCTATGGTTTCATATCAGGCATACAATTCTGGGGCCATGTAATCTAAATGTAAGAAATACATCTAATTTCCCTGAACATAATATTTTATGCACAAATAGTGCATTTTAATAATTTCCAACATAGTTGAAAAATATTTATGATTTTGGTCATTCTGTCTATCTGTCCATTCGCACGATAACTGTCATGAAAATGACTTTATCAAAATGAAACTTTAGTATGTTGTTGAGACGGTCTGTGAGACATATGGGAATAAAAATGAATAATATCACCTAATTATTTTCAGATTTAACCCTGGTTGTAAAAATGAAATACATTGAACCCTATGGGACCTAATTTTTCAAATATTTTTTAAACGGAGTTATTCACAAATTGCTTCGAAAACTTTAGGAAATATTCGAATTATCACATAAAATATAGAAAAAAAAACAATTCAGCAAAATATGTTAGGTAGTTTTTTAAATAAAAATTGTTTAATACAGGGAGAAAAATAAATTCAATTAAATTCTGACTCTTACTATATTCTCCAGAAAGAAAACAGAGGTATATTTTATAGTAAATATTTTTTCCAACAGTGTAATTATTTTTTTATCATGCTGACAAGTAAATTATTTTCAAAAATCATGACTTAAATAGATCATGTAGTACGAAAGATAGAATTAGTTCCATTATAAGTAGAAATGGGCAAATAACACTTTTCTCGAATTCCAAGGATTCTAATCAGGCTGGGTAAAGTTAGTTATTTAAGGCGTTGTTTGTCGCCAATGTTAATTTGGCTCAAATGAGCACTATTTTTGTAGAAATGCTAAAATACTACATACAATGGTTCTGCACTTCTGCTGAACTGTCAAATTGTGGGCTGCAGTCAGAAATAATTTAAAAACAAAATAAATCAAAAACATGTTAAAGAATTGTTATATAGATATATAGACTTGCTTTCCATGTAACATATCAGTTGCCATAAAAATATTTTATATTTGTACCATTTGAAAAACATATTTTTAACACTCTCCACCATAGTTGAAAAGTGTTTGACATTGGTCATTGCATTTGTCCATTCGCATGATAATTGTCTTGAAAATTACTTTATCAAAATGAAATTTTAGTATGTTGTTGAGAGGGTCTGTGGGACATATGGGAATGAAAATGAATAATATTATCCAATTAGGTTCGGATTGAACCTTTGTTGTAAAATTGGAATAAATTGAGCTCTCTGTGACTTAATGTTTCAAACATTTTTTAAGCAAAGTTAAAATTCACAATTTGCTTTGAAAATTTTAGGAAATATTTAAATTATCACATAAAATGTGTAAAAAAAATTTTCAGCAAAATATGTTGGGTAGTTTTTTAAAAATTGAAATAATAATTGTGCTCATGATATATAAAGAGATCATGTGACTCATAAAATAAAATATGACATCCATTTTTTCTGCTGCGTAAAAACTGTGATGTTTAAAGATCCTTGAAATTTATATTTAGTGTCGCATCTGCCATAAAACTGCTTTAATTTTGCATATTATCTATGTATCTAAATTCTGTGCCAACATAATTACAATATTTTTTATTTTAAATGATGAAATAGTCATTGATTTTACCTATGGAGGCAGATGATATATATTTCGATGACATTATTTGGATAAAGTTCATTTAGTGTAACTAGCATGGAGTTAGAAAGAAGGAGATAAAGCTTCTACAGAAGAAATGCTTAAAAATTCCTTAATGCTTTGAAAATTATATCTAAGTGTCGCTAGTGTTAGTAAAGTAGCTGCTATTGCTAATGGACACAACAGAAAGACATAGTATTTAGTATATGTATTTTTGATTATTTTTAAATTTAGGGTTCCCTAATTATGAATATGATTAACCAATATTTTTTCATAGTTGTAGGATAGAGTACAGAATCTATAGAGATAAAAAATAAATTGAAAGGTAAAGTAATTTTCAATGCGTAGGTATACTCTTTACTTACGCTATTCTTTTTCAGTTGATATTCTGTTTTTGAGTCAGAAACCATTCACTGTTATTGTCTTTTTTCTAACTATGGGTTTTTGGTTTGGTTTAAACCATGGTTTAGACCTTAGTATACTGTTGCATTAAAAATCTAGTTTAATTTAAAACAGGGTTAGCTGGTTTGAACCACATTGGCTTAAAGCATGGTCTTTTTTAAAAAACTTTTTTGTCTTACAATTTATTAGCATCAACTAACCCCACATTCTAAACTGACGAACTGCTACTGCAGAAGTATATAATGCATTAAATGGAGAATGGAAACATATGTGAAAGGAATTTTATGGGAAAATTATTTTTATGATAATAATGAAAAGAAATATTATGAAATGTATCCACTGGTTATAGTTATCAGTAGTATTTTGAAATTGAAGAAATACATTTTTTAAACAAAAATTTCCCCATTTCTTATCAATTTTGTTTTTATTTCACAGGGACGAAGCGGAAAGCGAAAAGTGGTATGTTAATGAAAAATTTATTTTGTTTTATGAGGTAGATTTTTGTATTTAATTCTGATTATTATATCGCTGCTTGTGATATGACATACGAACAGAAAATCAAGGGCAACAGGCACTGCTCTGTGATTTTTTTCTTTAGTCACAATTTAATCAATTTTTAAAATCTGTATTTTTTTTAAATTTGCAGCCACATTAGATAAAATATGTAATATACATATAGCTGCATAGCTGGCAACATCATAGCTGCCAACTTTGCTGGTTTCTCCAGGAAACTCCCAGTTTTGGATAATTGCTCCCAGTTTTAGTTCATTTTTTTCTGTATCTTTAAAATTGAGTGAGTTATATTTAATTGAAAATTGAACATTGTGAATGGGGACCATATATCAAATTAGAAATGTAAATTAGTGACATATCACAAAAAAGATAAAACTGGAATATAATACATAGGAGATATTTTTGCGAATTCTGCATAGGCTCACTATGCAATCACGGATGAAGTACTTTTCAATAACTAAGTACTTTTTCAATAATTAAGTACTTTTTTTATCTAAACAATTTCCATCGTCAATTTGTTTATGATCCCTATTTTCACTGATGAAACAGTCTCTCACATGGTACGGAAAAGTGGCATAAGTCAGATTTTTTCCTTTATCCTTATTTAGTTGATTTTAAAGATACAGATATGCAGTTTTTTTATAATGATCTTGTTGCATTAAAAATAAAAATTTTCTAAAGGGGAACATATAAAAATTAAAAAAGTGTAACTTTTTGAAAATTAATGGGAGGACTATTTTATTAACGTAGTCTTATTTCCTACCTTACTTTCCACATTTTTGCAATTTACATTGTCCACTTATCTCCAACAGGTAAGGAATTAAAGCGTGTTTCAATCTTTTTGGGACACCCTGTGTATATATATATATATATATACAGGGTGAGTCAGAACTCTTGGACCAAACTTTAAGGGGTGATAAATCACATCTAAACAAGCAATTTTTGTCATTCAAAGCAGGATCGTAACTCAAGAGGTGAACCGCTAGGTGGTAGCTTATGAAATGAGGAAATGATGACTCTCATGAAAAGAGGAAACACAAAAATGACAGAGTAGGCAAGAAGTATGTTTTACTGACAGAAATTGTAGAATTCATGGACAAAGTTACAGAAACTGCTCAAAAGTGCGACCACCGACAGTAATACAGGCTGCACACTTGCGACATAGCAAGCGGCGCACGTTAGCAAAAATACCTGGCATACCTTGGACAACGCCAGCAGCAACAGCAATCCTAGCAATAAGGTCCTTGTCGGAGTTGCTGGGGCTATCGTAGATGAGACAAGAGGTTTTAGTTTTTTTGCTAAAGAAATTTTACAGTTTAAATCCTGGCTAGTTCTGACGCAGTTGTCACTGCGTTCAATGTCAGCAACATCTAGCAGTTCACCTTTTGCGTTAAAACCTTGCTTTGTATGACAAAAATTGCTTGTTTAGATGTGATTTATCACTCCCTTAAAGTTTGGCTCAAAAGTTCTGACTCACCCTGTATATATATATTTATTTCTTCATGTGTTTCTATACTGTATATTTCCCAACTATTAAGATGTAGAGTGATTTTTGTTTTCATGATTGATATTTTCATAGTGTCATAATACAAAGCATCCAAGAATGTGGCTTTATGCAGATAAATGTATATACTATTTAGGAATAATTATACATATAAAGTTATGATTTCAATCACTCAATATTTGGCAAAGATATATTAAAATTGATATATCCATATCTATAAATACATTGCCAAATTTTATTTTTTATTAAATATTAATATTTGTTATTATCATTAGTGAAAACTTGTGCTTTATCAAACCGAAATGTTTGTTTTCATTATAAAGTATATTAACTGAATAAAAATATATAAATATATATATAATGCATAATTATATATATGTTTAATATGGTTAATATGTTATAATTTTATGTATATGCATTTTTGTATTATGTGAGCAATTATATATTTCATTTCTTAATCTGACTACTGAAAAAGTTTTAAAACTACTGATATTTTCTTCTTTTTTCACTACTGAAACCTTCTTCAGCTGAGTAGCATCACTTATAATGATTGAAGTTGTTAAATTTTGTGATCATTGAGTCATAAATAAACTCTTTTATGTATGATTATGCAAACTTTTGCCTAATGCTGCCGTAGAAAATATGAAATTTCACCCGTAAAAGTTTTCTCTCTAATTTCAAAAAATTCTGTCTGGATATAAAGTTTAGTCAAAATCCATCAGTATTTATGGCAGCTATCGTGTACACTAGCAATCGACAACAAATGGATATTATTCTAAAATATTCAAAATGTGTTCAGCAGGTCCTAAAACATGCATTGGCATTAAAATCTTGAAATAGAAAATATTTGTGAAAATAATACTTTCTCTATTCTATAGTATGAGAAAGTAGAAATATACAGACATTTTGCCAGTGAATTGTGTGTGTGTGTGTGTGGGGGGGGGAGGGTCAACAGAAAAATACCTATTGATAATCATGTACAAACAGTCGATCATGCAATTAAAGGTCTTGAACAAAGAAACTTCTTAACCAAAAAGGAAATAATGCCCATCTACCTACAGAATGAAAGAAAAACTGCTTTCTCACAAACAAAATTAGTGAAACAACAAATATTAGTTCAAATGTTTAAACAAATGATAAAATATAAATTTTTTTTTTTTAAATTTCTTGTATATTTTTTCTTAAAATTTCTTTTGTTCCACTTTTTTTTTATATTGAATAATATTTTTTTAATAAGTTATCTGGACTTTTTGTCATTATTTTTACTAAAAATAATGTTCTATAATGTATTTAGTTGATATTAAGTTTGAATTTTATCCAAACTCTATAATCCGAAAAATTCTAAAATCCAAAATTAGCAAAGTCCAGATTTTCAAGGTTGTACTGTATATGCAGATAAAATTGTATACAAATATAGAAAATTTTGAGTTATTTTGAATGTTTTTTTTTCTCCCTGTCATGTATTTACGGTAAATATAAATTAAATCTAAAATTATTTAAAATTATTTTTTGAAATTGGCATTAAAATAGTAGTATGCAGTACCTGTCATTTTAATGAATACAACAGGGAAAACCTGAAAAACTCAGAGAATTTCATTATGAAAAATGCGCATGAACCCTGATGTTATAAACATCACGTAATATGTTCATTTAGTTAAGATACACAAAATATATTTCATTTTTTAATCAGTAGAAGATGTCCCAGAACATACTTTTGAACAATTGACTAAAATTGCGAATGACATAAAAAATGATTGTTTACCCTGAAGAAACTACGATTACTTCATTTTAAAAGCAGAAATAAGTACAACTACAATTTGTTTATACTTTGAATGTTGATATTTTATTCATTTTTAGCCCATTAAAATTTTTTGATTAAAATTGTCTGTCTTTTGTTTTATGGCTATATTTTTCAATGTACCTAATATGTTACATAAAATTGAGGATAATAAACTTCCATTACCATTTTATTATTTCATTACTATTTTACGTCAGATTTCTGAACTGTTATAATGGACTCTCGCTAATATGTACGATAAATGTTGGCCCTTGACTGTTCATCTTAATGAGAGATCACTGTATGTATTTTTTCCAAACCCAGACAAAAAATAAAATATTTATGGAATCGAGAAAAACAAAATCGAAACTTGAAACATAAGACATTGAGCTGGCCTTAAATTAAAGCTTAAAATTCCGAGTCGCCACATGGCGATTAAACTTGAAAAACTGGCAATTAACAAAATCCTGACTGCCGACCAAACTCTGTGATAGCTGAGAATGACCCTTCTCCCTAGACAATCCCACCTGTGGAGTAAAAAAAATCTGTCAATAATCACTATGATACTGCTACAGTTTTTCCGTACGTTGTTCTCCCCTATAAGGCGATTATAATTTATTGTATTTGCAGCCGAGAATGAGTGCAATCCACATTTCTATCATACCCCTTCCTGTAATTATCGATGTGTTTTGTGACATGCCGTGGCGTAGCGTCTTTGCCGTGCTGTATGTATTGACCTAGACACCCCCCATTTTTGCACTCTGTACTAATCTTCGAGGAATAATCTAGCTCTTTGGTACTAATAGGTCTTTCATCATTTTTACAGCTACTTCAAATTTAAAAGGGTTCCCTAAAGCGGATGCATGAATGGAATTAAAATAACTCGCTAAAATGAAAATGGTGCTTGAAATTCACCCTCGCTATTTTCAGCATGTGAATTTATTTATTAGTTAAATATTCATTATAGCATGTTTTTCATAATAAAAAATTAAAAGAATTAATCTATATGAAAGAGTTTTGGGAATTTGCTGCGACTCGGGACCGGTGCAAGTGAACTTAAATCTGGGCTTCTGGCATGAATAAAGGACATCAACTTTGAGGACGGAGGAATTCTTTTCCGAGCTGAATTGCCGATATTGCAATGTTATGTATTATTGTTCTACTTTAATCTACATGTGCACAATCCATGAACGACCATATGGGAATTATGAATGTGTGTAGCATTGACTAAAATAGCACATTTGAAGAATACTACCCGGACATACTTCGTATTAATTTTAAAGCTAGATCGTGAGAATTTCACAATTTTTAAAGTCTGGATGTATGACAGGTTTTTGCTTTCAAATTTTTAGATTTTTCAGATTTCCTTTTGTAGATTATACCATGTTTTAAGTTATTAATCTTCATCGACGATGTATAAAACTAAAAATGCATGGATTCCTAAAATGTTTGCCACTTAGGTGTGTTTTTAGAAGTGCTAACTGTTAACAATTATTATAAATTCAAAGTTAAATCAGTTCCATTTTCAAGGGCTGTTCATGCCCCTTTCTTTAAGAGGATTTAAGAATTTATTTGTTATGAAATAAATATATTGGGGAAATTTTAAAATAAAAGCATTCATAACGTCTGATAATATAACAGGAAGAAAGACCGAAATATCGTGATTGCGATGATTGAAAATTTACAGAGTAAATGATTAAAAAATAAAAAGAAGATTATAAATTTATTAAAAATCATTGGTAAAACCCTCTAAATTAAAGATAAATGAGTGACCGGGATTCTTAAAAATAATAGGGAGGAATAAATAATAGTAAATGCTTCATCAGCTTGAAAAAGTAAAAAATAAAAAGATCAAGATGAAAAAACTTAAATGAATTTAAAATTGCCTCCAGAAATATTTGAATGCTTCATGATAAATGAATTTTTTTATGATCTATTGGAAAACAAATATTATAAAACACCTGACAAGACCTATAACAAAAATCATTGGTAAAATTTAAAACACGGTTAAAAAAATTAGTGAATATAAATATTTAAAATATTCAAAAATGGAATACATGAAAAATTTAAATTTGAAAAACCCTTAAGAAATGGAAAAGATGGAGATAGGGACATTAACATATAGACAAGAATTGGTTTTAAAAATAAACACTTAAAATAAGTTTTGAAAATTTATTAAATGTTAATAATGAGAAGGTAGCAATAATAAATGCATGTTAACAATATTACTCATTAAAAATTTTAAATATTTCTGTGAATTTGTCTTTCGTTATTATCAAATAATAATAAAAAATTCTGTATCTTGCCAATCTCTTAAATTTCCCCCAATTTTTAAAATCCTCCTCCTTTGCCTCAACATTCAAATAATAGATTGCATAAAAGTAGATCTGCTTGGGGAGTTTTCTTGCCAACAGACATATAGTGACTTATGTTTACTGTATAATAAATCTATAAATAAATAAGTAATAACAGCAAATTTCTAAATTATTATATAACATACTTAAGCACAATTTTGCATGACATTAAGCAAGTTGAAAAAAAAACATCACACATTTTGCAGCTGTTAACAACTGGTCATTAAACTTCATGGACCTACTGGCCAGTGGCTACTAACTAAAAATGGGAATTTTAAGCTTTACCTTAAATGTCAATCATTTTCCCCACAGCATTTTGCTGTAAAAGTGTGTGTATGTGATAACTAAATATTTTCCAAAAATTCTATAATAACAAGATAAACATATAACATGATAAAACATTTTTTATTATTAAGAAAAGGTATGATAAATTAAAAAAAATTGTCACAAAACATGTTAATAAGATGTATTTCAAACCTTAGAAGTGCTTGTTCTCAGTGCAGTGACCAGCATTAAATAAATGACCAGTTTTTTTATCATTAGCAATAATCAAAATCAATTAATTGCACCGTAGCAAGAAAACTTGCGAGATATAACTGACTTTCACCAAAGATATGACTGAATTACTACCAAAGGTATGCAAAATCACAACATCAACAAGATTTCCTACTGCTTGTGCAGTTAATGTTATTCAATGTTGATGAGCACTAAAAAAAAGCATAATTGATTTGCTGATAGTGGATTATATATTGAAAGAATAATTCCATAATAATATTTTTCACCCTTTACTGATCCCAATTTTTAATAGTTTTGCTGTAAAGTAGATTTAGTATAAAAATATGTTCCGTCTTTTCGTTATAATGAGAGATAACATCTATCCAAATAAATGATCCTGTTAATAATGCTAGAAGAAAAAATTATTTTACCTTATATTCTTTAATTTTCATTTATTATTTGCTTCAATTTTTTATTTATATAAATTAGAAGTGGCATAGATATCTATAGCAAAAAAAAAAAAATTACGAATCTGTGTACTAAGGACATGGGAAAAAAATTCTTATGGAAATCGAATCAATCGTGAATGTAATAGGCAAATACACAATTTTAATACAGTTGAAATTTTTCTATGTGAATCAGAAATTAAATTTTTAACAAGTGAAAAAGTAAAGCTTGGTGAGTGGTCTATTTATTTTCTTACATATTTTCCTTCATTTTTTATTCTAACTAGCAGCATACCCATTCTTCGTACGAAGTGTATAATATAAAAAAAAAACATAAAATTCATAATCATGTGCAAATTCCTTTAATATTTATTCTAAATGGCATTTGGCATTGTTATTCGAAGAATTCTATTAGAATATTTAAATTAATGCTCCTAAAAATATATTTAAGAATCTCTGTTATTACTATACAAAATTATCTTCCCAGGCAGATCTGACAAATAAAATATCCTGGTTCCGGTTGTAAACAAATTTACAAAAAAAAAAATAAATGAAATCATATGCCAAAATAAAAGCGCTGCAGTTGTATGGGAAGATATACCTGTATTGCTTATATTCTCAAATATTAGAAGATATATATACCTGTCGAAAGCCCAAGCCACCCGACTCGTCCTAGGACTTAGAGCAGAAGATTGGATGGCCGGTATATATATCAGTCAAGGATTACCCGCCTACAATGAGTTTAAAATATATTTGCCAAAAAATAATTGATAATGTAATAAATTAAAAATATCAATAATCCCACTAACCTTTAAATCTAAAGGCTGTAATTGATGCAAATATACTGAAATGAAAGTGCTAAAATTGTTTGGAAAAATACACCCTTACTACTTACATTCTCGTGGATTAAAAAATATACCTGTGTATTTAGTAGAAGACTACCCTTACTACATAGCTGTTCTTTGTACGGAATATATAATATAAAGAAGCATGAAATTCACAATCATGTGCAAATTCCTATACTGTTCTAAATGACATTGTTATTCAAAGCATTTTATTAAATATTTATATTACTGTATATACTCACATATAAGTCGACATCGCGTATAAGTTGACCCCCCCCCCCCCCCCTACTTTCATATAAAAAAAAAATTTTTAATAAATTATTCAAAAACACTTGAAAATGAAAAAAAAAAGAATATATATATATATAATAATAATAAAATTTAATTTTCATAATAAAAACTTCATCGGAACCTTTTATAGTCCTATTTCAAGTAAGTAGGCCTGAGCATCGTCTCTCATCCTTTTTGGGTCATTCCATCTGAAATCAACAAAAAAAAGAATATTTGGTTGCATGACCATTTTTAAAATTTTTTATATTTATTATTTGTTTTTTAGGTACGGCCACTTTTCCAACATGGCGAACTATAAATTTGGCCAATTTTGATGCTCATGTAAACTTAAATATCTTGGAACTCCAAAAAGATAGAGACTTGGGATAAAAACTATTTTACTGGTCTTAAAGTGGACTACATTTCATGTCATTGTAATATTTGGTTAACTGCAAGATCTGAGGGGCTCAAATTCAGTGTTGAAATTTAGCATTAATTTTGCTAAGAATGCAGTTTTTAGGCCTTTTAAAATAAATAAAAGAAATTAATCTAAATCTTCAAATTTTCACCACATCTTACCCTACTCTCATAGACTTGGCATGGAAAAAATTTAGTGTCTACTCCACTTTTTACTTGGAATTTATGGTTGCCAGACTTCTAAAATTTCAAAAATGATCACATTTAACACCCCCAAAACCCCATGTGGGGCATAATTTAAAAATTTAAAAATTGGTTCAATAAAACAAAAACTCCATGCAGATAGTCAGGTGAAAGGTCCTTTTTTGTATATTTTATTCTTTCTATTTTTAAAATTGAAAAGAAAGTGCCATTTTCAACACATGAAAAATTTTCAAAACAGGACGTTACTTATTAATACTTAAATGTCTATTTAAAAATATATTGTTTTGCTTGTGCATTTCTTTCTTTATTATGAACATTAATTTAAAGGCAATTTCATATATTCTTGTTTATGATTGGGCATGGGGGGGGGGAGGGGAAGAGAAGTTGTCTGTGTTAAAAAAAAGGTATATCAAAATATTATTTGTACCATGTTACCTCAAGCAAATGTTCTTTCAATGTTCTAACTTTACATTATCTTCAACTGATATGAAAATTACCAATTTTAGCCCCCCCCCTCCCCCCAAGAAGAAGAACAGTTTAGAAATTAAAAATATAAAAACTGTTTCAAAGAAGCCACAAATTCATACAGATGATCATATGTATTATCAAATTTTGTATATTTCTTCCTTTCTATTTATTAAATAGTTACAATTACATGAGAAAACGAAAGCATTTTTCTGCATTTTCAGCTTCATTAGAGGTTTGAAAGGGTGTCTTTTAGATATTTGAACTTGGATTGGAATTGAAAATATAGAATCTAAAGTTGCACACGAAGAACTGCTAAATTAAACACTCATAGTATTATGAGTTTGGATTTTAGAATGAGAAAAAGAAAGAGTTTGTAAGAGGGTACAGTGGTGGTATTCGGTTTGATTTTGCCCCCCCCCCCCACCCACTGCCTAAAATATTGAGCCCCTTTACACTTGGCCTTCATGTTATCATACCACTTCATTGTTAAGGAACTTCACTTCTCTTTTAATCTAGAGGGTTTTATCATTTATTTTATATATAAATATTGTTTTTATATAAAAGGTAAAATGTCCGAGGCATGTTTTTTATGTAAGTACCGTTTTGCGATTCCGCCGCCGCAGCGCTACGGTCGGTGTTCCGCGCATGCGCGCTGGTTACCTACATCTCTTGTCTACGCACTGATGCCATTACAGTCTGATTCTTCATTGTATACGTTGTTTACTGAGTGTTTAAGATGCCTCCGACAATCGTGAGTCCCGCCGATTGTGAAGTACGGGCTGTTATACAATTTCTTAGTGCTAAAGGCGTAAAACCGATCGATATTCATCGTGAGATCTGTGAAGTTTACGGACAAAACATTATGAGTGATGGAATGGTAAGGAAATGGGTGAGAGCTGTTATGTAGCTTTTTCTTCTTTCTTTGAAATTATTAATACTTCTTTTATTTTCTTAATTATATAATTTACTATTTATACATTTATTTATTATTTCATTTTTGATTCACACACACATTTATTTATTTATATTATTTAACTATTATTCTTTAAGTTATTTACATTTATATTTACATTAT
The DNA here is from genome assembly GCA_951213105.1 of Amaurobius ferox. Taxonomy (NCBI): domain Eukaryota; kingdom Metazoa; phylum Arthropoda; class Arachnida; order Araneae; family Amaurobiidae; genus Amaurobius; species Amaurobius ferox. The sequence goes on along the minus strand of OX578155.1, from coordinate 13,835,467 downwards.
TCTAAGATATTATATTTATATTTAACCTGTGATCGTATAGATTTAACCAATCAATAAAGTTTACCTTTAATAATATTTATTTTCTTTGTTTACTATTTTTATTTACTTACAGCTTGGTCTGTGCTCAACTATGTAAACCTTTCAAAACATCTCAACAACATAAAACCTCTAAGAAAATCCACTTACCTTTTAAATAATTAAATTGCACAGCCAACAACAACTAAAGAAATCACAAACACTAATTGTTAAATTCAAAAATTAACTTTTATTAACAACAATTAAAATTTAGGTTCTTTAAACAAACTTTGACCCATAGTGGCCAAGGGAAAACAGATAGTACATTGCGTTATTAATTATTAACATCTATTAAATTTGGAATTCAAGAAAACCCTAGAACCAATTAAAATCAACCCAGGAAACAGAATCCACTCTGGTCTGAAGATCAGAGCTTGGTCTGCCTAAGGAGCTGTCCACCCAAAACTTAAATTTGAAAATTAAAAGGAAAATATTAAAAATCACATTTCTTCATTACATAACAACCATATAGCATTGTTAAAAATAACTAAGTACTCATTCTCAAACATTTTTCTCTCTAGATACTCAACTTTCTCGGTGCTAACACTTCAACAAATTATTTATCACTCTCTTTACTTCTTTGGACTTAATCACGTTAAAAATTAAATGACACTGCTTGCACGCACACGATCACTGAGGGCTTGCACACTGATCTTTGAACACTAGCCCTGTTCACACTGGGCTCCCCCAAGACTTGAACACTCACAAAGGATGGCATGAAAGTAGGTGATGCCCGTGATGAGTGATGACCATAAAGCGGTAACACTGAGCAGATGATAGGGCAGTTGATATTGCCAGCACACTTAAGAGCGATGATGGCATGAAAGTAGGTGAATACCCGTGATGAGTGATGACCATAGTACGGCGGCAATGAGGTAGATGATAGCCATTGATACTGCCATTTTAACTTCGAGCGCTTCCCGAAGAGGGTAGTCCTTGGTTCATAGATCCAGGCCACCTCTTACGTTCTGTTGATACACCATGGAAGTTGTCCAAATATGAAGCACGCCCCTGCGATGTCAGGCAATTCTGTACCATTGTAACACATATTTCTGGCGACCGCGGGATACGGGCGCCCTTGCATGGGCCCGTTCCACGGATCTTCTTCACGATCACAAAAAAACCACCTCTCACCGTGCTGGTCAGCAAATCGAATGTCCGGCAACACGCTTGCCTTCCCAGGAGACGCCAAACTTGGCGAGCGAAACCCTGTGCTTTGCGCCGAGCGCCCACGCATACACTGCGGAAATAAAACGCTGTTATGCCAAGAATCATAAAAAGATCACTTCTCCCGATGCGGCAACCCGCCGCACAGCAACCCACCGGATGTTCTAGCACCCCGAATGCAGATGTTTTTAACTGATAAGAGGTTCAAGGCCAAGTTTTGCTTAAAAAGTGCCTTTTTTCTGCAAACTCATGAATGAAGTGAATTGAAGTTAAAACTCAAGAGCAGGAAGCCAAAAGATTAACAAAGGATATTTCAACGTTTAAGGATGCATTGCGTACAATTTTGAATAATAAGAACCTTAAAAAGATAACAAATTACGTTAAAGGGGAAATAAATCGCCGAAATATTCCAAAACAACAAATAAATTTAGAATTTTGAAGGGAAAGGGGAAAATAACGAATTTTAAGCTATTATCAATTTTGAACTATTAATTAAATTTAGAACTGTAGAATCTCGGCATAACATAATTCCTCTCGACCACCGGAAAAAAAATTTTAGAATAAAATTTTTCACAACAAAGAGCCGAAAATGACCAAAAGAGAACACCATCCTGGTGGCAGAGAAATTATAAACCTACGAGAACACTCGCTTCATGTAGCAACTCCTGGGATTACAATCTGAAAAAAAAAGTTTACAATACATATTTTACATACAGGGAAGGCACACTGATCATGACCATAAAATTTAAAACTTGCACTTTTCCTAGACTTTCATAAAAAAAATTTCGTATCTCTCCTTTAAGAGAAGAGAAAGACCTCCAAAAAGAAAACATTCATTACAACTCAAAAATTTAAAATTTTTAAAAACTCGAACTGAACCTCAAGAGAAACAAAATATCTGAATTCTCACCAAATTTCATAAGAAAAAATTTGAAACTCAACAAGGGAAAAATACACTGCTCACAAACAAAAAAAATCAAATCCCTCCCAATCAAAACAAAAGCCAAAGAACCCCAGTAGTGTGTAGCAGAGCCTGGGCAATGTGACATAAAAATACACTTCTCATGGCGCCCCCAAGCATTCCTCGCCTTTGGGTCCGCCTCCCTTCCTATATACAACATGAGCCTGGCCTCCTCATGCTTACACCACCCTCAGCTCAACCATGCACTACCCACTTAAAAGCAAATGGTCACCAAAATTTAGAATTTAAACTGCACTGCGCCCAGGTGAAAGAAAGTCTCAAAACACTGAAAAACAGTCTGTCAAACCCCCGTTCCACATCCCTCGGGTTTGCAAAAGTGATACAGAACCAAAACCTGCCAGACTTCCTCAATAAACAAAATTCCCAATGACAAAACACACAAAAAAAAATCAAGTGTTTCCAACAGGCGAGAGTACACGTCTGTACTCCCTCTAAAACTGAAATTTAATGAATAGTATCGACAATTTCACAATTTTCACAATGAAAAAGTTGAATACAAATTTAGAATAGAAATGATGTGAAATAACTGCCAGAGCTGTGTACTTCCAAGACGGGTAAAAGAAGAAATTAACTTGAAGTCGAAGGAGTCGAACAATCGAAATCCCTCAAAAAAACTATTGTAGGCCCAATGTAGCACACCACCCTGAACGTCCCATTAAATTTCCTAAAGCAAATCCTGTCGAACGAGAAATTCTCCCAAAAAAAAACATCTCCCCAGCAGTGACTTTCGTAAACAAGTGTACTTCCACTAAAAATTTCACTAGCTCAAAGGTCCCCAGAAATCCAACAAATTCGAAGAACTCCCACAAATGGTAAGATTTTGAAAATCAAACCCCTGTCTAAAATTTGAATCACAAACCTCAACAAAAAGGAAATCCCAAAAATGTAAATTTCAAGCAAACCAAAGTTTTAGCTCCATCTCCCAGAAAATTAAAATTCTGACAAACAACAAAAAATTCTTTCCCTTTTTTTTTTTTTTTTTTCAAAAATATAATTTTAAACAAAAACAAAATTTAATTCTAACCTTCTAGTCTATCAATTCAATCTTAACACTCCCAATCATCACAAGTAAAAAAAAATTTCAATTACCTACAAAAAGTTTCAATTAAAAAAAATTCAAAACAAAAATCTGCATTTGTAGAGTGCATCACCCAAACAGTCGGAAAGAAGAAAAACAAAACAGAGTTCCCAATTACTTGTCATTACAATAAAAACATAAATTTTGATGAAGACTTTGGACCAGCCGAAGAATTCACAAGGTCGAAACATAAAATTTTGAGAAGCGCTTCAAGATTAACAAAACAACTGAAAACCCAATTCCAAAATCTCCTCTCCCACATTCGAAATACACAATCTCCCAGCAACAAACTTTTAAGAGCCAAAACACTTTTAAACAAAAGGGAAAAAAAAAATTTTTACAAAGCTAACTTAAATTAAAAAAATTTTCTCAAGGAATATCAAAGAACAATCTCCATTCCCCCCAAAACAAACATTCTGAGACTGAACTTGCACAATTTAACAAAAAAAAAAAATTTTCACTACCCCAAAGTCGATCGCTTGGCTGAAGGATCAATGACACAAGAAAAAAAAACAATTTTTTAGCGGGCAAGTAATTCTCCAAAAAGGAAAGGTGCATTCCCCAGCTGAGCACCTTAAAGGCGGCTTCAAAGCACCAAAGTGACAGTTAACATGGCCTACTGAAAAACAAAAAAAAATTTTCCTTTTTCAAACACATTTCTGTGAAGAAGAATTTCAATGAAAACAAGGCTTCCCAGACCTCAAAATTCCTCCGGGTGACCATGAAAACCAACCCATTAGCCTTACCTTTAACTTCACCCAAAGCCAAGAGTTGTGACTAATTACTCAAAACAGAACAAAAGAAAACTTTTGATCACTGTTCTCCCTCTTTAATAAATTTTAAAACCAAAATTTGAAATGAAACTGAAATCCCTACAACTATATTCCAAAAGAGAAAAATAATTTTCCTATCATAAAAAAAAATTCCTAACATTTAAGACTACCCCAGATCTTTTGACATATTTAGCTACTTTTAAACACACATTAAATTTATTTTCTTAATTATATAATTTACTATTTATACATTTATTTATTATTTCATTTTTGATTCACACACACATTTATTTATTTATATTATTTAACTATTATTCTTTAAGTTATTTACATTTATATTTACATTATTCTAAGATATTATATTTATATTTAACCTGTGATCGTATAGATTTAACCAATCAATAAAGTTTACCTTTAATAATATTTATTTTCTTTGTTTACTATTTTTATTTACTTACAGCTTGGTCTGTGCTCAACTATGTAAACCTTTCAAAACATCTCAACAACATAAAACCTCTAAGAAAATCCACTTACCTTTTAAATAATTAAATTGCACAGCCAACAACAACTAAAGAAATCACAAACACTAATTGTTAAATTCAAAAATTAACTTTTATTAACAACAATTAAAATTTAGGTTCTTTAAACAAACTTTGACCCATAGTGGCCAAGGGAAAACAGATAGTACATTGCGTTATTAATTATTAACATCTATTAAATTTGGAATTCAAGAAAACCCTAGAACCAATTAAAATCAACCCAGGAAACAGAATCCACTCTGGTCTGAAGATCAGAGCTTGGTCTGCCTAAGGAGCTGTCCACCCAAAACTTAAATTTGAAAATTAAAAGGAAAATATTAAAAATCACATTTCTTCATTACATAACAACCATATAGCATTGTTAAAAATAACTAAGTACTCATTCTCAAACATTTTTCTCTCTAGATACTCAACTTTCTCGGTGCTAACACTTCAACAAATTATTTATCACTCTCTTTACTTCTTTGGACTTAATCACGTTAAAAATTAAATGACACTGCTTGCACGCACACGATCACTGAGGGCTTGCACACTGATCTTTGAACACTAGCCCTGTTCACACTGGGCTCCCCCAAGACTTGAACACTCACAAAGGATGGCATGAAAGTAGGTGATGCCCGTGATGAGTGATGACCATAAAGCGGTAACACTGAGCAGATGATAGGGCAGTTGATATTGCCAGCACACTTAAGAGCGATGATGGCATGAAAGTAGGTGAATACCCGTGATGAGTGATGACCATAGTACGGCGGCAATGAGGTAGATGATAGCCATTGATACTGCCATTTTAACTTCGAGCGCTTCCCGAAGAGGGTAGTCCTTGGTTCATAGATCCAGGCCACCTCTTACGTTCTGTTGATACACCATGGAAGTTGTCCAAATATGAAGCACGCCCCTGCGATGTCAGGCAATTCTGTACCATTGTAACACATATTTCTGGCGACCGCGGGATACGGGCGCCCTTGCATGGGCCCGTTCCACGGATCTTCTTCACGATCACAAAAAAACCACCTCTCACCGTGCTGGTCAGCAAATCGAATGTCCGGCAACACGCTTGCCTTCCCAGGAGACGCCAAACTTGGCGAGCGAAACCCTGTGCTTTGCGCCGAGCGCCCACGCATACACTGCGGAAATAAAACGCTGTTATGCCAAGAATCATAAAAAGATCACTTCTCCCGATGCGGCAACCCGCCGCACAGCAACCCACCGGATGTTCTAGCACCCCGAATGCAGATGTTTTTAACTGATAAGAGGTTCAAGGCCAAGTTTTGCTTAAAAAGTGCCTTTTTTCTGCAAACTCATGAATGAAGTGAATTGAAGTTAAAACTCAAGAGCAGGAAGCCAAAAGATTAACAAAGGATATTTCAACGTTTAAGGATGCATTGCGTACAATTTTGAATAATAAGAACCTTAAAAAGATAACAAATTACGTTAAAGGGGAAATAAATCGCCGAAATATTCCAAAACAACAAATAAATTTAGAATTTTGAAGGGAAAGGGGAAAATAACGAATTTTAAGCTATTATCAATTTTGAACTATTAATTAAATTTAGAACTGTAGAATCTCGGCATAACAGAGCATTTAAAGATGGCCGTACAAATGTGCATGATGAAGAACGGAGTGGGCGTCCTTCGGTCTTTAATGAAGATTTGGTGCAGAAAGTGGAAGAAAAGGTGAGAGAAAACAGACGCTTTACAATTTCATCAATGTGCGACTGGTTTCCTCAATATTCTCGTAGTGTTTTGTATTGCATTGTGACCGAGAACTTGAATTACCGGAAATTGTGTTCACGTTGGGTTCCAAAAATGTTGACGGATTTGCACAAAACTCAACGTTTAGGCAGTGCATTGACTTTCCTTGAGCGGTACCACAATGAAGGTGAAGATTTTTTAGACCAAATTGTTACTGGTGACGAAACATGGGTGGCCTACGTCACACCAGAATCAAAACAACAATCCATGGAATGGCGACATTCATCATCACCCAAAAGAGTGAAGTTTAAGCAAACAATTTCTGCCCAGAAAATCATGTGCACAGTTTTTTGGGACAAAAAAGGAGTATTGCTAGTGGAGTTTCTGCCTCGTAATGAGACAATCAATGCAGCGTCTTATTGTGAGACATTGAACAATCTGCGTCGTGCAATCCAGAACAAAAGACGTGGCAAGTTGAGTAAGGGTATCGTTTTGCTGCATGACAATGCCCGTCCACATGTGGCTAATCAGACCAAAGATCTCATCAAATCTTTTAAATGGGAAACTCTAGATCATCCTCCATACAGCCCTGATCTGGCGCCCAGCGACTACCATTTGTTCCTGCACTTGAAGAAACACCTGGGTGGTCAGCGTCTTCAAGATGATAACGAAGTCAAAACAGTTGTGATACAGTGGTTAACAAGTCAGGCGGCAGAATTTTATGAGGAGGGTATTCAAAAACTGGTGCCACGTGTTGACAAGTGCCTCAATATTCACGGAAATTATGTAGAAAAGTAGATTAAGGTACAGGCTTTCATGTAGAAATAAAATTATTGCGATATCTTTGCACGTCTTTTTTTAATTCCAAAACGGTACTTACTTAAAAAACATGCCTCGTAACTGATATTTCAATACTAAAGGAGTTTCTGCGATATTCTCAATAGGTACCATTCGGCTTTAGATAGAATGTGCAGAATTTCGAAAATAAAGCCCTGGTTGAAAAAAGTAGATTTATGCATCCTGCCTTCAAGGATAAAAACTGGAAAACTTGGAAAAAAACTTATCCTATTCTGAATGTGATAGAATTAAATTGTTCTTTCCATCTTTTTCTTGGTACCATCTAATCCTTTCACTTCTACAATCGTGGGGGGAAGGCTGCTGGTTTGTAACTCCTCCTTTGAGTACATTGCTGTTCCTGTGACTTCCTTGCATTTTCATGTCTACATGGGACAAAAAAAATTGATGTGAGCAGCACATGACTTTCCCTGCAGACTCAAATTCATTTTCACTTTATTTCATTAATTCATTAAATTGAGTTTTATTGCACTGAATAACATGCATACTTATTTTAAATTACACTGAATTAACACTTTTAATTCAGTTTTCGCTTTCATTTGGTAACTTGGATTTATTCTCAAAACCGGTGTAGCAACAATGCGAAAAAAAATAAAATATCTTGAACGATTAGTCCTATAGTAATGGTTTTGGCTTTATTCTTTTCCTCGTCAAGAATTATATATAAAACAAGCATTTAATTGATACATTTGAGCATACATAGTCTTTTATTTTAGATTTTAGTGATTTTTGCGGGCCATTTTGAAAAAAAAGGCAGGTTTTTTTTTCTGAATCATACTAAAATCTAATCAGCACCAGGGTAACCCACAAGTGACTTATCTACCAAATTTGGTAATATTTGATCTATTAGTTTTTCAGCTAGAATGGATAAAGGCAATTTTTACGAGCCATTTTGCAAAAAATGACAGGTTCTTTTATTCTGAATAGTACCAAAATCTAATCAGAACCAGAGTCACATAAAAGTGACTTACAGACATGTGATGCAGATTCCTCGCGAATTAGCCGAAATCCACGAATTTCATTTTATTGTTTGAAAGTTAAATTCAGCGAATCTACTTTTATATTTTATTATCCGCGATTAGGAAATTGCAGAGAAATTTTCTGACAAAGAGCAAATTTCCAAAGGGCAATTGATGATACATTTTCTTTCAGTAACCGCAGTGAAAATCCGCTGCTCAGATTGGTGTTCGCTATTTCTTTAATGGCATATCAATAAATGAAAATGGCCATCTGAAAGCTGATAAAAAAAAAATGCTGAAATGATTTGCATAGAAACTCACCTTTTGATAGCTGTAAACTGCAATATATAATTCCTGGACCCCATTGACTGGGATAATGACTGAAGAATAGTTAATGCAGATTTTCCGCTGTTTTTATGCACAAGAATTTCATGTAATAAAAAGTATCTACAAAAAATACTGATACTTGAGAATTTCTTTTTAAGAATTGTTTTTCAATTTTATTGCGTTGCATTATATATCCTATCTCTAATCAAGCATCAATGATATAAACAGAGGAAAAACCTAACTATTGCATAAATGCACAGACTCATTAATTAGTGTTCATGGAAATCTAGTTTCATCTCATTTTGGTTTTCAATAGACTTGCATTAGCGGATATCTGTGTATACTTGTAGTGTTTAATATTATCTCGTCTGCTCCCCCTACTCACTCATTCTTTATTGGACTAAGAAATAATTAGTAATCCCTTAAACTCATAAATTTCCGATTTATTATGACAATTAGAGAGAGAGAGAGAGATGAAACAAGAAAAGTTTAAAATACTAGGAAAAGAAAAAAAAAAGATCAGCAAATCACTAGTTGTTGTTGCTTATGACCCCTGTTTCTGCATTAGCACGAATACAGGTCCAGTGACACCAGAAAAAGGACAGAGAGAATGACACACAAGACAAGAATACAAAGTTTATTAATACATGCAAGCATCACTGACTAAGGTCTAAAATGTGCAGCTTCTCATTTAACGAGGACCCAGAAGGCGGAAGACTGTCTTCATCCTCAGGAAAACAACCATGCCTTACTCGGGATTCGAACCCAAGCCCACTAGACAGCAGCCGGTGATGCTATCCACTTCACCACCTGGGCGGAGCAAATCACTAGTAGAGTTAATAAACATAATAAACAAATTTCATAATAATTTTTATCCGGACAATTAAATATTACTAAATTTATGTCAGATAGAAAAAAAGATATCAAAATTCTATGATCTGAAGGATTAACATTTGCTTAAAAAGTCAAAATTGCAAAGAAGGAATTAAATCAAAATTGCAATGAATTATAAATACAAAATTTTCAGAAAAAAATTGCGGAATAGCAATTTAGATCGACAGAAAAAGCGTCATATACTAAACATTTTTTAATAAATATTTAAGAAATTAAATATTACTAAATTTATATTGATTCTCATTTTGAGATTTAAAAAAATTGCCATAATAATAAATATTTTTCTATGAATATTTACTATTATTAAATTCATCATAATTATCAGTTTCAGCTTTAAAAGAAGAAAATACCAGAATGCTACAACCGGAAAAAGGGAAATAAATAAAAGTTGCCATGAATTACCAATACAAATATTCAAGAGAAATATGGAATAGCCAAAAAAAATGAATGGCTAATCCTATCCATAAAAAATATTAAATTACGGAGTTCGTCCACTAAAAAATGCTCTTTTAAAAATTGCCATAAAATACTTCATCTGAAAATATCTTGAATCAATTTAACCCTTTCTTCCTCATTTTTTTCTTCTTTTTTTTTGATTTTACGGTCCAAAAGTAACCATTTTTTTTCGATTTTCCGATCCAAAAATGATAATTTTTTTATTGCTGAAAATTAATATATGCTCCATCCTGATTTCGAATATACAATTTTTCTTTTTGTTAAAAAGTAGTATTTTGCTTAAAAACGAGGTTGAAACAACTTTATTGCAAATTACTTTTTTGCCTTCATTACCTATGAACTATTAATTAAATAATTTGATGCTTCTGAATCATTCTCGGAATCCATCATAAAAAGTTACTTTGATATGCGAAAATAATGGATGAAAACAAAATGCAGCCACAATTGTAAAATAAAAGCACTGAAATGATGTGATCACTGTCCAAGAGGGAAATTTTACCACCAAAATGAAGAGAAAAGCAAAACAAGTAGGGCCATCTATTAGAAATATGCAGAATTATAATAATAACATGGAACATAATGAGATGTATCTTTAATGACGAAATCACTTTCATGAAGAAAAAATTTCTATCTGTCATCAGGGAAACGACACCTGGTGTGCGAGCAAAAAAGCACTGAACTTGTGGGAGATGATGGCGGGTGTACGAGCAAAAATGTGCCTAATGTGTGGTAGATACTGCCGGGCAATAAAGGATTAAAAATCACAAAAGGCATCAAAATAAATTAAACAAGATCATTAAAAATTCAAATTCGTAATTTGTTTTAAGAGACCTTAAAATTCCTTTTTTTTTTTTTTGGCCAGAATCTCCTTAAAAACTCCTTTAAAATGTTGCCTCCGAAATCTAGACAGGAATATTAACAAAAAGCTTGAAATTATACTCTTTTTATTCCAAAATATGTACTTCATTCATTAAGATTAAAAAACTCCCCCTTTTCACTTCTTCTAAAAGAAATAAAACAGAAAGAGACATATTTCCACCAAATGTTTATGACGGCACTCCTCCAGCGATTTGCATAAGGCCTCCAAACTAAGTAATTAGCATAAATGCGATTAGCATAAAAACTTTCTTTCTTGATCTCCAGAGGCTCTCTGCTTTGTATGTGACGCATGTGCAATGCTTCTGCACTGGCTCATTAAAGCCAGCCCCATAACATTCCCATCAGTGATGCGGACATTCGTATTCAGATGACTATGTTCACGCGCGTTATGAGGTTGTGCCATGCTATGTAAATTCCTGTATATAAACTATGAAATGTTCCTGTAAATATAGTTAGTAAGGTCTTGTAAATAAACTTCTTTTTACTTTCCTTATATACATAATGTATAAGGAAAGTATTGTGACGGTGTCGAAAATTCGAATTTGAGTTTCCGACGGGAGAGCACGTTTCAAGCATCCCTGATCACGAATCAAACATTTTTGAAGTGATGTCTGTGTGTGTGTCAGTGGGTCTGTGGAGACGATAACCGACGAACGAATGGACCGATTCAAACGAAATTTAGTACAAAAATCACAATCCATAAACACTGGAAGCCTATTGTTTTTATACGCAATCGAATGTTCAGAACCCCCCTAAATTTTCAAATGAAATTTTGAAAAAATCGTCAAAAAATCAAAACCACTAATAAAGTTACGCAAATAGACATTTCTTATGTAATTTTTCATTAGAAAACGATTGGCTTAAATTTTAGAATGCTAACATGAACCGTTCTCAAGATATTGTACATTTTTCGAAAAAAAAATATCGAAAAGTCATATAAAATAAAATAAAAATTTTCCTATTGAGAAACATGTTCACTTTTCGTATGTAATACCATGCGATAAATTGAGTGACATCATTCTCGTGGATCTAGCTCGTTCCATTCATGAGAAAAGATACTTTGAATAATACTTTTGTATTTGAACGCCAATAGTCATTTATTTATATGCTGTAAGAATAACTTATTTCTTAGTGCATAACGCTTGGCGAGATTTTGGCGACGAATTTGGCGGAATGTCGCCAACTTGGCGAATTTCTTATGTTGCTAAATTAACGAAAAACTCGCCAAATGGATAAAAATGACGCTACATCAATGAAAATGACAATTGTCGAAAATTCAATATCTTGGAAAGAATATTAGTATCAACTATAAGAAAAACCTATTTTTTTACTGTAAAAGTAGCAAATTCATTACATTATATAAGGAAAGTCATGTGTTGCCCACATCAGATTTTTTATAAATACTTCTGTAGTAGTAAGATGCGACATCACACCTTCGCCATAGTGTGGTGACCCTGAGATGTGATGGCTTCAACTTTCCTGAAACGTGATGACCCTAAACCAGTTTGCCTGAGACATACATGAAAACCCCAATTCACCAAAAAAAGTGCATTTTAGTTCCTAGTGCAATATGTCTACAACTGAGACTACCGAAACTCTCGACTTCAGACAATGACACAATAAATGCTTCAGCTTGAAATGAAGATTTTAGCTCTGCTGAACTCTGAAAAGTTGCTTTTAAAGCACCCCCTTCCTGGAAAACAAACCCAGATTTATGGTTTTTGAACCTGGGCTCTCAATTCCTAGTTTCCTGAATTGCAAATGAAAAAACAAAATTTTATTGCATAATTGCAGCTCTAGATTGTGATATCTTGATCACAGATCAATTCGCACACCTTCTGAAAATTAACCTTATTCTGTGTTGAAAAATAGGATCATTTCACACTGCAGATTCTGAAGTCACAAAACTTCGCACCCTTTTGGAAGAATTGCAGTTAGGAGATAGGAAATCAAGTCATTTACTTCACGAGATGCAAGATCTTGTCAGAACAGGAATACGCGAAGACGACCTTCTTTCCCAGAGTAAAAATCGTGATTTTTAACGTTCTTTTAAATTAATATTTAGTGTTGCATCCGTCCTAAAACTGCTTTATTTCTACGTGTTTTCTATACATCTATATTCTGCGCCAATGCAATTACAATATTTTTGAGTTTAAAGGATCATCAAACTTTGATTATTTCTACAACGAAGTCTAATTTTAATGGATGCAGAATGTAAACAAGTGAATGTAAGATGAGTTGTATAAGAATTGCTGAAATTTTTTTTATGCAAAATTAACTTTGGAATCTGGAATAAAAGTGTATGAATGAAATATTAACTTCTTTTACATAGAGAGCCAGATGATTTATATTTCGATGACGTCATTTGAAAAGTTCATTTTTTTTTCGATGAAGTTTTAAGTTTTCAATTAAAATAAATTATTGTAGTTCTGTGATAATTAATTCATTATCATAAGACCCTCTAATCAAACATAAACCATATACGTATTTAAATCAAATTTAATTTCAGGTTAAAAAAATATTATAAAAAAAAAGATTTTTTATAATATTTTTAAGTTACACTGTTTTAGTAAATTGCATTAGAAAGTAAAATAATAATTTTTTGCTATCGCAATATTCTTGGTTATACGTGACAATAAATAAAACCTTGGGGTGTCCATAAAAGAATAAACAGTATTTGGACATTAACAGAATTTTTAGAACAATAGAAGTGATAATATAGAAATGTCATATATATGAATGATTACAATCAATTCATTTAAATTTTTCTTTGACAATTTTGATTAAAAAAGAAGTTTTTAAACCATCTATCTACACTGCCCACAACTGAAATCGTAACACCATGAAAAAATTGGAACCAGGAATACGAAAGACCATAGCTCACATTCACGAATTTGCACAGAACCTCAAAAATAAAAAGATATTTTCTACACTCGATTTGGTACAAGCATACTACCAGATTCCTGTGGAACATGATGATGCCCCAAAAACAGCTGTGATAACGCTTTTTGAACTATTTGAATTTCTGTTCATGCCATTCGGTCTATGCAACACAGCTCAAACCTTTTAAAGATTCATGCATAAAGTCTCACATGTTTTAGATTTTTGTTTTGTTTATATCGATGATTGCTTAATCGCTTCAGAAAATGAAGCCAAACACCAAGAGCACTTACACATAGTATTTGTGTGTTTTTCGCAATATGGAGTAGTAATAAATATTTCCAGAAGCGTTTTTGGCCAATCTCAAGTAAAATTTCTAGGACACATGGTTACGGCAGAAGGCATTTATCCTTCACCAGACAGAATATCTATCATACAAAATTTTGCACTATCAAAAACTGTGCAGAATTTAAGAAGATTTTTAGTGATTTTAAATCGTAGGTTTTTACCCCAAGCTGCAGGAACACAAGCAGTTCTTTATGATCTGGTTCCAGGAAACAAAAAATCTGACAGTTTGTAAGTACAGTTGACCGAAAGCACAAAAATTGCTTTTCAAGAATGTAAAAATTTACTTTACAGTGCCTCACTAGTAACTTATCCTACAACAAATGGTGAATTTTCACTTTTGGTAGACGCATCTTTAGTAGTGATCGGATCGGCGTTGCAACAAAAGCAAAATGGAAAATTGTGCCCATTAGAGATGATGATGGATGCCCTATAAGAGATGGATGCCTTATTTTATTTTGAAGTGGGTCACGCGATCTCTTCATGTAATGGTCACGTGGTCTCTTCATATAAAGGATGTAATTATTATTTTAATTTTTATTTAAAAAATTACTGAATATATTTTGCTGAAATTTTTTTAAAATATTTTATGGAATAATTTGAATATTTCCTGAAACTTTCGAAGCAATTTGTGAATTTTAAATTAGCTTAGAAAATGTTTGAAAAATTAAATCCCATAGGATTCAATGTATTTCAATTTTTCAACCGGGGTTTAATCCAAAACTAATTGGGTGATATTATTCATTTTTATTCCCATAGGTCCCACAACATGACAACATACTAAAATTTCATTTTGATAAAGCCATTTTTACGGCAGTTATCGTATTAACAGACAGACAGACAGAATGAACAAAGTCATAAACACTTTTCAACTATGTTGTAAAGTGTTAAAAAAAATAAAAGAAAAACTGTCAAAGGCTTATGTCAATATTTACATATTGTAATTTTTGTTTCTAATTTTTTTTTTTTTGTGTGTGTGTGCGTGATCCCATTGAGTGCCCATTTTGGAACTTGGTATACATGTAGTTAAGTTGTTGTAGTATTCAGGGGAAAGATATAGTGAAAAATAAGAAATTTGATTTTTAGCAATTCAAGGTCAAAGGTCAAATACTATGACCTTGAAATGTTTTCCCTTAAAACTTCATGTGTTTGATATTATTTTAAACGTCATTTAAAGAGCTTTAAAACGATATCAAAATTGTTACTGTATGTTAATTACAACAAGAGTTATGATTTAAATGTAGCCATTGGAGGGTAAATTTTGCTTTTTTGGCCATTTTTAAATGCAAATAACTAAAAAACTAATTTACCCAGGAGGTTAAAATTTTGTGTGCTTTACTTTCTTAGTAGATCTAACTAGTTCACCGAATTTCATAAAAATCTGAGCTGGTGAAGGAAATGACTGTTGATTTGACATGGAATGACCCTATATGAACATCGTTCAGGGGAATGCTGAATCACGATGTTTGTTTACATTCTTCCAGCAAGGTATATAAGCATAAAGTTCTTTTTTTTTTCATAGTTGTGGAAAAAGTAAGTAACAAACAGAAGATAACTTTTTAGAAATGCATCAACCCAATCCAAGTACATGAAAAATAGCATGGATCACATTGGTTAGAAAAAAAAAGCGGTGATAAAATGAGTAGTTAATAAAAATTAAATAAATCCAAATCTTCAATGTTGCACACTAAAAATTATGAAACATTAAGACGAAAAAAAAATACCAATCTTTTATATGTAAATTTACTGGAGCGTCCAGTCATTCAGTTTTTACTTTTTTAATTTTGAAAGAAATAAAAGCATTTTAAAACAAAAACATTTAAAGTGTTTTCAGAAATATGTTATGCTGTATATAATAAAAATTACCTGGACGCTCTAAATTGATTAATGAAGAAGGGGGAGGGGAGGGTGAAAACATATAAGGGGTAAAATTAAAGAAGTTTTAAGTGGTTTTGTCTAATGAAAGGTACCAGCTTTAACATCTTATGCATTAAACCAGAAAATATTTAACAATTTCAAATAAAACATATTGGATTGAATATTTTTAGGTTTTCTATTTAATTATACATTGAAATAAGAGTTTTGTATTAATATGGGACATATTATGCATGTTGTTTCACAGAATTTGGAAATTGCTTGTATATATTCTCCATTGCTAATATTTATATGTTATCCAATAATCTTTTTATGAAATATAGTTTCATATTTTGATTTTTTTTATTTTTGTTTCAGAGATCTAGAAGGCAAATTTTAATACGGTCTGCTGACTATCTCAAAACAACACGGAGTATGATTAAAAAATATCATAAAGATCTTGAATGTATACAGCAGAAACTTGAAATTGTAGGGAAAGAAATTGAGCAATTAGAGGTAAATACTCAAATTAGGATGATGGCCATTGGCCACTAATGGCAGTACTAATTTCATTAGTAGCCATTTTAACTTTTTGAAAATTATTAGCAGGAAAATATTTATTAAAATTTTTCCTACTTATTACATTTGTAAAGGTTTTATTTTTATTATGGGCAAATATTTTTATATAAATGACTATAAGAACTGACAAAGAATAATAAGTTAGCTATTAATAGTATCAGATGGTTAAGAAGTAAGTGACCTTCTTATCGGCCACTGGCTAAGATGTATTTTTACCATTTTGTAAGATGTATTTAGTTTTTTTAGTGTATGTGTGTTGGTAGTAGAGTTTTGAGGAACCCTTATAGGATTCCATTACTTAAACCAGGGATTGCAAAATCTCTTAAAATGCTAGGAACCAGGCTAGAAAACTTAAAAGCCAGAAAAAACAGTGCAATACATTAAAAAAAAGAAAAAAATTAGTGGTAGGTACTAACAAGGTCATATTAAGTGGGTAAATATGAAATTTATACATTGTGTTTATGTCCATTGACATGCCTCACAACTTTTGTTTTAAAATATCAATAGTCAACAGCTTTATTAGGGTTAAAGTTCTTTAGATCAGGTTCATTTAAATTTATCGTCAATAAATTTTGTAAATTGTCTACTTCCATTCTGTTTCTTAATTTATTTTTTATTGGGTTCATGTGAGAAAATCCGCTCTCACATGAAGCTGTGGAAACTGGTATGACAGCTACTATCTTAATAATAGAACTTAAATTTGGAAATCTATCTTTCATGGCTTCAGTTTCTTCTAATAGTTATTCAATATTAAAAAAATTTCCAAGTGTTTTTTGATCAAACCACTCTGTTAAAAGATCATTAAGAAACTCTTGTTTTATCATTATTACTTCAAAATTTTCTATAATGTAAACCTGACATTTTTATTTTACTTTCTCCGTAATTAAACAACTCTGTGCAATCCAGCCATTGAAATGTGTCAAATACTGTAACAGCATCAGTAATTATTGTTGAATTGTCTTCTCAGAAGACAATGCTGGAAGGGCATCCAGATTTTGAATGAGAGAAGAATCTCATTTTGAAACTAGATGCCCTTCCAGCATATTTTGCTTGTCATTTTCAAAAGCATTTTTATCAAATTTTGTAAGATGTACCTCTTCAAATTTCCCATCTAAAGTTGTGTTAGATACAACTAAAATTTCTATCTCGCCACATGTGCTCTTTAAAGGATTTTGATTAAACCGGGCTTATTAATTGAAGATAGAAATTAGTCAGATTTTTTAAACAGAAGGGATAATGAATTAAATATTCTTAAAAAAATTCAACAGAAAGTGCATAAAACAAAAAATTTAACATCCTTTAATAAACCTATGACATTTGCAGCCTCTTCCCAAGAATCATTCGACATTTCTTCTAAATGTAAATACAAGACTAGTGTAATTTTTGATCAAATCAGTCAGAGATACTTCACTTGCAATCCATCTAACATTATGAAGACACTGAAATTTTGAAATTTCTGTTTCCATAGTTTCTCCCACCTTTTTAAGCTGTTTTAATATTTTAGGCAAATTCTGATAAAACTTATAAAGTTGTACACTGTCAATTTTTGAAAGGTATTTTGCACCTTTAATTGAACTTAGTACAATTAAATTCAGTTTATGATATATATATATATATATCAAAACAATGAATTGAAATTAAATGTTCCTTTCATACCTGTTATAGTCCCAAATTTCATTACTCAGCTATTTTTCCCCACCATTGCTGTTGTTTCATCTGTTCCAAATCATCTTCCAGCTAGAGCTATGGAAGTGAGGTATCGGTATAGTATAGTGACCATGTACTACCAGTTTAGATTGAAGACAGTGCCCTCTAGTGTTGTGTTACTTTTGGCTATTTAATAATTTTAGGAAGTTTGTTTTTAATTTAAACGTGTTCAGGGGTCTTATTTACATAGTCATTCTCTTTTTAGTTATCCATTTTCCAATTGTTAAGGTTTTTGATAGTCTTCTATTCCAAATAGGTTCTATTCCATAGTTATTGTGTTAAAAATGGCCAAAGTTCATTCTTTTTAAGTTTCAGCAATTTAAATTTATTTAAATCAGCTAATCTGTGGTTCCATTCTTTCCCCTTTTTATTCCCTGTGATTTGTTTCTAAATTTGTTGTTCTCGGTTAAAAATTCATTGATTTATTGCGATTTTTCATTTTTATTCTATTTTCAGCTTTTTAAATATTTCAGAATTGTCCATATTTAAGTTATTACTGAATTTGTATATTCCAAATCGCTTCACTTCATTTCTTTTTAATTTTCGTCTGCTTTAAATTTCCTGTTCTCTTCTTTTATATTTTAAGTTTTTGATTGGTTTACTGTAATATTAAAATCATCTGTCATTAATTATTTTATCGCTGATCGATAATTTTGCTTACGTGATGGCAGCGATATTTGGCCCTATATAAATAAACTCGCACACTTTTTTGATCTCCTCTCTTCTCTTGCTCTTCCCTTTTGATTAGAACTCAAGATGTTATCAATTAAGTTGTTTTGCACTACAGCGCTTGTATGCTTTCCATCGCATTGGAACGAAATATCCTTGCCTCGGCTCTTTTAATGATCTTGTGAATAACTGCACTACTCTACTTTCAACCATGTTCGGAATGATGTGGTTTATTTACATCAGGAGAAGTCTTCATAATTGAATTTGAAAAATAGTATGACTGGACAATGTTTTGTCTTCGAATGTTTCTAACTGGCAGTCTGTGAAGGAAGGAAATCTGTCCTGTTTAAATTTTATTATGATATACAAAAATATATTCTAAAAAAGTTCCTGAAATCTGAAAATCATCTGAAATTCTAAAATAAACAAAGTGTGCCATAAGACTAGTCTCTCCTTAAATTTACAAATATGTAACTACATAAAATAAGAACACTTTAAAAGAAAGAGAGACACAGAGTTTTAAGTTTTCCAAAATCTAACGTTTATTAAAATTTTAAACTTCACTTTTAAAGAACCATTAAATTGGCATCTCATTAACTTAATAAATTAATTAAACATCATAAATAAATTAAATAAATAAATTGAATTTATACAATGGCCAGTCGTATAGTGGTAGTAAAAACGTTAGAATATTAAGAATTAAAAAAAAAAACTGCTTTTAATATTTAAATCAAGTTATGTTAAAATTATAGAATTATTTGCTAAACTATAATTTAGAATAAAAAGAACACCAGTTAGCCAAAAAGGAAATTTAGATCATAATAAAAGTCTCAGCTAAAAGTTAAAGAAAACCACTGGTTCTGGAGACCTAAAATATATAGGTCAAGTCATCTTATTCAAGCCAATTTAATTTAACTTTAAAATAATGTAAAACTGACAGAAATAATTAGAATTTAAAGATATCTCTCAGATGTAAAGAGCCGTCAAGGAACGCACTTGAAGTAGAGATCCCAGCAGCTGAACCTAAAATGGAAAAGAAAAAGTCCAAGTGCTAGGAACGAGGAAAACCATCCACTCCAGTTCATCAAGCCAGACTGCTCACGCATCAGCATGCTCTACAACGTCATAAAATTTGATCAGCACAAACATCAATTAATGATTTCTTCATCGGAAACAGCGAACTCTTCTTCACTTATCTGTACTGAACACTGAGCATATAGTCCATTAATCACTAATGGAAATGTAGATTCAATATGTCATTCAAGGAACGCACATTGATTATTAGAAACAATCGTTTAATTGGCATCATCGCACTTCTTAAATCTACAGGGTAGGTGAGCAATTCGTAGACTAAACAATGCCTTCCTTCACAGACCGCCAGTTAGAAACATTTGAAAACAAAACATTGTCCAGTCACGCTATTTTTCAAATTCAATTATGAAGACTTCTCGTGATGTAAATAAACCACATCATTATGAACATGGTTGAAAGTAGAGTAGTGCAGTTATTCACAAGGTCATTAAAAGAGTTGAGGCAAGGATATTTTGTTCTAATGCGATGGAACGCATTCGACTGCCATAGATCAAAACAACTTAATTGATCACATCTTGAGTTCTAATCAAAAGGGAAGAGCAAGAGAAGGAGATCAAAAAAGTGCATGAGTTTATTTATATTCCGCCAAACATCGCTGCCATCACGTAAACAAAATTATCAATGAGCGATAAAATAATTAATGACAGACTATTTTAATATCACAGTCAACCAATCAAAATCTCAAAATTTTAAAGCAAACGAAAATTAAAAAGAAATGAAGTGAAATGATTTGGAATATACGAATTCGGTAATAACTGAAATATGGTCAATTCTGAAATATTTAAAAAGCTGAAAATAGAATAAAAATGAAAAATCGTAATAAATCAACAAATTTTTAACCGAGAACAACAAATTTAGAAACAAATCAAAGGGAATAAAAAGGGGAAAGAATGAAATCACAAATTAGCCAATTTAAATAAATTTAAATTGCTGAAACCTAAAAAGAACAAACTTTTGCCATTTTTAGCACAATAACTATGGAATAGAACCTATTTGGAACAGAGGAATATCAAAAACCTAAACAATTGGAAAATGGATAACTAAAAAGAGAATGACTATGTAAATAAGATCCCTGAACACGTTTAATTTAAAAACAAACTTCCTAAAATTATTAAATATCCAAAAGTAACCCAACACTAGCAACAAAATTTGGAATTTATCACTTTTATTTCAGTTAATATAGAGCATTCACAAATTAGTATGGAACATCGTTTTATTTAATACAAAAGCACTATTTACATAACGTAGATTTTAACATATTGCCACAATACAGTCGACTCTCGTTAATCTGCAACCCTGTAATTTGCAAACGCCTTAAATCTGCAATAGATTTTAGATGTAAACAGTTAAATTTGCAATAAATTACAATAGTGTATTAAATTCTGCAAAATTTAAATCTGAAACTGCTTCTGATGATAAAAGTCACTTTTGACCAGTATTTAGTGTTGGGATATAGTACCTTGACTTTATACAGAAACAGAGTTTTATTACAGAGCAAGAAATAATGATTGTTCATAGACTGTAACAAAAATTATTAAAACAAAAATAAAAAAAAATCCTTAAACGACAATTTAATCAATGTTTGAAAATTTTAAAAGCAAGCAGCAAAATTTATAAAATTAGTTAATTTTGCTTTAAATGTGATTTTTAATGAAATAATTCAGGAAGTACCAATGTTTCATTTATACATATTTGTTTATGTAGCATTGACCTATATATAATCTGCAAAATTCTATAATTCGCACAACCTCTGGTCATAAGCTGTGCAGATAAAAGGGAGTCTACTGTGCATGTTTGTATACAGTAAGAAAATTCCAGTTGCACATTCGCCAGCATTATGGGTGAATTGGAGCTGTTGGAAATCATAAGGCATACTTCCGTGCAGTTTCTACAGCATTTAATCTAAAATTGCCTTATAGCAGTATCATCCTTCAATAATCTTCTAATCTTCATTTGATTAGCATGATTATTTTTTGGTAAAGTACACACCTGATGATTGACAATTGTTTGCTATTTTCTTGCATACTTTATACTGAAAAATAAGTTAAAGCAGGGTAGATATATTAAATATCAAAATATATAAATTTGATTTATATAAATAACAGTGAAAACTGCATGTAATCTGTATATGAAAGTTGGCAAGTTGTTTTTCCGGCATTTCATAACAGCTAGCTTTCAGGTCACAGGTGCATGGTGTAGCTTTGAGTGGATAATTTTTCATACAGGAAGCAGCCAAACGATGTTGTCTGTTTTTGACAGGATTTTTCTGTGAAAATGGTATATCCTAAACTTCATTCTTTTCCTGTGAAAACTAAAGTTGAAATTTTTAGAAAACCTCAGAATGGTCAAACGTAATCTACTGTTGCAAAAGAATATGGTATTTCTCGTTCGACTGTTACTACAATTGTGCAAAATAAAGATAATATTTTAAAGATCTTTGAAACATCGAAACTGTCAAGAAAAAGGTTGCGAAAATCCAATTTTAGTGCAGCAATTTTGCTTCGGTTTAAATCGGTTTGTGAAGATGCAATACTTTTATCAGGTGTAGTTATCCAAGAAAATTTTCCTCTACTTAGATAACTTGATAAAAATATTTTACCCAATGAAGCTTCGATTTATCAAGGTTTCATTGCACCTTGTTTAACAGAGCCGACATATTTAAAATCCTTCGATGCCCTTCATCTTGCCATACTGCTATAAAGTTAACAGAATTTGAAATATGAAAAGTCTAGCCATGCAAAAGTTACCCAAGAGGGTAACTACAGTGGACAAAATTTGCATGGTTCGTAAACATCCTCTTCTGCTTGTAGAAAAGACATTTGCTGGAAATGCTGCACCTTGCATAAGAAAAATTGGTGTCATAATCCACAGGATTCCTGTTTATGTATTATGGTGCATGATTTATGCAAATACTTTAAGATACAAAAAAAGGAAAGAAAATAAAAAGCATCATTCACAGCAGAGCTATAGAATGTACATTGCCATACATAGATACTTTCTTAATTGTAGTTTATTTTATCATATTTAAAGCCTTTAATTTGCAAATATTTAGTATCGAAAACAAAACAACAAAAAAAACTCTTAAAAGTTTATTAAACATTTGTTTCAACATTTCTGAACATATATTCTTTTTATTTTTCTTCAACTTTGGTCCACAGAATGCAATTTAGTCCACATAAGTTTTGTTTCTAGACTTAAAATATAATTGTGTTTTTAACCAATTGCTGAAATTAATTTGAAATAACCTTTGCCAAAATGCTACAGAGAAAATAGTGGCTGTGATAATGTTTTCAAATACTATACTTCAGCATAATCATCATCTATGTGTTCATGAGATGCAAATGTTTTCTACTTAAATTTTGTTTCTGGACCTCAGTAATTTTTTTAAGTAATTACTAAAATTTATGTGAATTAGCCTTTGCCAAAATGCCACAGTAGAAATAGTGGTCACGATTTAAGACCAACTTCTGATTGACATCTTTAAATACTACTTCAGCTGAATTTATCATCTGTGTGTCCATGGGCTGTAAATTTAGTTTTATTTATTGAAAAAGAATAAAGTGTTTAGGACTTTTTATAAATGAACCAACTTTTTAATAGCATTGCATCCTCAAATATCCTTTTCATGAAACACACAAATAATTTGAATTTTGAAAATTGAATTTGACCTTTTCCCCTAGATATTTTAAAATCAAAATGCTTCATATACACTACTTGACAGTGAAAATGAGACACCAAGAAGGAGTGGGCAGAAAATGATGAAAATCTGCAAACGGAGAGAGACAGCAACGAACAATAAGTGATGTTTATTACAATATGCTACACCTATACACTGAGCAATAAGACCATCTGATCAGTAGGTTGAAGACCCAGACCGTCCGGCTCGTCAGCAACTGATCAGTAGGTTGTAGGACCACTGCGGGCAGCGATACAGGCAGCAACACGTTTAGGTACAGAGTCAATGAGCGTGTGAATGGTGTCCTGAGGGATGGCTGCCCATTCCCCGTCAACCATTTGCTGGAGTTCATCTTCTAAACGCGGTGGTGACCGTGCACGCAAGCGACGTCCAATCATGTCCCAAATGTGTTCGATTGGTGAGAGATCAGGGGAGACTGGTGGCCAGGGAAGCACCTGGGTACATTGCATGGTATGTTGGCGGATGCGTGCCGTGTGTGGTCAGGCTTTATCCTGCTAGTAAATGGCATTAGGCACCCCTTGAAGGAAGGGTAGTGTCACCGGCCGCAGTACATCATCCATGTATTGTTGGGCCGTCTCAATATGGACCAGAGGTGATCTGCTATCATAGGTGATGGTGCCCAAACCATGATGCTGTATTGTTGTGCGGTGTGGTATTCCACAGATGTGGCCGGATTGGACCTGTCACCACTTTGGCGCCAGACTTTTACACGGCAACTGTCATTGCTAAAACAGAAGCGTGACTCGTCTGAGAACAAGACCCTGTGGGCCTGTGCCATTCCGCCGTCCATCTGACTCTATCCCGACACCATTGCAAACGGAGACATCTGTGCTGTTGGGTCAATTACAGTCTTAATGGGTGCCATGAGTGCAGGTTGCCGGTTACCAATCGGCGGATAATGGCCCTGGTCGATATGGGAGCATCAAGGGTATCCTGCACATGCTGCAAAAGGGTGGTGGAAGTGGCCTGTGGGGCCACCAACATTTGCCAGTGGATGCATCAGTCTATGCATGCTGACTTCACTCTGGCCATACTGGCACCCCTCAGATGTACCACATTCCCTTGTTCCAACCATCTTCGCCACATCCAGTGCACTGTGGATGCGTGTAGGTGGCTGTTCACTGAGAATTGATGTATGGACCAACCTGCCCTTCTAAGTCTGATCACCATACCCCTCATGAAATTGTCTGTCTGCTGGAACTGCCTCGGTTGGTGGCGTCCTGGCATTCTCTAGTACATGTTTCCTCTAAGACAAAAAAAAAATTGCAAAATGATTTCTCTGGCAGACAGAGTTGCACGATTATTGCCGATTCTGCAGGTTCCTTTCCTTATATCTCACTCAGTATGCTCAGGCAGCTGTGTATTTTGCATCATGTACATAACTTGGTGAGCTGCATTTATCCTGCAATTTGCATATTTTTCTGCTCACTCCTTCTTGGTGTCTCATTTTCACTGTCACATAGTGTATATTACTCTTTCT
Source organism: Amaurobius ferox (assembly GCA_951213105.1). Lineage (NCBI taxonomy): Eukaryota > Metazoa > Arthropoda > Arachnida > Araneae > Amaurobiidae > Amaurobius > Amaurobius ferox. The sequence goes on along the minus strand of OX578155.1, from coordinate 13,810,488 downwards.
TTTTTAGCAGTTTAAAATAACATGCAGTCGTAACAAAACCAAATGCATTTTTTAATTCCCACCTAATCAAATAATCTTACATAATAGAAGATGCTTGATTTCTGTGTGTGTCGTCTGTAGCTGAAAATCCAAGCAAGGCTATGAAATTTGGTACACAGGTACTTCAGGACCTGTAATGATATGCCTTGGGAGTTTATGTTTTAGCTCGATTAGTTTATGTGTAGTTAAAATTAGTTTATGCTTTAGCACAATTTTCACACAAATCAGTCCCTTGGGCCAACGGCCGTACCGTGCTGAAAACACCGGTTCTCGTTAGATCACCGAAGTGAAGCAGCATCGGGCGCGGTTAGTACTTGGTGGGTGACCACCTCGGAACGCTGCGTGCTGTTGGCCATCTCGGGTGCGGTATCCCCGTGGTTTGCGCGCTAGATTTGCACGCTGCCACAAATGCCGCCGTGTTCATGCGGAGTACGATCACTTTAAACATGTGGGTCCGTAAGTCCTTCCGAGAGGTTGGTGGTAGGGGAAGGAGGGTACGGTCCCTGTGGATGCCTCCCCCACTGGGTTCCGGTCTAAATTGGGTGGCACTTCCCGGCCGTCCATACAGTTACCTTACACCTTTCTGGTAGGTCGGACGGTCTGGGTCTCAACAACAACAACAAATCAGTCCCTTAAAATTAGTTAGTTCCATTAAATTCTTCCTCCAAAATTATTATCACAGAGTTTCCATCTTGACACCATTGGAAAATCGAAGAACATTCTTTTCAATGATATTTGAATCAAATCCATGTGATAATTTGTTCATATTTATATATTTATTTTTAAATATGTTGAAATTTGCATTTTTTAGGTTATCTGATACTTATTTCTCTGAATCCAAAAAGAAAGATTAGCACAATTCTGTTGTTTGACAAAAAGTTGTGTGTATACTTTTGCATTTGAATTAAAACATTTTTTTAATTAATGCATTATTTTATTTCTGGTGATTTTTTGTAAGCAAACTCATAAAAATAGAGATTATCAATTCCTCTTGCACTGCAAATGGTGTCCAGTGCATTTTTGGGATTTTTCTACCAGTTAACTGTGATTTTTTTTTTTTCTTCTTCCCACAGTTGGGGAGTGGTGGACTTTTGTGTTTGCGACTACACTTACACTTAAACTAAGGATTTCATATGCATGGGAATTTGGATTAAAACCAAAGTTAGTGTTGTTATCTGTAAATGCACTCTTTATGTAGCGGGCACTTACTATTTAAGAACTGGGCAATGAAGGGTAGTTTGTTGTAGTGTTTATGTAATATAGTGATAAAAAAAGTTTTGCTTATTGTTCTTGATGCTAAAGATATTTTAAATTATTATTAAAACTATTTACTTTCTACTTTTCTAAAGTTCTATAAACCCTGTTTAAGTATGCACAATTTATTTTTACAATTGCTTTTCATTTCTTGTCTAGAAAATGGCTCGACACCATCCCTATCAATAAATTTTACCACCAGAAGATACCACACCAGAAGTGTTTCTTATGATAATAAAATTTATATAATATATTTTTACACCCAAAAAATGGTGTTAAAAATGACTTTTGCTTAAGAATATATTAGTCTGATTCCTTTTTTATAGGTTGCAATGTATATATGTAATTGTAACAAATCAACTGACTCCTGTGCAATCTCAGAATTACTTAATGTTTTGTTATCTTTTTTGTTCAATAAATTTAAGAGTGTCAGATGTGTAATCTGAGTTTTGTCTTTTATTTATTTTATTTTATTCAAGAATGTAGTGATGTTAATTCTGCTTAGGTTGCTCTAAAAAACATGCATAGCTGCCAACCTCCAAATATGAAAAACCGGGAGATTTCTGTGCGAAAATATGAAAAAACCTGGAGATTTTGATACGCTCAATTTTAGACGATGCAGACAGATTGCAAAAGTGGAAATTATCTTCACAATTAAACGAAATATATGGAGGATCGCGCACAAATACCGTTTTTCGCGATACTGCTGCAAAATAGCCTTTCATTTCATAAATAATACGTTTGAACAATAGTTTTTCTGTATTAAATACAAAATAATCATAAAAAAATTTGACGATGCTGACAGATTGCAAAAGTGGAAATCATTTTCACAATTAAACGAAATATATGGAGGATCGCGCACAAATGCCGTTTTTCGCGATACTGCTGCAAAATAGCCTTTCATTTCTAATAATACGTTTGAACAATAGTTTTTCTGTATAAAATACGAAATAATTATAAAAAAAATTGACGATGCTGACAGATCGCAAAAGTGGAAAAATAGTTTCATAATAAAACGAAATATAAGGAGGATCGGCCACAAACGTCGTTTCTAGCGCTACTGCTGAAAAAAAAATAGTTTCATTTCATTAATATGTTTGAACAATAGTTTTGTATATAAAACAAAATAATTTAATAAAATTTTAGTCGATGCAAATGCGTTTTTCCCACATTAATTAGATAATCATTGGTCATCTCTCTTGATGCTGTGGGAATAATTGCCGTTTGCGAGCGCCGATTACACGATAGCTGAGAAATGCATTTTTAGACGAAAAAACGGAAAACTTCAATTTCAAAATTTGTGACTTCGTTTCTCATTTCGTAATATTTTTGGAAAATTCGTGATCTATTTCCATTTTTTTTACTTTTGTAACCTGTAGATACAAATACAAAAATACAAACGTCAATCGCGATCCATTCCTACACCGCGGAAAACAACTGAAAGTCACGATTTGCTTCTTCGACCAGAGATACAGGCCTACCTATATTCGTCACCTTCGAGATCTTTAGTTTACGAAGGTGATGCCTATATATCACCTCGATGGTTCAACCATGTAATGGCTCCACATACTGGGCATGCCCACGAACTTTTTTTGAGTCACGTTCCTAGTACGAGCGGATAAATAGCACCGGACCCACTCCGATTCGACCAACAAGGAACCACTACTGACGATGATGCGTTTGACGTAGCCGATGACGTTGGGTACACGTTGATTCTGGTTAGCGGAGTTTCTATTTAGCATTCGCGGCAAATTTAAGTTTCGTGAATCTTTTCTTTTTGAGAAATATGAATATTGTTCCAAAGCTTAAGGATGGACCAAACACTTCATAAGCCAAAAACTCACAGAAAACGGAAAAGTTTTCTAAAATGTGCAATTGCAAAAAGATATTTTCCAGAAATCTACCTTTTACAGACATAAAAAAAAATGTTCACCAGTTGCTGAAAAAACAAATTATGTTTGTAAAGAAATAAATTGTAATGTTACAGCACTGAAGTCGGATGATTTTCGCAATCATTTGCACACTGTTCATGGTATGGAAGAAAAAATCTGATGTGGGCAACACATGACTTTCCTTATATAATGTAATGAATTTACTACTTTTACAGTAAAAAAATAGGTTTTTCTTATAGTAGATATTAATATTCTTTCCACGATATTGAATTTTCGACAATTAGTCGTCATTTTCATTGATTTAGCATAATTTTTATCCATTTGGCGGGATTTTCGTTAATGTGGCAACATTTCAAAAAGTCGCCAAGTTGGCGACATTCCGCCAAATTCGTCGCCAAAATCCCGCCAAGCGTTATGCACTAAGAAATAAGTTATTCTTATAGCAGATAAATGACTATTGGCGTACAAATACAAAAGTATTACTCAAACTATTTTTTTTCATGAATGGAACGAGCTAGATCCACGAGAATAGTGTCGCCCAATTTATCGCATGGTATTACATATGAAAAGTGAACATGTTTCTCAATAGGAATTTTTTTTAATTTTATATGACTTTTTGATAATTTTTTTGAAAAATGTACAATATCTCGAGAACGGTTCACGTTAGCGTTCTAAAATTTATGTCAATCGTTTTCTAATGAAAAATTACATTAGAAATGTCTACTTGCGTAACTTTATTAGTGGTTTTGATTTTTTGACAATTTTTTCAAAATTTCATTCGAAAATTTAGAGGGGTTCTGAACATTCGATTGCGTAGTAAAACAATAGGCTTCCAGTGTTTATGGATTGTGATTTTTGTACCAAATTTGGTTCGAATCGGTCCATTCGTTCGTCAGTTATCGTCTCCACAGACTCACTGACACACACACACAGACATCACTTCAAAAATGTTTGATTCCTGATCAGGGATGCTTGAAACGTGCTCTCCCGTCGAAAACTCGAATTCGAATTTTCGACACCGTCACAATACTTTCCTTATACATTATGTATATAAGGAAAGTAATAAAACATGATAATGATTTTCAAAATTATTCAGGTTTGTTCGCATTTTCATAACCTCTATTTCAATAAATTTTATTTATTAGTGAATAAAATAAAATAGTTTCACCTAAAAAATACAAAGAATGGATGAAATGCATGAGATTTTAAAATGTTACCTATGTAAGATGAATACAAGATATAACATATTCTCATAGATTAGAAGATATACCCATGCGTTTGTGGAAGATTTTCCGTACTACGTACTACAAGCTACAACAATTTTTGCCAAAATAAAACAACGACATAATAAATTGAAACTATCAATAACCCCCAAAAATATCAATAATAATAATGACCGTAACTGATATAATCCAATCAAAAATGCAATATCAATGAAATTTATTTCATACGTATACATATCTTTATTATTTAAATCGGAAAAGATTTAATAAAACTCTTCTGCTGCATAAACACATTGGATTTAAATCCATTGCTAAGTGACATAACATAATTTTCTTCAAATAAATTGGTGGAAGAAATATAGTCTGCATAATGCTATCTCTATGGAAGGTTTAATTGTTCGTTTTTAATTAATTTCTTAATATTTAGACAACCCCTGGTCTTAGAAACTCGAAACATGTACTAAATGTTAAGTGGGGTTATTTCAATGTTACCCATAAAATTTCATTAAATTCGGTTCAGTCATTCTCCCGTGATAAAGAGACAGACAGACAGATTTTCAATTTCCTTTATATAGATTATGCAATTGCTATGTCAAAAATATAAAATAACGTAAATATGCACATAACTGTAAAGTCTTGTGTAAATACAAATTTTAGTACATTCCTACATAAGCTGATAATAATATGTAAGAAAATAACAAAAATACAAAATTGAGTAAAATTTTTGAGTGGATAACAATTTCTTCCTAGCTATTGACATATTTACATTTAGGCGAATGACGAAGGTCAAAGTGCCTGGCCATTTGAAAAATAAAAAAAAAACATATTTACATTTGTCAGCTGAAACATATCATTTATGAATGACTGATTCTGGATTAAAATTATCCAAATGTAGACTTTTAATAGATATAATGCAAGTTTACTCATTTTGCTTATTTTCAATCTATTTCTCTAAATCTATATAAATAAAATGGAAAATCTGTCTGTATGTGTGTCTCATCATCATGGGAGAACAACTGAACCGAATTTAAATGAAATTTTGTAGATAGCCTTGAAATATCCTGACTTAAAATTTAGTCCATGTTTTGAGTTTCTAAGATCAGGGGTTGCCCAGATATTAATTAAAAACGAACAATTAAACCTTTTATATAACATTAAGCAGATGATATTTTTTCCGCCAATTTGTTTGAAGAAAATTTTATCATGTCGTTTAGCAACAAATTTAAATCCAATTTGTTTATACGGCAGCTGATTTTTAATAAATCCTTTCCGATTTAAATAATAAATATATATATATAAAATAAATTTCACCGATATTGCATTTTTGACTGGATTATATCAATTATGGTCTTCAGGTTTAAACATTATTGATATTTTCAGTTTATTATGTCATTGTTTTATTTTTGCAAAAATTTTTGAAACTCATATATTGTGCGTAGCACCGAGTAATCTTCTACAAATGCGTGGGTATATCTTCTGCCAGAGTTATTTTAAATGAAAAATACGCATAACAATAAAAAGCCTTGAAAAGTAAGGGGGCCTGCCCCCCCCCCCCCAAGCATACGCTGCTGCTTCTACTCTATGATAATATAAGCAGTACATTAGCACATATTTTGGCATATATTGGAATCAATTACGACCTTTTAGGTTTTAAGATTACGGAATTATTGATATTTTCAATTTATTACGTCATCTGTTTTATTTTGGTAAAGATTTTAAAAACTCATAAGCTGTAGTATGGGTCCTATACAGTTTTAGCTCTTTTATTTTGCATATATTTATTCAACTTCATATATTCTGTAAATTTGTTTGCAAACAAGACCAGGACATTTTATTCTTCAGATCTGCTCGTGAAGATAATTTTGTATAGCTAGAACAGATATTCTTTAACTTCTTTTTAGGAACATTAAATTAAATATTTTAATAGAATATTTTGATTAACAATGTCATTTAGTATATTATAGGAATTTGCACATGATTGTGAATTTTAAATTGAACTTGACAACTTAAATGTTGCAAAGAACAATGTTTCATTTTGAGATTCTAATTAATGCATGACTAATAAAAGAAGATTGATTTTGTGAGTTGCATAATATAAAAAAAGCAAATAATTTTTAAATTGCATCTATGTAGAACAATTTTTCAAATGGGGAAAATTGGTTAGGTGCCATTGACACATGGCTCTCAAAATGACTAAATTATATCTATATATCACATCTAGCCATCAATTATAGAGTTTAATATTCTATGCTATCCAATAATACGAAGGATATTTAAATATATTTAAATCTCCTTGAATAATACCGAGATCGTAATTAAAACAAAATACTCCTTGCACAGACGTAGTTCATTTTAAGCATCAACTATAACTTAGAATTTAAACTATCTAATAATACTAGTATACGATAGTAAATTTAACAGCTGAGTGATGATGAGTTCGTATTATAAACTACATCTCCGTGCACAGGCGCAGTTCTCTGAAGCTACTATTGGTCGTTCATATTGACGTCGGGTGACGTCACATCATGACGTCGGAGTGGGTCCGGTGCTATTTATCCGCTCGTTTCCTAGTTAGCACAATAAATTCCAAGCCACTAATAGATGGCGCTAATATTGCGTACTCAGACGAAGAAAAGGCAGAGGCGCTTGCTAGGCATTACGAAAAGCAATTTGAACCAAACCACGATCTAATGTGTCAGGACACCCTAAGAATGGTTAGGCAAACTCTAAACAATTTCAGGAACTCCCCGGTCACGGCTGAGATTAACCCAGCCACCCCGCAAGAAATAGTAGAGATTATCAAAAACCTTAAAAACCGTAAAAGCCCAGGGCACGACAAAATCAGGAATATCGCGGTAAAAAACCTACCCTTAAATATAATATTTTACTTGACCATCTTAATAAATAAAATACTAGAACTAAATTATTTCCCCAAAGAATGGAAGGAAGCGATAATTATAGCGATCCATAAACCTGGTGAGGATGCCTCAATTCCAGCCAACTACAGACCAATCAGTTTGTTGCCGACACTTAGTAAAATTACTGAGAAAATAATTCTTAAGAGACTGAACACGCACCTTAGTGAGAATGACATTATCATTCCGGAGCAGTTTGGATTTCGGCCAAAACACTCCACCACTCATCAATTGCTGAGAGTGGTAGAGTACATTTCTTCTGGTTTTAATAATAAGACACCCACAGCTGCGATTTTTCTTGACATCCAAAAAGCCTTTGATAAAGTGTGGCACTGTGGATTAGCTTACAAATTGATCACTCTAAAAGTCCCTGACGCACTTGTCAAACTTTTAATTTCATACCTAAATAACAGACACTTTCAAGTCAGAGTAAAAAATAACTTATCTACACCCAAGCTCATTAAAAGTAGTGTACCGCAAGGATCCATCCTGGGCCCGACACTCTTTAACATATATCTAAATGACATTCCCAGGACCCCAGACACGGAGCTGGCACTCTATGCAGACGACAGCGCGATACTTGCAAAACACCCTTACGTCTCAGTAATGCACAGACAGCTACAACAACACTTAGACATACTCCAAACATGGCTGGAAAAATGGCGAATAAAATTAAATCCCAATAAATGTCATTGGATTTATTTCTCAAGAAAACGTAAACCTCCGCCTCCTCTGTACATAAACAACCATGCCCTAAAAGCGGAAAAATCTACTAAATACCTAGGTGTAACGATAGACTCCCACCTAACTTGGAAACTGCACGTAACGAACATAATCAAAAAAGCGTATATAACCATAGGAGCCTTATACCCAATGATAGGAAACGGAAATCTAAGTTATCAAAATAAACTCCTAATTTATATATCGGTCATCTGCCCGGGAATGCTGTATGCAGCACCCGTATGGGGATATGCCTGTAAAACTACCATAGACTTATTAGAGACAAGACAAAATAAAACCCTAAGGATTATAAGGAAAGCCCCTAGATACTTAAGAAACTCGGTAATTAGGAAAGACTTCAAAATAAAAACTGTTAGAGCCCAAATCAAAAAGCTAGCGCTTAAATTCTACGAAAATCTGCCATCTGTCCCAAATGAACTATTATTTAATCTGCATGACTATGATCATCGCAAGGCTAAATCTCGTAAGAGACCCCGCTCGGTACTTAACTTTGATATTCGGTACTAGGAACGTCCCACCTTAATCAGTTGATATTAACGAAAACTCGCGATCTTTGGTTTTCTACAAAATGTTTAAAATCCTAAACTGCTAAAATGCTAGGTTACCCTCAGATCTGCATCAACCCCCCAAACTGCTTAAACTCTTAATGTGCAACAAACTGCCACACTAGGAGCTAGGACAAATAATAAAAACAGTAAATCAAAAACCTCGAACCTCCAACTATGGACCAATGAAATAATGTCACAGTATGAAGATAAGAACCACACCTAGAGATTGGAGATTAAAGGCGCTTCGCGCCTGGTGCTCTGTTCTGGACGAAACTCTATGAATAAATTCCAAGAAAATTCAAGATAGACCCCGCCTTTGCAACGAATCCCTACGTCACGAGAAACTCGCAATTTCTTTTCTCTTTTGATATGGATATATAACTTACAATTAAAGACACGTTTTAAATGCATTATCGCTTAGATTAGAATTAAATTAATTTAAAATTGACTAAATTAAAGAATAATCTTATTATTTTCTTAAAGGTGAGCGTCAGTAAATCTTCTGCCCTATCCGCGCTTTGTTAACTTTCGCGGCACACATTTTTCGCCGAAATTCTGCTCAAACAGTTGTGAAACATTTTCTGAAAGATAAAATGTAATGCTTAAATTATATTAAAGCTAAAATTAATACCCAATAAAACATAGAATATATTTTTTATTTTAATCCAAAATATTTTTTGGTGCTGCCATCTGTTGTAGTAATTTAATTCATACCTAATATTTTTATTTTTTTAATGAACATTTTTAAATGTCTATTCCTTCTAATACGCTATTAAATACAACAACAGATCATATATAATAATGCCACAATCACGGAAACGTACTTGAACTTGAAGACAAAATTGCAGTCCTCAGTGATGTACATTCAGTTCCCTTTATCAAATTTATAGAATGAGAAATCACCTTTCCGTGATTGTTGCATTAGTATATATGATCTGTTGTTGTATTTAATACTGTATTAGAAGTAATAGATATTTAAAAATGTTCATTAAAAAATAAAAATAATCGGTATGAATTAAATTACTACAACAGATGGCAGCACCAAAAATATTTTCGGTTAAAATAAAAAATATATTCCATGTTTTATTGGGAATTAAATTTAGTTTTAATATAATCTAAGCATTGCATTTTATCTTTCAGAAAATATTTCGCAACTGTTTGAGCAGAATTTCGGCGTAAAATGTGTGCCGCGAAAGTTAACAAAGTGCGGATAGGGCAGAAGATTTACTGACGCTCACCCTTAATACTATTGTACAGAGGACGTTCCCGAATAATTTTTAAGGCCATTTAGACAAAAAAGAGCATTTAATGACATAAAACACATTTCGAACATTTTTGGATATGTTTTCATCAGAAATTTTTATGTTGATGCATTCTGTAGAAAATTAGGAACAGGTAATTAAAGCATGAATAATTCGAAATTAGAAGGGTGAGCGTCAGTAAATCTTCTGCCATATCCACTCTTTGTTAACTTTCGCGGCACACATTTTTCGCCGAAATTCTGCTCAAACAGTTGCAAAATATTTTCTGAAAGATAAAATGCAATGCTTAGATTATATTAAAGCTAAATTTATTACCCAATAAAACATAGAATATATTTTTTATTTAAATCCAAAATATTTTTGGTGCTGCCATCTGTTGTCATAATTTAATTCATACCGATTATTTTTATTTTTCAGTGAACATTTTAAAATATCTATTCCTTTTAATATAGTATTAAATACAACAACAGATCATATATACTAATGCTACAATCACGGAAAGGCAATTTCTCCTTCAATAAATTTGATAAGAGGATCTGAATGTACATCACTGAGGACTGCAGTTTTGTCTTCAAGTCCAAGTTCAATTACGTTTCCGTGATTGTGGCATGATACATGATCTGTTGTTATATTTAATAGAGTATTAGACGGAACAGACATTTAAAAATGTTCATTAAAAAAAAATAGTCGGTATGAATTAAATTATGATAACAGATGGCAGCACCAAAAATATTTTGAATTAAAATAAAAAATATATTCTATGTTTTATTGGGTAATAAATTTAGTTTTAATATAACCTAAGTATTGTATTTTATCTATCAAAATATTTCGCAACTGTTTGAGCAGAATTTCGACGAAAAATGTGTGCCGCGAAAGTTAACAAAGCGCGGATAGGACAGAAGATTTACTGACGGTCACCCTTAAGTTGGATTTCGATTTTTTCCCATCCATGTTAAAGTATAGGCCATCTTTATTACAACAACCGCGAAAGAACGGCTGCTCAAATCCTTTTGGAATTTGTACGAGTGATAGAATGATATATGTAGTATCTTGTGTAGTCAGAAAATTCGTGTAATATTAGTGCCATCGCCAGCCGCTTTTCAGGACCCAACTGACTCCCCGCCCATCTGGGGTGCTCTTATGGACAGACTCACGACAACTCAGCACAAGTAAAGAGGAAATCGAGGATTAAGACGCCTTCGGCGTCAAGTGCCTTATGACTTTTCGATACAACAGCGTGTAATATTATTAAATAAATTATCTATAAATAAAAAAGAGCTGTTTCAACCACGTGGCACTCTTTTAGTAACGAGCCTTAGCAACGCTTGCTGGTAGTCAAACAACAGGGTGTGCCACTCCTCTGCCACGAACACTTTCTGTGACGTCATTTGGAGTTGGAGTTTACTTGCAGCGCGCGACACAAGATGGCGATCGGTTTTTTTTTAATTTTTTGTTTGAAACAAGTGTATTTTTAAAGTGTTTATTGGTTTCGAAGGCTTCTTACAAGTTCAACTAGAATTTTAATCAAAGATTTGCATCTTAAATTCCAGGCAATGCTAGCTTTTTTTTATGTGAATAAGTAAGTGTTCTTTTCGTAATATAATGTATATTTTAGAGTCGTGTTTCCCAATCTCAGGTACATGCAAAATTTTCAGTATTGAAGAATAGGACTCATTTAAATTCGTTTATTAAACCAAAGATATTTTTTATTAAGAAATTAATGACTAAAAGTACATTTATATTTCCAAAATTTATTTATATTCCTTTTTCTAAGGTTGAATAATGCAAATTTTAATCAAAAATTTTCTTTTAAAGTAGTCAACATTGTAAAATTTATATTAATTTGGGAAAATGCACTTCTTTCTTGAAACATTAGTTTAGTTCATGAAGTTCCATTATGTAAGATTTTTAAATCTTAAAGGACGAAAGTACAGTATACTTTTTATTCATTTCATTTTACAGCAAGTTATTTGTATCTTTATATAATTTCTAATGATGTTCTTGTAATTTTTGAAAAATCGAACAGGATTTAATCTCGCACATTTTATATTAATTAAATTTTATTACATTACATTTCATTAGTTAAATTTTATTACATTACATTTTATTAATTAAATTTTATTACATTCAAAAAATGGGGGGGGGGGGGGGGGGAGAGAGAGAGAGAGTACGATTTAAGAAAATAAACAGGCGCGGGTTTTCAAGGGATAAAGGTTGGGAACCGCTGTTTTAAATCAGATTGCAAGTTGTGTACATGTATGTGCATGCAAATTGTGTACAAAATTGTGAACAAAATTCATATAAATTATAGAAGCATCACTTAAATCGTTTACTAGTTATGCATAAGTACATCCCCCCCCCCCCCTAAGAAGACATAAAACTCTTAGTCTTAGCGTTTTAATTATTGTTTTGATTTTCAATTATTAGAGATAACATAGTCGAAAATAACTTTATTTATATGCATTTAGAAAGAAATTACGAAATGTTTATTTGTGTATAATGAAAATTTTAGAATGATTGCTTGTTTAGAAAACTTTCCGAACATATTTTTGTAAATTCGCGTATTTAAAACAAAAGTCATATACATTATAGAAGCATCACTTAAATCGTTTACTAGTTAGGCATAAGTACATCCCTACCCCCCCCCCCCCCCCCCATAAAAAGACATAAAACTCTTAGTGTTAGCGTTTTAATTATTGTTTTGATTTAATCTCGCACATTTTATATTAATTAAATTTTATTACATTCAAAAAATGGAGGGGGGGGGGGGGGGTACGATTTAAGAAAATAAACAGCTTGCCCGTATATTTTTCATCATGAATCAATATAATATAATACATTTAATTTATTATTCTGAAAGTATATCATAGTGTGTGTGTTAAACGATTAGTTTCTATATTTTTTATATGTTTACATTGAATTTCGATTTGATATAAATTATCTTTTTGATCTAAAAAAAACTAATAAAATCAAGTGTTTAACAATAAGATCTTCACTATAAAAGCATAACTTAAATCGTTTACTAGTTAGGCATAAGTAAATCCCCCTCCCCCCCCCCCCCCCTAAAAAGACATAAATTTCTTAGTGTTAGCGTTTTAATTATTGTTTTGATTTTCAATTATTAGAGATAACATAATCAAAAATAACTTTATTTATGCATTTAGAAAGAAATTACGCTATGTTTATTTGTGTATAATGAAAATTTTAGAATGATTGCTTGTTTAGAAAACTTTCCGAATATATTTCTGTAAATTCGTGTATTTAAAACAAAATTCATTAAAAATGACATCGCCTCCTGTAATAACATCGACTGGTTTCAAAAAGCGAAACGAAACTTTCAGATGATTTATATTTTTCAGAAAGGGAAATACAGTTTTATTATATATGTACCCTTCCAAAAAATCCCTGTACTGCATATTTAAGTTGTGTTCAAGTAAAATTAATGTTATTTGAGTATTTATTTCATATTTTAAATTAAAAAAATGATTAAATTAATTTTGTTAGCGTCCTTTAACATTGGAGTCTACCGGGCCGTTCCTGACATTTAACTCCAAGTGACGTTGCGTCTTTACGTGCTCTCATTGGCTAGAGCTGAAGTGGCGCAACCGTATAGATATAGTAACCTTGATTGCGATACACGTTGTACGTTGCTTCAAAAATATTAATTTAAACTTTAAGTAATAATTATGTCATCTAAATATTTTCAGGATATGGATGATCGAGCTAAAGGTCGATATTTACTAAAAATTGCATCAATAAGAAACAAAGATCCTTATTCAATATGTAAACGTGAATTTACAACATGTGCATCAGATTTTCGAAAACTTAGTTATTTCGATATGGTGAACTATTTAAAGGCATTTAAAAGTCTGGAAGCTTTTAATCAGTTTGCTTGTGGCTGGGTGAAAGATGTATACACAGTGAAGATCTCAGGATTATGCCTCGTAATTGGAAAGCTAAGAGTACATGCTAGTTTTTATTTATTTTGATGATGATTTTTAGATTGATATTGTATTTTTTCATATTTTATACATTTATTTTAAACCATAATGTAAGAATTTATGACACCTTCTTTCGCTTAAGCCTATTATTTAAATTTAGAATTTATATATATATGCAAACACAAATGTTGTAAAATATGAAAACTGTTTCTATGAAATTTGTCTCGTAGACTTTATTGGGGGGGGGGGGGGGGGGGGAATAAATTTTGTGATACTTTTGTACTTATTATTTTTTATGTTTGTGTAGATTTTATGTGATATTTCAGAGTTGACAATTGATAATTTCTATAAATAATAAAACTCATAAGCAATTTTACTTTAGTATTTTCCCGATAAGTTGATGTAAATCACGAATTCTAATCCCTGAAAGGATGAACAAAGTTTGGCTAGAATTATATATCCATATATAACCTGTTTATTATTTATAAGTAGCACAAGCTGGCTACAGAATCTGGAATTCAGGGAATATCATATCAGCATTCTAAGAAATATCAGGGAATTCCTAAAAAATAAAACTGTAAAATCAGAAAAATTGGAATTTTTTTGGTAATCGCAGCTTTCTTCCAACTCGTGACAATACACATGTGTAGAATTCCTTCTTCCACTTCTCCCGGCGCTTTTCACTAAGACGTCTTTTTGACTCATTTCCTTTAATTAATACAGCAGGGAGTCTAAAAAAGATTTGCTGCCTCGATTAGAACGATTTCCGCATTTGAAAACATCACAAATCATAGGCATAATGACAAATATAAAATTTTGTAACAAACACGCCAGTATATCTACAATTGACTCAGCCAGCCAGCCAGTAATTTGTCGATAGCAGGGCGCCTGGAGCAGAGCTCCGTATCCCTAGTCAGGTAACATATATGTGGATCACAGTCTTCCACTGAACCTAGTCCTTCAATAGGGGCCAATAATGATGAAGAAACAAGTTAGTAGTAAACAAAGTTTGAAGATAAGGAGGGTGGGGAAACAGGCGAATATCCCCTACTGGGATGCAGAAGAGATTCAGTCAAGAATCAGCATGGGACGTCTAAATCGGGATTTAGGATAGCTCTGGGTCTTTTTGGAAATTCACGGAAGTCGTAGTCGGTCATATTATAGATCAGTTCGTTGGGGATCCTAGCAAGGTTATCATAGAAATTGTTGGAGAGTTTTCGCATCTCTTGCTTAATAGTTTTAATTTTGAAATCGCGATGTATTACAAAGTTTTTCAAGTATCTTGGGGCTTTTCTGATAGAACGTAGGATTTTGTTCTGAATGATTTGGACTTTTTTTATATTAGATTTCGCAGCGTAGCCCCAAATTGGGGAGGCTTAGAGAATGATGGGGCGGATAACTGATTTGTAAGGTAGGATTTTGTTTTCAATGCTGACATCATTCGAGTACAGGAGGGAGCTCAGTTCTGCTTTTACAAAGTTTATTTTATCTTTGAGTTTTGCAATGTGGGGTTTCTATGTTAGTCTGCTGTCAAGAGTGACACCGAGATATTTACATGTCCTCTCAAAGTAAACCGGCTGATTGTTAATTATGATTGGTTGGGGCGGAAAACGTTGATGTGAGAAAAAAACAGTTTGACATTTATTAGGGTTTATTTTGATGCGGTATTTCTCTAACCAGGGTTCGAGAGTGTCCATGTGATGTTGTAAGTATCGGTGTAAGTAGTTGGTGTTGTGGTGTGTGGCAAGAATGGCAGTGTCGTCCGCATACAAACAAAGTATAGTGTTGTTGGTTCTAGGGATGTCGTTTATGTAAATGTTAAAAAGAATGGAACCAAGTTTACTGCCCTGAGGTACTCCAGACAAGATATGTTTGGTGTGTGAGTGTGTCTGGTTCAGACGGACATGAAAGGTTCTATCGCTGAGGTAGGAGTATAAAATATGGGTAAGAGAGTGTGGCATACGAAGCTGAATGAGTTTGTATATGAGTCCGATGAACCACACCCTATCGAAGGCCTTAGCGACGTCAATAAGTATACCTCCAACTGCTGATCGGTTTTGGAGTCCATCAGAGATGTACTCCACCACTCGGAGCAGTTGGTGTGTTGTAGAGTGAAGCTGTCTAAAACCAAATTGCTCAGGGATGAGAATGTTGTTATTAGCAAGGAAATTGTTGATTTGGATGGCGATGTTTCAACCAGTTTGTCAAGAGAGGACAGCAGACTAATGGGGCGATAACTTTTTGGGGAGTTTAAATTTTCATTTGGTTTAAGGATTGGAACAATGGCGGCGTGCTTCCAGTCGCGGGGGAAGTAATTGAGATCGAAAATGGAATTGATTAAAACAGTGATGTAAAAGATTATATTAATAGTGCAGGATTTAAGAGCTTTGCTTGAAATATTGTCAGGGCCGGGGCTTTTCTTGTTTTTGAGAGTGTTGATGTAGTTAACTATGTCAGTGGGGAAAATGTGGGGAAGGGGGGGAAGTATTTGGAACACTAAGGAACTGCTTCACGGTATCCTCGGCTTCCTCCATGAAATTTGGGCAGAAAATATCTTCATGTGGTGTGAATTGCTTTTCATATACATCAGCGAGTAGATTAGCTTTGTCTTGTTCTGTGTAAGCAGTGGTATTATTGTGAGTGAGTAAGGGAATATTTTTGTGCTTTTTACGAATACGTTTTAAGAAGTCCCAAAGTGAATGATCAGTAGGGGAGAGAGATTCAACATATTGCTTCCATTTGGCTTGTTTATAGTTAGAAATTAAAAGTTTTATTTGTGCCGTCAGGTTATTGTATCTAGTTCTGTGGGCAGGATTTCTTGTGTGTTGCCAGTGTTGGCGAGCGCGGTTTCTGAGTTTAATTTGGCTAGTGATAGAATATGGGGGGTTTTGGTAGAGTTGTGGAATGTAGGTGGAGGTGCTGTCGGAGAGTGCTGAGCTAAATGTTTGGGTTAGTGTTTTGATCGCCCTGTCAACATCTTCGGTGGAAGTGATGGTTGGGAAGAGGATGGGGGACTCGTTTAGAAGTTTAACAAAATTTTTCCAGTTAACTTTAGTAGGGAGAGAGGGGGCGGGAAGAGGGGTATTTAGTTGCAGCGTTAATAAGATAGGTAGATGGTCCGAGGTAAAAAGATTAAGTTCATTTACAGAGGCTGGGAAGGGACAATTTTTTAATAATGCAAAATCAATGGTGGTAGGGTTGGTGTGATTACTATGTCTGGTGGGGAGGGGAGGAAATTTAATGTCTAAATTAGTATCAATACAAAAGTTGTTAAGTTCTCTTCCTACCCGGCTAGTCCTGCGTGCATTCCATCTAGGATGGTGCGCATTGAAGTCACCTGCTAAGATAGTAGGGGATGGGGATTTAAGTATGAGGTCAAGATCGTTATAAAGGGGGTCGGGAGAGTTAATTCTGTTGTAAATGGAACCAATTATGTGTTTTTGCTGCCTAGGAAGTAGGATTTCCACCAATGTGTTTTCAAGACGATGTGTGTTTGAACTTGGGAGATGTGTGTGTGGGATGTGATTTTTGATGTAAACGGCTGTTCCGCCATAGCTTAGTGGCTGACCTGCGGCGCTGTGTCTAAGTGTGTAGTAGAGAGTAAAGTTTTGAATTTTTAAACGGTCTAGGCGTTTTGTTTTAAGTTCCTGTATTAGGATGATGTCAGCGGGGTTGTCAGCTAAGTGGTTTCTTAGGTCGTCGATTTTATTGCATAAGCCGTTAGCATTCCAACAAAGGATATTTAATTTGGATGGGTGTCTATTCATGATTGGTAGGATTTATCTGGGAACCGAAGATAGATTCAATAGCACGGATAAATACAAATAGTTTGTTGAGGGGACCCGCAACTTTTTCAATATCGGTGATAGCTATTGAGATTTTATTTATTATGTCCTGAATATTGAATTTTGAGAATATTTTTTGAATTGCAGTAATTAGGTTCATAATTTCACTGATTCCTCCGAGGGAGGGCGGGCTTTCTGCTTCCCTGTGAATGTCCACAACTTCCATTGGGAGGGGGGGGGGGTAGCAGGTTTTGCTGGTTAGTTTGATTATATGATTGGCTGTTTTGAATGGATTTACTAGTTTGGTTATTTGATTTGGTATTATTGTTTGCTAAAGAATTAGTTGATTTAGTTTGATTTTCAGGTGGGAGAGCTACAGGAGTTGGTGAAGCATGCTGGTTATTTTCAACAGGAGGCAGAGAATAAGGAGAAGAGGTGGGCTTAGCTTTTTCGACAGTGGAGTTGGAGCTCTTTGCAAAATAAGGCTTGTTCTGGTTCTCTGTGAGGCTAAGTTCACAGGTTTCTTTTTCCTCAAGTTTTCTTTTCCTATACCTTTCATGTATGACTGAAAAGGGTTCTAGCTCAGGGCAGGCCGTGCTAGTGGAGGGCTCTGAAGGAGAGGGTGTGCAGAATGGCTTCTGCACTGAAGTACTTGGTGGGATGGGAGCAATTGGATTTGATTGTTTATAGGTATGGGTGATACTGGAGTTAGAGTTTTGATGGGAAGAGGGTCCAGGTTGATTGTTTTGAGTTTTATTGCTGAGAGTACTTGCAGTTTGGATTTTGGGGGAGGGTCTCATTGTTTGTTGGGGCTTTGGGGCATCCTAAATAGTTGGCCAGGTGGGGTCCTTTACAGTTTATGCATTTTGCTGGGAGGTCTTTTGATTTGGTACATTGTTTGGTTTGGTGGGGATCTGCACATTTTAGACAGGCGTGGAGGGGAGGTTACAACTGTCAGAACTATGTCCCCATGACTGATAGTTGTAACACTGAAACCAGGAAAAGGGATCGTAATCTGTTATTTTGACAATGAAGACAACCACTTCTTCTAGTTCATTAATTCCATCAAAGTTATCGGAGTTGTGGATATTCACAAGAAAGATTGGAAGTCGCTCTTTCGTTTTGAATTTCCTTAGTTGGGACACACGTTGGATGTCAAATCCCTTAGATACTAGGTCCTCTTTAATTTCTTGGCCATTACTGTCAATGGGAATTCCTTTTAAGAGGATCTTCTTGGGCCTTTCTGATTTTATGCTCATACTATGGAATTGGATTTTATTTGCTAACAAGCATTTTTGTAGTGCTCTATACAGTTCGACATTTTTCGGTTTTAGTCTGACGTACTCGCTTACCATCTGGAGGGGTTTTTGAAAACGAAGTCTTTGGTGGCATTGTTTAAGAGTGCCTTCCAGTTTTTTACCATCTTTATGTAGAAAGGTTCCGGTTTAGAGGGCTGGGAGGGGGATTGGTCATTACTAGAGTCATTGTCAACAGGACGGTTAGTATATTTGGTATTGTTTACATTAGACTTTTCAGCATCAATTGACTTGGCTGTATCATTGATTGCATTAAAATTGTCAACATTCTTTACACTAGGGTTATCAGTTGTAATCAAATTGGAATTCTCAACATCATTTGAATTTTCATTTTAGTAAGTAAGTTAAATCTGTTACTGGTTTCAATAGTAACATTTTCAACTTTTTGAGTATCTTCAGTATTTGAATGTTCAACATATTTACGTTTGTTACATTGGGTGGGGATGTCACTATCACCGTGTTCACGTTTATCAGCATCTTTGAATTTTAAAAGATCATTAGTTAAGTATTTAAAATTGAGTCCAATATTAGCTATATTGTCAATACAGTGAGTCAAGTTAGCAGGGGAAGGACTAGAAATCAGTAAGAAAATATGATCGCACATACCTTTGAATCCAGCTTTCAGCTCGTGGAGCTCACCAGGTTGTTGATCGTTGTTTTGAGCTAGGAAGATCATTAGGGAAAGCTTGACGAGGTTCTCAATTATTGTCTTTTTTTCAATCAGTAATCCATTACGTCCTAAATCTCTTAGTTTATTCAGCAAGTTCATAAAATTAGGATCTGGAAGTTCCTTTGGCGAATTTACTAAATGGTCGTGGTAATCCAGGAGATTTTCATTGTTAGCACAGACACTGGATACCAGTTTCTTGATATAATCACCCACGATAGAATTTGAGCTAGCAATAATACTATTCACAAGATCAGTAGAGTCCATGTTTACCGTCTCTGAGCACGTGGAAGAGTCATCTACAGGCGAAATGGCGCTGGACATATCTGTCCTTGGTAGATCCTTGAAAGCAACCTCCAATTCAAAAGAAATCCCCTCCATAGCATAGAAAAGGAAGCATACTTTTCAAAAGGTAATAACGATAATAGAGCAGAAGCAGAGAAGGCCGAAAAGACCGCAAAGAGCAGAAGAAGAGAATATACAAACGAAAAACACAAGTCACAAATCCACTCAAACGCGAAGCATGCAATATTTGAGCAACGGTTGCTAGGTGGTAGCTTGGCGATGTGACGTCAGGTGAAAAAGCTCTAATTTTTAGTTTTACAGCTTTGCACTAGATGGCGCTAAAGAGGCGTCGCATAGCTATCAGGGTAAGCCGTTTTCTTATTTCCTGCGCCGAATATGTTAAATTTTCTGACTACACAAGAAAATAGAGCTTCAGCTTTACCATATACACCCAATTTTTTCCCATTTTGTTCAGTAATTTGTCCGTTTATGTTGTAATACGATTTACAGTGGCAGGTGAATATTCGGACATTTTTGCAGCCAATGCCTAAAAATTGGAGTAAAGCCAGTAGCGCAGCAACCCTAGCTGTGAAAGTAAATAAATACACTTATGCTTATTATATTTGATACATTTCTAGCACAACTCCATTATTCTAATTTATGTAATAAAATTTTAATTCTTCTGCAGTTTATTAGGTTCGGTTCACCGGTCAATTGACAGTACAAAGTGGATTTTTTTTTCTGTATTTGATGCTGTAAGCTAGAAAATTTTTCTTGATTTGCACCTTATCAGTAAATGCATTAAAATTAAACTTATGTTGGATGAAAACAAAGACTGCAATACACTATTTTTTTACAGTAGGTAGTATTGCACGAAAGCATTGGATAGTTTGTAGGTCGGCATTTCTAAAATTTTGTTTCATGGAACACTGATATTCTAAGTTATAAATAATGGAAAGATGGTGGTGCACATTCTTACTATTTATCTTAAGATTTTGAAAATATTTATGATTGGAAAATTAATTTATAGTAAAGTAACTAATTAAAGAATTCAAATTGAAACAACTGGTTAACAAATTTAAAGAAAGAAATTGCTATAATCGAAAAATACACCTTTTTTATGTTCTGGGTAATCATGATATGTAATTTCCAAATACCATTGGAGGATTCACCTAAGGATTGAACCTTGTTGGATGATATCCATAATAAACATAAATAAACAATAAAATACATCAATGTATTTTACACCTTTTTTAGAATCCTGCTATCTCTCTTGAAAGAGGTTTCAGCGATTTTATGTTATATTAAACCATATACATATATGGAACGTTTGGATGCTACATTGCCATGAGGATTTAACATTCCAGTGTCCATTTAATCATGTATCAAGTAATTATTTGGCATTATGTAAAATATGACATTAAAATATAAATTCTATAAATATGGATTCCGTCAGTAACAGAAAAAAGTTTGTGGAACAGAACCAGTGTATTCCAAATTTTAACTAATAAAATTAATTAATGGCTATTCTGAAAACTGAATAGTGAACCGTTATGCTTCTTATAAAATATAATAGAATTAAAAAAACATTTTATTGGTAGCTTCATAAAATATTCTAATTAAAAATGTGGTAACAGAAGGAGATTTTTCAGACATGGTATTCAGCATATGTTCCTGTTACTGCAAATTCAATTGAACTACAGATACAAATATTATGTAAAAAAATAGAGTACATAAAGGAGTAGTAGTTTGTTATATTTTCAAACTAGTTTGTATAAAGTCCTAAATAAAGTGTCAAAACATTAAAATATATCATAGTCATGGAAGCACAAAATTTCCCAAATTTTAAATATCGTTTAATTATATAAACTGCATATAATTTTGGGTTGCAAACATTGAGGCATCATATTATAATCATCGTTAACTAATATTTATGACCCAGGAGAAAATATAGAGCTGAACAAATGTAGAATGAATTTTTTGTCTTTTTTTTTTCAAAAAATTAAAAATTATTCAGTGTTTTTTTTTATAAACCAGATACTACCTTCACACCATCATCATCTGCATGCAGGGGCGGCATTTCAGCATTCCATTTGGGGGTGCGAGATTTATATGTATGAAAATTTACAATATGTAATAAATAAAATATATTTTAATAGGGGGGGAGGTCACAAAATTGAATTGATGTTGAGAAAAATAATTGTTGTTAACATAATTTTTGTACATTATTGTGTTAACATAATTTGTTGTTAACATAATTTTTCTAAATACAAATATCTATATTTATTTACCTTATATTGAAGTTTTAAACGCAGGTTCTCAGAGTCTGGAAAAACAGAAAATTTTTTAGAATATCATCATAATCCAGTGGTATATCTTGTTCTATAGCTAAAAATGAAAGTCTTTCTTGTCCCATTGCGCTGCGAAATAATTTTTCAGCCTCCTAAGGCACTAAAAAGACCTTTCACAACTGACTGGACTGATTGGCATAGTCAAAAACAATTTAACTAATAATGTTATGACAGGAAACGCATTTTTTAAATTCCGCTCTTTAAAATAATCCAGGCGACTTTTAAAATTGGGATGGTCTATGTTTCCATTTCTCACCATTGAATAAAACAGCCGCATTTCACACAGCAATTCCTCTTTCTGGAAGCCCTACACTTTGCATATAGTTGAAACATTTTCTTTTTCTTTTTCGACATCTGATCCGGATAATACTGAACTAAGGGCAAACAAAACAGATATATTGCTCTCATTAAATTTTGTCCCAATTTCATTAAATACTGAATCTATAATTTCATATTTAATATTGATTCTGTGCTATGATTTAACATCATCATGGGGATTTTTTTCACCGCCTCCAAACTCGCGTGGAATTTTTTTACGCCTTTTCAGTTTTGGTCCAGAATAAGAATTTTTTTCCCAAAGTTTTGTCACAAAACTCCACACTTGATTGAAATATGCATCAGTGCGAAAAAAACTAACAGTTTCAATAGTAGCTTTAGCCAAAGCTTGCACAGTCTGAAAATTAAGATCAGATGACTGAAGATGCTTTAAGAGAGTATTGTATTGATCAAAAACACTGTTTCAATACAAATAAAGTGAACAAAAATTCGAAAGATGTCATGCATGGTAAAAGGGCTTCGGCACTTCCACCATTGAGAGAATCGTTTTCAGATAATTCTTCCAGTGTTAAAATCACCACTTCAAAATATCAAGTAGTGCTTTTATGGCTTTAACTCTGGAAGACCACCTCGTATCACTTAGTGATTGTAGAGTTGAAGAGCCTCCAGAAAAAGTATTTGTTGATGAGTGAATCTTTTCGAAAATAACATGATTTTTATATGATCTTTCTATGAAAAAATATAATGCATTGAGCTGCTGAAATGCATTTCTAGCAGAAGGAATGGATAAGAATGCATTAACTACACATACATTTAATCGGACACTTGAAATTTTCAAGTGAAAAGGATAACATCACCCCAATCTTTTTAAATTGAAAAGGATTCGTTCCAGCCGGAAGTGGGAACTTCACTGTGAAGGTTGAAGGTTGGCTCTTATGAAACGCCATAACGTGAGAAAACTGACCAGTGGACAGTCAATAAAACAAGAGAGAAGCCGATAGACGACAAGGAAAAATTTGGGGGCGCGACCGCGCCCCCTCGCGCCCCCTATTTGCCGCCCCTGCAGTGGCGTATTTAGGGGATGGCAGGCGTGGCATTTTAAAATTCGTGTCAATTATCATGTCCACCTTTTTTCAGAATCCATCTAGAATAAAACTTATTTTTAAATTTGTTTTAAAATATATTCTTAATTCAAAAATATAAGCCCTTTTTTAGAGCTGTTCATATATGATTTAAGTAGAATTCTTATAATTTATAGCTTTGCATCACCGGCTACTCTTCCCCTGCAAAATGTCAAATGATGAAACTTGTTTATAATTACCTATACCCAAGAACGTATTCATAGAGGGGATCCGGACCCCCATTCTATGAATATACGTTTACGTTTACGGGTACAAATGTAGTCTACAAGCCAGTAGATATTGAAAGCCTCATCCTTGAGTTTGCCCTCTTGGAAAATATTACATGGGCACCCATAGTGAAGGGCAAGGAGGACACTTGCCCTCCCATAGAGACTCAAGATTAGGCATATATGTTTCAAGCTAATCGATATTGAATGTCTTAACCTTGAGTTTGTCCACCTTGGAAAAAGTCCCTTGGGCAGTCATAGGAGAGGGCAAGGGCACTTGCTCTCTTCTGGGGCATTCAAGATCACAAATTAAGATTGCAAGCTAGGCGATATTGTAGGTATCTATAATTTGCACCCCTAGAAAATTTCTGTGTGCGTCTTTGCCCTGGGCGTCCATAAGGGAGCGCAAGGAAGCACTTACCCTCCCCTGGACGTTCAAAGTAATAAATGTAGACATTAAGCTAGTCGATTTTTTGTCTCATTATTTAGTTTGACCACCCCAGGAAAAGTTTTATTAGCGCCCTTTTAATCCAGTTTCTTTAAAACAAGTTCGACCCCTCCTGCAATTTCCACACTATATTTTTGACATTTTCTCACCTGTGTTTTAATCACGTTAATTGCAAAATGCCCCACCTAATTCTAATTTTTCATAGAATACATCTACATATAGAACTTCGTGTCTATACGTACTCTACCTCTTTCTCTCTTTTTAAATTATCTAATTTCAAATAATTCGTTATTTTATCAGACTAATTGCAAAATACTCAACCTACATATAAATTGCCATAGTAATCCGTGCAGTCGTACCTCACAGACACACACTTTGATGGAAATGTTTCTAAACACATTAGAAATGTGTTCATGATGTCGTTAATTATATTTTTCATCTAAATGTCGAATTAAATTTTTCAAGAACTTTCTCTATACGATAGTGTTGAGAACGCGCAATGTTCTGTTTGGCGCCTCCCCTTTCGTCTGTCTCGAAGGCCAGGCTAAGATAATACAGTCCATGACGTCACATGACGTGAGCTCAGAGTTTCCAGGATTTCCTCATTAGAAGAAGGGTTTCCGGATTTGACGATTTATAGACAATTTGGCGACTTCCGGAATGTTCCAAAAACTTCTCGATAGAACGATTATTGACATATAGATATTTCCAGAAGCTTCTACGGAGGGACTATAAAAAGGACTCACTCCTCCGTTGCAGGGGAGGTGACGAATGGACGTGACACGAGCCACATTGGACTGTGATTCTTGTCAATGTTTAGAGAATAGCAGCTGCTGTTTTGTGAAATTACTTTCGTCAACATTTTGAGAATACTATCGCTTATTCTGTAAAATTAGTAGAGCATTTAAGTGCTGTGTGATTGTATATTGTTCCTGTTTATTTTGTGCTTGTTAGTTATCCAGAAACTTGGACTCGTTTTTGTTTCCTGTGTATATACACCCATGATTTTAAAGGTTACGTTTCGTAACAATAGTATGATAAAATAATAAAATTACATTTTAATTTAGCCAATATTGAATTAATTTAATTCTAAACTAAGATATAATGCATTTTAAACGTGACTAAATTTATTAATTGAAAATTATATATCCATATAAAAAGGAAGAAAAAAATAGCAATACTGTCTCGCACTGTTCGTGCCACTTAGGCATTATGACAAAACAAATCAACAAAATAATAAAGTTCAATTGTAACTTTTACATTAAAGGCTAACTAGTAATACTAGTTTGATAGTCTGAAAAGGACTTTAAATGAAAAAAAAATTAGAAAATAAATAATATAATAGAAAAAAAAATAGAAAAATATATTAAAATTTTAAAAGAAAAAAAATATATATATATATGACTTCAATATCAAATTCGTGCATAAACGAATTGAAATGTAATTTTTTTCCTGAAGAGACCACAGAATAACTATCTCTTCTCATTCATTTATGGCCATATATTTACGGCACGTGACGTATATATTGAGACAAGGTGTCCGTAGTGAGTATGGGAGGGACAGAAGGTGGAGCTAACGACGTTTCACACATGCGTAGCGAGATATGTCACAGACTCACCCTAGGTAATTTAGCTGGATACAATTTTTTAAACAATTTGAAGTTATTTCATGTATTTCAGAAAGAGGATTTTCATTAATTTGCCATTTATGTGTTCTAAAACACGGAGATTTAATTTTTTTTGTCTTCGTATTACGGATGGAAACATTTCTATGTACTGTACATCACTTTTTGTTTAGAGTTGATTTCACCACTTAAAATATTCTGAGATTCATCCTAAAGGGAAAAAATACCTTGACCGGAGAAATTATTATATTGTTATTAATTTATTAACAAATATTTCAATTAAAAACTTTTCTTAACAAAGAAGGTTATACATGATTTTTAATAAAGAAACAATGGCTTTATTTTAAACAATAATTGCAAACTAGACATTGTCAAATATTCTGAATAAAATATGGACAATTGAAAATAAATTATAAATTTTAAGGAAATTTCTTGATTGGACATTTCAAAATACTATAAATAAATTTGCAACACATACATTAATAAAAGCACTTTGAAGATTAAACTTTGAAGATTATAAATCATAAAATTACTTTATTAAAGAATTTAGTTTTTATAAGAATTTTTTTATAAGAATTTAGTTTTGAACACATCTTGCTAAATATTTTAAATAAATTAGAGAAACGGCAATAAATTACTTTTAGTAGGAAAATTTTATTGATTAGACAATTTAAAATATGCTAAATAAATTAACAACAAATATTTTAACAATAAAGCTTTAGTGACTAGAAACATTTAGGATTATAAATCATAAAATTACTTTAAAGACTTTAATTAGGGCAAGATCTTACTAAGTATTTTAAACAAGTTATAGAAAAATGGTAATACATTGTATTTAGTGGGAAATTTTTCTTTGACGGGACAATTCAAAATATTACTAGAAACTTTGAAGATTATAAATCATAAAATTACTTTATTTAAAGAATTTAGTTTTGAACACATCTTGCTAAATATTTTAAATAAATTAGAGAAACGGCAATAAATTACATTTAGTAGGAAAATTTTATTGATTAGACAATTTAAAATATGCTAAATAAATTAACAACAAATATTTTAACAATAAACTTTAGTGACTAGAAACATTTAGGATTATAAATCATAAAATTACTTTAAAGACTTTAATTAGGGTAAGATCTTGCTAAGTATTTTAAACAAGTTATAGAAAAATGGTAATACATTGTATTTAGTGGGAAATTTCTCTTTGACGGGACAATTCAAAATATTACTAGAAACTTTGAAGATTATAAATCATAAAATTACTTTATTTGAAGACTTTAGTGCTTACTACACCTTGCTATACATTTAAAATAAACTATAGAGAAATGTATAATAAATTATATTGAGTAGGAAAATTTTATTGACTGGACAATTCAAAATATTTTAAATAAATTAGTAACAAATATTTTAACCAAAAAAATTTGGTAACTAGAAACTTTGAAGAGTATAAATCAAAAAATTACATTATTTAAAGACTTTAGTTCTGACAAGATCTTGTAAGTATTATAAATAAGTTATAGAGAAATGACAATAAGTTGCAATTATCAGGAATTCTTTTCGACTAGATATTTTAAATTATTAAAAGTAAATTAGTAAAAAATATTTTAACAAAAAAGATTTAGTGACTAGAAACTTGGAAGATGATATATCACAAAATCACTTTATTTAAAGAACTTAGTTTTGAACGCATTTTGCTAAATATTTTAAATAATTTCGAGAAATGACAATAAATTATATTTAGTAGGGAAATTTTATTGGCAAGACAATTTAAAATATGATAAATAAATTAATAATAAATATTTCTGTAATAAAGCTTTGGTGACTAGAAACATTTAAGATTATAAATTATAAAATTATTTTATTTAAATATTTTAGTTTTGAACACATCTTGCTAAATATTTTAAATAAATTAAAGAATTCACAATAAACTATATTTGATAGGAAAATTTTATTAGCTAGAAAATCCAAAATATCATGAATTAATTAGTAACAAATATTTTAATGAAAAACCTTTCTTGAAACTTTGAAGAATTTAAATCATAAAATTACTTTATTTGAATATTTTAGTGCTGACTAGACCTTCTTAATTATTTTGAATAAACTATAGAGAAATGACAATAAATTACTTTTGGTAAGAAAATTTTATTGACCAAACAATTTAAAATATTATAATTAAATTAGTAACAAATATTTTAATGAAAAATCTTTGTTGACTAAAAGCTTTGAAGACTGTAAATCATAAAATTACTTTAATTAAATACTTTAGTTTTGAACACATTTTGCTAAATATTTAGAATAATTTATAGAGAAAAGACAATATATTTTATTTCGCAGGAAAATTTTATTGACTAGACAATTCAAAATATTATAAATACATTAATAACAAATATTTTAACATAAAACCTTTGGTGACTAGGAACGTTGAAGATTATAAATAATAAAAATACGTTATTTAAATACTTTAGTTTTGATCACAGCTTGCCAAATATTTCAAATAAATTAGAGAATTAACAATAAACTATATTTGATAGGACAATTTTATTGACTTGACAATCCAAAATATCATGAATTAATTAGTAACAAGTATTTAAATGAAAATCCCATCTTGATTAGAAACTTTGAATATTATATATCATGAAATTACTTTATTTAAATATTTTAGTGCTGACTAGACCTTACTAATGATTTTGAATGAATTATAGAGAAATGACAACAAATTTCATTTGGTAGGAAAATTTTATTGACTAGACAATTCAAAATATTATAAATAAATAAGTAACAAATATTTTAACAAAAAAGTTTTGGTGATTAGAGAACTTTGAAGATTATAAATCATATAATTTACATTATTTAAAGACTTTAGTTTTGAACACATCTTGTTTTCTGAATATTTTAAATAAATTAGAGAAATGGCTATAAATTATATATAGTAGGAACATTTTATTGACGCGATAATTCAAAATATTATAAACAAATTAGAAACAAATATTTTAATGAAAACCTCTGTCGACTAGAAACTTTGAAGATTATAAATCATAAAATTATATTATTTAAAGACTTTAGTTTTGGACACACTTTGTTTTCTGAATATTTTAAGTAAATTAGAGAAATGGTAATAAATTACATATGGTAGGAATATTTGACTCAAGAATTCAAAATATTATATATAAATTAGTAACAAATATTTTAATGAAAACCTTTGTCGACTAGAAACTTTGAAGATTATAAATCATAAAATTACTTTATTTAGATACTTTAGTGCTGACTAGACTTTGCTAAATATTTTAAATTATCCATAGAGAAATGACAATAAATTATATTTATTAGGAAAATGTTATTGCCTAGACAATTCCAAATATTATAAATAAATTAGTAACAGATATTTTAACAAAAACGCATTCTTGACTAGATACTTTGAAGATTATAAATTATAAAGTTACTTCATTAAGACTTTAGTGCTAACTGCACCTTGCTAAGAATTTTAAATAAACTTCAAATGGATAATAAATTATATTTGGTAGGAAAATTTCATCCAGTAGACAATTTAAGATATTCTATATAAGTTAGTAATAAATATTTTAACACGAAGTCTTTGGTGACTAGAAATTTTGAAGATTATAAATCACTTTATTTAAAGACTTTTGTTATACTAAGATCTTGTTAAGTATTTTAAATATGTTATAGAGAAATGATAATAAACTGCATTTGGTAAGAAATTTTTTTTTGATTAGACATTTCAAAAATTCAAAATATTATAAATAAATTAGTAACATATATAAATTATATCCAAAAATTTCCTACTAAACGTACGATTGGTATTCGTTTGGCTGAACATGTTAGAGGCGTAAAAAAAGGTAAACAAACGACCGTCCTTGCCCAATTAGTGACTAAAGATAATTTTCGCCCCCTTTTTGAAAATTCTTTTCTTTTGATCAGCTGTAATAACCCCCGCTCTATTTTACTTTACGAATCCCTTTTTATTTATTTATATCGTTCTTCTATTTGTAATTTTGACCCTGTTCAGGTCTTAAATTATGCCCGGCGCCTCGTTCTCGATGTCGTGCGTGTTACACCTTTACACAGTTACCTTCATTTACAATAATGTTCTAAATATTTGATGTTTTTTAAAAAGTTTTTTAAAATGATTATCTTTGAGATTTGCAATTTTATTATTTTAAATCTGTTTTATGGATTCACAATTTTGTATAGATGGCAAATTTTCGTAATATGCAAATTCTGCTTGACGGCATTGGAATGTATTTAGGCATGATATGGTGGCATATATTCTGATTCTATCGCCACTGAGGAAGAGCATGAAGATGTTCCAAAGCGCTCTGGCATAAAATTACTTGTTGTATGTCTGTAGGATGGTTTTAAATAAAGTTACTTTTAAATCTGGTTTTTAAGATTTGTCATTTAATTAATTGATTAGAAACATATAGTTTAACAAAAAAGCTTTAGTGGCTAGAAACTTTGAATATTATAAAACATAAAATTACTTTATTTAAATGCTGAAGCTTTAAACACATCTGACTAAATATTTTAAATAAAGTAGAGGAATGACAATAAATTATATTTAGAAGGAAAATTTTATTGACTAAACAATCTAAAATATTTTAAATTAATTAGTAACAAATACTTTAATGTAAAATCATTTTCGACTAAAATTTTTAATGATAATAAATTATAACATTACTTTATTTAAGTACTTTAGTGCTGACTATACTTTGCTAAATATTTTAAATAAACTACAGAAATCTCAATAAATTACATTTGAAAGGAAAATTTTATTGATTACAATTCAAAATATTCTAGATGAATTAATAAGAAATACTTAAAAAAAAATGCTTTGACTAGAAACTAAGAATATAAACTGACAATAAACCTTGTAGATTGCAGATCATAGAATTGTTTTATTCAAATATTTTGGTTTTGAACACATGTTGCTAAATATCTTAAATAAATTAGAAAAATGACAATGAATTATATTTGACAGGAAAATTTTATTTGGTACACAATCCAAAATATTATAAATAAATTAATAATAAACATTTTAATGAACAACATTTGTTGACTAGAAACATTGAAGATTATAAATCAAAAAATTACTTTATTTGAGGACCATAGTTTTGAACACATCTCGCTAAATATTTTATATAAATTAGAAAAATGATAATAAATTATATTTGATAGGAAAATTTTATTGTCAAGATAATTCAAATATTAGAAATAAATTAGTAACCAATATTTTATTAAAAAATCTTTGTTGACTAGAAACATTGAAGATTATAAATAACAAAATTGCCTTTTTTAATAACTTTAGTTCTGGCAAGATCTCGCCAAGAATTTTAAATAATTTACAGAAAAATGGCAATAAATTTCATTTGGTAGGAACAATTTTTTTGACTACACAATTAAAAGTATGTATTATATATAAATTAGTAATAAATATTTTAACAACAAAGATTTGGTAGCTAGAAACTGAAGATTATGAATCATAAAATTATTATTATAAAATCCTTTAGTGCTAATTAAACTTTGCTAAATATTTTATAATTATAGAGAATTAGTTATAAAGAATTATAGAGAAATGACAATGAATTATATTTGATAGGAAAATTTTGACTAAACAATAAAAAATATTTTAAATTAATTACTAACAAATATTTTAATGTAAAATCTTTGTTCACAATTTGAAGATAATGAATCATAAAGTTGCATTATTTAAATATTTTAGTGCTGACTAGAACTTGCTAACTATTTTCAGTAAACTATAGAGAAACCCCAATAAATTACATTTGATAGGAAAGTTTTATTGACTAGGCAATTCAAAATATTCTAAATAAATTAGTTAGAAATATTTTAACAAAAATGCTTTGATGACTAGAAGAATCATAAAATTACTTTATTCAAATATTTTAGTTTTGAACAGATCTTGCTAAATAATTTAAATAAATTAGAGAAATGACAATAAATTATATTTTGCAGGAAAATTATATTCAATACATAATCCAAAATGTTATAAATAAATTAATAATAAATATTTTAATGAACAACCTTCGTTGACTAGAAACTTTGAAAATTATCAATCATAAAATTACTTTATTAGAATACGTTAGTACTGATTAGACCTTGCTAAATATTTTAAATAAACTATAGAGAAATGACAATAAATTATATTTGGTAGGAAAATTTTATTGACTAGACAATTCAAAATATTATAAATATATTAGTAACAAATATTTTAAGAAAAATGTTTTGACTAGGAAATTTGAAGGCTATAAATCATAAAATTACTTTTATGATTTATAATATAAGATTTTAGTTTCGAAAGCATCTTGCTAAATATTTTATATAAATTAGAGAAATGACAATAAATTATATTTGAGAGAAACATTTTATTGATTAGATAATTCAAAATATTATAAATAAATTAGTAACCAATATTTTAATGAAAAACCTTTGTTGACTAGAAACTTTGAAGATTATAAATGATAAAATTACTTTATTTAAAAATTTTAGTTTTGATCACATTTTGCTAAATATTTTAAATAATTTAGAGAAATGACAATAAATTATATTTGACAGGAAAATTTTATTCAATAGACAATTCAAAATATTATAAATAAATTAATAATAAATATTTTAATGTACAACATTTGTTGACTAGAAACTTTAAAATTATAAATCATAAAATTGCTTTATTTAAAGACTTTAGTTCTGGCAAGATCTCGCTAAATATTTTAAATAATTTATAGAGAAATGACAATAATTTTTATTTGGTAGGAAATTTTTTTTTGATTAGACATTTCAAAAATTCAAAATATTATAAATAAATTAGTAACATATATAAATTATATCCAAAAATTTCCTACTAAACGTACGATTGGTATTCGTTTGTAGGAACTGGCTAGACAATTAAAAATATGTATTACAAATAAATTTGTAACAGATATGTTAAAAAAATGCTTTGGTAATTAGAGACTGAAGATTATAATTTATTATAATTAATTTTTTAAAATTCTTTAGTACTGGTTAGACTTTGCTAAATATTTTATAATTATAGAGATTTAATTATAGAGAATTAATTATAGGGAAATGACAATAAATAATATTTGGTAGAAAATTTTATCGATTAGATTAGATAATTCAAAATTTTATAAATAATTTAGTAGCAAATATTTAATGAGAAACTTTTGTTGACAAGAATATTTTAGATTATAAATCATAAAATTACTTATTTTAAGACATAAGTACTGACTAGATTTTGGTAAATATCTTGAATGCATTGTGAACAAATGACAAATAATTATATATTAAAATATAAATTTCTGTCTACTCCATTGAAAATATTCGGAATAAATTAGTAATAAATATTTTAATTACAAACATTTATTAACGTAGGATATGAAATCATAAATATGAAATATAATATTTAAATATATTCGTGCAGTGTTTAATTCCTGCAACATATTCTGTTTAATTTATTGACAAATGAAAATAATATATATTTGTTAAAAATTTCTTTTGACTAGACAGTACAATAATTGAATACATGAATAATAAATACTTTACAGTGCTTATTCTGATTAAATTAACAATAAATATTTTAATTAAAAACATATATTAAAATTGGTAATATTAAAACATTATAAATTATGAAAAAATAATTTTAAATAAATTTTTAAATTGAATCAAAATGTGCAACTATTACATAAATAAGTGAAAATATGAAATCAATAAGTGGTACTAATAAATCAATAAGTGTTGTTTTGCTCATGCAAAATATTTCTGAGAAATTATTATTGATGTTACGAAATTTCGTTCCAAAATGCATAGATAATAATCGAAAAATTGATATGTATCTTCGATAAAATTGTAATTAGGAAATTTCATTTCAGGAATACGTGAGAATTAGATTGCTGACTATAAATAATATTTTAGTACTTGCTATACAGTCTTAAGAGAACATGACACTTTATATTTTTCATAGATATTTTTAAAAAATAAAACAAATCCATTTCATATTATTTTACATATTATGAAACACATATGCCACATGTGTAAAAAGTCCAGATGATAACTGCATTTTCTTCATTCTTTTGTGGAGAAAATGGATGTTTAAAAACTATCATGAAGCTGGGGTAATGTGTTTGTGAACTTGCCAGGACTTTGTTTTTAGTCTAACTGTTCCATACCACTCATTGTCTTGCAAAGTTCCACACAAACTCCATTGTTGTAGGGTAGGAAAATGGTAAATGAATGTATAAAATACTGAAAGAATGCCAGTATTGCAGTTCAAGCATTACAATGTTCACAAAGACTGTACAACTCTCCTTTGTTACAAGTTTAGTGAAGTATTTATAGTTAATAGTTCATTGTGAGATTGATTCACAAATCAGTTTTAAGTTTTTTTTACAAGTTTAAGCTCAGTTGCTCTCGTTCAGGAGTCTTGCAGTTTGCGTTAAGATTCAACACATTTACTGTATTTAATATGTATTCAAACTGACTGCTAAAACAAGCAAAAAGTTCAAGCTCTATTGTTTACGTTCATAAACTTTGCAATTTATGTGTCATTTAACACAACTGATCAACATAGTTCACACATTGATTACATTGATCAACATAGTTGCTCAATTTTGCTCGAGATACAATAGGTGACTGAACGAGACTCAAAGTTTGTGCTCGGCTGCTATTATTCAGCAGACTTACAGCTTGAGCAAGATTCAACATATATGCTATTGTTGATTTTGCTCAAACTACAAGAATGATGAACTGGACTATGAGCTCAAACTCCATTGCTTTTGTTCATGTCTTGCAGTTTGAGTGTGATTTAACGCACTCATTATTGTTGAAATTTGCTCGAACAGCAAGGCTACTGCAGTAAACCAAGAGTCAAGCTCAATTACTGTCGTTCATAACTCTTACAGTTAGAGCAAGATGCAATGAATTTATACGCATCGAATCTTGTCCAAAATTTTAGAGTCTTAAACGAAAGCAATAAACTTAAGTCAAATTACTTTCTTTCAGTAGTCAAGCAGTGAGTGTTGTTGTTGAGACCCAAACCGTCCGACCTACCAGAAAAGCAGTGAGTGTTGTTGTTGAGACCCAAACCGTCCGACCTACCAGAAAAGCAGTGAGCGTTGTTGTTGAGACCCAAACCGTCCGACCTACTAGAAAAGCAGCGAGTGTAACAGTCAACTGAAATGCTGGTAGTTAGTATGCTTCTGATGACGGAACAATCTTCATAAATATGAAAAATATTTTTTCTGTACGGAAATAATATATATTCTATGACAATGCTTGGTTTTGCTTTAGTTTTTTTTTTTTTTTTTTTTGAGAAAAAAAAATATTTCTAAACTTTGGATGGATGTATTTCTGTTATTCTGTGTCGATGGAAAATAAAATAAATGCGTTGAATCTTCATTCTGACCATTCACTTTGTACAAACTCTTGCACCTTATTTTTGTTCTTGGATGCTTGAGTATTACGAAGTTTGTAACTTTCAATATATTTGGAATGTGAAGTTCGGTTACAAGATTTACATGATTACACCAGTGTTAAGGTCCAAAGTGAATAGAAACTGCAACTTCACACAAGCCACAAAACTTCGGTGCTGAACATGTTGCAGCCTGCCTCACATACAGTGAATAGCTTAACTGACAGCACTGAATTATCTTGTCTTAGCATAGTTCTCAAGAGTCGTTGAAGTATTATGTCTGG
Source organism: Amaurobius ferox (assembly GCA_951213105.1). Taxonomy (NCBI): domain Eukaryota; kingdom Metazoa; phylum Arthropoda; class Arachnida; order Araneae; family Amaurobiidae; genus Amaurobius; species Amaurobius ferox. The sequence continues at coordinate 13,774,853 of OX578155.1, read as the reverse complement.
TATTGGAGCATCGGAGCTGCTGAAAGATTTGGATGTGGCGTTGTGTTCATCCTCAGGGCGGGAAAGCTCTTGTTGTACCAGTCCTCGTCAGCGTCCTGCCTCATGGCGGCAGCCATGTTAGGGTTAGCGTGGCCCATGGGAAAGGGCTGAGCGGCCATAGGGGGGTAGCTAGAGGCCATGGGTTGATAACGGCCGCCCATGGAGTTGATGGCGTTGGGCGGTGGGTATTGATAACCTCTGGAGGCGACGGTTGCTGTGGGGTAGATGTTCCGCATCATAGCGCCATTGCAGGTCGGGAGCACAGAGGGCGCTGCGAGTGCCTTCTGGAGTTGCTTCTCCTGCTTGCGGTATTTGGCGCGGCGGTTCTGGAACCAGACCTGGAACAAAATATTCATAAATGTTTGGAAGATAATGTAAGAATTGGATAAATACAAAAATATAGATATATTTGAATCGCTCCCAAAAGATTTTAAATATTTTATTAGAATTCAAACCAATCTCATTAAAAATAAGAAATTACCTGATTTTGCATATAAAGGGAAGTGCCAATTAATGCATCAATAAGTTAAATACACTTTGTGTGAAGGATAAGGAAAACTAGAGCAACATAAATAAGTCTTTTATACTATTCTGTTATTTGTGCTTATTTACGTTGCTCTAGTTTTACTTATCAATCAATGCATGTTATTCATTAACGAGAATAACTTAATAAGATTAACTAGAGCAACATAAATAAATCTTTTATACTATTCTGTTATTTGTGCTTATTTACGTTGCACTAGTTTCACTTATCAATTAATGCGTGTTATTCATTAACGAGAATAACTTCTTGTTCAAATAATGGAAGAAAACGTAAGTGACGACGATATAGACAGATGTTCTTAATATAGAGAGATGTTCTTAATATAGACAGATGTTCTTAATATACCTCCCCAGTAGAGGTATCGACAAATTCCTGGTAGACGTGTTGTTGAGACCCAGACCGTCCGACCTACCAGAAAGGTGTAAGGTAACTGTTTGGACGGCCGGGAAGTGCCACCCAATTTAGACCGGAACCCAGTGGGGGAGGCATCCACAGGGACCGTACCCTCCTTCCCCTACCACCAACCTCACGGAAGGACTTACGGACCCACATGTTTAACGTGATCGTACTCCGCGTGAACACGGCGGCAGTTTTGGAAGTGGCTGGAATCGAACCCGGGCCTACCGAGTGTAACTCCAGCGCGCTAACCAATGGGCTACCGCGCCCCCCTGGTGGACGTGTGACTCAACTATAAAATAAATTGTGTTATTCATAAACTACGTTTTAACTACGTGACAAACAAATTGTACGCAATTAAAATTCTAGAACGCGCCAAGAACGTTAAACGGGCATTTCATACATAGACGTTCCATGGACACTTTTAATGATTATTTTACTTGAAACGAATTGATGATAAGTATTTTCAACTAACTAATTTAAAAGTAATTCGATTGTATGTTATTTGGTGTACGTAAAATGTTTGATGTGTTTGTATACTGCATTGCATGCAGTTCTTTTTCGATGTTTATACTATTATTATAGAACATTATCTAATTAAAATAAAACAATCCTTGATTGAATAAATATATGATGTGTTTTTATACTTTATTGCGGAAGTTCTTTCGATGTTTATACTATTATTGTAGAGAATTATTTAATTAACATAAAACAATCCTTGATTGAATTAATTTATGATGTGTTTTTATACTTTATTGCGTAAGTTCTTTCGATGTTTATACTATTATTGTAGAGAATTATCTAATTAAAATAAAACAATCCTTGATTGAATTAATTTATGATGTGTTTTTATACTTTATTGCGTAAGTTCTTTCGATGTTTATACTATTATTGTAGAGAATTATCAAATTAAAATAAAACAATCCTTGATTGAATTAATGTATGATGTGTTTTTATAGTTTATTGCGTAAGTTCTTTCAATGCCTATACTATTATTGTAGAGAATTAGCTAATTAAAATAAAACAATCCTAGATTGAATTAATATATATATTTTTTTTATACTTTATTGCGTAAGTTCTTTCGATGTTTATAATATTTTTGTAGAGAATTACATAATTAAAATAAAACAATCCTTGATTGAATTAATATATGATGTGTTTTTATACTTTATTGCGTAAGTTCTTTCGATGTTTATACTATTACTGTAGAGAATTATCTAATTAAAATAAAACAATCCTTGATTGAATGTATGGTGTGTTTTTATACTTTATTGCGTAAGTTCTTTCGATATTTATACTATTATTGTAGAGAATTAGCTAATTAAAATAAAACAATCCTTGATTGAATTAATGTATGGTGTGTTCTTTTTATGCATCACTGTATAAGTTCTTTTTCGATGTTTGTACTATTACTATAGAGAATTATCTAATTAAAATAAAACAATCCTTGATGGAGTGTGTGTCTACCATCTTTTCCCAACATGGATCTTTTCGAAACTAGAAATTCAATTAGTCAATTATTTACCCGTTACAGTTCATTTTAATTAAGTGGTCTTGACATAGAGGTGGCATATAACCTTATGTTCTATTCAACACCCACGTTCTGATGAAGAAAGCTCTTTCACACATCTATAGAACCCCACAAAAATATTTACGGAGAGGCTAACTTCATCAGTTCCTCCCCAAACATAATTAGCAGCGACGGTGTCTTATAATGTACATAATATTTCCATCAAGAATAATTCAAACATTTCAACCAGGATGTTCTTATTGTAATGATGTCACTTTTCTTAGAATCTATCAATTAGGTCGAATCAAACATTGATTGAATTTATGTGTGGTGTGTTTGTACATTTCATTGCATACACTTCTTTCTCGACGTTAATACTATTATTATTAGGGCAAAACAATCCTTGATGGAACTTATATTTACCATCTTTCCCCAACGAAATCATCTTTTCGAAACTAATTCAATTAACCACCATTTACATAGAAGCACGTTATAATTAAGTGGTCTTGACTTAGAGGTGGCATATAACCTTATGTTCTATTCAACACCCGCGTTCTGACGAAGAAAGCTCTCTAACACACCTATTGAACACCCGAAAAATATTTACGGAGCGGCTAACTTCCCATCAGTTCCTTGGCAAACATAATTAGCAGCGACGGATGCGTATCGTCGCGATTCCAGCCTGCTAATATCAGCGTAATGGCGTCTTCGCAATCCGTGGATTGCTTTTGAGACTAAGCTGATTAGGTGCGCGTCAGTACCTTTAAAACCCGGGTTCGAACTGCAGAGAGTGTAGGCAAATAATTGAGACCGGGTCACTTCTCTAATGTGGTTTGTTGGCTCGCATGTACGTTGACACGCTTGGCCACTTATTGTATTCGAAGAGATCGCGAGGTCCCCCTTAATGCGATTTCTCGCCATCGCTGCAGACCGACAATGAAACTAAAGTAATTTTTAGGGGGCGGACGCTGGAGGAGACTATGCCCCCTCTTCTCTGTAGCCCCCCTTCTTCCAAATCAAATCCGTTAAGTTTCTCAGTAGTAATACCAGTACCTGCCTCCATTACTACTTCCCTACACTGATTGCGGAGTTGCAAGGCGGCGAAGGGAAGGAGGGAGGGGGACACCGGAGCAGAAGCAGCCCCGGCTTTTTCGTGCGTGCGATGAAACGTCTTCAAGTCCATTACGCCGCCGGTGCCCAAGTTGCAAATCGAATTTGCAGGCGCCCGTGAGTTGTCGCGGCGCTGGGGCGCATGGGGGCTGCCAATCTTCATTAAAGGTGGAGCTACCGCCTCCGCTGCTGCGTCTCCCTAATGTGGCTCCTTTCCTTTCAGGGCGTAAGTAGCTGATGGCGGGGGGCAGGAGGCAGGGGCTGCCTTCTCTTGGCAAAAAGAAGAAAAACAACAAGCGGCCTTCATTTGGTATGACAAGCTCGTACATGGGGAGCTTCGTCGGTAATGGATTCTGCATATGAAACGGGCATTCCTCCTCCCCCTCTGCCTCGTCTTCCCGCCCACCCCTGAGCTAAATCATGTTATACGAATGCGAAGAGCGGAAGAACAGGGGGGGGGGATGAAAAAGTGTGCAGAAAGTTTCGAAGTAAGCGCCTCGAATTATGTAAGTGAGCCTCGGATCAACCGAAGCCAAGCTCGCAGCTGAGGCCCTGGCGCCTTCAAAAGGATTCCGGGCCCCCATTTTTACCCTTTTCCTCCCAAGGAAGGGGCACAAAGAAATAAAAAAGATGTTGCCCCATCAACAATGGGATTGCGTTCGCAACAAAAACCTTTCGCCGAAGAGAATTTGTTTTCCCAGTAAACAAGAGGCCCTTTTGCATACGGGCGAGCTGCAAACAGGAGACCAGTAGATGCAAATTTACAGCCCAAAGATGGAGTCTTTATCAATTATGCATAAGTCGGGCGATGTAAAGCAGTTGCCTTCGTGCAAAAGGGGATTGCTGCTTTTGCTGGAGGAAACGTGTTTGAAGCTCCCGAGTCAGTATTCCGTTGTCTTCCTCTCGCTTTGTGCATGCTGGACCTGCTGCCAGTAAATGGCTTTTAATGCCCAAGGAAAAACTTAAAGATTGTGCTTTTCCTGTAACGCCATACCCAAATGACGTTCAGGAATTTCGTTACGCGTCTTAGAACTTGCTGCTTTCACCCGCTAAATCGATTTGCAAAATGGGGTGATCTTCGGTTATGAAAAATTTCGTTGCCAGTGAGGAGTTTTTCTGCAACATGGAGGAATTCGAAAAGTTCTTAAAAGTGTAAAGCCTGTAAATCAAATGATATAGTTATGTTTTGGGAAAATGAGGTTTGAAGGATGCGAAAATGGCTTTTTTAGTTAAAACATTCACCTACTGTATATGGTCAAGAGACGCTTTTATAAATAGTGTTAAAGAACAAAAATAGTTCTTACGATGCCGCAGACGAAATAGAACAACCCAAACTAAATAGTACTGCAAATGAATCGAGAATGATTCTATTACTATTTTAAAATTCTGTAAGCTCTAAACATGTTTTTTATCTGAAAGTAGGTAAGCCAATATAAAAAATCGGATGTGAGAAGCGTATGACTTTCTCTGCAGACTCATATTCATGTTTCCTTTATTTCTTCAATAATTCATTAAATTGAGTTAAATCGGATGTGGGAAGCACATGGCATTCTCTGCAGACTCTTATTCATGTTCCCTTTATTTCTTCAATAATTCATTAAATTGAGTTAAATCGGATGTGGGAAGTACATTACATTCTCTGCAGACTCATATTCATGTTCTTTTTATTTCTTCAATAACTCATTAAATTGAGTTTAATTTCACAGAATAACACCCATAATTGTTTTAAATTTCACAGAATTGCATTTTTAATTCAATTTTCGTTTCATTTGGTAACCGGACTTATTTTCAAAGGTGACGTAGCGAAAATGCGAAAAATATAAATATCTCAACGGCTAGTCCTAGAGTATAGGGGCTGATCTTATTCTTTTCAGCGTCAAAGATTACGTATAAAACACGCATTTAATTGATATATATGAGCATACGTAATCTTTTATTTTAGATTTTTACAATTTTTGCAGGTCATTTAGGAAAAAAAAAAAAAATAAAATAAAGGGCAGGTTCTTTTTCTCCGAATTCTACCAAAAGCTAATTAGCACCAGGGTAACCCACATATGACTTATCTATAAAAGTTTATGGAATTCGGTCAATAAGTTTTTGAGTTAGAGTGGATACAAAATCTGCACACAGACACATACACAGACGTCAGGCTAAAAATAGTGTTTTCGTGTTCTAGAAGTCTCAAAACATGTGTAGATCCGTCGAAAACTCCAGTTGCGATTTTCGACATGATTCCAATATTTTCCTTATACATTACCATGTATTGCAGGGAAAGTAAAAACTATAAACATTTTCATATATATATATATATATATATATATATACAGGGCCCGCGCTAGAAATTTAAAACTGTTAGCCAACAAATTAGCCAAATTGAAAAATCATTAGCCAAATTACATGATTATTAGTCAAAGTTATCGTCGTCATCGGTGAAAAAATTTCTACTTTTAAGTCATAATGCAGCTAATAATATTAATTTCATTCTAAACAAGATATAAAGATGGGTAGATTTCATTTTTTTAATCATTAAATAGGCTATTAGTAAATTAAACTTGTATTTACCAATGAAAGATCTCAATGAGTTACAAAAATGACAAATTTATTTTATAATTCACATAGTTTCATTATCATATAAACCAAGCAAGCGTCGAATTTTTGTACTATAACACCGATTTTCAAAAGCTGCCTTAAAGTTAAAATCTGGCAATCCATATCTGGCCCTTCACTATTTATAAGAATCAAGTCACTGAGATTTTTTACTCTGATGTTACTACTTAATGAAATTTACGTTCTGTTTACTAAAGCCTCTTTCAATGATGGATGTTGTCATAGGACATGTGAAACCAATTCTTGCTACATCCGTAATATTTTTATATGCAGTATCATCATTATATTTCTTAGGCACCAAAACTATCTAAGGGATAAATTTTTATGTTGGTTTTAAAATTCAGGCAGGCGTAAGGATCGTATAAAAACCGCAAAGATGATGATGAAGATGAAACGAAAACAAGCCAGGCAGGCTTAAAAATTCGTAACAAAAAGATAAACTACGATTCAACTTATGACAAAAACAGAACACAGCAAGTTGGCATCTGTGATAATATTCAGCAGTGACCTTTTTCAGTTGGTTTTAACTAAAATTAAATGCTTTTTTTATTTACCGTATATACTCGCGTAAGTCGAGAAATTTGTGAAAAAAAAAACCTTCAAAGTGGGGGGGGGGGGGGGGGAGGGGGTCGATTTATATGCGGATTCTAAAAAAAAAAAAAACATCGTAAGTCTAAAAGTTATTTTTTCCCGTAAGACAATCGATCCTAAAACAATGCGGTAGTAATTACACAATCTCACACTTCTAATTTCTCTGCCCTCCAGATGCTCCGGACTACCATTGTATACGCGTCATCAAAGAATATACATACATTTTCGTTCGATGTTTATCACTTATTTCTCTGTTTACGGCTGATCGTTTTCGACAAAAAATGGCTCTTTTCAGAAATAATTCTGTAACACGGATTGTTTAAAACTATAATGCAAGATTTTAAGTTGAAAGTGTTTTTTTGTTTTGTTTATTGGAGAGTATCTAATAACTGTGTTGGGGGTTAACGGTTGTGCGATTCAGGGTTAACAAAAAAAATCGGCTCACATAACGGACGGAATCCAAATAATGTTTTGATTGCCGCGGTGGGCCAAGGACGCTTGAGAGACAGGAATGCGCTTTCTGCCGTCCGTTTTGAGGAGCAGCGTGCTGGGAATTAAAGAATACCTGGAGCTTGTCACACGAGAACGAGCGTCCCCAAAACAGACGGGAGACAACGCTCGTATGTCATAGGCCTACTTGTCTGGAATCGGACTTTTATTCCAAATTAAAACGGACTTTTATTCCAAATTAAATAGGACTTTTATTCCATATTACTTCCCAAAAAAATATTTACGAAATTTTCACAGTTTCCAAAAAATCCTTCGCCATTTTTTTCGCCAAAGTATTTTTTTTATCGCCAATTTTGCGATCTTTTCGCATTTAGCGCGTAGGCAAATGGCTAGCGCGGACCCTGTATATATATATTGCATATTTCAAATATATATATATATATATATATATATATATATATATTACATATTTCAAATATATATATATATATATATATATATATATATATACATATGCACATATATATATACACATATGCACACACACATACACACACACACACATATATATATCTAACCATTAAGAATTGAAAAAGAAAGGGAAAACAAGGTACCAAAAGATGGCCGGGGGGGGGGGAGGGTTGTGATTCCCACTCCTCGGTTAAGGAAGCTTTATGTCGCAACGATACTCCCGGTTGCCGGTACTTTGGCAGAGATCAGAATACTTAAGTATCAATACAGACAAGGTGAAACAAAGACAAATGATTAGCCAGCGAAATGGTGGAAACATAGATACAGTAAAATGTTTCGTACTTGGGTAAGTCAATATAAATAACATTCAAACAAACCCTAATCTTTCATCTGCCATGTGGCACGACCTTAAACACATGTACCACAAAAACAAAGCCATAAAAAAGTCATAATAACATTACACAGCAATATATTAAAATACCTAATGAAGTTGAAATGAAGTCCCACCAACAACTTTGTATGAACCACATTCATTTCCAGGGCTTTAATTACCAGAAAACACCACAGAAATGCAATTAGCATAGACGGTTCTGGCACAAAGCTCGTAAATTTACTGCTCACCTGAACTTTTATCTAAGTACAATTTATAACTATCAATTTCGGTTACGGCAAAGAAATCGCAAATGATGTCACTCAAAAACTTTTTTGGAAATCCCTGTTTAATCGTTCCAATCAAAAATCCTAGGTTACACATACATAACGATCTCTACAAATATATATATATATATATATATATATATATATATATATATATATACAGGGTGTCCCAGAAACATTGACCTCGACTTTTATTGCTTAAATATTGATCTTACACATATATAATAGATTACAAAGTTGTGTTAAAAAAGGTACAGAATTTTATGGAATCGATTAAAATTTTCAAGGGAATTAAATTATAAGAAATACAAAATTTAAATTTTTATACGGTCCCCGTACAAAAATATTTCCATTGAGTAAAATGTGCCCCATACACTAATAAGGTGATGTACAAAATTTCAGCATTTTATCATAAAATGTCCCAGAAATATGAAAAGACAAAAATGTGATTTAAACCACTTTTCGAAGCATGGGTTCTCAGAGGGGGAAAAATCATGTCGGCAGATCGCGTTTCAGGGGTCATACACAAATTACGAAAGAAAACAATGATTACATAAATAAATAATAATTTTGCTATTTATTGGCACAAAAGTATCTACATTGTGTAGAAATAATAACTTTACACAAAGATTACAAAGCTTGTTCAAAATGCTTTCCATCCATGCTAAAGATCCATTAAAGATAAAAGGCAGATATTATCTGTCTATGATGCATTTTTGCGTTGTGTCATTTGCACTCTTGCTGTAAAAATTTACATTTTAATGTGTGATTAAACTCTCACCAACTTAGTTTAAACATATCTCTGGGACTTTTTATGACAAAATGCTGAAATTGTGTATATCATCTTATTAGTGCATGGGGCACATTTTACTTATTGGAAATGTTTTTGTACGGGGGCCGTATAAAAATTTAAATTTCCTATTTCTTCTAATTTAATACCCTGAAAATTTTTATCGATTTCATAAAATTCTGTTCCTTTTTTGACGCAACTTTGTAATTTATTATATATGTTTACGCACAATATTTAAGGAATAAAAACTGAGGCCAATGTTTTTGGGACACCCTGTATATATATAATATACATAATATACATATATATATATATATATATATATATATATATATATATATATATATATATATATATATATATATATATATGTATACATATATATATATATATATAATTGAAGAATTTTTATTTTATTTATATTATATATACATATATATACGTATACATATATATATATATATATATATGTATATATATATATACTTATACATATATAAATATAAATTAGTAAATCCAAAGTTAGAATGTATGTAGTAACTCATAATACACTATTCCAAAATTTTCTACAAAATACAAAGAAATAAAAGAAATTAAGACATAAAGAGGAAACAAAAAAGCGTAATGCAGGTCATAAAGACAAAGACAATCAACAAATTTCAAAAATGAGGAATGCAAATAAGAAAACAAAAAATCAAGCAAAAAAGCTTGCACATGGAAGAGATTTAGGCTTACGCTAAGTTCATTTCGAAAAAATTCTCTTCGGGTCCATATATCCCTTCGAAATGAACACAAAAATGCTTGTTTCTGAAACACAAGATAGATTTTATCTATAAACTTGTGTTATATGGACGACAAGCATATAGATTGGAACAATAAAGGAAACATAAATACCTTGAAATACATTTCATTAGAGCAACCATGACAAGCAAAATATGGCTAGACCAATGTTGCCATATATATATACATATATATATATATATATATATATATATATATATATATATATATATATATATATATATATATATATATATATATATATATATATACATATATATATATATATAATTGAAGAATTTTTATTTTATTTATACTATATATACCTGAGAATATATATATATATATATATATATATATATATAAATTGAAGGATTTTAATCGAAAATTATGCTTAAACTACTGTATGTACAAAAAAACCCATCTCTAGCATATCTGTTACAAATGAGTAACTATAGGCCAAGACTAAGGATAAAGATAGAAGGTAACATATCACTATAATGGAAAGGGGGAAGAGAAGAATATTAGGATTCAAAAATCACAATTAAAAGTATATAAAAGTAAATAAAAATAAAACTCGGCAAAAATGAGAATAGGCAATAATAATCAGCTCAAGATAAGAGATTAAGAATAGAGAACAATCAAATATATATATATATATATATATATATATAATTGGAGAATTTTTATTTTACTTGTATTATATATACCTGAGGTTGATCATTAATAGAAAATGTTTTGTATAGCAAAAGTGAAAGGAAGACGGACTGAAATGTAAATGTGTTATCAAAAAGACTATACGACAAGCAATGGAATATTTTAAAAAGAACATGATAAGTAAACATTATAAATAAAACAGGTACTACATTGGTATAAAATACTCCTTTTTCCCTGTTCTATATATAAGTTATACACACACACATACATGCCTCCCCCACTGGGTTCCGGTCTAAATTGGGTGGCACTTCCCGGCTGTCCAAACAGTTACCTTACACCTTTCTGGTAGGTCGGACGGTCTGGGTCTCAACAACAACAACACACACATACATATATATATATATATATAAGGTAAGTGACCCAAATATGGGTATTGTTGTGAAATGCTTGACCTCGTTTAATATTTATTTTATGTCAAAATTTAACTTCCCGCAGTTTCTAATTCACTTTCGATTCTAAAACTTGTTCTCAGAAAATTATTCCAAATTGATAAAGCGCCATTTCTGTATTCGGCCCTTTTGGATATTTCCCGCCAGTTCCGGCAAACCTTGGTGTAGGGTTTTGTCCCGCGCTTTAGTACATGTACTTCGTATTTGCATTTCATATTCCATAACATTGGAACTCTTTTTATTTGCGTCATGAACGCGTAATAACATTAAAGATGCTTAAGTCTGTTTTTGGTGATTAGTTTTAATTGGCGATGTGACGCGGACGGGGTAGGTCGTGCTTTGCCTACGGAGGCAACAGTATGAGAATTGTAAAGTTCTAAGATGTTCTAAATTTAATTAAAAGATTAACAAGCAGATTTAATTCAGTGGTGAGATGATATGTGGAAAGATATTTCATTGAAATATGATTATTGAAGATTTTGTCAACTACTTTGGTTTTCGACATCAAGTTGTTTGTTCCTGTTTAAAGTAAATTATGCTCGAGATGAATAAAGTTATTTAAGTTCAAAAGTCAAGATTGTTCGTCTTATTCTTCAAATGCTTTCGTCACCAACACCCCGAGGTATTCATCAAAAGTGTGTTCTCGTCGACTATCTCCAATTCCGGAATAATCCGTCATCCCGAAGTGTCTGAATACTTCTCGTAGTTTTCGATTTACGAATATAACACACAACGCAAAAGAAGTTCAGTGAAGCTTCATCACCACCCAGCGACCACTTATTCCGACACGAGCCGCAACATATGATGCCCATTACGTTCCACAACAAAGGGTGACCGCGACAGCTTATAACAAATGGTGCCGCTCCCATTTCATTACAGTATTACACTTAATATGGGCACTGCTGTAAAAAAGACACAGATATTCATCAATTATCTATCTCCGATATTTTAAAAAGACCAACAGAAAAAAGGCTTTAAATTATCGAGCTGTAAGACTGGTGAAATCGCTTTTTCCAGAAAAAAAGGTACCCAAGCATAAAGCAGCTGGCAAGTCCAAACGAACAGCTAAGCCGAAACCAGCACCCAAACCTAAACCCAAGACAAATGTAATATCAAGTGCTGCAGCTCAGCCGTCCTGTAGTGGTGTATCCATCTCAAAAGAGTCCTGTTATTGTGTTCTGTGTCGTCAAGAGAAACAGTTAGACATGATACAGACGTGCTGTTTTTGGGTACATGAAGAATGTTGTGGCCTTACAAGTAAGGGAAAATTTTATATTTTTGTATGTCCATCTTGTGCTGACTCTAATTAAAGTTTTACGTTGATTTAAGTTTTTTTAGCATAATTTTTAAGGGTGCCCATATTAGGTGCAACGGTTCCAAATATGGGCATAGGTTCCCGACAAGGACACTGTCCATTATTAGCACCTACCTGATGTTTTTAACTCAATTATCATTTTTTCCCTGTTACCCCCTGCAAGGAGAATACATCCACCAATTTTCAAATTTTTATCTGCTAAAACAAACATTATAATAATTAAAATGCTTAGGGGGTGCCCATATTTGGGTCACTTGCCTTATATAGTATCTAAATAGAAAATCTAAAACACATGAAAGTAAAAATTGAATGCAAACAATGAAAAGTATCACCAATTGGCCGGGGGGGATTGTGACCCCCACTCTCCGGTTGAGCATGCTTTATGCCATGGCAATACTCCCGGAAGCCGATACTTTTACTATGGATGGCCTTAATACCAACAACAGTGAAAACAACAAAGCGCTTGGAAAAATGCACATGAAAAACTCAATCAAATTCACTCAATGTACTATCCATTAATCAATACCATATTACAAAGTGTATTACACTTCTTTTGAATACATAAACCATAAAACTCTTACCACCACTACGCGTTATCTTGTACTTTTTGAATCCATGTCAGTCTTGAACTTTAACCTAGAGCCTAAACAAACTCACCATAACCAATCACCACTTCTGTCTATCCATATTCTTTATATCCTTGTTTAAACCGTTCAAGGGGAGAGGGGAGAATAAAAAGCATATATCCAGTCATCAAGCTGCATATAATCTACAAATATCAATGGAGAGCTCTCAAAATTGAAAAACAAGAAATGACCAAGCATTAAAGCCAAACACGTGGGAGAGTATTAAAATGAAGGGCGGCTTCAAGCAGTTTTGCCCACACACGAAAAAAGTCCTTCAGCCGGCCCTGCTGACATATGCCTGCTTTATTGAAGGGAGTTTTGCAAGCTTTTATCTTGTGGTGAGTGCCGGCTGTTTAGTCCCTTGCGGACGGGCCCCTGGTCGTCTGGTGGAGGCTTCTGTCGTCCTCGCCGGCGTTCTTCCTGGGGACTGGCGGCGGTGGGCCTCGCCCGACGCGGATTGGTCTGCTGTCCCCTTGTTGTCCCGGGCGGAGTCGGGGGCTTTCTCCGTCCGGCTGGGCGGGGTGTCCCGGTGTTCTGACTAGTGCTGGGGTTCGCCCTTTTCCCGGCCGTGCATAAAACCCTTTAAGCCCTTTGTTGGTAAAGGGCACGGCCTGGGTCGCAAAAACAAAAAGCTTTTATCTTTCAAGCAGCAGTTTGATGCATTGGAATGTATGTCTTACCTGTATGCGCGCTTCGTTTAGTTTTGTAATTCTGGCCAATTCTTCCCTGCAGTATATATCGGGGTAGTGGGACTTGGCAAAAGCTGCTTCCAGTTCCTGTAGCTGTTCTTGGGTGAAAGTAGTCCTGTGCCTGCGCCGGGCAGGGGTTGGGGGGCAAGTGCTCGCACTTGCACCAGGTGTGGAGGTGGGAGGCGTGAGGCTGCTGGCCGAGGTGACAAGGGTGGGGCTTGTCTCGACTTTCAGCTTCTTGAAGGCACCTTCTGTGGCAGCGGTCAAAACTACAAAATGAAACAGACTGTCAGCGATCATGAAGTACACCAAACGAGAACCACTTTCTAATGTGAATACTCGTGTAACTAGTACTAGTGTTTTGAACACTAACACACAGTTGTTAAACACTACTAGTGTTTTGAATATTTGAGTTATTTTGCACTAACAAGCTTTTTTATTGGTTCCATTAAGTAAGTCAATCAGAGAATCGGCCAATTAAGTTTCTGCGATCTTGTTGGTAATGCAGGATAAAGCTTTAGAATCGGTTATAAAAAGAGGGGGATTTAACAACTCATTGATCGGAGCAGTGTTTGTTTCAGGCATACCTCCGGAGGGGGGGGGGGGCAAAGCCTCGGAGGACATTTTATGATAACAGTTTCTATTTATGTGACACAGCATTTAGATATATTTATATAGGGCAAATAGAAAACTTGCCCCCCCCCCCCATAACATTTCATTCGCCCCCCCTCCGGCCAAAAAGTCCTGAAAGAAATACTGGATCGGAGTGTGATCGAAAAGAAGAGTGATGAGCGATAAGTACGGTTTCGTGCATTTAAGGGTGAGCGTTAGTAAATCTTCTGCCCAATCCGCGCTTTGTTAACTTTCGCGGCACACATTTCTTGCTGAAATTCTGCTCAAACAGTTGCGAAATATTTTTTTAAAGATAAAATGCAATGCTTAGATTATATTAAAACTAAATTTAATACCCAATAAAACATAGAATATATTTTTTATTTTAATCCAAAATATTTTTGGTGCTGCCATCTGTTGTCGTAATTTAATTCATACCGATTATTTTTATTTTTTAATGAACATTTTTAAATATCTATTCCTTCTAATACAGTCTTAAAAACAACATCAGATCATATATAATAATGCCACAATCACGAAAAGGTAATTTCTCATTCTATAAATTTGATAAGGGGATCTGAATTTAGATCACTGAGGACTGCAGTTTTGTCTTCAAGTTCCTTTGTCTTCAAGTCCAAGTTCAATTACGTTTCCGTAGTTGTGGCATTATTATATAAGATCTGTTGTTGTATTTAATAGCGTATTAGAAGGCATAGACATTTAAAAATGTTCATTAAAAAATAAAAATAGTCGGTATGAATTAAATTACGATAACAGATGGCAGCACCAAAAATATTTTCAATTAAAATAAAATATATATTCTTTGTTTTGTTGGGTATTAAATTTAGTTTTAGTATAATCTAAGCATTGCATTTTATCTATCAGAAAATATTTCGCAACTGTTTGAGCAGAATTTCGGCGAGAAACGTGTGCCGCGAACGTTAACAAAGCGCGGATAGGGCAGAAGATTTACTGACGCTCACCCTTAAATCTTAATTAGGTGCTAAGGTGCAAAAAAGGATTATCCTGAGAACATCCCAGTATTGAGAGAGAAGTAAGTGGTGTTCTAGCCGTCATACCAAATGTCTGTAGAAGTTGGGCCTGGATAAGATAAATTTTTGCATATTATTAGATGCGTACAAAACAACGCGAGTTACGCATATATATTACCAAGCACAGCAAGTTATTTAAGGGTGAGCGTCAGTAAATTTTCTGCCCTATCCGCGCTTTGTGAATTTTCGCGGCACACATATTTCGTCGAAATTCTGCTCAAACAGTTGCGAAATATTTTCTTATAGATAAAATGCTATGCTTAGATTATATTAAAACTAAATTTAACACCCAATAAAACATAGAATATATGTTTTATTTTAATTTAAAATATTTTTGGTGCTGCCATCTGTTGTTGCCGTTCATACCGGCTATTTTTATTTTTAATGAACATTTTTAAATGTCTATTCCTTCTAATACACTATTAAATACAACAACAGATCATATATAATGCCATAATCACGAAAACGTAATTGAACTTGGACTTGAAGACAAAGGAACTTGAAGACAAAACTGCAGTCCTCAGTGATGTACATTCAGATCCCTTATCAAATTAATAGAATGATAAATGACCTTTCCGTGATTGTGGCATTATTATATATGATCTGTTGTGGTATTTAACACTGTATTCGAAGGAATAGATATTTAAAAATGTTCATTAAAAAATAAAAACAATCGGTATGAATTAAATTACGACAACAGATGGCAGCACCAAAAATATTTTGGATTTAAATAAAAAAATATATTCTATGTTTTATTGGGTAATAAATTTAGTTTTAATATAATCTAAGCATTGCATTTTATCTTTCAGAAAATATTTCGCAACTGTTTGAGCAGAATTTCGGCGAAATATGTGTGCCGCGAAAGTTAGCAAAGCGCGGATAGGGCAGAAAATTTACTGACGTTCACCCTTAAACAGCCAGTATCTGTGTTCTATTTGAATTAATAAATCAGTTTTGAATTTTAATTCATACTGTCTGCATGCTCTTTCTTTGGCCGTTAGAGGAATAATTTATGAGTTCTAGAAAGTATTGGGTTGTGCCATTTTTAATTTTAAGACATAAGGAAACACAAATACTTTATAAATTCAATAGGTGTTGATGGGTACCTGGGGGTCATGACCGTCAAATCCGCCCACCTTGGCGACGCCATGTTTGCAATGAAGAACTTGTCAAAAGTGAATTAACATGCATCGTTTTCTTATTTTCACCATATCCTTTGCAGCAAATCAGAGTCCTCCATCTCTAACTATAGGTAAAATTTTGCAAATTATGATGCTTTGTAACTGTGTTGTCATGGTGTGGACTTAGAATGATATGGATGGATCTCTGGAAATAATATTGATTAAAAATGACTTTTTATTAATTGCCCCAATCTTCAAGAGGAATGTATCATATGTGGAAAAGCTGTCATGTTGATTTTATCTCAGCATAAGATGAAGTATTGTAGAAAATAATTTAATGGAATTAATTAGGTTTCAACTAGTGGTCTGCACTGGGTAGTTAGTGTTTGGCCAAGATCGGGCCGTATTTCACTCGGAAAGTTTGGAATAAAACTCAGTGTAGAGCAATTTGAGCTGTGGAAGACCAGGGTTTACATGATTAAAAAAAAATCGACAGTGGCTCCAGTTCGATGGAGCTGAAATAGTTTTGCGTAAATAATATCTTTCCTTGAGGGTGATTTGTCTATTTTAGCCATTTTCAAAGCAGGTCAAAATGCAGGGTCTTTCAAAAGTCCGTATAAACTTTAAAAATTCATTAAAAATGGAAAAATCATCGCATTGAGATACGGTTTGTACCATAATTATTGTCAGAATGGGTTTTTTTTTTGACGTGAAAAAATTTTGTAGTTTAAAAAATCACCTATAGATGGCGTTTACCCGAATACATCTTCCAGAAGTATGTAAATTTGGCTGTTATAAAAGAGCTGTAGTGCTCTGTAGATTCTTCATTTGATTCATTAGTAAACGGTGCAAAGAAGAAGGTTTTGCGGGAATGTTAACTTTGATCAAGAAAGCCTTGTTAGTGAAGCTGTATTACGTGAGCGGAGAATCAGCATCAAATGCTTTGCGAAAATTCCGATTTAGGAAAAATCTAAAGAAAGGAAAAGGTCCCATCACCTGTTCTGGGTTACTGAAGCTTGTCACACGATTTGAAGAAACTGGATGTTTGGAGGATCATCCACGAAGTGGAAGACCATCGTTAACGAACTCCCGTGCAAGTGCTATGGCATCTGAAATTGAAAACCTAGCAACTGAAACAGCGGCTGGGACTAGCAGCTCTTCTGAAGCTGCAAGGCGATTGGATATTCCTGTATCCTCGGTATGGCACATCCTTCACGGTATCTTAAATCTGCATCCTTACAAATTACAATCACGCCATCAGCTTTTACCGGTAGATACCGCACAGCGAGAAACGTTTGCTAAATGGGCTATGTCAAAAATCGCACAGAAACCACAGTGGTTATTTAATATGTAGTGGACGGAGGAAGCCCACTTTTCACTGCATTGAAATGTGAACACATACAACTGCCGTATATGGGCAACTTCTAATCCACATGAGTACATAGGGCAGCCACTCCATTCACCACGACCGACAGTTTGGTGTGGCTTCACTGCCTCTTACATTCTGGGACCCTTTTTCTTCGAGGAGTTTAGCTCAAGTACTGGTTAGAAAACTTGCACAGTAATCGCACAGCATTATTTGATTCTTCTGCATGAGCAAGTCGCACCGTCTTTGTGAAAACGAAATGTGATATCTACTGTAACATTTATGCAAGATGGAGCACCACATCACATCGCAACTCCAGTAAAGACATTTCTAATTGACACCATCGGGGAAGACAGACTTATCAGTAGGCATTGCAAGATCCCATGGTCTCCTCGGTCTCCAGATTTGACACCAGTTGAATTTTGGTTGTGGGGGGTATTTAAAGTCACGAGTTTATCAATCAGGCCCTTCCACATTGTCGGAACTGAAAGATTCCATTCGTCGTGAAGTGAGTTTCATTCATCCAGACATGCTGCATTCTGCAGTTACGGGTGTTTTCACTCGCCTGAATTGTGCCATACCTTGTGGAGGAGGGCATGTCGAACACATGATGCTAATAACACATAATAAAGGTACTGAACGTACAGTAAGTAATTTTCGTTGTCTTTCCAATCCGTTCAGAGCTACGGGCAGCTACCTATAGGTGATTTTTCAAACTACAAAATTTTTTCACGTCAAAAAAAACCCCACGTCCTGACAATACTTATAGTACAAACCGTATCTCAATGCGATGATTTTTCGTTTTTTAATGAATTTTTAAAGTTTATACGGATTTTTGAAAGTCCCTGCATTAAAATATCGAAATAAAACCACCTTTTCAAAATAGCTTAAATATCGAAATTAGAACTAGTCTATTTGGAAAACTGAGAACCTGATCGAAATTCCAATTATACTATACTTTTGTAAGGCCTCCAAAGGCCCATAAATGACTTGCAAAATGTTAGCAGTCTAGAACTTTTAGTTTTCCCTCAGGTCTTAGCCGGATACTCCGATCATAGACTTCACGAATGAAATATGAAATTATTTTATTAGCTTGCTTGTTGACATATATACTAAACTTATACAATATCTCTGACGAGATTTAAGATTTAAGTGAATCTATGGACTTGCGTGGCTGTACATAAATACGTACTTGAATATGTATATTTCCAGCTAATTTGTTCAAACTTTATCAAATATTAAGCATTTTTAGAATATCCAAGTTCATTTATTTGCCTTCCTAATCTTCTTAAAACAACACAAATTATTCCGTGCTTATGCTCCCAAATTTCTCTAAGGAGTGAGTTAACGCGTTAAGCTGCAATACTCGTGATATTTTAAATATTATAGCTTTCCCATTCATTGGAGAAGCCAGGTTAATATACTAAAATATCAAATTTACAATCACTATATTTCAAAAACTAAAAATTTGATCCCAAATCCAATTATTATACACTTTTAGGGTTTTCATAAATTCTTGTTTATTATTCATGGCTGGCACTGGTAGTTCATGGCTAGCATGGCTAGCACATGTCAGTATTCTGGCCGACCATCTTCATCACATGGTGCAAACTTTGTTCCCTGATGAACGACCTGTGTACCAAGACGATAATGCTCCCATTCACACTGCTGGAATTATCCGAGACTGGTTTAATGAACACGATGATGAAGTACAACACTTCGTGTGATCTCTCCAGTCCCCTGATCTTAATGTAATTGAATCTTTGTAGGGTATTTTGAGGAGCAAGCTGCGCAGTCGGTTTCCATCTCCAAGGTCACTTTCTGAATTAGCGACCTTTTTACAGGAGGAGTGACTACGTATCCCTGTGACTCTTGTGCATGACTTGTATTTGTCCATTTCACGTCGGATACAAATTGTAATTCATGCAAAAGGAGGGCCATCAGCCTATTTAAAAAGATTTTGTCCCCTTTTAAAGGTGTTCATATCATTTTGTCCAACCCCTATATATACCTTACACCTTACCTTACACCTTTCTGGTAGGTCGGACGGTCTGGGTTTCAACAACAACAACCCCTATATATATATATTAAATATATATATATATATATATATATATATATATATATATATATATATATATATTAAGAATTTTAATTACCTGAGACTTATCCTTTATTTGAAAGTGTCATGATGGGCACATGTAAAAAAAATCTGATGCGAGCAGCACATGACTTTCCTTATGTAATGCAATGGATTTACAAGTTTTACAATAAAAAAAGATCTGATGTGGGCAGCACATGACTTTCCTTACATAATGCAATGAATTTACTACTTTTACAGTAATAAAATAGATTATTCTTATAGTAGATATTTATATTCTTTCTAAGATATTGAATTTCCGCTAATTAGTCGTCATTTTCATTGATTTAGCGACATTTTCAAACATTTGGCGAGATTTTCGTTAATTTGGCAGCATTTAAAAAAGTCGCCAAGTTGGCGACATTCCACCAAATTCTACGTTAAAATCTCGTCAAGCGTTATGGACAAAGAAATAAGTTATCCTTATAACAGGTAAATGACTATTGGCTTTCAAATACAAAAGTATTGCTTGAAATATCTTTTTTCATGAATGGAACGAGCTAGATCCACGAGAATGATGTCACCCAATTTATCGCATGATATTACATATGAAATGTGAACATGTTTCTCAATAGGAAATCTTTCTTGTTTATTTTATATGATTTTTTGATAATTTTTTTGAAAAATGTGCAATATCTCGAGAACGGTTCATGTTAGCGTTCTAAAATTTATATCAATCGTTTTCTAATGAAAAATTACATAAGAAATGTCTATTTACATAACTTTATTAGAGGGTTTGATTTTTTGATGATTTTTTCAAAATTTCACTCGGAAATTTAGGGGGGCTCTGAATATTCGATTGCGTATAAAAACAATAGGCTTCCCTTCCAGTATTAACGGATTGTAATTTTTGTACCAAATTTCGTTGAATTGGTCCACTAGTTCGTCAGTTATCGTCTCCACAGACTCACTTACACACACACACACACACACACACACACAGACATCACCTCAAAAATGTTCGATTCGTGATCAGGGGATGCTTGAAATGTGCTCTCCCGTCGAAAACTCGAATTCGAATTTTCGACTCCGTCACAATACTTTCCTTATACATTATTGTATATAAGGAAAGTAATAATGTGTAAGATCCACAGCGCTGTGTTTTTATCGCCGAATTGTACATTTTGATATTTTCCGTATGACAACATGTAAAACTATTTCAAAATACTCCATTAACTTTTACTTCGTGGAAATCTCTAAATAAACAATCATCAATATTGATAGCATCCTCAATAAGCGATATTTTCCATATATTAAAATACTTTAATAATTACACACACACACACAGGCATCTCCTCAAAAATATTCGATTCGTGGTCAGGGATGCTTGAAATGTGCTCTCTCGTCGAAAACTCGAATTCGAATTTTCGATCCGATCACAATATTTTCCTTATACATTATACGATGTATATAAGGAAAGTAATAAAACAGGTACTAAATAGGTATTAAATACCCCTCGTTTCCTATTTCATATATAAGGTAAGCACTGTAAATCTGGATCTCATGTTGAGATTGCCTGGTAATAATATAAGCCTGTAACTGCACACAATAATGAAATAAATGTTTGAATTTTTTAATAAATCATATATGTAATACAGGTACTAAACTCCCTGTTCCTGCATTGACATACATGGTGTAAGTGCATGAATAGTGTAAGAGTTGAATAGAATCAAACTGATAAATGAACAAATGGAGCTAGGCCTTTCCTGGCACCCAAAAATTGTGAGAGTATCACACATGAAAAAGATATATAATATAATGAAAGTGAAAAGTATTTCCAAAACCATGTGCGTTCTCAAGGGCCATACCTGGTTCGATAATACTAAAATTATACGTTTCTGTATGCATAACTGTAAATTTTATTCCTGAAAATATGCACATAGCCCGACGTAGAAGAATGTAGAAATTGGACCAGAATTAATAATAATTTGAAATAGAATTAGAAGTAACATATAGAGCACCTCCATAGTATAGTAGTATAGCATCCGGAACAAAAAGGTTATTCTACACCTTTAGGAACTATAAAACTATGAATAATGGAAAAAGTAAGAGTATTTCTAATAATAACATTTTGTTCAATGTAACAAGGTTATTCAATGAAAGAAACTATTTGAAGGAATGCTTTGCATTAATTTGGACTATAATTTATGGCTTTTGTTATTCTTTAGACTTTAATATACAGGGTGTCCAGTGCTATCGGTGCCCAATGGCTATTTCCTCAACCGTTAGTCACAGAGATACACTTCCAATTGCAAAAATGTTTTACATTTTAAAATCTATTATCTTAGAAACAGTTTAAATCAATAAATGCATTTCTGAAAGAAATACGAAATATAAATTTTTATACAGTCCTCCGGTCCTACCAATTATATTTAGGAAAATCATCCTCATATAATTTTATGCAAAATAATAATAAAAAAAAAATCATCCTTTTACGACCAAAATTGACCGACTGTTTAAAGTTGGAGCACTTTTTGTGCTGAGAAATGGTCAAAACGGTCCCTGATTGGTTAGTTGCTTGGAGAAATGGTCAATACGGTCCCTGATTGGTTGCCTGATATGGGACATTTTTATGCGTGGAAAAGCGACTTAAGTCATAAAGTTTAATGCTTCATAACTCGATGAATTTTGGTCGTAAAAGGAGATTTTTTACTTTCCTTATATACATAATGTATAAGGAAAGTATTGTGACGGGGTCGAAAATTCGAATTCGAGTTTTCGACGGGAGAGCACGTTTCAAGCATCCCTGATCACGAATCAAACATTTTTGAAGTGATGTCTGTGTGTGTGTGTGAAAGTATGTGTGAGTGAAAGTATGTGTGTGTGTGTGAAAGTATGTGTGTGTGTGTGAAAGTATGTGTGTGTGTGTGTCAGTGAGTCTGTGGAGATGATAACTGACGAACGAATGGACCGATTCGAACAGAATTTGGTACAAAAATCACAATCCGTAAACACTGGAAGCCTATTGTTTTTATACGCAATCGAATGCTCAGAACCGTCCTAAATTTTCGAATGAAATTTTGAAAAAATCGTCAAAAAATCAAAACCACTAATAAAGTTACGCAAATAGACATTTCTTATGTAATTGTGCATTAGAAAACGATTGACATAAATTTTAGAACGCTAACATGAACCGTTCTCGATATATTGTACATTTTTGAAAAAAATTATCAAAAAGTCATATAAAATAAAAATAAAAATATTTCCTATTGAGAAACATGTTCACTTTTCATATGTAATACCATACGATAAATTGGGTGACATCATTCTCGTGGATCTAGCTCGATCCATTCATGAAAAAATATACTTTGAGTAATACTTTTGTATTTGAACGCCAATAGTCATTTATCTGCTGTAAGAATAACTTATGTCTTAGTGCATAACGCTTGGCGAGATTTTGATGACGAATTTGGCGGAATGTCGCCAACTTGACGACTTTTTGAAATGCTGCCAAATTAACGAAAATCTCGCCAAATGGATAAAAATGACGGTAAATCAATGAAAATAACCACTAATTGTCGAAAATTCAATATCTTGGAAAGAAAATTAGTATCTACTATAAGAAAAACGTATTTTTTTACTGTAAAAGTAGTAAATTCATTACATTATATAAGGAAAGTCATGTGTTGCCCACATCAGATTTTTTTTTTATTTTGCATGAAATTGTATGAGGATGATTTTCCTAAATATAATTGGTAGGACCGGGGGACCGTATAAAAACTTATATTTCGTATTTCTTTCAGAAATGCATTTATTGATTTAAACTGTTTCTAAGATAATAGATTTTAAAATTTAAAACATTTTTGCAATTGGAAGTGTATCTCTGTGACTAACGGTAGAGGAAATAGCCATTGGGCACCGATAGCACTGGACACTCTGTGTGGTTGTATGTTTTATATGTATAATTCAAATTCTTTAAATACTTTCGTGATTCCGGCTAAATATTTTGGTTTAGGCTTGGCTGCTCTTGTTATGTAATTTATTTGATGGTTATATTTTTGACGACATGTTGAGATTCATGTTTTATTTTTATGTTTTCAGGTTCTTTATTAATTGGGTTTTCCATGTCTGCCCGTAGTGAAAGATGGATGAATGATGGTATTGTTCAACTTTCGGTTTTTGTGTTGTTTTGGTGCTTTGATTTGTTTGTATTACTTTATTAGTTTTAAGTTATTATTTGATTTACATTGTTAATTGTTTCACATTCTTACTTTCCCCGGGCCAACGGCCGTACCGTGCTGAAAACACCGGTTCTCGTTAGATCACCGAAGTCAAGCAGCATCGGGCGCGGTTAGTACTTGGTGGGTGACCACCTCGGAACACCGCGTGCTGTTGGCCATCTCGGGTGCGGTATCCCCGTGGTTTGCGCGCTAGATTTGCACGCTGCCACAAATGCCGCCGTGTTCATGCGGAGTACGATCACGTTAAACATGTGGGTCCGTAAGTCCTTCCGAGAGGTTGGTGGTAGGGGAAGGAGGGTCCGATCCCTGTGGATGCCTCCCCCACTGGGTTCCGGTCTAAATTGGGTGGCACTTCCCGGCCGTCCATACAGTTACCTTACACCTTTCTGGTAGGTCGGACGGTCTGGGTCTCAACAACAACATTCTTACTTTCCCGTAAGTATTGCGGGTGACTTGTTCCTTCTTGAATTGTTAATTTTTGCAACGATCCATTATTCATTGTTTTTATAGTTTCTAAAGGTGTAGTATAAACTTTTTATTCAAGGTAACAAGGTTTTGAACAATGAAAAAAAAACTATTAGAAGGTATGTTTTGTGTGCACTTTCTGATGCTTTTGCAATTTCCTTACCTTCTATTCATTGTTATTCATTCTCTTTTTAATTAGTTTAAATTCATACAGATTATTTTTCTATTTACCCAGTTTAATTTTCATTTTGATGAATTCCCTTAATTTAGTAATCAATTAGAGTCTTTTGTTTAGGTTTGGGTGCTAATACTATGTCTCTTCTAGTTCTACTTTAAATTCATTTAGTTTACTTATAAATTTCATCTTAATTATATGCTGACAATCTGAACAATCTGATTGATCACCTCATGCTATTTTTATCCTCCAGGTTAGCCTTTTGTGTTTTCGCTGTACTGCCGATTTGGTATTGGCGCTCAATATATCAGAGTACATCAAGTGGCAGCAGCCAACTTTGCTCCTGCCAAAGACATCGATCGAAGATGCTAGGAATCAGTACCCTAATTATAAGTTCGGAGTGGAAGCTAGCTTTCGTTTAACTTTATAAAGTCGGGCTTGTAACCACGGGGTCCGGATAGTTCGAGCCTGGTTCGGGACTAGCAACATGAATACCTACAATGATGACCCTGGACATACCAGCACGCAACCTTCTCACTCCAACTATCTCAACACGAGATGGCAGCAGCACGCTGAACCGGAGGCGCCGACCACCCCCTTCCTGATTGACCCCAACTGACGTCACGACGCCGCACGCCTGAGGTCCGACACGCCTCCCGGCTCTTCAGCCCTCAACTGAGTTTCGGGACAGGGACGCGGGGATTTTCTGGGTGGCACCCCCCTCCTCACCGAAATTCGACCGGACATCCCATCAGGGGTGGAGTGTGTGGCAGCAGCCGTATCTGCTCCTGTCAAAGACATCGATCGAAGATGCTAGGAATCAGTATTCGAATTATAAGTTCGGAGTGGAAGTTAGCTTTTGCTCTAACCTTATAATGTCGGCCTTGTAAGCACAGGGTCCCGAGTTCGGGCCTGACTCGGAACTATCAACATCAACTCCTACAATCATAGTAGGGTCTCTTTCGGATCACCGATATCTTTGCACTAACCTACAGGGTTGATTTGTTTGGGTGCCATTGTAAAGAACTCTGCTGTCCCAACCAGGAATCGAACCACGGAACTTCGTACTGACAAGTCGACACTCTGCCATTCAGCTACTGGGACGGAATTATAGGTTCTTATTATAGTAATGAATTCTGCAAATTTGAATAACTTTGCTATTTTCAATCTAAGTATGTTTTATAATATTTAACATTGTTTTAAATTTCACTATGTTCAAATTTTTCTTACTTTATCCTAACTATTGAGTTATACTACTCTGCCTCATTGACATACACTCTGAAAATGGTATAGTATCCCATTTTATTGCCATACACCCAATAACTAGGACCCTAGTCCACATTTTAAAACAAGCAAGATCAATCATGCATAAATTATTGATTCTGAAACACTTTCCAACTGAAATGCAATCCGCTGAATGTATGGCATCTCTAAAATGCGTTACATTCAGCAATCATATTTTTACTTTCCTTATATACAATAATGTATAAGGAAAGTATTATCACGGGATCGAAAATTCGAATTCGTATTTTCGACGGGAGAGCATCCCTGATCACGAATCAAACATTTTTGAGGTGATGTCTATGTGTGTGTGTGTGTGTGTGTATCAGTGAGTCTGTGGAGACGATATCTCACGAACGAATGGAGCGATTCGAATGAAATTTGGTACAATAATCACAATCTGTGAATACTGGAAGCCTATTGTTTTTAAACACAATCGAATGTTCAGAAACCCCTAAATTTTCGAGTAAAATTTTGAAAAAATCACCCAAAATCAAAACCTTTAATAAAGTTACGCAAATAGACATTTATTATGTAATTTGCACTTAGAAAACGATTGACATAAACGTTAGAACCCTAGCATGAACCGTTCTCGAGATATTGTTCATTTTTCAAATAAATTTATTAAAAAATTCCATAAATTAAAAAAAAAATTAACTGTTGCAAAACATGTTTACTTTTCATATATAATATCATGCCATACATTTGGTGACATCATTCTCATGGATCTAACTCGTTCCATTCATGAGAAAAGGTACTTTGAATAATACTTTTGCATTTGAAAGCCAATAGTCATTTATCTGCTATAAGAATAACTTATTTCTCCGTCCATAACGCTTGGCGAGATTTGGGCGATGAATTTGGCGGAATGTTGCCAACTTGACGACTTTTTTAAATGCTGCCAAATTAATGAAAACCTCGCCAAATGGATAAAAATGACGCTAAATCAATGAAAATGACAACAAATTAATGAAAATTCAATATCTTGGAAAGAACATAAGTATCTACTATAAGAATAACGGCCAACGGCCGTACCGTGCTGAAAACACCGGTTCTCGTTAGATCACCGAAGTGAAGCAGCATCGGGCGCGGTTAGTACTTGGTGGGTGACCACCTCGGAACGCCGCGTGCTGTTGGCCATCTCGGGTGCGGTATCCCCGTGGTTTGCGCGCTAGATTTGCACGCTGCCACAAATGCCGCCGTGTTCATGCGGAGTACGATCACGTTAAACATGTGGGTCCGTAAGTCCTTCCGAGAGGTTGGTGGTAGGGGAAGGAGGGTACGGTCCCTGTGGATGCCTCCCCCACTGGGTTCCGGTCTAAATTGTGTGGCACTTCCCGGTCGTCCATACAGTTACCTTACACCTTTCTGGTAGGTCGGACGGTCTGGGTCTCAACAACAACAACTATAAGAATAACCTATTATTTTACTGTAAAATTAGTAAATTTATAGCATTATATAAGGAAAGTCATATGCTGCCCACATCAGATTTTTTTAATTATCACAGAACTATGATAATTTATTTTACTTAAAAACTTAAAACTTTATCGAAAAAAAATGAACTTTATTCAAATGACGTCATTGAAATATAAATCGCCTGACTTGATATAAATCGTCAATGTAAAAGCACTGGATATTTCTTTCATACTCTTTTATTCCAGACTCCAGAGTTAAATAATTTTGCGTGAAAAAAATTCAGCAATTCTTACAATTACACTACTCATCTTACAATCACTTTCTTACATTCTGCATCCATTAAAATTAGGCTTCGTTGTAGAAATAATCAAAATTTGATGATCATTTAAACTCAAAAATATTGTACTTGCGTTGGAGCAGAACGTAGATGCACAGAAAATACGCAAAAATAAAGCGGTTTTAGGACGGATGCAACACTAAATATAAATTTAAAAGAATTTTAAAAGTCACGATTTTTATTCTGGGGAAAAAAAGATGGATGCCATATTTTAGTTTGAAGTAAGTCACGTGATCTTTTTATATTATATGGGTGTAATTATTATTTTAATTTTTATTTAAAAAACTACTGAACATATTTTGCTGAATTTTTTTATATATATTTTATGGGATAATTGGAATATTTTATAAAATTTTCGAAGCAATTCGTGAATTTTAACTTTGCTTAAAAAATGTTTGAATAATTAGGTCCCATAGGGTATTTAACTTTTCCAACCCAATTTCAATCCATAATAATTAGGTGCCATAAAATTTCATTTATTTATTAATTAGAAAAACAGCTTTAATAGTAATAAAAAAAATTAGCCAATACATATAGTAAAACATCTTTTATAAGTTTCGTAATTTTTGTCACTATAATTTTTTTTCCAAATATTATTCATTTACATTCCCATATGTCCCACAGACCGTCTCAAAAACATACTAAAATTTCATTTTGAAAAAGTCATTTTTACGGCAGTTATCTTGTGAACGGACAGACAGACAGAATAAACAAAGTCATATAGACTTTTCAACTGTGTTGGAAAGTGTTAAAAAGTGTAGGAAATGTTGGTTTATAGTCACTATCAACTTATACTACCGCAGGACACTGATATACGTAAACTGTCAAATATCCGATGTTAACTTTCCTTATATACATCTATACATCTTTATATACATATCAATTTCCTTATATACATCCTTATATATACATATCAATGTATAAGAAAAATATTGTGATGGGGTCGAAAATTCGAATTCGAGTTTTCGACAGGAGAGCACGTTTCAAGCATCCCTGAACACGAGTCAGACGTTTTTGAGATGATGTCTGTGTGTGTGTGTGTCGGTGAGTCTGTGGAGACGATAACTAACGAACGAATGAACCGATTCGAACGACATTTGGTACAAAAATTACAATCCATGAATACTGGAAGCTTAATGTTTTTATTCGCAATCGAATGTTCAGAACCCCCCTAAATTTCTGAGTGAAATTTTGAAAAAATCATAAAAAAATTAAAACATTTAATAAAGTTACGTAAATAGTTATTTCTTATGTAATTTTTCATTAGAAAACGATTGACACAAATTTTAGAACGCTAGTATGAACCGTTCTCGATATATTGCACGTTTTTAAAAAAAATATCAAAAAATCATATAAAATAAAAAAAATATTGCCTATTGTGAAATATATTCACTTTTCATAAGTATTTTCATGCAATAAATTTGGTTACATCATTCTCGTGAATCTAGCAAGTTCCATTCATGAGAAAAATACTTCAGGTAATACTTTTGTATTTGGACGCCAGTAGTCATTTAACTGCTACAAAAATAACTTATTTCTCCGTCCATAGCGCTTGATGAGATTTTGTCGAAATGTCGTCAACTTGGAGACTTTTTAAATGCTGCCAAATTAACGAAAATGTCGCCAAATTGATAAAAATGACTCTAAATCAATGAAAATGATGAATAGATCATGAAAGTTCCATATCGTGGAAAGAACATAAGCGTAGACTATAAGAATAGCACATTTCTCCTCCCGTCTGTCCGTCCGTAACGCTTGGCAAGAAATTTAGCGGGACGTCGCCAACTTGGCGACTATTTTAAATGCTGCTAAAATGACAAAAATGTCGCCAAATTGATAAAATTGACGCCAAATGGGAAGTAATGTCTCTGAAATTCTGTTTTCCGTCATATGACGAGCATACTTTCTAATATATAAAAAATACTCTGCTCTCCATTTATCTGTAACACATATTAGTAGATGTCCAGCATTCACGGATTGTAATTTTTGTACCAAATTTCGTTCGAATCAATCCATTCGTTCGTCAGTTATCGTCTCCACAGACTCACTGATACACACACACACACATACACCCACCCACACATACACACAAAGAGACATCACCTCAAAAACGTCTGATTTGTGTTCAGGGATGCTTGAAACGTGCTCTTCCGTCGAAAACTCGAATTCGAATTTTCGACCCCGTCACAATACTTCCCTTATACATTATATGTATATAAGGAAAGTAATAGCTGAAAAAAATGAGCAAAGGTTGTAGAACGTTTCACAGTGTACAGGTCTCGAAGAAAAGAAAGAACAAAATAAACATGCATTCAGATAAACATGCTTTCAATTATACATATATCTAATAGTAATATTCAGAAGAAATAAGACTGGCCTTACCTCCATTTTGGACATGCCTCAGCGTGGAGGAAGATACGGAGGTTGGCATTGTGTAGAAAACCATTCGACGACCTTGAACAGCTACATGGAAGAGGAAGATAAATTTAAGTCTCATAGTGATCAATTTCAAGATCAAATTTTTTATATAAACATTTATATTATAGTCAGAATTTGGTTTATCTACACTCTAAGAGAAGGTAAAAAAATAATCTATAAGGACCAATCTCATAAGGACCAATTTTCAGATCAATTTTTTTTATAAATATTTTTCATGGTAGTTAAAGGAAAGAGAAAATAATCTATTTAAGTCTCATGGTGATCAATTTTAAGATAAATCATTTGTAAATATTTTTTATGATAGTCAAAATTTGATTTTCTATAACCTCTCAAAGAGAAAAGAAAAATAATTTTAGTGATCAATTTGAAGATCAATTTTTCTATAAATATTTCTTATGATAGGCAAAATTTGGTTATCTATAAGCTCTTAAAGAGAAGAGAAAAATAATTTATTTAAGTCT
This sequence comes from Amaurobius ferox, assembly GCA_951213105.1. Taxonomy (NCBI): domain Eukaryota; kingdom Metazoa; phylum Arthropoda; class Arachnida; order Araneae; family Amaurobiidae; genus Amaurobius; species Amaurobius ferox. The sequence goes on along the minus strand of OX578155.1, from coordinate 13,744,126 downwards.
CATAGTGATCAATTTGAAGATTAATTTTTCTATAAATATTTTTTACGAGAGTCAAAATTTGGTTATCTGCACTGCCATAGGGAAGATAAAATAATCTATTTAAGTCTCATAGTGATCAATCTTAAGAAAAATCAGCTGTAAATTTTTTTAACGTATGCATAATGTAAACAAAACAAGGGATTGTAAGATAAGTTGTATAAGAACTGCTGAACTTTTTAACGCAAAATTAGTTAGCTCTGGAGTCTGGAATATAAGTGATATGAATGGAATATTCATTGATTTTACTTAGATAGAGAAGCAAGCGATTTTATAGCATTGTCTTTTTTGATGAAGTTTTAAGTTTCCAAATATTGTACAATGATAATTTAAAAAATATCACCGCTGAATGTATCGCATTTTAGAGATGTTTAAATAAAATTGCATTTCAGTTGGAAAGTGTTTCCTAGTCAATGCTTTATGCATGTTATTAATCTTTCTTGTCAAACATTGTTTTAAGCGAAGTTGAAATTCACACATTGCTTCGAAAATTTTAGGAAATATTCAAATTATCCCATAAAATATATAAAATTTTTTTTAACAAAATAAGTTCGGTAGTTTTTTAAATAAAAATTAAAATAATAATGACACCCATATAATATGAAGAGATCACGTGACCCACTTCAAAATAAAATACGGCATCCATCTTTTTTTCCAGCGGCAAAATCGTGATTTTTAAAGTTCTTTTAAATTTATATTTAGTATTGCACCCGTCCTAAAACCGCTTTATTTTTGTATATTTTTTGTGCATCTATATTCTGCGCCAACGCAATTACAATATTTTTGAGTTCAAATGATCATCAAACTTTCATTATTTCTACAACGAAACCTAATTTTAATGAATGCAGAATGTAAACAAACGGTTGTAAAGGGAGTTGTATAAGAATGGCTGAATTTTTTTCACGCTGAATTATTTAACTATGGAGTCTGGAATAAAAAGTATGAATGAAATATTCACTCCTTTTACATAGGCAGCTAGACGATTTATATTTCGATGACGTCACTTGAATAAAGTTCATTTTTTTTTATGAAGTTTGAAGCTTTCAAGTAAAATGAATTATTACAGACCTGTGATAATTAAAAAAAATATCATCTCCGAATGTATTGCATTTTAGATGTTTAAATAAAATTGCATTTAAGTTGGAAAGTGTTTCATAATCAATGCTTTATGCATGATTGATCTTTCTTGTTTGCATTTGAAACCTCTCAACACGATTCATTTTGTGTTAGATAGATCATTAATGATTAAACTCACTTTTTAAACAGTTTTTTTGCATGAGTGCTGCTATTTTTAAAAACATTAGAGCATTTTTGAAGCATTTTACGGTTGAAATCATAGATATTTAAATTATGAAAGTGCACATTACCTGAAACACATTTGATCTCGAGTAGTCAGTCGTAAATCGCCATATTGATTAATGTTAGCGGTTCATACCGATTGAATTTTTCACGAAATTTTAGTGTCTGAATTTCAGTGAAATTCCGTGTGTGAAGCGTTTATTTTATTTGTCTACACGCATATGAACCCTTGTCACACCTGTCAGCGCATATGATAAACATATTTCACTAAACATTTGTGTTTGAAAGGAAGTTTCATTTACATTAAATGTTAAATTTCAGTTATTACTTTCCTTATACACATAATGTCTAAGGAAAGTATTGTGACGGGGTCGAAAATTCGAATTCGAGTTTTCGACGGGAGAGCACGTTTCAAGCATCCCTGATCATGAATCAAACATTTTTGAAGTGATGTCTGTGTGTGTGTGTGTGTGTGTGTGTGAAAGTATGTGTGTGTGTGTGCGTGTATCAGTGGGTCTGTGGAGACGATAACTGACGAACGAATGGACCGATTCGAACCAAATTTGGTACAAAAATCACAATCTGTAAACACTGGAAGCCTATTGTTTTTATACGCAATCGAATGTTCAGAACCCCCCTAAATTTTCGAATGAAATTTTGAAAAAATCGTCAAAAATTCAAAACCAATAATAAAGTTACGTAAATAGACATTTCTTATGTAATTTTTCATTAGAAAACGATTGACATAAATTTTAGAACGCTAACATGAACCGTTCTCGAGATATTGTACATTTTTCAAAAAAATTATCAAAAAGTCATATAAAATAGAAAAGAAAAATATTTCCTATTGAGAAATATGTTCACTTTTCATATATAATATCATGCGATAAATTGGGTGACATCATTCTCGTGGATCTAGCTCGTTCCATTCATGAAAAAAGATATTTTGAGTAATACTTTCGCATTTGAACGCCAATTTATCTGCTGTAAGAATAACTTATTTCTTTGTCCATAACGCTTGGCGAGATTTTGGCGACGAAATTGGCGGAATGTCGCCAACTTGGCGATTTTTTGAAATGTTGCCAAATTAACGAAAATCTCGCCAAATGGATAAAAATGACGATAAATCAATGAAAATGACGACTAATTGTCGAAAATTCAATATCTTGGAAAGGATATTAGTATCTACTAGAAGAAAAACCTATTTATTTTACTGTAAAAGTAGTAAATTCATTTCATTATATATAAGGAAAGTCATGTGTTGCCCACATCAGATTTTTTGTATTTACTGTGTGGATGTTGCTTTAAACACAGTTTTGCTAGTTTTATGGCATTAGTAGCAGTTGGAGCTGTACGTATATAAAAACCACACATTTCCTCCTGCAATATGTAAATGAAAATATTCTATTATCGGTCAATAATAATTTACTTCTAAATTATTCAAATTTTAAATCATAATTATTTCTTACAGATTAACTTCTGATTAAGGTAAGTATATTGAATAGCGTAGTAGTGAAGAACGTCCGGTTATGAAGGGGTATACCGGAATCCCTGAAATGCCCCAAAGTGTAATAGCATGGAAAATATGGAAAGGAAGATCAAAACTATTCGATGAAATTTTACAAATTTGTTAAGTAAGTCATTTGTTATCCTGGTCACCCTGGTGGTGTTGGTTACCTTGGCTTTCGTGTTTATTACCCTGGTGCTGGTGTTGGTTATCATGGTGCTGAGTACTGAGTTAAGTATGTTATTTGTAACTCCCTCATGTGTTGTTGCATCTTTTGTTTCTGAGACTAAGTTTGCAAAGTTCATTTCGACTATAAGAGCTTGCAATTTCGTCCCAGTAGCTCAACGGTAGAGCGTCGGTTGGCCAGTTCGAAGATCTGGGGTTCGATTCCCGGTTGGGGCATCAAGGTTCTTTACAATGGCGCCCGAACAAATCAACCTTGTAGGTTAGTACAAAGATGTCGGAGGTCTGAAAGTGACCGTAGTACGACTAGTACGGATTTAGTGGACTCTGGAAGATTGGGCGCCGATTTCAAAGTGAGAGGATAACGACCACGCAGGATACTAACCTGGGTAAGAATAGCAGTAACAGGAATCTAACCTGAGGTAAAATAACAGGAGGTGATCAGTTAGACTGTCAGTGGCCCGCCAGTCTAACATTAGTAAAGGGTGGAGTCCACTTCGACTATAAGAGCTTGCAATTTCGTCTTAGTAGCTCAAAAGTAAATCGCCGGCTGGCCAGTTCGATGATCCAGGGTTCGAGTCCCGGTTGGGACAGCAAGGTTCTCTATAAGTTCTTCCTTTTACATTGCGTCGCTCTCTTGCTGTACCTATTAAAGTAATAGGACTCTAATCAGGGGATATCCCTCTGCAGATCTCAGGACATGTCTACGGTTCGAGTTTATTTTCCCATGTGGGGTTGTATTTGACTTTCCGGTGGCAGAGTCTGGAGCGGATTCCACTTTTGAGCGAGGTGGTATGTCCCTTGGGGCTGATTAATCTGCACTGTCAGTGTGTCCTGTGCAGATTAAGCATAAGTCACCCGGACAATCTGTCCGTTGACCTGTCGCAGTGACCGAATCTACATACCGTTGTTGTTGCTGAGACCCAGACCGTCCGACCTACCAGAAAGGTGTAAGGTAACTGTTTGGACGGCCGGGGAGAGCCACCCAATTTAAACTGGAACTTAGTGGAGAAGGCATCCACAGGGACAGTACCCTCCTTCCCCTACCACCAACCTCTCGGAAGGACTGACAGACCCACTTGTTTAACGTGATCGTACTCCGCTTGAACACGACGGCAGTTTTGGCAGTGGCGGGAATTGAACCCGGGCCTACCGAGTGCAATTCCCGCGCGCTAACCACTGGGCTACCGCGCCCTGAATCTTCACACCGTATACCTTCGGATGGGGCGGTTTTATTATTTGAGTTACCCTGGTGCTGACTAGATTTTAGTACGATTTTTAAAGCAATAATCTGCCTTTTCTTGCGAAATGACCAGCAAAAATCGTCAAAATATGTAATATGAAACTAAATATACTTAATAGTATTGATTATACGGTTGTTTCGTACATAATTTTTGAAGACAAAAATAATAATACCAACCCCATTTTAACATCAACCGTTCTTGAGGTATTTAACATATTTTTGTAATTTTCGCAAGCTGGCGACGTTATATAATTTCAAATAAATATGTATGTCACTTTGCGCAATGACACTCAAATCAATGAATTATAAGAGAAGTGAAAAAAATCTGATGTGGGCAGCACATGACTTTTCCCGGCAGACTTATATTCACATTCTCTTCATCTTAATTAAATTTAATTCACTTTTAATTCAATTTTCGCTCTCATTTGATAACTGGACTTATTTTCAAAGGTGGAGTAGAGAAAATACTAAAAAACTACAATATCTACGGCTAGTCATAATGTAATGTGGTTGATCTTATTCTTTTCTTCGTTAAAAAGTACGTATTAAACAAGCATTTATTGGATATATTTGAGCATATGTAGTTTTTTAGTTTAGATTTTTGCGATTTTTGCAGGCCATTTTGCAAAAAAGGGCAGGTTATTTTTTTTTCGAATCGTACCAAAATCTAATCAGCACCAGGGTGTCCCATAAGTGATTTATCTACCGAATTTTGTGGAATTCGGTCCGTTAGTTTTTCAGCTGGAGTGTATACAAGCTTTTGCGGGCCAGTTCGCAAAAAAAGGCGGGTCCTTTTATCTCAAACCGTACCCAAAACTAATCAACACCAGATTCACCTACAAGTGACTTACCTATCAAATTTTATGAAATTCGGTCATTTAGTTTTTTAGTTAGAGTGGATACAAAATCTGCACAGACAGACACACAGACAGACACACACACAGACGTCACGCTAAAAATAGTTTTTTCGTATTCTAGAGGTCTCGAAACGTGTAGATCCGTCGAAACTTCGAGTTGCGATTTTCGGCATGATTCCAATACTTTCCCTATACATTACCATGTATTGCAGGGAAAGTAAAAAAAACATAAATGTGAACCTGTAGCGAAAGTCATGTGCTGCCCACATCAGAATTTTTTTTTTTTGTGACTATGGTTTACTCTCTAAATGAAATGAATGTAGCAATTTCAAAAGAAGGGATTTTTTTCACTTGAGAAAAGGACATAACTTCACTCATAAGGATAAGTTGGAAGTTAAGTTGGGTTTTTACAGGGCAAGAAATGAAAATGAGCTGAAAATGAGTAAAATTAGCTCGTTTGTTTTGAGAGTATTTAAAAAAAAATCTGATGTGGGCAGCATATGACTTTCCCTGCAGACTGACTTATATTTACGTTCTCTTTATTCTAATCAAATTTAATTCAGTTTTAATTCAATTTTCGTTCTCATTTGGTAACTGGACTTATTTTCAAAGGTGCCGTAGAGAAAATATGAAAAACTAAAATATCTCGAGAACGGCTAGTCCCAGTGTAATGGGCTTGGTCTTATTCTTTTCTTCGTTAATAATTACGTATAAAACAGAAACATTTAATGGATATATGTGAACATACGCAGTTTTTTATTTTAGATTTTGACAAATTTTGCGGGCCATTTTACAAGAAGAGGCAGGTTATTTTTTTCCGAATCGTACCAAAATCTAATCAGTACCAGAGTAACCTATAAGCGACTTATCTACCGAATTTTGTGAAAATCAGTCCATTAGTTTTTTAGCTAGAGTGTATACAGGTAATTTTGGAGGGCCATTTCGCAAAAAAAAGGCGGGTTCTTTTATCTTGAATCGTACTAAAAACTAATCAGCTCCAGTGCCATACCCAAGTGACTTACCAAATTTTATGAAAATCGGTCCATTAGTTTTTGAGCTAGAATGGATACATACATTGCACAGATGGACAGACAGACACACAGACAGACAGACACAGAGACACACACAGAAGTCACGCTAAAAATAGGTTTTTCGTATACTAGAGGTCTCGAAACGTGTAGTTCCGTCGAAAACTCGAGTTGCGGTTTTCGGCATGATTCCAATACTTTCGCTATATATTATCATGTATTGCAGGGAAAGTAAAAATCTGATGTGGACAGCACATGACTTTTCCTGCAGACTCATCTTCACGTTCTTTTTATTACTTCAATAATTCATTATATTGAGTTTAATTGTACAAAATAACAGCCATAATCATTTTAAATTACACTGAATTTGCACTTTTAATTCAATTTTTGCTGTCGTTTGGTGATTGGACTTATTTTCAAAGGTGGCGTAGCGAAAATGCGAAAAAACTAAAATATTTCGAGAACGACTAGTCCTAGGGTGATGGGATTGGTCTTATTCTTTTCATCGTTAACATTACGTATAAAACAAGCATTTAATTGATATATTTGAGCATACGTAGTTCTTTATTTTGGATTTGGGCGACTTTTGCAGACCATTTCGTAAAAAAAAGGTCGGTTATTTCCCCCCGAATCGTACCAAAATCCAACCAGCACCAGGGTAACCTACAAGTGACTTATCTATCAGATTTTGTAAAATTTGATCCATTAGTTTTTCAGCTAGAGTGGATACAGTCCATTTCGCAAAGAAGGAGGGTTCTTTTTATCCCGAATCGTACCAAAATCTAATCAGCAACAGCGTCACACACAAGTGACTTGCCTGCCGAATTTTATGGAATTTGCATAAAAGAGGCAGTGCTCGAAGATTTTTAACAGTGGTTTTGAGTGTTTTGATTATCTCTTCGCGCCATTACTTCTAATTTGAATTCTAGAAATTTTAGATTTTGCGCTTGATCTCGAAGCTGAGACGGATTGAATGCCACTAAGAACCTAGCAATCGTGGATTACTCGATAATTTTGTAATGGCACTCCAGTCAGGCCGTCAGTCAGTCACTCAAATCAGAACATACTAGCTAGCAGTCACTCAAATCAGAACATACTAGCTAGCAGTCACTAAATATAGCAAGCAATCTTTATAGCACACAGTCCTCTAGCAAGTTTTGGGCCTGCTGCGCGGGCGCAGAAGTCGCAAAGCAATAAAAGTGCCTCGAAGTTCATTATGAACAGATGGAGTAGATCCATCACAGAATAGAAAATACAAATTAAAAATTATATAAGAGTGACTGGGAGTCACCCTTTTCCTCTCGGACACCCTCTTCTCTCTGGCCACCCCTCCGGAATGCATGTCAGAATGCATTAATAGCCGTTTGAGCATTAGTAGCAGTTTATGGCATTAGCAGCTGTTTGAGCATTAGTAGCAGTTATGGCACTAGTAGCAGTTTGGACATTGGTAGCAGTTTATGGCATTAGTAGCAGTTTGTGCATTAGTAGCAGTTTATGGCATTAATAGCAGTTTGAGAATTAGTAGTAGTTTATGGAATTAGTAGCAGTTTGAGCGTTAGTAGCAGTTTATGTTATTAGTAGCAGTTTGAGCATTAGTAGCAGTTTATGGCATTAGTAACAGTTTGAGCATTAGTAGCAATTTATGGCATTAGCAGCAGTTTGGGCATTAGTAGCAGTTATGGCATTAGTAGCAGTTTGGACATTAGTAACAGTTTATGGCATTAGTAGCAGTTTGAGCATTAGTAGCAGTTTATGGCATTAGCAGCAGTTTGGACATTAGTACCAGTTATGGCATTAGTAGCAGTTTGGACATTAGTAACAGTTTATGGCATTAGTAGCAGTTTGAGCATTAGTAGCAGTTCATGGCATTAGCAGCAGTTTGGACATTAGTACCAGTTTATGGCATTAGCAGCAGTTTGGACATTAGTACCAGTTTATGGCATTAGTAGTAGTTTGAGCATTAGTAGCAGTTTATGGCATTAGTAGCAGTTTGAGCATTAGTAGCAGTTTATGGCATTAGTAGCAGTTTGAGAATTAGTAGCAGTTTATGTTATCAGTAGCAGTTTGAGCATTAGTAGAAGTTTATGGCATTAGTATCAGTTTATAGCATTAGTAGCTGTTTATGGCATTAGTAACAGTTTGAGCATTAGTAGCAGTTTATCGCGTTATTAGCAGGTTGAGCATTAGTAGCAGTTCATGACATTAGTAGCAGTTTGAGCATTAGTTGCAGTTTATGGCATTAGTAGCAGTTTGAGCTTTACGTATATAAAAATCACACATTTTCCTCTGCAATAGATTAATGAAAATATTCTATTATCGGTCAATAATAATTTACTTCTAAATTATTCAAATTTTAAAACATAACTATTTCTTACATATTAACTTCTGATTAAGGTAAGTACATTGAATAGCGTAGTAGTGAAGAACGTCCGGTTATGAAGGGGTAGATAGTATTTGAGCAGATCGAGTGGATCCTCCATCGCAGAATAGAAAGTACAAACTAAACATTGCATCAAAATTGAATCAAGAGTCACTGGGGGGTCACCTTTTTCCTCCCGGACACCCTCTTCTCTCTAGCCACCCCTCCTCCAGGTGTCAGAATGAAAGTGAAAATTGCATCCCCGTAATCGAAAAGATACCCCCAAGGCCGTAGCTAGGCAGAGGTCAGAGGGGGCAAAGTCCCCCCCCCCGTAAGAGGTATACTCGGCCCCTTCCTGATAAAAATATTAAACATTTAGTAGTGATATGAAATTTCATACAACATGTCATCCAAATTTTGCATAATTTTTTTTTTTATGATATTTTTTTTTATAAATTAGTTTGCTTTAAAGATTACTTAATTTAACTGAATTTGTGATTATACTGATGATCAATTTATTTACATATTTAATTTGAATTTACATATTAAGACAATAGTATTTGGATACTTTTGTATTATTGCGGGGTTCACTGTTATACATTCAAGAGTCAAAATCAACTGATAAGTAGTTAAAAGTTAATATTAAACGTTAACTTGTCGAAAGCCCAGGCCGACCGACTCATCCTAACACATAGAGTAGCTTAATCGACGGCCGGAAAAAAGACAACAAGCTTTAACTTGTATTAACTTTCAGAAATTTTCTTCGATTAACTGACAGTTTTGCTACTAGTTAATGCTTATATCAAAATTAATTGTAGCTATTAATATTAATGTTGATGTATAGTGGCTATATGAATTTTACTAATAAACTCTCAGCATACAAATATAAATATGCAATTATTTGTTAACAATTTATATAGATTGAAATATGTAATAATAACTAGTATTTAATAATTGCATGTGATAAACTATTTTAGTGAGCCCCTTCTTCAAGATAATTGAGCCCCCTTTGAATGTCACTCCAGCCCCTCTTGAATTTCGTTTCTAGCTACTTCCCTGGACACCCCTCACCGCGACACGAATAACACTCCGGCAGCCCCACAGCGAGACAAACAAGACGTATATATGCTCTACACCCCTTGACCTCATTTCGGTCAGGGATTTTTTAAAACGCTCAACTTAGCGAAATTCTTCAAGTTATCCGTCGACCGCCACCTCCCCCAAGAGTAAATCAATGATTCTATTTTGAAACCCGTATATCCTTTTTCTGCAACCGGAATGATCCGGAGTCAAGTCGAGAGAGATGAAAACTTCTTTTCGGCCAATTCCGGGAGCCTGTTACGTCGCTTATAAATGAAAGTTATTAAATCCTTAATTATATTGTAAATTAACTAGACTGTGGCTCAATTCGACTTTCTCATACCATTTTTTTTTTTTTTTGCAAACTTTACAAGAAAAAATTTGAGAAAATTTGTATTATTGGTTCAAACGATCACAATTTAAGCATGTTACCCTTCATTTTAAAGGGCTTGTAAAAATCCCTCGATTGATTGATACCAAGCTTGACAATATAACTTTTCGGGGGGGGGGGGGGGAGGGTATACTATCAATCCACCAAAGAAAGATAATGACTTTACAACCACAAAAATTTAATTCCCTGTATATCTCACTACATTGATTGAAACTGTTAAGGTTTAAGCTTGCTGAGTCATAAATTACTCCTTTTTTGCATAATTATGTTAAACTAATGAGAATCGCCCTATAAGTAATAAACAAGAAACACATAAGAAAATTTCCTACTTTTACTGAGTTTTTACAGAGTTGAGATGTATATCTCAAATAAAAATTTATAAAACGATAAGACATAAAAGAACATCATGGTCTCACTTTTAGTATCTGATGTCATACACTACGTAAAGCTCCATAGTTTCCTCGCAGTTTTCTGCTGTGAAAGAAGTATTGTCATTGTATTATGTATGGAACGGGCTGCCAATATCATGGACTCACTTTCAGTATTTGATGTCATGCGCTCATAAAGAGCTCCATGGTTTCCTCGCAAGTTTTTGCTGTCAAAGAAATATAGTCATTGCATTATGTAGGGAACGGGCCGCCAACATCATGGACTCACTTTCAGTATTTGATGTCATACGCTCGTAAAGCTCCAGAGTTCTGCTTTTTATATATAAATGACATATTTATCTGTGATTGAAACACGTTTGGCAACATTTTGTAACAGCGTTACCCATAGATAGATAGATAAACAGACAGATAAATCAGCGTGTTAATATTATTAATTTTGTCCCATGCTGTTATGTTAAGAAAATATAAAATTTCGAAGTTTTCTCTCGAATTTCAAAAAAATTTATCTAGTTTTAGATTTTTTATTAGCAAAGTCGGAAATAAAGTTTCGTGAAAATTCATTAATATTTGCAGCAGCTACTGTGAACACAAGGAATCGATCACAGACAGACGCCAGATGCCATACAGACAGACAGAAGGACATCACACTAAAAATAGTCAAAACGTTTTCAGGCCGGCCCGAGATTTGGATGCTCGGCCATATTTTTTGCGAGCCCTCGGGTCTGGGCCGCGGTAAAAAGTTTTCAGGAGGGCCTAAAACATATATTGGCATCAAAATCATGAAATCGAAAAATTTTCGAGAAAATAATACTTTTTCTATACTTTCTCTATATTCTATAGTATGAGAAAGTAAGAACCTTACTTCATACAGGAAGATGTCTGTCTGTCTGTCTGTTTGTACAGTCTGTAGAGGGCATCTAAGCATTATACGACTATGAAATTTGGTGCACAGCCATAGCCGGCACCAGACTTTCACAATTGGGGGTGCTATGCATTGGGGGGGGGAGGGGGGAGGGGGAAGCATGTATAGTCTAAAAAAAAACTGATGTGGGCAGCACATGACTTTCCTTATATAATGCAATGTATTTACTACTTTCACAGTAAAAATAAAGTAGGTTATTCTTATAGTAGATACTTATATTTTTCCAAGATATTGAATTTTCGTCAAATAGTCGCTATTTTTATTGATTTAGCGTCATTTTTATCCATTTGATGAGATTTTCTTTGATTTGGTAACATTCAAAAAAGTCTCCAAGTTGGCGACATTCCGTCAAGTTCGTCGCCAAAATCTCGCCAAGCATTAGGGACGGAGAAATAATTTATTCTTATAGCAGATAAATGACTATTGGCGTTCAAATACAAAAGTATTACTCAAAGTATCTTTTTTCATGAATGGAACGAGCTAGATTCACGAGAATGATATCACCAAATTTATCGCATGATATTACATATGAAAAGTGAACATGTTTCTCAAAAGGAAATATTTTTTTTTTTATTTTATATAATTTTTTGATAATTTTTTATAGAAGTGTGCAATATCTCGAGAACGGTTTATGCTAGCATTCTAAAATTTATGTCAATCGTCTTCTAATGAAAAATTACATAAGAAATGTCTATTTGCGTAACTTTATTAGAGGTTTTGATTTTTTGATGATTTTTTCAAAATTTCACTCGAAAATTTAGGGGGGGGGGGGTTCTGAAAATTCGATTGCGTATAAAAACAATAGGCTTCCACTATTCACGGATTGTAATTTTTGTACTAAATTTTGTTCGAATTGGTCCATTCGTTCGTCAGTTATCGTCTCCACAGACCCACTGACACACACACACACACACACACACACACACACACACACATACTTTCACACACACACACATACTTTCACACACACACACACACACACACACACACACACACACACACACACACAGACATCACTTCAAAAATGTTTGATTCGTGATCAGGGATGTTTGAAACGTGCTCTCCCGTCGAAAACTCGAATTCGAATTTTCGACCCCGTCACAATACTTTCCTTATACATTATGTATATAAGGAAAGTAAAAACTCTTAATTTGGATCCTCCTACTACGAATATTGATTTTAGACATTTCCATCACCACAATTTTTCCAATATTGAAGTTACTATATTAGACATAGTACCAAATCTTAATGAACGATTATGGTGGGAATGCACGCATATTAACCAATATACTACAGTATTCCCATTTGGACTCTGTCATATTCAATGAGAATTTCAATTTGGAACATAGCAGAAATGCATATTCACTTCCTCTATCTAGTGCTTTATATCAAAGAAAAACTACAAGATGGAAACGAGGTGGAAGACTTAGATTTATCAGCTATTCAGACACTCTTAAAAAAGTCAAAGCACTCATGGAATTATTCAAAAACAATACTTTTGTCGAATACATGTGGATTAAGAATACCGTATTTGTAATAAAACTTAAATATTTGCCTCGTATTTGAAACTTTGTCATTGATCATATGAAATCTTTGGATCAAGTAACGCAAAGTGACATAACTAAAAATATCGCCATAATGTTGGACTTCATTAAATTAAGAGCTATAAAATATAAAGTTATTTTACAGGATCGTTCTAAGAAAGAAGTTCACAATGAATAATTAATTCATTACTACATTTAAAAAAAATCTGATGTGGGCAGCACATGACTTTCCCTGCAGACTTATATTCACGTTCTCTTTATTTTAATTACATTTAATTCACTTTTAATTCAATTTTCGTTCTCATTTGGTAACTGGACTTCTTTTCAAAGGTGACGTAGAGAAAATACGAAAAAACTAAAATATCTCGAGAATGGCTACTCCTAGTGTAATGGGGTTGGTCTTACTCTTTTTCTTTGTTAAAAATTACGTATTAAACAAGCATTTCCTGGATATATTTGAGCATACGTAGATTTTTATTTTAGATTTTGGCGTTTTTTGCGGGCCATTTTGCAAAAAAAGGCAGGTTATTTTTTTCCGAATCGTATCAAAATCTAATCAGCACCAGGGTGTCCCACAAGTGACTGACCTACCAAATTTTGTTTAATTCGGTCCTTTAGTTTTTCAGCTAGAGTGGATACAAGCTTTTACGGGCCATTTCGCAAAAAAAGGCGGGTTCTTTTATCCCGGATCGTACCCAAAACTAATCAGCACCAGACCTGCCCACAAGTGATATACCTACCAAATTTTATGAAATTCGGTCAATTAATTTTTTAGTTAGAGTGGATACAAAATCTGCACAGACAGACAGACAGACAGACACACAGATACACACACAGACGTCACGCTAAAAATAGTTTTTTCGTATTCTAGAGGTCTCGAAACGTGTAGATCCGTCGAAAACTTGAGTTGCTATTTTCGACATGATTCCAATACTTTCCCTATACATTACCATGTATTGCAGGGAAAGTAATAAGTCATTTGAAAATATAACTTTCAATATTATGCTTAATCAGTTCAAGGATTTGATGCCAATACCCAATATCAAGGTCAAGCTCACTTATCGATTTGTGCGTACAAACGGAAGAAAGTTATATAATTACAATCATTTAAGTAAAAATATATCTATGTGTAATTCAACAGTATGTACTTGCCATGACAGTATTCATAAAGATAATTATCACAATCATATTATCACAGGTGATCTTGCAATAATAGAGGATCATCAGTTGAGAAAAATATTTAAAAAAGGTACAAAATTTCGTAACCAGGAATACAACAATGTCAAGGATGAATTTTATCATGATCTTGACATTTTCACTTAAAAAATGGCAATTAAATATAATTTACCTGTCAACGCATTCGATGAATGGAAACATCACATACTCAACGGATTTCTTTATCATTACCAAAAAAACCTTAAACTGATATCCAAATCATCAGTTACAAGTACTATTAAAGATGTTCAAGAACGCTTCGTACTTATACAGATAAAGTAGTTTCCTATTTTGCATTCACTTGCAAGAAATATTACCTAGATACCTTACAGAACTGTTATTTGGATTCTACTATGTATCAACCTCTATCTTGTAATAATACTGTGATGTCTAACAAAATCAGAGCATTGTATAAACGCATCGGCATTAATTTGAAATCTGTCTCATTCCCATACCTGGTCCTCATCCCAAAACTACATAAAATACCAGTGAAGTTCCGTACTGTAACAGTGGGTTGCAATTCTCTTAGCTAACAAGAAACTTTTACATATCCTTAAACCTGTAGTTGGTGCTTTATTACAACAAAATTCCATCATGATTAAAAATAGTTATGACATCATAAAACGTCTTAAATTCTGTAATAGAGACATACGTTTTACTAGCAACGACTTCCGAGACCTTTTCAACAATATTGAACTTTCCAAGTTATATGAAATACCTCTTGTGGTACATGAAGAACATAACATCAAAAAGGTTATTGCTTATCGTAGATATATAGATCTTATACGATTGGTATTATATGAGAATGTGCTTTATAATGGCAATAAATTTTACCAACAAATTAAGGGCATCCCTATGGGAGGGGGATGCTCCTCTATATATTAGCAGACATATATCTGTCATTCTTTGAAAGGGGCAATCACATACTACATGAGTTGCCATATTTCAGATATGTGGACGATGCGCTTTTGGGACATTATATGCATTCTCCTGAATTTGATTTCAGCTTCTAGTCCCAAGAATTAGAACTTATCAAAAACACCAATACAAAGATAGATGAAATAAATTTCCTAGATATAACCATCAAATACAACAGTATAAAAGGAATTTATACTATATTGTACGATAAAAGGGGAAAGTTACAATATGAAGATTAACCAAGTTATTGATTGGAAGTCAAATTTGACAAAAAATATTTTTAAAAACATCATCATGGGGCATCTTAAGAGAAATCTCAACAATAATACATTAAAAAAAGATTGCATTAACTGTAACAGAAGAATCATCTATGAAGCATATAAAAAGAATTACCCGATTAATTTCTTAAACACTATTATAATTCCTTATTTAACAGAAAAGAAGAAGACAGCTCTTTTAAACTTGACATGGGTAATATGACATCATAAAAAAAGAATCTTGATTTACGCATGCGTTAAAGTGAAGTATATTAAGTGGTTATCTTGTGTTATTCTGGTTCAGTTTGATATCTCTTCGAAATTTTGACGTTTCGACATCATGGAATACAATACAAATTGAAAGGTAAAGTACCACAAATTGGCTGGTATTGATGTTGTGAGGGGGTTGTGATCTCCAATCTCCGGTTAAGCAATGCTTTACGCCGCGGCAACACTCCCGGGAGCCGGTACATTACCCACTAATGATATAAAATCGTAAAAATAACATCAAAACATAAGACCTCACAATAAGAAATATAAGCCTTACACACAATAAGAAATATATACTACAATAAGACACTACATAAAACTGCTTAAAGACTAGTACTATATTAACACGTACCTTACGGAAACTAAATATGCTGAACGAGGTTCACTCAGTTTTACTTTTGTATTACTGTTTTTTAGTGTTACTGTTTTTTTTTACTTTCAGTTATGGTTATGTTAAAAAAACTACTAGCAACTTTACATAAAAATCTTATAGGATATCCTTGTTTAATTGCTTTTGCATAATAAATCCTGATATTATTATCCCTGTCTATTGATTTTGAATTTAATTTTTGACTTCTTATTAAGTAATTTATGATGTTTCTGAACACATTTTTGTGTAAAATTATATTCTTATTATTCATTTAGTAGTATACTAAATTGTATTACATTTGTATCATATATATATATATATATATATATATATATATATATATATATATATATATATATATAAGAAATATGTAATAATAAAAAAAAAACAAGTAATATTAACATCACCAAAGAAGCAAATTCACGGTCATAATGCCGATAAAAGAAGAGAACAGCACCAGCCCAAATTCGATGATTAGTTAGAATTAAATTCCTCCTCAGGTCTGAATATTTAACTCTAACTAACCCAAACACATGCCTGTTTCAGATAGAGCAATAGTACATTACTATAAATACTCTAATTCAGACTACAGGCAACAAAAAATGAAAATAGGATACATTAAGAAAATTTATATTACCATGCAGCATGAACCCTTCTTCTTTCACCATGTGTATACACGATCAATCTCAACAGCTTAAATTATCTAAAAGCACCGGAATGAACAAGTCGAAATTCTACCAGGGAGGCAGTACGAACGTTCACAGTAATACTCCCAGACCCGTCCAGTGAGTCTAAGCTGGAGAACAGAAAAGCAATTCAGGATATGAACAACCCAGTACGCAAATCTGAATATGAATATGAATCAAAGATGAAAAAATCTTACTAAACAAGTAATTCAAAGGAAAACTGGATAAACGAGAATGCCACTATATACCATGATAAGGGCGCTCAAATCGTAGTTTCAATACTGGCAAAAGTTACAATTTTTTAGCGAAAATAAAATTCAAAACATTAATGTTAATGCATTTTATTTTCGGATTTTTTTTTATTTTTCTAATTTTTTGACTTAGTTTATTATTTTGCATTTTTATTTATTTATATAATTAATAAATAATTATATATATATATATATATATATATATATTTAATATATTAGCCACTATATATATATATATATATATATATATATATATATATATATATATATATAAAATAAATATTAAAATAGTAAATCCAATGGTAGAAAGGAAGCAGTAACTCATAATACACTATCTTAAAAATTTTTAAGCCTACAGATTATATTGAAATAAAATGAAATTCAACAATAAAGAGGAAATTATAATATATATTATAGTTCAGAAAGCTAAAGATAAACAACAAATGTCAATGGAAAGGAATCGAAAAAAGGAATACCAAAATAATCAAGCATTAAAGCTTGCACGTGGAAGAGCTCTAGGCTTAAGCATAGTTCATTTCGATAAAATTCTTTATCAAGTCCTAATATTTTAAACGAAATGAACACAAAAATGCTTGTGTTTCTGAAACACAAGATAGATTTTATTAATAAACATGTGTTAATAGAACGACAAGCATAAAGATTAAAAAAAATAGAAAGGAAACATAAATACCTTAAAATACACATAAAATGTTCAAGCGTGACGAGCAAAAAATGACTAGACCAATGTTGCCATCTGATAAAGTGTAAAGTCTAAAGAAGAGATTTACTGTTGTCAAAGTGGGTGATTTATATATAAAAACCGTACTGCGTAATGTCAGTAAAATGTGATATTCTACAGTAAAAGCTGCAAAATAGAAAGATGAAAATATATTGTAATGTAAAAACAAAGTCTCTTGAAGTAAGGCTAAAATAAGATACTAAGGAGAGAATATTAAGAATTTTAGGCTAATCGAAAGTTATTAACTATACCATTCACTAAATATGCTGGATATTCATATAATCTACTGGTAATTATGAGGTTATTTATGTGCAAAGCATGGAATTTTTTATCTGATAATCGATAAATTTTAAAAAGTTGTTTAAGTATAATATTTCTAAACAATTGAATCGAGATGCAGGAATTAAAAGGTAATATTTTATTAATATTGAATTTAAAAAAATCTTTTTTATCATACAAATTAGTAACTATCCCATTAGTAGGTTCTATAATTAGATTTAAATCCAAATAATAAATATTATTACTAATAGAAGTTTCATTAGGTATTAATTCCAAATTATCCGGATAGAAATCTATATCTATGACATAGTTATCAGTAAATACAAGACAAATCAGATCATCTACATATCTATAAATTTTATAATCAGTAGAAGTAAAGAAATTTTCATAATGATATAGGTATAAATTAGCTAACATACTGCTTCTACAGCCACCTTGCGGAACACCTGAGACTTGTAAGTATAATTTATTACTTTGAAAAATATAATTAGTGAAAAGAACAAAATGGAGAAGTTTAGGAAAATTGGTAAGTTTAGGTAGGTGAGAATGATTAGTAATATAGGCATTATATAAAGTTAATATGACATCATAAAGATCAGAAATCCTAATATTATTAAATAGATCTTTAAAATCAAAAGTTGAAATCCTGTTATTTTACCTAGTGATATTAATTTATTTTTTAATTCTTTACTATTATTTAGAATAATGCAGTTATTACTAGAATCACGTAAATTACTGTTTAGTACATTTAAATAATTTAGTAATAATTTACTAGCAGTAGTAGAGTATGAATTATGACCACTAGTTAGAGTTCTAAATTTAATAGGATTTTTATGAAATATAGGAATAAGTACAATTTATGAAAATTTCAAAAATTTATTATTAATATCTAAATTACTATACATATTGATAATTTTCAATTTGAAACTATTAACAGAGTGCGAATCCAGTTTAAATAGACTATTATTTTTTAAATAATCTAACAGATATTGCATATATAATTTTTTACAGATAATAGCATAATTATTAGAAGCTTTATCAACATAAGTAATAACAAAAGATTTATGTAAATCATTTATAGAGTGTTTTATATCATCCATATTATATATCGATCTAGATAAATTGATACCCCAAATGGCATTTTTAATAGACTTTAAAATAGTAAATTTCCACATATTAAATGCCTCTAAAGGCTGAGCATATTTAGAAGCTAATCCATAAATATATTTATCAAGGTCAAGTTTTATTGATTTTAAGACTTTATTAGAATTATTACAAGAAGGTAACCTGAATTTAGTACCAAATGACATTAAAGTTCTTAAAGATTTATCTTTAACTATGACCAAGTCTACAGTAACTATATGTCCCAAGTGTGGATTTATAAAATTAGCATACTTATCAATTTTACAAATACATTTACCATCCAAATTAATTGAGGAATCTTTATCCGCTGAAAGAGATTGGGAAATTTCATTGTAATTAAAAATTGTTCTACCAATAGGCTTGTTGTATTTAAAAGTCTTAGTAACATTCAAATCCTTAACAGGCAATAAATGATGAAACCAATTACATAAATTCCTAAAATTGATAGAATTATAAATGGGATGCTTAAAAGATATTACACAATAAGAATTAGAACAATTATTATATTATGAAAATGATGAAGTTTTATTTTTAAATATTTTGATAAAGTAATGAGCAAATCATAGAAAATATGATTAAAATATTCATTAGTTAGATTTAATTTTAAGAAAATAGCATAAACTGTATTTAATTGTTTTTTCTTAACCGAAAATACCCATGATTTTATAAATTTCCATTGAAATGAGTTGTTAAAATGTTGATGCATACTTTTAATCTCAGCTTTAAAGTCATGACGAGGAGAGCTTCCTTTACCGAGTTTAAATCTTTTGAGTTTAGCCGAATTTCTATTATGTAAATGAGGATTGAAAAGTTGATTAAAAATGGAATATTTATTATCTACAAAATTATTTTTTACGATATTACCATTGAGATATAATTGATTTAATCCATATGGAAAAAGAGTACAATTTGATTTAATATACAAGTTTCCAAAGAACATTCTATCAGCTGTATTAGTTTTTATATCCAAAATATGTATAGTTATATTTTCGAAACCATGTTTAGCAAAGTGTTCATATTCAATTTTATTAGAAGTAGGAAGAAAATTATTATTGAGAATAAATTTTTTGACGTGATCTCTGTGAACATTCATACGTAGATGAATAGGTTTACTGGTCTGTCCTATATAAGATAAATTACATATGTTACAGGATATTTTGTAGATGCAATTAAAAATTTTACAGAAAGACTTTTGGCTATTTTGATTGGTAATTTGAGAGTTAGAAGCAAATGGGCAGGTTTTGCAATTTTTATTCTTACATTTATTGAAGTTGTAATTTTTAGCTGAGCAATGCTTATATCCAAAACTATCCATAACACAATGTTGGTAAATGGATATCAGTCTAAACAATTCCCAACATAAATTGGAAATACCGGGCAATATCTATCTAATTATATAATAATAAGTATAAATGTATTTCCCAGTCACTAAATCAAATAAGAATTGTAATTCATAATAGTAATAGTAATTTTATGAGTATGACAATATAACATATAGGAAATAATAATAGAAATAAAATGATTGCATATATATAAGTATAAACAACTAACTCCATGTAAAACCTAATAATAATGTAGTAAGGAGGAAATTACAAGAAATAAAGAAATGATTTAACTATAAAGTTACTATCAATTCAAAACTAGAGTAGATAAAACACAAGGTATTATAAAATACATAAAGTGTAATTCTTAGATTCACATAGAATCCTATCCAATTAAGTAATAATAAATAGTTTGTACAAAAAAGTACAGTTTATAAAATTAAAAAAAGTTTCAAAATAACACCAGTACTAAAATCCCATAAGTAATTACTCAGTCATAAAACTACAAAAATTAATAAAATAGTAAGAAGAAATAACAATAAATGGCAGCACTTAAATTTGTATCTTCTAATATTACATTTCTAATGGCTAAAGAAAAATAGCAATAAATATAAATATAACAAGTAAAATTCATTAAATTAACAAACAGAAAGGAAGAAAACGATTTATAATACTTATAGCATATTTATAATTAATAACCTAGGCATTAAAAAAGAAAAGAATAAAATAGGAGAATGAGTTACATAGAAAACTTCAAACAACATCGGAAGAAAGTAGATTTATAAAAGAAATACGTAAAAATAATTAATGATAAATATAATAAATTCAATATAATAAATTCTATTACTAAATTTAGCGCAAATGCAGCATCGATTTGAATAGATTGCAAATAGAATGTTTCTTTAATACGAAGCGTACAAAAGGAATTAGGATAGTGTGCAGAAATGAATAGTTAGATATACTAAACTTATAAGAGTAAGAAAGTAAGAATGACAATGCAATATACATTTAATTTATTGCGCAAATGCAGCTAATAAATAAAATGTTTTCAATAATGAATATTAAAATAGTAAATCCAATGGTAAAATGGACGAAGTAACTCATAATACACTACCTTAAAATTTTTTTAAGCCTACAGAATACATTGAAATAAAATGAAATTCAACAAAAAAGAGGAAATTATAATACATATTATAGTTCAGAAAGCTAAAGATACAAAACAAAATATGTATATATATATATATATATATATATATATATATATATATATATATATATATATATATATATCTGTAATACATTTTACAGTTGTGTACACAGAAACGTAGAATCAGCATTAATGAAACATGCATGGCCCTTGATAACGTACATGGTTTCAGAAATGCTTTTCATATTTATTTTATTCCATTAATTTTCATTTTATTCCATTTATTCTTTTTGCATACTCATTGGGAGTTAGAAAAGGCCTAGCTCATCGTGCTACACTCTGTTTTTGATTTGCAAATTTTCAACTTTTACCTTCAGTATTTACATATTGTATGCTTATGTAGGAAACCCGGGGATTAGTACCTTAGGTAGCTGCATTAGATATGAGTTACATTACTTTCTTACATGCTCTCATACAAGTTTTCATTCACCCTTCATTACAGTATATCTCCTTTCTTACCTTCTCGTTATTATGGCACATTATAACAGGGGTATTATTTAACTTTTAGTACCTCCTTAAACATTTTTTATAATACATGATATTATAATAATTACTTTACTGTTTATTAGATACAACAGCTTGTTGTATAGTCTTATAGTTACCATAGATATTTTTTGAAAATTTGTCGAAAATTCAATATTAATTGTCGAAAATTCAATATCTTGGAAAGAATATTAGTATCTACTATAAGAAAAACCTATTTTTTTACTGTAAAAGTAGTAAATTCATTACATTGTATAAGGAAAGTCATGTGTTGCCCACATCAGATTTTTACCTTGGTGATAACCGATAAAACACAGTAAAGGACACAAATCCCGATCCGGATTCGAACAACGGCTGTTCGGACTAGTTAGACAACGCTGTACCAATTAAGGTAAGACGACTTTTGATTTCTTATTTACCTTGTTTTCACCAAAAGGATTCAAGGATTCAAGGATCACAAAATTAAAGAGTATCTAGGTCAGCCAAAGGCTGCTTTTAACCTCCAATCTAAGGGTCGGCTGGGAAATAGTAGAAAGGAAAAATTACAGAAAAGAGGTTTCAATAAAGAAACGGGCGATGTTCTTACGATCCCTATTGTGACGAATCACAATAAAGATCTTTGGAGTCGCAGAATTTGCAAAAACGAGGAATAAAATTTTTCCTCAAGAAAGAACGGGGGGGGGGGGGGGGATCGGACTGTGTTCCGTGGAGCACCGGCCTTGAATCAGTAAAAGAACATTCAACATGCCACCGGGAAAAAGCTCATCAGAGCGGACCCTAAACAGATATTAATCTGCGATCTGGTGGAGAACTTTGAAAAGAATATGAACTTTGTCTAAATCATGCTCAGCAGCTTTCATTTGGGGGAGAACTTTAGTATAACAATCATAAATGTATTTGGGAGAGAAATGTTTTTGATATGCCATAAGCATGCCTATTGTTTTCACCAAAAGCGACAATCGCTGAAGCGACGAGTGCAAGATTAATTAGCCAATAAGAAGTGAGCTCAGGCGGAAAGAAAAGAGGGTTTCTTTCACAACTTCCAGAGTACTCTCACCTGCAAAGTGTATCTTCTTATTGGCTAATCAATTTCGTCATAGTCTTCGTAGCTCTAAGTGAAAACTCAAAGTAGGTGACCAAATTAATCCGTTCCAGTCCAATCAGAGATCTTGTAAAGGTGTCGGAATGAAAACGCAGGCATCTTTTGATAAAAACAACAAGTTTTATTTTTAAACTGTAGAAATCATAAAATGAACTCCATTAACGTAATTTACAGTAATAAATCAGAATGTACATGGTTCACCTTTCCTACCATCGTCTGCATCCACACGCACTACTCGACACGTACCAACTTTTACCAACTCCTACCATCTCCCATCATCTCCTCTTCTCGTGCTTCGCACTTCGCCTTTTTATAACCTGGTTTCCAGCACCCTCTACCATCCGCAATCTGCGCGGCTGCTATTTAAATTTAAATTCTTCTTTCCCCGATGAAGATACTGCTTGAAAAATAAGAAGTCGAGAATAGAAATTGGTAATCCTTACAATCTGATCATAGACTAGGCATAAACCATAGACCAAAATATAAATTCCTTATTGAACAAGATTTAGAGGGGTCTTTTTGATTGTGGGCGGTATCAGGGACGGGTCGAAAGTACACCAACATATGCCACAAGTCACAACAGATGGACTGCACACAAAGAAAAAGATAACACGTTTTTTTTTTAAAACACGGCCCTTTATTACCGCTTTACCTATTTTAAATAAGCAAGTGCACCACAAACACTTGTATTTTTGGTAATGTCGGTGACACACTCGATTACATAGCACATTGTTCACTGGCATAGCAGTAGCGATATCGTGACTTCAGGATATGGATGACTTTAAAAGCTATGCTGGGATGTATGTGGTTCCCCTGCTGTCTACCGATGGTGACTATAAATTTTATATTGGTAGTACCAAACTCAATGTTGGTATCCGTTTAGCAAAACACGCTCGGGATATCAAAGGTGGTAAACTTTCTACGGCCCTTGCTCATTATGTTGTCAATGATAATTTTCTACCTATGTATGAAAAACTTTCCTTTTAATGCGTTGTAATAACCCCCGTAATAGTCTCCTCTTTGAATCCCTTTTTATTTATATCTACCGTGCGTCGATTTGTAATTTTGACCCCGTTCAAATTTTAAGTCATGCTTGGCGGCTCATTCTCGACTGTATGCAATTCAAGCCTCTTCATAGTTATCTTTGACGTCATCCTCATGGGGATTGGGCTCAACTGTCCTTCCTGAATTTGCATTCCTGTAATAAAATAGTATTTTTAATTGTGCTTTTCTTGAGATATACTCGTTTTTGAATCCGTTAAAAATATTTTATGTTTTTGTGTATTTTTCTTTCGATAATCGAATGTTCATTTACTAATCGTATTTATGCAAATTTGTCATCTTTACTGGTCTATATATGAACGATCCTTTTTACTTTCCATGTAGCTACTGATGAAGAGCGTATTAACGCTCGAAAGCGCTCTGGCCCTTTTCATTTTGTAGGTCTTATAAGAAGTGTAATAAAAGACCTTCTATCAAAGTTGTGTGCTTAATCTTATTTATTTGAAATCAGACGTGATACCAACTTATTTATGTGATTTCAGGAATTGGTGAAGCAGTTTTAGCGGTGGAATTCCCCCTCCTCCTCGACAACGAGCATCATCAAAAGCCATCACGCTGCTGGCACAATTGTTGTCAAATAGTATAAAAAAATGCGTCAAATAATAATAATAATAACAATAACCCATTCAGCCAATAACTTGAAGTGAAGCAGCGCTTAACCTGCGTCACCTGCATTACCTCACGAGCAGCCACTTTGACATGAACATCATGTTAGAGTGCGAGCAGTATAGCATATAGCAACTTGGACAAACGGCATTCTGAGAAACCAAGCCACAATTGCAAAGAAAAGAAAGTGATTAAGAACTTGATAGCTAACGAACAACGCATCAGAAACACACTACCACATTAACACGCATCACAAAGCAGGAGACCAGCTGAGTCATAAGCCACCCAACAGACTCTATATAGATTTCCAACTAAAAGCAACTTATGCATTCATCAGAAAAAACAAAAGTGACTTCAGATATCATAAAGAAAGAAAGTAAAAATTAGATTCAAAGATAGAACTACTAAAAAACTTTCGAATCATTAGTTCTAGGTTTTCGAATCATTAGTTCTAGGTTTTCGAATCATTAGCTCTAGGTTTTCGAATCATTAGCTCTAGGTTTTCGAATCATTAGCTCTAGGTTTTCGAAATATCTGTTAAACAAGTTTTGTACATTCGCACATAATTTTAACTAGAGCAATATAACTTGGTATTAACTTTAAAATTTTCCCATTCAAAAGAGCAATCAAACAACACTTATTGTGCAATCAAATCCTACTTTTAATATTATCAACTTTTCTCAAAATTTTGAAAAATTCTCCACATACTTAACCCTTAAAAATATATACGCACAAAGCATTTAAATACCCTGTTCTAATTGGTAAAAATTCTATAGTAAATGTAATTTATTGTCAAAACAACTGAACTACAACTCAGTATCTTGTTCGTGTTATGAACTCAAATTTTAGCAGTTTATAGACAACAATCATGGTTATATCACCTCATGATCACCTTAACAAAACCTCAGCATTATAACCATCAAACCCCAACATCATAACCATCAAACCTCAACATCATAACCATCAAACCTCAACAAAACCTCAATATCATAACCATCAAACCTCAACAAAACCTCAATATCATAACCATCAAACCTCAACATCATAACAATCAAACCTCAACAAAACCTCAATATCATAACCATCAAACCTCAACATCATAACAATCAAACCTCAATATCATAATCATTAAACCTCAATATCATAGCAATCAAATCTCAATATCATAACAATCAAACCTCAACAAAACCTCAACATCATAACCATTAAACCTCAACATCATAACGGACCCCACCCTATAAACGAAATTTAGCTTTGGCTTTAAACATAAACTTCTATTATTCAGCAAAAATAAAATTCTTCAGCACTTGCAATAGATCTTGAAAGATGCATTTATAAATTATCAAGTAAATATAACTGTCCCATAAAGAAGTATTCAAAACCTGGCAAGTACAAATCACTTGGTATTTTAAAAATCTGATCAATCAAATACCTTTGCTTTCTTCTAAATATAATTATGAAGAAATGGTCAATGAGATACAACTTATACAAGATAAATGTGTAGTTACATATGTAGATAAAGCAGCCAGTAACCATGTTCTTATTTGCAGAAAAAATTATTTGGAACAACTAAATTAACAACTCACAACATCAGTATCATTAACACCCATCCAGCATTGTCAAACTGTTATCAGTAAGCAAATTATAGCCTTCTATAAACTTCTCGAACCAAACCATAATCTAACTTATCCCTGTATGGCTCTTATAACCAAAATTCCATAAATCTCTTATTATCTTTAGAATAGTCATCATTAGCTATAACACATATACTAATGCCGCTGATACTTTCTATTTAAAATCAACTTTATATACATTTCACTGAACAACTTACTCATATCATTAAAAACAGCTTAAAGCTTGTGGAAAAATTAAACTTCAAAATATATATGAAATTAAAACATAAGATTTTAAAGACCTCTTTAATAACTTAGACATACATGATTTATATAAAGTCACAATACATTTATATAAAATATATGCTAAAGATCATCACCTAACTATACCAAAATTTAAAACCGTATTAAAATTCATCCTTTACAACCAGTATTTATCTCAAAGTATTTCCATATACAAATTAAAACAGGGCGTTCCACAGGAAGGAATCTCATATACAATTTTGGCCAATTTATATCTGCATTTTTATGAAATTAAGCACTCCTTCAATAATCATCTCATGTACCTTTTCATATAATTACTATAAAATTACTATAAAAACATCAATAGATGCACCAATGTTAGCATTTCATTTTTATCCTCATAATTTACAACTTATTGAAAATGTTTACTTTTCACCCTGGATCAACTAAGTTGATGTTAATTTACTAAAAATGTTTACTTTTCACCCTGGATCAACTACCTTGATGTTTGTTTAATGAAGATGCACGTCTGGCGTGGTGTCGTCCTCATCGTAACTGGACCAATGAATGATATCGGGTATTGTTTACGGAAGAATCTAGCTTATGCCTGTGGAGGAATGATAGCCATGGACGAGTGTGGAGGCTTCCCTGGGAACGCTACTTGGCATCCCATATCACCGAGCGTCACACCGGCCATCATAGTTTGGGGCGGTATCATGTTCGATCAGCGGCTAGTTCTGGTGCACATTGCAGGTAATCTGACAACGGACCAGTACATCACGCAAGTTGTGATGCCTGTGGTTCGGCCACTGATGCAGGCCGTCCCCGGCACGGTGCTCCAGCAAGACAATGCCACACCGCACACGAACGGCGAACTCTTAACAGCCTGAACGGAATTCACATCCTTTCCTGGTCGGCAGCTTCGCCGAATCTCTCTCCCATTGAACACGTGTCGGCCTTCATCGGACGTCAGGTGCACCGGGGACTACCGGTACTTACCGTAGATGAACTGTGTGCCGCAGTGGACACTTCTTGGCAAGGATTACCTCAGGCAACCATTAATAGCCTCATCGATAGTATGCCTCACCGTTTAGCGGCCTGTATAGCTGGTATTCATTTCGGGGGTATTCAATGCCTCGTATGGCCAGCACGTTCTCCAGATCTAAACCCCATTGAAAATGTTTGGGATGCTTTGGGGAGGCGACTTGCTGGTCGGAAATATCCTCCAACTAACAAGAACACCCTCATCCGTGCACTGACAGAGGAGTTGGATAACTTGCCTCAACAGCTGCTGGATAATGTTGTGCAAAGCATGACACGACGTGTGATATGTTGCATCGTACTCTACGTTGGACATATCCCGTACTGACATCTTTCTCAAAGGTGCTTGCTGTCCTTCATATGCATTTTTCCATTTCTCCGTACACAGCATCAAATGAACACTTTTTTTCCTTTCAGATGTTTCAAAACCTTCTGTAATTTCCAGAACAATAAATGATCTTTATTCTAATGTCGGAACAGTGTGGCAACAATGTTTCATCCTGCTGGGCCTCCACCCCCGCTTAATGTTGTGCTACATTGCAATTTGTGATCCGTCCTTAGCAATTGTCCAGCAGTGTATATAATCTTCACCGCTTTGCCTGTCGCTAGTAATTAGATTTTGAAGCATCACTCACAAGGGTCCGATAATAGTATTGCTGCATCCTATTTCTCTTGATACCTTTTATTGAATGTTTCAATAAACGTGTTCCCCATCCTTGTCACTGACAGCATCGCAGTGTTCCGGAACAAAATCCAGAAGAAAGTGTAAAAATTGCATTTTAAATGACATGTTGCACCAAAGTCTCTTGTGTACGCATCGCATCAAGAGGGTTTCTTTAAGGTCCTAACACCTATTGAACACTCTCCCCGTATCTTAAAAAACCAGAGCTAATCCGTAATTTTTACTTTCCCTACATATATAGAATAATATATAAGGAAAGTTTTATGAAAGAGGTCGAAAATTCGAATGCGAGTTTTCGACGGGAGAGCGCGTTTCAAGCATCCCTGAACTCGAATCGAATGTTGTTAAAGCGATGTGTGTGTGTGTGTGTGTGTTTGTGTTCTTGAGTCTGTGGATGCGGTTATTTCACGAACAAATGGAGCGTTTCGAACGTAATTTGGTGCGATTATTACGACCCATGAATACACTGGAACCCAATTGATTTCAAATGCAATCACACGTTTGGAAGAACTTACTACATTTTCGAATATTTCTTTTTTAAATATCATAAAAAAAATCAGGGCATTCAATTATGTAAAGTAAATAATTATTTTATACGTATTTTTACTTTCCTTATATACATAATGTATAAGGAAAGTATTGTGACGGGGTCGAAAATTCGAATGCGAGTTTTCGACGGGAGAGCACGTTTCAAGCATCCCTGATCTCGAATTGAACATTTTTGAAGTGATGTGTATGTGTGTGTGTGTGTGAAAGTATGTGTGTGTGCGTGTGTGTGAAAGTATGTGTGTGTGTGTGTGTGAAAGTATGTGTGTGTGTGTGTGTCAGTGAATCTGTGGAGACGATAACTGACGAACGAATGGACCGATTCGAACAAAATTTGGTACAAAAATTGCAATCCGTAAACACTAAAAGCCTATTGTTTTTGTACGCAATCGAATGCTCAGAACCCTCCTAAATTTTCGAATGAAATTTTGAATTAATATTTAATTATTAAATGATAATTTAATTATTACTTTCCTTATATACATAATGTATAAGGAATGTATTGTAACGGGGTCGAAAATTCGAATTCGAGTTTTCGACGGAAGAGCACGTTTCTAGCATCCCTGATCACGAATCAAACATTTTTGAGGTGATGTCTGTGTGTGTGTGTGTGTGTGTGTGTGTGGGTGGGTGTGGGTGTCAGTGAGTCTGTAGAGACGATATCTCACGAACGAATGGAGCGATTCGAAGGAAATTTAGCACAAAAATCACAATACGTGAATACTGGAAGCCTATTGTTTTTATACGCAATCGAATGTTCAGTACCCACCTACATTTTCGAGTGAAATTTTGAAAAAATCGTCAAAAAATCAAACCTCTAATAAAATTACGCAAATAGACATTTCTTATGTAATTTTTCATTAGAAAACGATTGACATAAATTTTTTTTTCTAACATGAACCGTTCTCAAGATATTGCACATTTTTCAAAAAAATTATCACAAGGTCATATAAAATAAAAAAAAATATTTCCTATTGAGAAACATGTTCACTTTTCATATGTAATACCATGCGATAAATTGGGCGACATCATTCTCGTGGATCTAGCTTGTTCCATTCATGAAAAAAGATACTTTGAGTAATACTTTTGTATTTGAATTCCAATAGTCATTTATCTGCTGTAAGAATAACTTATTTATCCGTCCATAACGCTTGGAGAGACTTTTGCGACGAATTTGGTGGAATGTAGCCAACTTGGCGACTTTTTAAATGTTGCTAAATTAACGAAAAACTCGCTAAATGGATAAAAACGACGCTAAATCAATTAAAATAACGACTAATTGACGAAAATTCAATATCTTGGAAAGAATATAAATATCTACTATGAAAATAATCTATTTTTTTTTCAACTGTAAACTTAGTAAATTCATTGCATTATATAAGGACAGTCATGTGCTGGCCACATCAGATATTTTTATTCTAAAATGAATGACATAAACTTTAGTTGTTCAAATAAATATATTTAAAAATCACATAAAAAAAATCTAATGTTGGCAGCACATGACTTTCCTTACATAATGCAATGAATTTACTACTTTTACAGTAAAAAAATAATGTATAAGATCCATGGTACTGTGTTTTATCGTTGAATTGGAGATTTTCCGGATGACAACATGTGGAAGATCTAGACCGTCCGACTCATTCTGAGACTAGTGTAGCTGTTTAGACGGCCGGGATGACAACATGTATAACTATTTCAAAATACCCAATTAACTTAAATTTCGTGCAACTCTAAATAAACAATCATCAATATTGTTAGCATCTCCAGTAAGCTATATAGTCCATATAATAAAATACTTTAATAATTAATTCATCAATACGCATAATTTTCATTAATTTAGCGTCATTTTTGCAATTTTGGAAATATTTTTGTCAATCTGGGAGCAAAATATCACCGAGTTGGCAATACTTTGCTAAATTATTCACTAAGTTCGCCAAATGCACTACCAAGGGTTACAGTCAAACGAAGGGAAGAGCATTTTTTATATATTAGAAAGTATGCAACTTATATGACAGAAATCAGAATTTGCGAGATATTTCTTCTCATTTGGAGACATTTTTATCAATTACGCGACAAGTTTGTCATTTTAGCAACATTTAAAATAGTCGCCAAGTTGGCGACGTCCCGCTAAATTTCTCGCCAAGCGTTACGGACGGAGGTGTTATTCGTATAGTCTACGCTAATGTTCTTTCAAAGATATTGAACTTTCATCATTTAGTCGTCATTTTCATTGATTTAGCGTTATTTTGATCAATTTGGCGACATTTTCGTTAATTTGGCAACATTTTAAAAAGTTGCCAAGTTGGCGACGTTCCGCCAAAATCTCGCCAAGCGGAGAAATGAGTTATTCTTGTAGCAGATAAATGACTATTGACGTCCAAATACAAAAGTATTACCTAAGGTATCTTTTCTCGTGAATGGAACTAGCTAGATCCACAAGAATGATGTCAACAAATTTATAGTATGATATTACATATGAAAACTGAACATATTTCACAATAGGTAATATATTTTTTTAATTTTATATGAATTTTTTATATATTTTTTTTTTTTTTGAAAAATGTGCAATATCTCGAGAACGGTTCATGCTAGCGTTCTAAAATTTATTTCAATCGTTTTCTAATAAAGAATTACATACGAAATGACTATTAGCCTACATATATTAAAGGTTTTAATTTTTTGATGATTTTTTCAAAATTTCACTCGAAAATTTAGGGGGTTCTGAACATTTGATTGTGTTTTATACGCAATCGAAAGTTCAGAACCCCCTAAATAACAATAATAAACAATATGCTTCCAGTATTCATGGAATGTAATGTTTGTACCAAATTTCGTTCGAATCGGTCCATTCGTTCGCCAGTTATCGTCTCCACAGACACACTGACATACACACACACACACACACACACATACTTTCACACACACACATACTTTCACACACACACACACACACACACATAGACATCATCTCAAAAACTTCTGATTCGTGTTTAGGGATGCTTGAAACGTGCTCTCCCGTCGAAAACTCGAGTTCGAATCTATACTTTTTTTATAGATTATGTGTATATAAGGAAAGTAATTACATAAGAAATGAATATTTAGGTTATAAAGATTTTAATTTTTTGATAAATTTTTCAAAATTTCACTCGAAAATTTAGAAAGGTTTTGAACCTTCGATTTCGTATAAAAGCAATAGGCTTCCAGTATTCGCTGATTGTAATTTTTGTACCAAATTTCGTTCAAATCGCTTCATTCTTTCGTGAGATATCGTCTCCACAGACTCGCTGACACACACACATACACACTATCTCAAAATCTTTTGATTCGTGTTCAGGGATGCTTGAAGCGTGCTCTCCCGTCGAAAACTTGCATTCGAATTTTCGAAACACGAATTCAAATTTTCGATCCCGTCACAATACTTTCCTTATTCATTATATGTATATAAGGAAAGTAATAAACAGTCATAAGTATCATTAATTATGTAACATTTTTCGATTAAATTGGCGACCCTGGAGACTGATTTGGCTAATTTATCGTTAATTTGGAGACTTTTTAATATGATGTGATAGTGACAATAATGTCAACAATTTGTCAAAAATGACTGAAACGTTACGAAAATGACCAAATTGATGAACATACATAATTATTTCACGATGAAAGAAGTAAATGCATTGCATTATGTAAGGAAAGTCATGTGCTGCCCACATTAGTATTACTTTCCTTATATACAATAATGTATAAGGAAAGTATTGTTACGGGGTCAAAAATTCGAATTCGAGTTTTCGACGAGAGAGCACGTTTCAAGCATCCCTGATCACGAATCGATCATTTTTGAGATGATGTCTGTGTGAAAGTATGTGTGTGTGTGTGTGTGTGTGTTTGAAAGTATGTGTGTGTGTGTGTGTGCGTATGTCAGTGAGTCTTTGGAGACGCTAACTGACGAACGAATGGACCGATTCGAACGAAATTTTGTGCAAAAATTACAACTCGTGAATACTGGAAGCATATTGTTTTTATACACAATCGAATGTTCAGAACTCCCTTAAATTTTCGAGTGAAATTTTGAAAGAATCATGAAGAAATCAAAACTTCGAATAAAGTTACGCAAATAGACATTTCTTATGTAATTTTCCATTAGAAAAAGATTAATATAAATTTTAGAACGCTAGCATGAACCGTTCTCGAGGTATTGCACATTTTTCAAAAAAATTATCAAAAAATTATATAAAATAAAAAAAAAATATTTCCTATTGAGAAACATGTTCACTTTTCATAAGTAATATCATGCGATAAATTGGGTGACATCATTCTCGTGGATCATAGCTCGTTCCATTCATGAAAAAAGATACTTTGAGTAATACTTTTGTATTTGAACGCCAATAGTCATTTATCAGCTATAAGAATAAATTATTTCGTCGTCCATACGCTTGGCGAGATTTTGGCGACGAATTTGGCGGAATGTTGCCAACTTGGCGACTCTTTTAAATGTTAACAAATCAAAGAAAATCTCGCCAAATGGATAAAAGTGACGCTAAATCAATGAAAATAACGACTATTTGACGAAAATTCAATATCTTGGAAAAAAATATAAGTATCTACTATAAGAATAATCTATTTTGTTTTTACTGTAAAAGTAGTAAATGCATTGCATTATATAAGGAAAGTCATGTGCTGCCCATATCAGATTTTTTAAGATCGTGATCAGCGGGTTCGAATTAGCTTAAAATTGCTACTTTATTATCAGAAACATTTTGGCTGTTGTCCAGTGTAATTGCATTGGCAGTAACTTACTATATGCGGCAATTTTGCAAACCTCTGTGGTGGCCAACGAAGTCAGTTGGTCACCCACTCAGCTTTCTTCAAATTGTCAAAAGATTGAAGTGCAGCTTGAGCTCAATATCCTAGATGTGACATATCTGATTTTGTTGGCAACCAAAAAGGCTCGCTAAATTGCGACACGCTGTAAGTTATTTTATTCCTTGTGCAGTTATTGGCTATTCTGTGGTAAAGAGTATTAATAGCCTAGGTGTTTTGATGCTGGTCGCTGTACTGGAAGCTAGATTTCATTATTATGACCCATAAATAATTATAAAAATTGCTTTTGAAGCAATATGCAACGCAAAATTAATGGTGATTTCGAAGGCATAAGAAGCAACCTTCTTCGTTAAGTTATCTTTTCTTCGTTAAGTTATCTTGTTGCGTGTGCAATTATTGGTTGTTCTATGGTAAAAAGTGTTCACAATCTTGGTTCTGAGATGTTGGGTATTGTACTGGGAGCATGTTTTCATTACCAAAATCTATAAATAATAAAAAAGAAACTACTTTTGAAGCAATATTCAACGCAAAATTAATTAATAGTGGTTTTGAAGGCATAAGAAGTAACATTCGTCAGGACAAACAGGAAGCTCAACCTTCACTCGTCAAAGCAAGATTTGCAACTCCATGTTGGAATAGCAAACGTGACTGAAACTGGAAGAAAAAAGGGGAAGAGGGTCCACCTTTTGTTGCAAGTTCACTTTCTTCTCAGTATTTACTGTTAATTCATAGTGTATGTAAAGAACTTTGATGTCCCAGCCGGGGCTTGAACCACGGATCTTTGTACTGGCTGGTCGACACTCTTCCAGTTGAGCTACTACTACAGATTTGCAAATTTTGCCGTCGAAGTGGACTCTGTATATCCTACTTTTCTTTCTTTCCTCCATAGTTTTTTATCTCATTCTTCTCCTCTCACAATTGGCAACCCTCTATCTCTGTTTCAGGCAGTTCTAACATCAGTTGCCTATCTTGCTTTGATGAGTGAAGGTTACTTTTCACTTTTGTCTGGACGAAGAACGCTATTTTATACCTTCCGATCTGGTCAAAACTATTCGTTTTAAGTTGGATTTTGCTTTAAATGCAGTTTTTTGTAGTTTTATTACATTAGCACCAGTTTGAGTAGTACGTACCATAATCTAGGTATGATTAATTAATTAATGTTTGACAAATTATTAATTAATGTTGGATTACAACTTCGCAATACACATACTAACCTAACTGCTCGTAGTCCTCTAATGTTGACGCTGCTATAACAAATTAGAAAAGGAAAAATTTAATAACACAACATATAAAACATATTCAACAATAAACAGGTGTGGGTCACATAACATAAGCGCCCATCAGCTAATTGAATTATAAATAATATGCTACAGAACGCAGGATGGCACTCCAATTGCAGGCAACACACAAGGACCGGTTTCGCTTATTACTTTCCCTACATACCTAATATTGTAACGAATGTGCAAAATGCTTCTTGGCATGCCATCTCTCAACAAGAGGAAAGCAAATTGACAGGCATCCATTGCTATTGTGTGCACTAAAGGTTGCCTGACCGTGGCGACATTTTCCGTGTCCTTGGCGCTTTTCTTCTTTTTCGACCCAGACCGTCCGACCTATCCGAAGGTGTAAGCTATCTGTTTGGACGGCCAGGAATGTGCCATCCAATTTAAACAGGAACCTAGTTGGGGCGGCATCCATAGGGACCGTACCCTCCTCCCCCTACCACCAACCTCTCGGAAGGACTTTCGCACCCACATATTTAACGTGCCCGTACTCAGCGTGAACACGGGGACAGTTTGCTCAGAGCTGGGAATCGAACTCGGGTCCTCCGAGTGTAATCCCCGTGCTTTAACCACTGGGCTGTCCGGCCCCGCTAAGATCTGTTAATCAGTATTCTCCACTGTATTGAAATATGTTAATTATTAATTCATCCGTTTGGCGTCATTTTCGTAACTTTAGAGTCATGTTTGCCTATTTGGCATCATACTGAAAGGTTGCCAACTTGGCGACATTTCGTTAAATAAATCATCAAGTGTTACATATTTGATAATACTTACTTTTATGTAATTTTTTAGATAAATTTATTTGTAAAGGTGCGCAATATCTCGAGAACGGTTCAAGCTAGCGTTCGTTTTAGACATATTTAACCTGCCCGTATTCCACTCCAACACAGAGACAGTTTGGGTAGATCTGAGTGGAATCCCCTCTCTCTAACCACTGGGCTGTCCCATACTCCTGGAGGCTTTTAGCGAGTTTCGGAAAGCACCGGAACTATCCCAATTTCGCCATTAGTTTCGAAAATGCGACCTCTTCCTAGAGTTGGTCTGGGACATTCCAGTGGTTAGAGAACGGGGATAGCACACGGAGGACTCGAATACGATTTCTGGATCTGGCGAAACGATCCCCGTGTTCACACAGAGTACGAGCACGTTAAAAATGTTGGTCTGAAAACCCTTCCAAGAGGTTGGTGGTAGGGGAAAGAGGGTAGGGTCCCTATGGATGTCGCCCACACTGGGTTTAGGTTTAAATTGGGTTGATCTGTCTTGACAGAGGTACCTTACACATTTCAGGTTGGTCGGACGGTCTGGGTTTATTAAAAGAAAGACCAATTTCTAAAATATATTACAAAAATAATTACTGAATTATTATTGTTTCTTGTACTATTTGCTGTTATTTGAGAATGAAAGTATTAGTGTATTTTATTTCTATGACTATTTTTTACGTACATATTTCTATGTATGTCTTATTCATATGTATTGCTTTATTTATGTGTTTTCCGTATTGTTTTTTGTGTTTTTCCAGGCCGTCTCTTCTAACTGTTCTACACCCCTTTTGGTGAGATGGAAGGCCTAGGTAATAAATGAATAAATAAAAAATATAATAATACCTCTTCCTGGAGTAGTTGTTAAAATAGAATATCTATCAAGAGAATTGAAAATTGTATTCTTATTGCGAAAACGAATTGTGATGGTATTAACTAATTTACTGGTTTATGCCTAGAATTTTAACCATCTTGATCAATGGAACATGGATTAGATTTTTACACTATTTTTACTTTTTAACGCTTTTCAATGTTTATGACATTTTTTCAATCTGTCTGTCTGTCTGTCTGTCCGCTCGCACGATAACTGCCGTGAAAATGACTTTATCAGAATGAAATTTTAGAATGTTGTTGAAACGGTCTGTGGAACATATGGAAATGGAAAGGAATAATATCACCCAACTAGTTTCGGATTAAACCGGAGTTGAAAAAATGAAACACTGAACCTCATGGGACCCAATTTTTCAAACATTTTTTAAGAAGAGTTAAAATTTACAAATTGCTTTGAAGATTTTACGAAATATTTAAATTATCACGTGAAATGTATAAAAATTTTAAACTAAATGTCTAAAACTCTTTTAAACTAATGTGTAAAATTAAAAAAAATCAAAATATGTTAAATAGATTTTTACATAAAAATCGAAATAACAATTACACCCATATTATATGAAGAGATCACGTGACTCATTTCAAAATAAAGTATGGCTTCCATTTTTTTTTTCGCTTAGTGAAAATCGTGATTTTTAAGGAACGCTAATATTTATAATTAGTGTTGCATCCATCCTGAAACCGCTTTATTTTTGCATATTATCTGTGTATATAAATTCTGTGCGTACGCAATTACAATACTTTTGATTTTAAATCCTCACTACGCTTTGATTATTTCTACAACGAAGCCTAATTTTAATGAATGCAGAATGTAAATAAATCAAGCGATTGTAAGATTTGTTGTATAAGAATTCCTGAATTTTTTAAATGCAAAATTATTTAGCTCTGGAATCTGGAATATAAGTAATATGAATGAAATATTCATTGATTTTACATAGAGAAGCAGACGATTTTATAGCATTGATGTTTTTTGATTAAGTTTCCAAGTAAAATACATTATTGTAGTACTGTGATAATTTAAAAAATATCACCGC
This sequence comes from Amaurobius ferox, assembly GCA_951213105.1. Classification (NCBI taxonomy): domain Eukaryota; kingdom Metazoa; phylum Arthropoda; class Arachnida; order Araneae; family Amaurobiidae; genus Amaurobius; species Amaurobius ferox. The sequence continues at coordinate 13,706,475 of OX578155.1, read as the reverse complement.
TGAATGTATCGAATTTTAGAGATGTTTAAATAATTATATTTAATGCATTTCAGTTAGAAAGTGTTTCATAATAAATGCTTTATGCATGATTAATCCTTTTTGTTTGTATATTTTTGTTTTCTCTTTCCTTTATAAATTTCTGCTTCCCTGCAATATATGGTAGTGTACAGGGAAAGTATTGGAATCGTGTCGAAAATCGCAACTCGAGTTTTCGACAGGCCTATACGTTTCGAACACCCTAGAATACGAAAAAATTATTTTTAGCACGACGTTTGTGTGTGTCTCTTTTGCTTCCTCTCTCTCTCTAATTCTCTCTCTCTCTCTCTCTGTGTGTGTATATGCGTGTGTGTGTGAGAGAGTCTGTCTGTGTCAAAATCTAAAATATCTTCGTATTTTCTCTACACCACCTTTGTAAATAAGTCCAGTTACCAAATGAGAACGAAAATTGAATTAAAAGTGGATTAAATTTAATTTAAATAAAGATAACGTGGATATAAATCTGCAGGGAAAGTCATGTGCTGCCTACATCAGATTTTTACTTTCCCAGCAATACATGGTAATGTATAGGGAAAGTATTGGAATCATGCCGAAAATCAATACTCGAGTTTTCAACGGATCTACACGTTTCGGGACCTCAAGAATACGAGAAAACTATTTTTAGCGTGACGTCTGTGTGTGTGTCTGTGAAGATTTTGTATCCACTCTAGCTAAGAAGCTGATGAACCGAATTTCATAAAATTTGGTAGGTAAGTCACTTGGGTGTGACCCTGGTGCTGATAAGTTTTTAGTACGATTCGGGATAAAAGAACCCCCCTTTTTGTACGAAATGGTCCACAAAAATTGTCTGTATCCACTCTAGCTGAAAACTAATGGACCGAATTTCAAAAAATTCGGTAGTTAAGTCGCTTGTGGGTTACCCTGGTGCTGATTAGATTTTGGTACGATTCGAGAAAAAGAAAACTGTGTCTTTCTGCGACATGGCTCGCAAAAATCGTCAAAATCTAAAATAAAAGACTACGTGTGTTTAAATGTATTTTATACGTAAATCTTAACGATGGAAAGAATAAAACCTATCCCATTACTCTTGGACTAGCCGTTCTCGAGATATTTTAGTACATTCAGTGTCACTTCAAATAATTATGCGTGTTATTTAGTGCCATTAAACTCAATGTAATGAATTAATAAAGAAAAGAGAAAATGATGTTGAGTCTGTAGGGAGAGTCATATGCTGGTGACACCAGATTTTTAATTTCCCTGTAATACATGGTGATGTATAGGGAAAGTATTGGAATCATGTCGAAACGCACAATTCGAGTTTTTGATGGAACTACACATTTCAAGCACACTAGAATTCGAAAACATTACTTCAAGCGTGACGTCTGCCTGTGAGTAAGGCTCCTCTATAGTAGGCTCCTCTATAGTAAGGCTCCTCTGTAGTAGAGGAGCTTCCTTCTAATACAGTTTTAAGTACAACAACAGATCATATATAATAATGCCACAATCACGGAAAGGTAATTTTTCATTCTATAAATTTGATAAGGGGATCTGAATGTACATCACTGAGGACTGCAACTTTGTCTTCAAGTTCCTTTGTCTTCAAGTCCTAATTCAATTACATTTCCGTGATTGTGGCATTATTATATATGATCTGTTGTTGTATTTAATAGCGTATTAGTAAGAATAGGCATTTAAATATGTTCATTAAAAAATAAAAATAGTCGGAATGAATTAAATTACGACAACAGATGGCAGCACCAAAAATATTTTGAATTAAAATAAAAAATATATTGTATGTTTTATTGGATATTAAATTTAGTTTTAATATAATCTAAGCATTGCATTTTATCTATCAGAAAATATTTCGCAACTGTTTGAGCAGAATTTGGGCGAAAAATGTGTGCCGCGAAAGTTAACAAAGCGCGGATAGGGCAGAAGAGTGACTGGCGCTCACCCTTAAAAGTGCAAATTCAGTGTAATTTTAAATAATTATCCAGGTTATTTTGTGCGATGAAAATCAATTTAATGAATTATGAAAGTAGGAAAAAGATAAAGAATTTGAAAGGAAAATCATGCGCTGCCCACATCTGATATTTTCGCTTTTAATTAAGCATAGGCACTAGTGTAAATAAGCAACCTGCGTGGTAGAATGCGCAAAAATGTAAGGGCAAAAGGGCATTATTTTTACCATAACGTGTAATGGTAAATGAACGATGATGGCCAATAAAAATTTAAACTAAACCCATTAAACATAGAAATTTATCGTTATGGTGAAAATAAGTTATTTATAGAATACTTGAATAACAATATATATTTAAAGATTTCATTTGCTAAAGTGCACTTTAAGTGACTTTATTTTACTGTGGTCACTAACTAGCGTTCTAAAAATGTATACATTGACTAAGAAATTCTGCAATGTATATGCGAGCGTGAAGGGAAATATATGTAACGATATTTCTTTAAAAAAAACTCGTGTATTTATTTTAATTAAAGTGAATATTTTATTTTACGGTTAATTAAAAATATCTATCAAACAGTTAGAATTTAGTAAAATTAGAGATTAAACGATTGTAAGTTTCTAAAGTAACCGTTTTTAATACAGAAATAACAAAAATTTCCATACTACTAAGCAAACGAGTGTTTTGTTTTGGAAAAGTCACGAAACGTAAGAGCAAAATTGTCCGTGTCACGTCACGTGCCTATGCTCTATTCAAATTCTCAAGCATGCGCAGTCGCGTAGATAAAAGCCTATTGCTCCGGAACTGTGGGGAAAAAAAAGAGAGAAGGCCATGCGCAATCGTCCGGTAGAAAAACCTATCGTACTTCATTTATGGTGCTTGCGAAAACAAAAAATTATATGCGTTCGATTAAAAGATCATCAAAAATAAAATAATGTATTAATTACTTTTTTTTTTTACAATGCGATGATACATACACACACAGTTGGCTTAATCTCCCTTTTTTGGATACGGCAAAATAAGTATCAGATAAAAAAAAAATGCAGACTTTGATGTATTAAAAAAATATAAGTAAATATGAAGAAATTGTACTACCGATTCGGCTCAAACATCGTTGGAAAAAACTTTCTTCGATTTTTCTAACTGTATCAAGATGAAAACTCTGTGGCAATATTGTTGGTCGCTAATAAACCTGTATGGAAATCGCTCGAGATCGTTGTTGTTGTTGTTGTTGTTGAAACCCAGACCGTCCGACTTACCAGAAAGGTGTAAGGTAACCGCTCGAGATCGTGTTGAAATATAAAATAACTAATTCGAATAAAAAAAAAAAATGCCGAGACGCATCGTTGTGTTTCCTGAAGTACCTGTGAATTAAATTTCATGGACATTAAAAAATGTCTTTATTTGCGGCAACCCTAACTTGGCATCTCTGTGGACTTATAACTCCTGCTACTTTCCCTGCGATACATGATAATATGTAGGGTAATGTATATGGTAAAGTATTGGAATCGTGTCGAAAATTGCAACGCGAATTTTCGACGGATCTGCACATTTCGAGTACTTTAGAACCCGAAAAAACTATTTTCAGAGTGGCGTCTGTGTGTGTGTGCCTGTCTGTGACTCTGGCTGTGAAATGGATGTATCTACTCTAGCTGAAAAACGAATTGACCAAATTTTACAAAATTCGGAAGATAATTCATTTGTCTGCTTAGTTTTTGGTACGATTCGGGAACATAGAACCTGCTTTTTACTTTCCTTATATACATAATGTATAAGGAAAGTATTGTGATGGGATCGAAAATTCGAATTCGAATTTTCGACGGGAGAGCACGTTTCAAGCATCCGTGATCACGAGTCGAACATTTTTGAAGTGGTGTCTCTGTGTGTGTGTGTGTGAAAGTATGTGTGTGTGTGTGTGTGTGTGTCAGTGAGTCTGTGGAGACGATATCTGACGAACGAATGGAGCGATTCGAATGAAAATTGGTACAAAAATCACAATCCGTGAATACTGGAAGATTATTGTTTTTAAACACAATCGAATGTTCAGAACCCCCTAAATTTTATAGTAAAATTTTGAAAAATTCATCAAAAAATCAAAACCTTCAATAAAGTTACGTAAATAGACATTTCTTATGTAGGTTTTCCTTAGAAAACGATTGACATAAACTTTAGAACGCTGGAATGAACCGTTCTCGAGATATTGCACATTTTTCAAATAAATTTATCAAAAAATCCCATAAATTAAAAAATATATATATTAACTATTGAGAAACATGTTCACTTTTCATGTGTAATATCATGCGATAAATTGGGTGACATCATTCTCGTGGATATAGCTCATTCCATTCATGAGAAAAGATACTTTGAGTAATACTTTTGTATTTGAACGCCAATAGTCATTTATATGCTATAAGAATAACTTATTTCTCCTTCTATAACGCATGGCGAAATTTTGGCGACGAATTTAGCGGAATGTTGCCAATTTGGCAACTTTTTTAAATGTTGCCAAATAACCGAAAATGTCGCCAAATGGATAAAAATAACGGTAAATCAAGGAAAATGACTACTAATTGACGAAAATTTAATACCTTGAAAAGGATATAAGTATCTACTATAAGAATAACCTATTTTTTTTGCTGTAAAAGTTGTAAATTCATTGCATTATACAAGGAAAGTCATGTGCTGCTCACATCAGATTTTTTTTTCTGGAATGGCCAGCAAAAATCTTATATATCCACTCCCGCTGAAAAGCTAATTGAGCAACTTTCACGAAATTTGGTTGTTGCGAGTTATCCCGGTTGTTATCAGATTTTGATACGAATCCTAAAAAAACCAAAAGAACCTGCAAAAAATAATTATAATCTAAAATAAAACACTACGTATGTCCAAATGTATCAATTAAATGCTTGTTTTGTATGCAATTTTTGACGACGAAAAAAATAATACCAAACTAATCATTCTCGAGATATTTTATATTTTTTTCGCATTTTTTTTGCCATTTCTTCTTTGAAAATATGTCTCGACGTCAAATAATGACGAAAATTGAATTAAAACGGCAAATCCAGCGTAATTTCACATAATTATCCGTGTTACTTTTTTACAATTTAACGCAATTAAATGAAGTATGAAAGAAAGAAAGCGAAAATAAATTTGAGTCTGTAGGGAAAGTTATGTGCTGCCCACATACGATTTTTTTTATCTTGTTGAGAATTAATCTGAACCATTTTCCGGAGCCTCGCATGAGCACTTTTCTTCTGGCAAAAAGATAAAGACAGGTAAAGTTATACTACCTGAGCAAGATCGCAGCAGAAAATTCGTACTTCCTGCTTCGGCCTTTGAGGTAGGTGACGTTTTTATCGTTGCTGACGAAGAGTACCCATAGCATGCTCCTGAAACTGGTCAAGCATTGTTCTCAATACATTCCAATTAACTTTATACAAACATTCTTTTTACGAATGTAGAAAACATTTCTTAAAGTTAATGCTCACACTTGCTGTCCCCCTAAATATAGTATTTTCCCTAAATATAGGATTTGATTTCCCCTAAATATAGTATTTGATTTTCCCTAAATATAGTATCTGATTTCCCCTAGATTAAATCTTTGATTTCCCATGAAGATAGTATCTGGTTTCTCCAAAATATAGTATCTGATTTCCCCTAAATAAAGTATCTACTAAATTCTGTAGTATTTGATATCTCCTAAATATAGTATCTGATTTCTCTAAATATAGTATTTGATTTTCTATAAATATAGTATTTAATTTCCCCTGAACATAGTATTCGATTTCCTCTAAATATAGTATTTGATTTTCCCTAAATATAGTATTTGATTTCCTTAAATATAGTATTTAATTTCCCCTGAACATAGTATTCGATTTCCTCTAAATATAGTATTTGATTTTCCCTAAATATAGTATTTGATTTCCTTAAATATAGTATCTAATTTCCCCTAAATATAGTATATGACTTCCCCTAAATAAAGTATTTGATTTCCTCTAAATATAGTATTTGATTTTCCCTAAATATAGTATTTGATTTCCTTAAATATAGTATCTAATTTCCCCTAAATATAGTATATGACTTCCCCTAAATAAAGTATTTGATTTCCCCTAAATATAGTATTTGATTTCCCCTAAATGCAGTATTTGATTTTCCCTAAATATAGTATTTGATTTCCCCTAAATATAGTATTTGATTTCCCCTAAATACAGTATTTGATTTTCCCTAAATATAATATTTGATTTCCTCTAAATATAATATTTGATTTTCCCTGAACGCAATATTTGATTTCCCCTAAATATAGTATTTGATTTTACCTAAATATAATATTTGATTTCTCCTAAATATAATATTTGATTTTCCCTAAATATAGTATTTGATTTGGTTTTTTTTTTCTTTTTTTTGTTTTAACTTTCTCTACAATACATAGTCAATTGAAACCGGTTATAACGAACTCTAGGAGAAACGTCAAAAATGTTCGTTATAGCTGAAGTTTTTATAGGGAAAATGTTGCCAGGTGAAAGGTGTACAAAATGTGCACATTAAATTCTAAAGTCATAAGTAGCGAAAAATTGGAATTGTAGAAATCCACATCAGTCACACGATATTTCTGTTGTGGATGCCGCTCCTACTGGGTTCCGGTCTAAATTGGGTGGAACTGTTCCGGCTATCCAAACATATATCTTACACTTTCGGGTAGGTCGGACGGTCTGGGCCGGAAACGACGACGACAGAAAGAAAGTGAAATTGAATTTGTGTCCGTAAAGAAAGTAATGTGCTGCCCACACCATATATCGCACATCCACCATATATATATGCTGTCCACACCATACAATGGGCTGCCCACACCATATCATAGGGGCGGGCGGCCATTGATCATGATGCCGTCCCATACCATGATACTGCATGTTGGATATCAGTCCCTTTCCTGGATATTTTCTGGACAATAAGCAGTACCACTCTCACGCCAGATCAGTTAGCGTCTACAATCCGATGACAGACTGAACATACTCTCATCTGAGAATAGTACGCAAGCCCAATCCTGTTCGGTCCAAATGTGATGCTTACGGCACCATTGCAAACGGGCGGTACGGTGCAGTCTGGACAATGGGACACACACAACAGGTCTGCGGGCGTATAGTCCTCCTTCTCTCAAACGTCTAGCTACAGTTTTTTTAGAGATCCGCTGTCCTGTGGTAGCAACAAACTGCTTTGCTGAGCTGTGATGCCCAGGTCCTTTATTGCCGATAGAATAATGTACCTGTTTCCTGCAGGTGTCGTACTTCTAACACGATCTCCCCCGTGACGCTTGTTACATATTCCAGTTGTTTTAAATGCTTGCCACAGCTGTGAAGCACCGCTGTGGGCGATGTCGAACACCCTGGCAACATCTGTTTATTTTTGCCCTTCTTCGATCTTTCCAATAATATGGGCATGCGTAAAATCATCTAAGTGATATCGGGAAGATATACCGAAAATTTCAAGTCCGTCAATTAAATCTTTCCCGTAAAACTTTCACTTGGAACAACAACTGTCCACACGCATCAAATCCTTTAAATCTCTTATCAGCGCTATCACGTGACGAACAGGCGTGGAAATAAAAAATTTGCATACGCACACTTCTTCTTACTGTATCCCGCACTTATTCTAATTTTCCACATTTTACTTCCTTTCATTTTGTAGTTGCTATGGGTGATAGCGTCAACTGTCTTTAGCAATTGTCCAGCAGTGTATACACACACACACACACACACACACACACACACATATATATATATATATATATATATATATATATATATATATATGTAATTGAAGAATTTTGATTTTACTTATATTATATATACCTGAGATTGATCATTAAAAGAAAATGTTCTGTAAAGCTAAAATGAAAGGAAGACCGACTGAAATGTAAATGTGATATCAAAAAGACTATACGACAAGCTGTTGAATATTTTAAAAAGAACATGATAAGTAAACATTATAAATATAACAAGTTCTAAATTGGTATAAAATACCCCCTTTTCTCTCCCTGTTCCATATAAAAGTTAAGGAATGGAATAAGAATTACATGTGGTAAAGATGGGTGAAAAAATTTTTTGTAACTACCCATTAAGATGAAAGTATTTTTATATAAATCATATATGTAATGCATGTACTTAAGGTACTAATCCTCTTGTTTCCCGCATAAACATACATGGTGTAAATGCAAGAAATGTGTTTAAGATAAAATGTTGCAAAACAGAAACATTGTTTTGCATGATGAGCTAGGCCTTTTTTAGCTCCCCAAATTTTTTTTTGAAATTGAGTAAAGTGAAAAGCATTTCCGAAACCACGTACGTTATCAAGGGCCATACATGTTTCGTAAATGCGGATTCTACGTTTCTGTGTACATTACTGTAAATTGTATTACAGAAATAATGCACATGGCCTGACGTTGAAGAAAATATAAATTTGATCATATATATAAGAAATCTATAGAAATAAAATTGAAAATCTGTCTGTCTGTCTGTCTGTTTGTCCCGTCATCACGAGAGAACGGCAGAACCGAATTTGATGAAATTTTGTGGATAGCCTGAAAATAGTTCCACTTAAAACATAGTCCATGTTTGGAGTTTCTACGATCAGTAGTTTTCGAGATATTAGTGAAAACGACATTTTCGTTTGTCTCATCATCACGGGAGAACGGCTGAACCGAATTTGATGAAATTTTGTGGATGGCCTTGAAATAGCCTCCCATAAATTTTGTCTAAGTTTCGAGTATCTAAGACCAGGGGTTGGTGAGATATTAGTGAAAAACGAAACTTTTCCCTACTCTCTAACTCCTTGGTTTATCCAAACGAAAAGCTTGAAAATGAATTAAACCTTTATCTCTGCGTTTGATGGTAATTTTTTTGCGCTAATTAGTCACTTTCTGAAAACACGAATTGTTTGAAACATGATTTAAATGGGAAATCTATCTCCATGGTTTATTTTCACAAGCTTTTACTGAACAATGAAAAGTATAAAGAAATCAAAATGGTTATTTAATTTCGCAGTTTATGAGGAAGGTTCTATCTTATATCATGTTGCTCAGAAATGCAATTAAATTAAATCTGTCTGTTAATTCTAATTATTATTTTTTCGATTTGAATAATAAATAAATGGATATAAAAATATATTTTAGCAAAGAACGATTTGATTTTTCTTATAGCATTTTTGACTGGATAATATCAGTTACGGTCTTCAGGTTTAAACGTTATTATTACTGATATTTTCTGGGATTATTGATTCAGGGATTATTGATATTTTCATGTTATTATGCAATTGTTTTATTATGACAAAAATTGTTTAAATTCATATATTGTACGTTGTACGAGTAATCTTCTACAAATACACGAGTATATCTTCTAATCTGCGCGAATATAAGTAGTACAGGTATATTCGCATATGTTTTGGTATATATTGGCATATATTGGGGAATCAATTACGACCTTCTGGTATAAAGAGTACGGGGATTATTGATATTTTCCATTTATTACGTTATCTCTTTTATTTTGGCAAAGATTTTTGAGACATATAGTAATACGGGTAATCTTCTACTAACACACTGGTATATTTTCTAATCTGCGACAATATAAGTAGTACGGCGTTGGATATATTGATTCAATTCTCTCTCTCTCTCTCTTTTTTTTTTTTTTTTTTTCACATGATTGCGAATTATAAGTTTCTTTATATTATATACTCCGTACGAAGAACGGGTATGCTGCTAGTCAAATGTAAAAATCAAATATAATCAAATATACCAGCGTGTGGCTAAGTATTTATAGGAGAATACAATGTAATGAAAAGGTATAATAATATAAAGGTATTTACCCCTTGTGCTGCTTAACAGCGTAGACTACGTGATACTGACTAAGCATTTTAAATCAAAACAGGTTACAGTTAATTCTATATACTAAGATTTCAACTGCTGGACGTGAAACATGGAGATGAAAAATTATTTAAAATTGTTTGAGAATGATCTGTCAATATGTTGCTGTTATTGTAGCAAGGTGTGGAATTTAAAATTAAAAAGTGTTTTAATAAATGAAAAAATAAGGTTTAGCGGGTAGGTATTATGGATAGTGGTGTTTATGAATTTAAAAAGATGTTCTTTGTAGTAACATGGTGTACTTAACATTTTTATTCTTAATAACTGGTTACTAATAATATTTTTATATACTGATTTTGAAAGATTGGATGAATAATGTTGAAGTTTATTTACTTTGAAGATACATATATATATATATATATATATATATATATATATATATATATATATATATATATATATATATATATATATATAAGAAAAACAGGTTTGAAGATCCAATGAAAGAAAAGTGAGAATCTGTAACACGAAAATTCAAATATCTAACAGGCTTACGAAATAAAAGTATAAATCAACAAATCCTCAAGCAAATGGAAAAAAATAAAAAACAAATAAATAAAATAAATATCGAATCAACAAGTCAATGAAAAGTATCAAAATACAAAGGTAAGGAATCGAAAAAAGAATAACAAAAGAAATCAAGCACAAACGCTATACACGAGGACAAGGCTCTAAGCCTAAATCTTGAATTGTTCACTTCCACAAAAATCGTACTCATGCCCAAGTTTTTTGTAGAAGCAAACACAAAAATGTACGTTTCTGAAGAAATAGACAGATTATATCTATAAACTATTTCTACTTGATATATATATACACAGAGGCTGATCGTATACTCTTTCAACAAAACAAGAGGGGTGATAGCACCATGTCAAGATGAACAATATTTGCAATAGAACCTATGACCGCATTCCACACGTAGTGTCAGAAAAGAGTAGAGTTGCATATCTGCGTTGATCCTTCAACAGTGAAGAAAACGAGATTAAACTAATTTAGGAGTTTCACATTTCCATTCGTATCAGATAAGGACTCAAACTAGCTGCTCAAAGTGGCGTCCGAGGGCTTCCCTGCACAGCTGACACCGGGCGAACGACAGACTGTTGCACTCTTTCGCAGTCTCCTAGTGTGGTGATGATCTTGGCCGCAGCAGCAACGATTCTCGCGATGAGATCTTCCAAGGAGTTCACAGGTGTCGCGTAGAAAATCCACACGTCACTGACCCTCGTAAACCTCTTAATTTATAAATCGGTCAACCTCCTAATTTATAAATCGGTCATCCGCCCGGGAATGCTGTATGCAGCACCCGTATGGGGATATGCGTGTAAAACTACCATAGACTTACTAGAGACAAAACAAAACAAAGCCCTAAGGATTACAAGGAAAGCCCCTAGATACTTACGAAACTCGGTAATTAGGAAAGACTTCAAAATAAAAACTGTTAGAGCCCAAATTAAAAAGCTAGCGCTTAAATTCTATAAAAATCTGCCATCTGTTCCAAATGAACTACTATTCAATCTGCATGGCTATGATCATCGCAAGGCCAAATCACGTAAGAGACCCCGCGCGGTACTTAATATTGAAAATCAGAATTAGGTAAGTCCCACCTTAAATAGTTGAAATTAAATAAAAACTGTGATCAATGTTTTCTAAAAAATGTTCTTAAACCTTAAACTGCCAAATTGCTAGGAAATCCTTAGATCTGCGTCAACTCCACAAACTTACTCAAACTCTAAATGTGCAACAAACTGCCACACAAGGAGCTAGGTCAAATAATAAAAACAGTAAATCAAAAACCTCGAACCTCCAACTATGGGCAAATGAAATAATGTCACAGTATGAAGATAAAAACAACACCTAGAGATTGGAGATTAAAGGCGCTTCGCGCCTGGTGCTCTTTTCTGGACGAAAACCTTCGCAATATACAGGCCTCGTAAACACCAGCAGAGAGTTGCCGTCAACATCTGGGAAGGTTTCCTTAAGGCCATATCACATTCAAGAACTTTTGGAACAGCCAACTAGTTCAGGCAACTTTTCCAACAATTTTCTGGCAAAAAAGTTGGTGATAGGGTTGTCGGACAATTGAAGAAGTTGGGCTAAATGGAAAAACTGCGAGTGAAAGCATTGTATTTTTATCACTTTTTTGGCGAGAAATATACAGTTGTGTATTTTGCAACATTGCGGTTAGGGTTACGGCTTGGTCACTTGTTACAGCTTGACAATTCGTCTGCTTTACATTACATAGCTTTTATAGATCGATTTTACATTGAAATCAATAAAATTTTAATTTGGCCTGATTTTTCTCCCAATTATGGGTTTCGGATTATTTTATAGCAGGTATTTAACCATATATATATAAAGGTATTTATATAAACATATAATATATATACTAGTTGTAATTTGACTTACTTGTTGGATGGCTACAAATTAGTTTTTATTGATAGGTATTCGACAGATTCTATACAGCAAACACTACATCTATTGGAAACAAATAAGCAATTATCCAATATTGATGTACTTTGAAGTTGAATGAGCTGCTAAATTTATATCAACCATTACGCTATGGATTAGTTTGCTTTCAATTATTATCATTCTTCTAGTTTACGTTATGCAATTAATTACTATAAAATACATTTATTGTGTTTAAAAAATTGTTTATGCTTAACTTAAAATTATTTACATTTTAGAGTCTTGAACATTTTTTTTTTCAAACATTGTTTACAATTTAACAACCGATATTCAGACCTTGAAAATACATTTAATCAGTACAGTGTTATATATTGTCATGTACAAATTTATGATATGAAAATTTAAAAAGCGTGAATTTATATCTCTGATAAAACTCGAATTACGTTAATTTTCAAAGTTCAAAGTTTTTGTATCTATAAAATTAGCACAAGAAGTAAAATTTAAATGTTAAATGCTATCCTCAAAATCATCAAAACTTTGAATGTTGAATACATAGGTTTAAAGCTAATAAACAACTGTTCTTGATTATTAAACTCCTTTGTACCCATACATAAATTAAGTTTCTTACATAATGACAGTGCTCATATGTACAGACAATGCTCATAATTTAGTTATTAGTTTTATAAATAAACAGTATTGCATGCATAACTTCAAGTAAATTGCAAACGTTTTAACATTACAATTTGGGAGATCACATACAAACAAAAATGTAAACAAAATGTTATTCAAACACAAGAAAAATTTAGGAACAATATATGATAATTTCAAATCAAACTTTTACTATATAGAGCAATTTCTATAACGGGTTCAGCAATAAAATAGCATATCTGATAAAATAAACAGATCGGCTGAAATATTGCAGTACACGTTTATTTCTCATCAAAGGGCTGCAACTCTGTACGTTTAACATAATCTCAGAAGCGTTCAATATTGTGAATATAAATAGCATCAACATATCATAAGTCAGTTTATGATCATGCAACAGAATATAAACAAAAAATATACAAAACATACCTGCTTAAAAATGTATTCCAATTGCTCATCTTTAAAACTTTTAATAAATAAAATATTACATCGATATGCGAATCAAAATCGGCGTAATTCTTCATACCATGTTTGCAAACTTGTTGAATACTCTTCTTCCCGGAAAGAAATATAAATAATTCCATCTTAAACGGTATAAATTCATCTGAAAATATTGAAATATGCAGAAATTTCCGCGTTCTTGTTTAACCACGTTGTTCGCAGATTTCACGCCATGAACCAGCTGCGCCAACCTGTTCTCTACACGTGATATCTCTGCTACTAATCGCTGATTGGCTGGTTGTTGGAAAATTGTCTCAAACGAGCAACTTTTTCACTAGCATCTCAATCCTGCGGTCATTCTCAATGGGAAACAAAATCCGGAGCAATGCGCATGCTCACCAGTGCTTCAATATTTCGTCAAGGGGTGATATAAATAGTGTGCAGAAGCTGAAGATGCAATGTTACGATCGAAATCGCAGCTGACAGTCTGACATGCTTCCCAATTACAGTTTTCCGATTAAAATCGTAAAAATGCGATCCAAAATGTACAACATTGCATCCCAATGAGAATATTTACGAATATGTACAGTGTTGCCTTGGATTTTAATGTTCGTCTTTCCTTTACCATACATTTAAATTCTGATCCGATTTTAAATGTATGGTAAAGGAAAGTTTTATTTTAAATAATATAATATTTTATGATTTCGTAATTTATACACTTGAAAATTACATTCGTAATTTTACACACAAGCGGAAAAAAAGTATTTTCTTATCCTATGTGAAGTTATTCAATTGTAAGTTTACTTTAATTCCTGTGTCTCAGGTGTGGATTAGGGGGGCGATTTGCATGAACATGTTACTTTGCGAGTTAATAGCGTTGTGTAAACAAACCTCTGTGTGCTGTAATACGGAATGATACGCTACTGGGGGAGGAATACCTCCAGGCATGGATATCGCCCCCCCCCCCCCGACATTTTAGAGTGTCGCATTTATCACTATCTTTTTTTTAATATTCTGTACCTAAAACATTGATAGATAGGCAACGCCCCCCCCCCCCCCAAACTGACAATGCCTACTTGTAACTTGTCATTTTGAAAAAAATGGTGTTCCTAAATATTTTCTTTTTCCCCCTTTTGTTTTCGGCGTACCGTATAAATCGAAATTAATTACCAGATACCTTGTTGAAGCTCTTCTAGTTTGAATAATTCTTTTAGTAGGCAGCTTTTCCACTGAGGTCCTATACTTCCTAAATGCGACATATCCCGGGCGGTGGTTCGGACGTGTAGCTTGTTGCCCTATCCGCGCTTTGTTAACTTTCGCGGCACACATATTTCGCCGAAATTCTGCTCAAACAGTTGCGAAATATTTTCTTATACATAAAATGCTATGCTTAGATTATATTAAAACTAAATTTAACACCCAATAAAACATAGAATATATGTTTTATTTTAATTTAAAATATTTTTGGTGCTGCCATCTGTTGTCGTAATTTATATCATACCGACTATTTTTATTTTTTAATGAACATTTTTAAATGTCTATTCCTTCTAATACGCTATTAAATACAACAACAGATCATAGATAATGCCATAATCACGGAAACGTAATTGGACTTGAAGACAAAGGAACTTGAAGACAAAACTGCAGTCCTCAGTGATGTACATTCAGATCCCTTATCAAATTTATAGAATGATAAATTACATTTCCATGATTGTGGCATTATTATATATGATCTGTTGTTGTATTTAACACTGTATTAGAAGGAATAGATATTTAAAAATGTTCATTAAAAAATAAAAAAAATCGGTATGAATTAAATTACGACAGCAGATGGCAGCACCAAAAATATTTTGGATTTAAATAAATAATATATTCTATGTTTTATTGGGTAATAAATTTAGTTTTAATATAATCTAAGCATTGCATTTTATCTTTCAGAAAATATTTCGCAACTGTTTGAGCAGAATTTCGGCGAAATATGTGTGCCGCGAAAGTTAACAAAGCGCGGATAGGGCAGAAAATTGACTGACGTTCACCCTTAATCCACTGGACTTCTTCAGGGGGCAAATAAAAACATTAGTGTACGAGACACCGGTGGACTCCCTGGAAGATCTCGTCGTGAGAAACGTTGTTGCTGAGGAAGATCAACACGACACTGGGAGTCTGCGAGACGGTGCGACAGTCTTTCATTCGCCAGGTGTCAGCTGTGCAACGACGCCCTCGAACGTCACTTTAAGCAGCTACTTTGAGTTTTTCTCTGATGCGAATAGAAATGCGAAACTCCTAAATTAATTAAGTCTCTTTTTACTTTCCTTATATACATAATGTATAAGGAAAGTACTGTGACGGGGTCGAAAATTCGAATTCGAGTTTTCGACGGTAGAGCACGTTTCAAGCATCCCTGATCACGAATCGAACATTTTTGAGGTGAAGTTTGTGTGTGTGTGTGTATGTGTGTGTGTGTGTCAGTGGGTCTGTGGAGACGATAACTGACGAACGAATGGACCGATTCGAACCAAATTTGGTACAAAAATCACAATCTGTAAACACTGGAAGCCTATTGTTTTTATATGCAATCGAATGTTCAGAATCCCCTAAATTTTCGAATGACATTTTGAAAAAATCGTCAAAAAATCAAAACCAATATTAAAGTTACGCAAATAGACATTTCTTATGTAATTTTTCATTAGAAAACGATTGACATACATTTTAGAACGCTAACATGAACCGTTCTGGAGATATTGCACATTTTTCAAAAAAATTATCAAAAAGTCATATAAAATAAAAAAAAAATATTTCCTATTGAGAAACATGTTTACTTTTCATATATAATATCATGTGATAAATTGGGTGACATCATTCTCGTGGATCTAGCTCGTTCCATTCATGAAAAAAGATACTTTGAGTAATACTTTTGCATTTGAACGCCAATTTATCTGCTGTAAGAACAACTTATTTCTTCGTCCATAACGCTTGGCGAGATTTTGGCGACGAAATTGGCGGAATGTCGCCAACTTGGCGACTTTTTGAAATGTTGCCAAATTAACGAAAATCTCGCCAAATGGATAAAAATGGCGCTAAATCAATGAAAATGACGACTAACTGTCGAAAATTTAATATCTTGGAAAGGATATTAGTATCTACTAGAAGAAAAACCTATTTATTTTACTCTAAAAGTAGTAAATTCATTTCATTATATAAGGAAAGTCATGTGTTGCCCACATCAGATTTTTTTTCACTGTTGAAGGATCAACGTGAATATTGAACTCTACTTTTTTCCGGCACTATGAGTGGAATGCGACTCTAGGTTCCATTACAAATATTGTTCGTCTTGATGTGTGCTATTATACCCCCCCCCCTCTTTTTGTTGAAAGAGTTTATGATCACCCTGTATAGAACTGAAACCGCATATTAAACTCTATATTAATTATCTTACAACAATGAGATTATATATATACTAACGAGAGCCGCGGATATTCTGTCTGTGAGAAATTTATAAAAAAGACGGTTTATTCATGATGTATTTACTATAATAAAAGACAACACTTAATCACTATGTGCGTAGTGGCGGCTGTGATCCAAGGGCTTAGGTCTGGCCCAATCCATGGGCTGGACTGGGCTTGAATTTTAAAACAATGTTTCGGGCGGAGTCGTACTCAGGTTTAGTGAAGTTTGGCCGAACATTTTCAATTTTGACGTTTTAAATGAATTTTACTAGAGTATATGAAATTATTGTACTGATTTTTGCTATGTAAGGAATATGTTTGAAAATATATTGTATATGACCTCTGGAATACGTAAAAACTATTTTTAACGTGACGTCTGTGTGTGTGTGTGTGTCTCTGCAATGCATATATCCACTCTAACTAAAAAACTAATGGACCGAATTTCATAAAATTTGGTAGGTAAGTCACTTGGGTGAGACCCTGGTGCTGATTAGGTTTTGGTAGGATTTGTAAAAACAGAGCCTGCCTTTTTTTGCGGAATGGTCCGAAAAAATCGTCAAAATCTAAATTAAAAAACTACTTATGCTTAAATATATCCATTAAATGCTTGTTTTATACGTAATTTTTAACGAAAAAAAGAATAAGACCAACCCCATTACACTAGGACTAGCCGTTCTCGAGATATTTTAGTTTTTTCGTATGTTCTCTACGCCACCTTTGAAAATAAGTCCATGTTATCAAATGAGAACGAAAATTGAATTAAAAGTGAATTAAATTTAATTAAAATAAAGAGAACGTGTATATAAGTCTGCAGGGAAAGTCATGTGCTGCCCACATCAGATTTTTTTTATATTTTAATAATTTTTGAGGTCCATTTTGCAAGGGAAAAAAAAAGAAAGAAAAAAAAAATAGAAGCAGGTTCTGTTTTCCCGAATCTTACCAAAAATCTAATCAGCACCAGGGTAACCTACAAGTGACTTATCTTCCAAATGTTGTAAAATTTGGTAAATTAGTTTTTTAGTGGATACATGCGATTTCTGCAGGGCCTTTCGCAAGTAAAGGCAGGGTTTTTTTTTTTACCCCGAATCGTACCAAAATCTAATCAGCACCAAGGTTACCCACAAGTAACTTGCCAAACATTAGGAAATTTTGGTCAGTTATTTTTTCAGTTAGAGGGGATACATACATTGCACAGACAGACAGACACACACAGACGTCACGCTAAAAATAATTTTTTCTTGTTCTAGAGGTCTCAAAACATGTTGATTCGTCGAAAACTCGAGTTGCTATTTTTGGAATGATTCCAATACTTTCCCTATAAATTACCCTGTATTGCGGGGAAAGTAATATGGATAATAATGCAGTAAATAACAAATAGTTTCTAATTGGGATAATGGCAGTAATTAACCTACATGAATATATAATGTAAATTAAATGAACTTATATAAATTACATTTAAAAACACATGACTTTCCTTATCTAATGCAATGAATTTACTACTTTTACAGTAAAAAAAAATAGGTTTTTCTTATAGTAGATACTTATATTCTTTCCAAGATATTGAATTTTCGTCAATGAGTCGCCATTTTCATTGATTTAGCGTCATTTTTATCCATTTGGTGAGTTTTTCGTTAAATTAGCAACATTTAAAAAAGTCGCCAAGTTGGCAACATTCCACCAAATTCGTCGCCAAAATCTCGCCAAGCGTTATGGGCGAAGAAATAAGTTATTCTTACAGCAGATAAATGACTATTAACGTTCAGATACAAAAGTATTCCTCAAGGTATTTTTTTTTTTCATGAATGGAGCGAGCTGGATCCACGAGAATGATGTCACCAAATTTATCGCATGGCATTACATATGAAAAGTAAACATGTTCCTCAATAGGAAATATTTTTTTTTTATTTTATATGATTTTTTGATAGTTTTTTTGAAAAATGTGCAATATCTCGAGAGCGGTTCATGTTAGCGTTCTAAAATTTATGTCAATCGTTTTCTAATGAAAAATTACATAACAAATGTCTATTTCCGCAATTTTATTAGAGGTTTTGATTTTTTCAAAATTTCACTCGAAAATTTTAGGGGGGGGGGGGGGTTCTGAACATTCGATTGCGTATAAAAACAATAGGCTTCCTGTGTTTACGGATTGTAATTTGTGTACCAAATTTCGTTCGAATCCGTCCATTCGTTCGTCATTTATCGTCTCCACAGACTCACTGACACACACACTCACACATACACACGCATACTTTCGCACACACAGACATCACTTCATAGATGTTCGATTCGTGATCAGGGATGCTTGAAACGTGCTCTCCCGTCGAAAACTCGAATTCGAATTTTTGACCCCGTCACAATACTTTTCTTATATATTATTGTATATAAGGAAAGTAATATGGAAAAAATATCCTTATATATTATTGTATATAAGGAAAGTAATATGGAAAAAATATCCTACAAAAAATATATATATATAAGGCTTTTATTTACTTAAAATTCATGCACCTGCCCCATTAGCAAATCATAGCATGTTAATAACTCGCCCCAAGGGGTATTTTATTATGCATTCAATTCCAAATCCCCGCTTGAGTACGGGTACAGTTACTTTACAACCAAACCCTCCAGCAGTAATTTGACGTAGGCTTTCACCGACAATCTGTACTTTCTATTGTGCACGCTTCTCCACTCTGCTCCGCTTACACCAACTCTCTTCTGTCTGAAACGAAAACTCTACAGGGGGTCGTGCCCCCTCTTTTTTCATGGTGCCCCGGCATATAACGCCCCCTTGTTTGGGTTTAGCGGCACCAGAAAGCGGTGTTTCTAACACACTGCGCGTGCACAGTAACACATGTCACGTGAGAGAGTGGATTGAGATGAGGGGGGCTCACCTGCTTTGATAGAGGGTCTGTACCCCCCCCCCCCCTCGAATTAAAGGAACGTCCGCCGGGAGCGTGTCGTTTGACATGGTAAACCCCATAGAAGGGGGGAGGGGATTTCAATGTAGAATGTATCATCAGGACATCAAAGGGATTAGTTGTAGAGGAACAGATTTTGCTGTGTAGGATTATAGGATTGCTGTTCGTAAACTTTTTTATCGAAGATTTCGGTAAAAGTTTGTTTTAATTTAGGTATAAAATGCGTTAAGAAAATAAAAATTATTAAGTTGGCATGATAATTAAAAATGGATATGCATTTTTATTCTGTTTTATTTTTTATTCTATTGTAGAAATATCGTCATTTCTGAGAAATTTTTTAATCTTGGGATATCTTCTAAACATAAAGATGGAATTTTTAAAAAGGAGACCACTCAGTAGTAGTTGACTAGCAGTAGTCTAATTACAGAATTAAACCCATTGAATTTATACAGTAGATGATTTTTATTAAATCTTTTCCTATTTGAATAATTAAGAAATCTATATAACAATAATCGGAATTACATTTTTGACTGGATTGTATCATTCAGGTTGAAAGTTTACGGGGATTATTGATATTTTCAACTTCTTAAGTCATCTGTTTTATATTGACAGAGATTTTTCAAACTCATATATCGAGTAGCCAATTGTTGAAACAGAATAGAAATGGTACGGGTTCTTCTAATACCACATTTTAACGCTTTCATTTTGGCATATGTTGCTCCAATTTCATAGCGCATTTATTTTGGCATATATTGGTCCAATTTTATACTTTTTGTAAATTTGTTTACAAATGGGACCAGGATGTTTTATTCTTCAGATCTGCTTGTGAAGATAGATAATTTTGTATAACGAGAACAGAAATTCTTATACTTCTTTTCAGGAGAATTAAATAAATGTTTTAAAAGAATACTTTGAATAACAATGTCTTAGAACAACATAGGAATTTGCACATAATTGAATAATTTAAGTTTCTTTATATTATATACATCTCGTAAGAACAGGTATACTGCTAGTATACAATATGAAGGAACTTAAAATTTACAATTATGTGTAAATTCCTGTAGTATTGTAAATGACATTGTTATTCAAAACATTCTATTAAAATATTTAATTTAATTCTCCTAAAAGGAAGTATAAAAATCTTTGTTCTCGTTATACAAATTTATCTTCAGAGGCAGATTTGAAGAATAAAATATCCAGGTCCCGTTTGTAAGCAAATTTACAAAAAATATGAAATTGGATCTTTATATGCCAAAATGAAAGCGTTATGAAATGGATCTGGATCAACATATGCCAAAATGAAAGCGTTATGAAATGGATCTGGATCAACATATGCCAAAATGAAAGCGTTAAAATAGTATTAGAAGATATACACATACCATCTTTATTGTATTACAGCAATTGGTTAAACACAATATATGAGTTTCAAAAGTATTTGGAAAATAAAACATATGACTAAGAAATTGAAAATATCAATTATCCCAGTAACCTTTCAATCCGAAAACCGTAATTGATGTAATCCAGCCAAAAATGTAATTCCGATAAAATTTATTTTTACATGCATTTCTTATTTATTTAAATCGAAAAAGATTTAATAAAAATCGTCTGCTGTATAATGAATTTTCGGAACAAATATCGTCTGCATAATGCTACGTCAATGGAGAGTTTAATTATGCGTTTTTTATTAATATCTAGACAGCCCCTAGACCTAAAAATTCGAAACATGGACTCAATTTTAAGTGGGGATATTCCAAGGCTACCCACAAAATTTCAGGAAATTCGGTGCAACCGTACTCCAGTGATGATGAGACAAATACAATAACCACAGAGAGATTTTTGATTTCATTTATATAGATTTCTGTGCTTTTAATTTCAGAAGTTGCTTTCTGAGCGTGACCCAGTCAGTATCCTTATTTCTTTACTTACTTAAGAGGTATTGGATATACACTGTATAATTAATTGTAATGTGGCTCAACTCAATGTTCTTATACTAGAAACCATTTTCAGTAGCTATTTATTTTCGAATTTTACAAGAAATTTTTTGAAAAATTGGTATCATGAGACCATATGATTACAACTATAGCGTTTTACCCTTTAAAGGGCTTGACAAAATCTTTCGATTAATACCATACTTGACAATGTGACCCCGGAGGCGAGAAACTTGCCGCTCGAATGAGACTAATGATGTCACGAACAAAAATTCTATCTTGGTGCATATCTTGGTGTATCTTGATATCCACTAGGTGCATTCTTTTAAGGGTGAGCGTCAGTAAATTTTCTGCCCTATGCGCGCTTTGTTAACTTTCGCGGCACACATATTTCGCCGAAATTCTGCTCAAACAGTTGCGAAATATTTTCTTATAGATAAAATGCTATGCTTAGATTATATTAAAACTAAATTTAACACCCAGTAAAACATAGAATATATGTTTTATTTTAATTTAAAATATTTTTGGTGCTGCCATATGTTGTCGTTGCCGTTCATACCGACTATTTTTATTTTTTAATGAACATTTTTAAATGTCTATTCCTTCTAATACGCTATTAAATACAACAACAGATCATATATAATGCCATAATCACGGAAACGTAATTGAACTTGGACTTGAAGACAAAGGAACTTGAAGACAAAACTTCAGTCCTCAGTGATGTACATTCAGATCCCTTATCAAATTTATAGAATGATAAATTACCTTTCCGTGATTGTGGCATTATTATATATGACCTGTTGTTGTATTTAACACTGTATTAGAAGGAATAGATATTTAAAAATGTTCATTAAAAAATAAGAACAATCGGTATGAATTAAATTACGACAACAGATGGCAGCACCAAAAATATTTTGGACTTAAATAAAAAACATATTCTATGTTTTATTGGGTAATAAATTTAGTTTTAATATAATCTAAGCATTGCATTTTATCTTTCAGAAAATATTTCGCAACTGTTTGAGCAGAATTTCGGCGAAATATGTGTGCCGCGAAAGTTAACAAAGCGCGGATAGGGCAGAAAATTTACTGACGCTCACCCTTAAGAGTGCACTATATACACAGGGCTGAAACTAGAGACGAAATTGAAAAGGAACTGGAGGGAAATTCAAAGGAGGTTCAATAGTCCTGAAGGAGGGGCTCACCCAAAACACAATTAATCATTAGCTTTTATTAACCATAATAGTTACTATTATACAGGGTGTCCACTGTTATCTGTGCTCAATGGCTATTTCCTCAACCGTTAGTCACAGAGATACACTTCCAATTGCAAAAATGTTTTAAATTTTAAAATCTATTATCCTAGAAACAATTTAAATCAATAAATGCATTTCTGAAAGAAATACGAAATATTTATACAGTCTATATACGAATATTTATATATATTTTAATATTTATACGAATTTTTATACAGTCCTCCGGTCCTACCAATTAAATTTAGCTCATACAAATTTATGCAAAATAAAAAAAAAATCATCCTTTTACGACCAAAATTGATCGACTTATAGCTGTTTAAAGTTGGAGCACTTTTTGTGCTGAGAAAAATGGTCAATACGGTCCCTAATTGGTTGGAGAAATGGTCAATACGGTCCCTGATTGGTCGGTTGCCTGAAACGGGACATTTTTATGCGTGGAAAAGCGACTTAAGTCATAAAGTTTAATGCTTCATAACTTGGTGAATTTTGGTCGTAAAACGAAGATTTTTTTTAATTTTGCATAAAATTGTATGAGGATGATTCTCCTAAATATAATTGGTAGGACTGGGGGACCGTATAAAAATTTATATTTCTTATTTCTTTCAGAAATGTATTTATTGATTTAAACTTTTCTAAGATAATAGATTTTAAAATGTAAAACATTTTTGCAATTGTAAGTATATCTCTGTGACTAACGGTTGAGAAAATAGTCATTGGGCACCGATAGCATTGGACACCCTGTATATTTCAATTCATATAAATTAATAACAAATAACTGCATATTTATATTTCTGATCTGATTATTAATATTCATATAGCTACTCTACATCAATATTAATATATAATAATTACAACTGATTTTAATGTAAGCATTAATTAGTTATAAAGCTGTTAATAATTTGTAGAAATTTTCTGAAAGTTAATACAAGCTAACGCTTAATATTAACTCTTACCTACTTATCAGTTGATTTTGACTCTATAACAATAATACAAAAGCACCCTAGATACTATTGTCTTATTTTTTAATATTTTTAAATTAAAAAATCTGATGTGGGCAGCACATGACTTTCCCTGTAGACTCAAATTCATATTTTCTTTATCTCTTTAATAATTCGTTAGATTGAGTTTAATTGCACCAAATAACACTAAATTTGCATTTTTAATTCAATTTTTGTATTTATTTGGTAAATGGACATTTTTCTGAAATCGGCGTAACAAAAATGCAAAAAATCTCAAATATCTTGAGAACGATTAGTCCTAAAGCATAATGGAGTGTGTTATATCTTTTCCTCGTCAAAAATTGCGCATAAAACAAGAATTTAATGGATACATTTCAGCATATATTGTCTTTTTTTTTTTAGATTTTGGCGGTTTTGGCGGGCCATTTCGTAGAAAAAGGCAGGTTGTTTTTTTCCGAATCGTACTAAAATCTAATCAGCACCAGAGTGTGCCACAAGTAACTTATCTACCAAATTTTGCGAAATTTGGTCAATTAGTATTTTAGCTAGAGTAGATACATGAAATTTTTGCGGACCATTTCGCAAAAATAGGCGGGTTTTGTTTTTACGAATCCTACCAAAAACTAATTAGCACCAGCGTCTCACCAAAGTGACTTACATACCAAATTTTACGAAATTCGGTCCATTAGTTTTTTAGTTAGAGTGGATACATATATTGCACAAACAGACACACAAGCACACACACAGACGTCCCGCTAAAAACAGTTTTTTCGTATTCTAGCGATCTCGAAACGTGTAGATCTGTCGAAAACTCGAGTTGCGATTTTCGGTATGATTCCAATATTTTTCCTATACATTACCGTGTATTGCAGAAAAAGTAATATGTAAATAAATTAAACATTAGTATAATAAAAAATTCAGCTAAATTAGAAAATCTGATGTGGGCAGCACATGACTTTTCCTGCAGACTTATATTCACGTTCTCTTTATTTTAATTAAATTTATTTCACTTTTAATTCAATTTTCGTTCTCATTCGGTAACCGGACTTATTTAAAAAGGTGGCGTAGAGAAATTACGAAAAACTAAAATATCTCGAGAACGGCTAGTCCTTGTGTAATGGGATTGGTCTTATTTTTTTCGTTGTTAAAAAATACGTATTAAACAAGCATTCATTGGATATATTTAAGTATGCCTAGTTCTTTAATTTAGATTTTGACGATTTTTGCGGGCCATTTTGCAAAAAAAAAGCAGGTTATTTTTTTCCGAATCATGCCAAAATCTAATCAGCACCAGAGTAACCCAGAAGTGACTCATCTACCGAATTTTGTGAAATTCGGTCCATTAGTTTTTCAGTTAGAGTGAATACAAGCTTTTGCGGGCCATTTCGCAAAAATAGGCGGGTTCTATTATCCCGAATCATACCCAAAACTAATCAGCACCAGACTCGCCCGCAAGTGACTTACCTACCAAATTTTGTGAAATTCGGTCCATTAGTTTTTTAGTTACAGTGGATATAAAATCTACACAGACAGACAGACAGACAGACAGACAGACAGACACACAGACACACAGACACACACACACAGACGTCACGCTAAAAATGGTTTTTTCGTATTCTAGAGGTCTCGAAACGTGTAGATCCGTCGAAAACTCGAGTTGTGATTTTCGGTATGATTCCAATACTTTCCCTATACATTACCATGTATTGCAGGGAAAGTAAAAATCTTTAAAACGAAGTAATTTATAAGAAAAATATCACAGAAATTTTTGATGCAAAATTTGAATGACATATGAAATTTCATACCACTACTAAAAATTTAATATTTTTTATCGGGGGGCTGAGTATACCTCTTGGAGGGCCCCCCTACCTGCTTACGGCTCTGTGTATTCACATAAGTTGCTTGATTAACATTGTGTCCACAATCATCGGCATCTAATCTGCTCCGTGGGATCGGATTGGATCCGTAAGCGGATCCTATCTGCATCGGGATCGCCTGTATGCAAACAAGGATGGGTAGATATGTATAGCACACTGCTATTTACCCTCTATCTGAATCTGCTATCTACCCCAGGCCAATTGAAAAGAACAGTTGGTGGAGTGGTTTGATGGTATACTGATGGCTTGCCATATTACTTTCTCCATATATACAGTATAATGTACAGTCTTTTCCGCAAATTTCTGTGCCCCTTCTAGGACATTAACATTATCAGCGTGCCCCTTTTAAGGATTCTTTTAGTAGTGTGCCTTTTATTCTGATAATTTTTACTTTCCTTATATACATAATGTATAAGGAAAGTATTGTGACGGGGTCGAAAATTCGAATTCGAGTTTTCGACGGGAGAGCACGTTTCAAGCATCCCTGATCACGAATCGAACATTTTTGAAGTGATGTCTGTGTGTGTGTGTGTGTGTGTGTCAGTGAGTCTGTGGAGACGATAACTGACGAACGAATGGACCGATTCGAACGAAATTTGGTACAAAAATCACAATCCATAAACACTGGAAGCCTATTGTTTTTATACGCAATCGAATGTTCAGAACCCCCCTAAATTTTCGAATGAAATTTTGAAAAAATCGTCAAAAAATCAAAACCGCTAATAAAGTTACGCAAATAGACATTTCTTACGTAATTTTTCGTTAGAAAACGATTGACATAAATTTTAGAACGCTAACATGAACCGTTCTCGAGATATTGTACATTTTTCAAAAAAATTATCAAAAAGTTATATAAAATAAAAAAAACATATTTCCTATTGAGAAACATGTTCACTTTTCATATGTAATACCATGCGATAGATTGGTTGACATCATTCTCGTGGATCTCGCTCGTTCCATTCATGAAAAAAGATACTTTCAGTAATACTTTTGTATTTGAACGCCAATAGCATTTATCTGCTGTAAGAAAAACTTATTTCTTCATCCATAACGCTTGGCAAAATTTTGGCGACGAATTTGGCGGAATGTCGCCAACTTGGCGACTTTTTGAAATGTTGCCAAATTAACGAAAATCTCGCCAAATGGATAAAAATGACGACTAATTGTCGAAAATTCAATATTTTGGAAAGAATATTAGTATCTCTTATAAGAAAAACCAATTTTTTTATTGTAAAAGTAGTAAATTCATTACATTATATAAGGAAAGTCATGTGTTGCCCACATCAGATTTTTTTTTTTCATACTGTGTAATATAGTTTAGAGAAAGTATTGTTTTCACAAATATTTTCGAATTCGAGACTATGATGCCAATATATGTTTTAAGACCTCCTGAATACGTTTTGACTATTTTTGGATTCATGTCCGTTTGTATGTCTGCTGTCGAATTTTTGTGTATCACGATAGTGGCCACAAATACCAATGGATCTTCCTGAAACTTAAAAAAAATCTAGAACTAGATAGACTTTCTTTTTTAAATGCGAGCTAAAACTTTGAATTTTATTCTAAATGCTATAGTTTTATAGCATGAGAGGACAAAATTTGATATAATAATACATAAGTGTTTATTTATTTTTCAACGAACACAATACTTTATAGTTTCAACAATTGTTGTGAAAAATGGCTGCGAAATAATTTTTTGTTCGTGACGTCATTCCCTCACCCCCACGGGGGGATATATTGTCAAGTATCGTATCAATCGAAAAGTTTTTCAAGCCCTTTAAAGTGAAGTGGACCTTTAAAGTAAATAGAACTTTACGTAGCGTATGACATCACATATTGAAAGTGCCACATACCATAATTGGCTGATCATCTTTTAATTTGGCTACACATGTTTGGAGGTTGCTAAAGTACACAAGAAATTTTTTACTTTCTGATATGTAGTATTGAGAAATTATTGTTTATACGAAAATTTTCGATTTCGAGATTTTGATCCCAATATAAGTTTTAAGGCTTCCTGGATACGTTTTGACTATTTTTTGGACTGATATCCGCCTGTCTGATGCCTGTGGTCGATTTTTTGTGTGCATGATTAGAAGCTACAAATATTAATGGATTTTCACAAACTATATCCGGCTTTGTTATCAAAATATCTAGAATTAGATAGCATTTTTTTTTAATTTTTAGCGAAAACTTTGAAGTCTATTTGTAGTTTTAATTTTTTTTTTAACATGGCAACATAGGAGTAAATTTGAATAATAATGCATTAAAGGGTTTATTTATGGTTCAATGTTTACGAAACTTTAATGTTTCAATCCTTGTTGTGAAAGATAGCCGCGATACAATTGTTTTTGTTTGTGACGTCATTAGCCCCCTTGAAGGGGGGGGGGGCGTTACCCCCGGAGGGTACACTACGAATTGTGATATAAATCGAAAGATTTTTTTCAAGCCTTTTAAAAAAATCTGATGTGGGCAACACATGACCTTCCTTATATAATGCAATGAATTTACTACATTTACAGTAAAAAAATAGGTTTTTCTTCTAATAGATATTTATATTCTTTCCAAGATATTGAATTTTCGTCAATCAGTTGTCATTTTCAATGATTTAGCGTCATTTTTATCCATTTGGCGAGATTTTTTTTTAATTTGGCAACAATTAAAAATGACGCCAAGTTAGCGACATTCCGCCAAATTCGTCGCCAATTTCATAACAGTATGCCCTTTTTGTCGGACGATTCAACATGAGCTTCATACAACTCGAAATCATGAAAACAAAATTAATAAACTTAATAATTGCGTTTATGTTTCGGCCTGATTTATTTATGGACATGGGTTTTAAATTGAATTATTTTTGCTTGAATATTTATGTACTTATTTATGATAATTTTAGTACCGGTTTATCCAATTTACCATATGCAAATTTTGTAGTCACGATTTCGGATTGCGTATGCAGCTCATGTCTGTCAATTTCTTAACATTGCCAGTGGCAATGTTAAGCAATTTGCCACTGATGATGGACATTATGATGTCTGAAAGCGCTATGACACTTTAAAATGTAAATTTTTTCCTGCACGTTAAGATGGTGTTTTAAACACAGTTTACAAATATTTTTAGTCTTTGATAGAACATATTCCTCCTATCGTTTTATTTTATCATGCTTAACTTCGTATCATTCATATAAAGTAACAATTTTTGACTACGCATGTGTTGTTTTCGCACACCCTATCATCTAATAATAAATATGAATTTATTATAAATTCGTCAATGACGCAAAAGTTACATATAAGATCCCCCCCCCCCCCCCCCCACACACACACCTGAAAGGTTTTTGTTTTGTATTGTATACATATCTCTATTGAAATATAATTTTTGCACCACCCCTAACAATTCGCAATTAACTCCTTATATTCCCTATAGCAGAATGTACTTGTGCACGAATAGTGAATGAGACGCCTTTCAATATTTTGAATCAACATTTTACTTTTATATTTTTGCATCTATATATAAATAATATTGAAAATTTGTCTGTATCTCAGGGCCGTAGTCAGGCAGGGGCCAGATAGGGCTGAACCCCCCCCCTCCCCCAAGAGGTATCCTCAGCCCCCCCCCCCCCCCCCATCCTGATAAAAATATTTAATTTTTAGCAATGATATGAAACTTCATACAACATGCCATCCGATATTTACCCCAAAAACAGCTTTTTCGGAATTTGTTTGTAAATTAATTCGTTTTGCATAGTTCAGAAAGAAATAAGAATTTTTAGTGGTTGAATTTCTGGTTATATTGATGACCATAAATTTATTTCCATAACTAATTTTAAAATGCTCAATAAAGTTTTAAAAATTAGAGTTTCATAGTTAGACATGATAGAGTTATGTATTATCAACTGATAATGTATTACTCTAGAATGTTTAACTCTAGAACTTAATTATATAGAGTTATATATTATTATGCTATACCTGATGAGTAGTTATATATGTGATATATTCTATTTAGTTATAATTAAAATAACTTTCTTAATACAGCGATTTATTTGAAAGACATAAATTTGATATTTTAGTGCATTTCTCTCCCCTTACTGCCCTCCCCCGCAAAATTTTCAGCCCCTTTCAGATTTCGTTTCTGCCTACGGCCCTGTTGTGTATGTGTGTGTGTGGTGTGTTCCTTTGTTTGTTTCATCAAATGTTTGTTTCATCAATTGTTTGTTTTTCAAAACGTCGGCACCGAATTTCATTAAATTTTGTGCTTAAACCTTGGAATAGTCCCACTTAAAATTTCGTCCATGTTTCGAGATTTTAGGACCCACAAGCTTACCGAGATATTAATAACAAGAAAGATCAATCATGCATAAAGCATTGATTATGAAACATTTTCCGACTGCAATGCAATTTTATTTAAACATCTCTAAAGTGCGATACATTCAGCTGTAAAATTTTTAAAATTTTCACAATATTACAATAATTTATATTTGAAAACGTCATCGAAAAAAAAAAATGAACTTTATTCAAATGACGTCATTGAAATATAAATTGCCTGGCTCTCTATGAAAAAGCAGTAAACATTTCATTCATAAACATTTATTCTATTCCTTTCATTCAGCACAAAACCACAGTAATTTATTTTACTTAAAAACTTGAAACAATGGAGGTAAAAGTAATTTAGCTATGTGCTTAAAACTTCACCGAAAAAGTCTGCTATAAAATCGTCTGTTCTCTATGTAAAATCAATGACTCTTTTATTCATATCAACTATATTGCAGACTCCAACGTTAAATAATTTTGCTTTAAAGAAATTCAGGAATTCTTACACAATTCATCTTACAGCTTGATGTGTTTACAATATCCATAACTGAAAATTAGGCTTCGTTGTAGAAATATTTAAAGTTTGATGATCATTTAAACTCAAATATATTGTAATTGCGTTGTTTCAGAACATTGATGCATAAAAATTAAGCAAAATTAAAGCGGTTTTAGGACGTATATAACACCAAATATAAATTAAAAAGAATAAAAATCACGATTTTGACACAAGATGGATGCCATATTTTATTTGGAAGTGGGTCACGTGATCTCTTCATATAATGGATATCATTATTATTTTAATTTTTATTTAAAAAACTACTGAATATATTTTTCTGAATTTTTTTTTATATATTTTATGTCATAATTTGAATATTTTCTAAAACTTTCGAAGCAATTTGGGAATTTTAAATTCGCTTAAAAAATGTTTGAAAAATTAGATCCCATAAGCATGTATTAGGTCAATGTATTTCATTTTTTCAACCCGATTTCAATCCAAAAATAATTGGGTGATATTATTCATTTATATTCCCATGGGTTCCACAGACCGTCTGAACAACATACTAAAATTTCATTTTGACAAAGTCATTTTTACGGCAGTTATCGTGATAACGGACAGACAGACAGACAGACAGAATGAATAACATCATAAACACTTTTCAACTATGTTGTAAAATGTTAAAAAACGAACCTCTCATAGGAACAGCATCATGCAGACAATATTTTTTCCGCAAATTTATTTGGAGAAAATTATACGAGTATTATGTTGCTCAGCCACGCAATTAAGTCAAATGTGTTTAAGCGACAGGCGAATTTTATTACTTTTTCTCATTTAGATAACAAAGAAATGGATGTAAAAATAAATTTTATAAATGAACGGTATTGCATTTTTGGCTGGATTACATCCATTACGGCCTTTGGTTTTAAAAATTACGAAAAATTATTGATATTTTCAATTTCTTACGTCATCCGTTTTATTTTGGCAATGATTTTTCAAACTCATATATTGTGTTTAGCCGATAGTTAAAACAGACTATAAGTGATACGGGTATATTATCTAATACCATTTTAGCGCTTTAATTTTGGCATAAATAGCACATCTGGGAGCGCACTTTTTTAAAACCAATATGAGACTCACGGTGTACAAACAAGAAACTTGGGTAGTCATAATAATTTATTTGCATCTATAAAACAGATGTATTATGATAAAATACATTTTAAAATTCTTAATAAGCAATTATAATTTATTTTGTAAACTCCTTCATTGCGGCATCTATCCCTGATGAGTCGGGAGTTACGCCGCACCACAAAAAAAAAGGGATGCCTCTCCGTAAATGAATTTTAATGAACGTACCAAAAATTTTTCTTCAAAATATACGTATATTTAAACATAAAAAAGATAGAAACAGTGAAATTGCAATTTTGGAAAGCATAAAAAATTGACTAAATTCGAAAAATGTATACTTTTACTTTCCCTGCAATACATGGTAATATATGGGGAAAGTATTGAAATCATGTCGAAAATCGCAACTCGAGTTTTCGACGGATCTACACGGTTTGACACTTCTGGAATACGATAAAACCATTTCTAGCGTAACGTCTGTGTGTGTGTCTGTGTTTCTGTCTGTGCCGATTTTGTATCCACTCTAACTAAGAAACTAATTAACCGAATTTCATAAAATTTGGTAGGTAAGTCACTTGCGGGTGGTCGAATCTGGTGCTGATTAGTTTTGGGTATGATTCGAGATAAAAAAAACCCGCCCTTTTTTGCGAAATGGCCCGCAAAAATCGTCAAAATCTAAAATAAAAAACTACGTATGCTCAAATATATCCATTAAATGCTTGTTTTATACGTAATTTTTAACGAAGAAAAAAATAAGACCAACTCCATTACACTAGGACTAGCCGTTCTTGAGATATTTTAGTTTTTTAGTATTTTCTCTACGATACCTTTGAAAATAAGTCCAGTTAACAAATGGAAACGAAAATTGAATTAAAAGTGAATTAAATTTAATTAAAATAAAGATAACGTGAATATAAGTCTGCAGGGAAAGTCATGTGCTGGTCAAATCAGATTTTTACTTTCCCTACAATGCATGGTAATGTATAGTGAAAGTATATTTGAATCATGCGAAAATCGCAATTCGAGTTTTTAATAGATCTACACGTTTTGAGACCTCTAAGAATATGAAAAAACTATTTTTAGAGTGACGTCTGTGCGTGTGTCTGTCTGTCTGTGCAATGTATGTATCCACTCTAACTCAAAAACTAATGTAACGAATTTCATACAATTTAAAAGGTAAGTCATTTGGGTGTGACCCTGGTGCTGATTAGTTTTTGGTACGATTCGAAAAAATAAAACACTCGCCTTATTTTGCGAAGTGGCCCGCAAAAATTTCATGTATCCACTATAGCTGAAATACTAATTGACCAAATTTCATGAAATTTGGTACATAAGTTACTTGTGAGATATTCTGGTGCTGATTAGATTTTTGTACGATTCGGAAAAAACAACCTGTCATTTTTTACGAAATGGCCAGCAAAAATTGCCAAAATAATAAAAAAAAAGATTACAAACGCTCAAATGCGTCAATTAAATGTTTGTTTTATACGTAACTTTTGGCGAGGAAAAGAATAAGACCAACTCAATTACTTTAGGACTAACCCTTCTCAACATATTTGTGATTTCTTGCATTTTTCTTACGCCGCTTTCTGAAAAATGTCCAATCACCAAATAAAAACAAATATTGAATTAAAAATGCAAATTTAGTGTTATTTTGTGCAATTAAACTCAATATACTGAATTATTAAAGAAATAAAGAAAAAATGAATTTGAATCTGAAGGGAAAGTCATGTGCTGCCCACATGAGATTTTTTATTTTATACTCAG
The DNA here is from genome assembly GCA_951213105.1 of Amaurobius ferox. Lineage (NCBI taxonomy): Eukaryota > Metazoa > Arthropoda > Arachnida > Araneae > Amaurobiidae > Amaurobius > Amaurobius ferox. The sequence goes on along the minus strand of OX578155.1, from coordinate 13,673,049 downwards.
TTTAAGAATACGAGCAACACAGGCATTAATGAACAACGGAGTAGGATAAAAATCTACTTAATAAAAATTTTACATGTATTTCAAATAACTCTTGAGTGTACACATTTCTATGGGAGAGCTGATGCATCTCACGGCCTCCTGACCTTAGATGTAAACACGGCGAAATTACAATAAAAACACTCTACACGAAGACTATGCATCGCTCAAAGAAGGAATCCACTGTCATTTCTACAGTTTTAGCTACAATTTACAATCTGTGGTATCACAATAAAATATTTCATATTAAATTCTACAACTCATCTTGGATATTTGTCAACTTCAGGTGGATAAAAATGGTACAGGGCCACAATACTTTCATCAAACATATTTGAAACACTACATGGCACACTGTTCGTATTTACTGCATTACCATCTTACGGTAAGTTTCAGAACTAAAGGGGGGGGGGGGGGGTGCAATCTATACCGAATGCGGCCGGAATAATTACCCTACATTGATCCAATTTCATATGTTTTGTAAATGTGTTTACAAAGGGAACCAGGGCATTTTATTCTTCAGATCTGCTTGTTAATATAAATTTTTATATCGAGAACAGATATTACTTTACTTTTGTTTAGGAAAATTCGATTAAATATTTTAATAGAATGTTTTGATTAACTATATGCCACTTAGAATATTATAGAAATTTGCATACAATTGTGAATTATAATTTTCTTTATATTATATATTCGATATATTATATATATATTCGATGTATATACTAATATATCGTATATTATATATACGATGCTGCTAGTTTAAAGGATGTGAATGAAATATTCAAATAGTTTGTCATAGTTACAACAATTTCGAAGGATTAATTTAACATAAGTAACCGCTATAGATTCTACAATACTGAAATATTAAAATTGTGACGAATATTAACTACAAAAGTATCATAAACACTTTGCAAATCATACTTTCGATGACGTCATTTGAATAAAATTCATTTCGTGTAACTAGCATTGTCTTTTTCGATAAAGTTTTACGTTTTCAAGTATAATAAATTGCTGCATTACTGTGATAATTTAAAAAATGTCATCGCTGAATGAATGCATCACATTTTAGAGATGTTTTAAAAAAATTGCATTTCAGTTGGAAAGTGTTTCATAATCAATGCTTTATGAATGATTGTTCTTTTTTCAACTTTCCCTGCAATGCATGGTAATGTATAGGGAAAGTATTGGAATCATACCGAAAATCGCAACTCGAGTTTTCGACGGATCTACACGTTTCGTGACCTCTAGAATACGAAAAAACTATTTTTAGCGTGACGTCTGTGTGTGTGCCTGTCTGTCTGTCTGTGCAATGTATGTATCCACCTCTAACTCAAAAACTAATGGACCGAATTTCATAGAATTTGGTAGGTAAGTCACTTGGGTGAGACCTTGGTGCGTATTAGTTTTTGGTAGGATTCGTGAAAACAGAACCCGCCTTTTTGGCGAAATGGCCTAAAAAAATGTCATGTATCCACTTTAGCTAAAATACTAATTGACCAAATTTCACAAAATTTGGTATATAAGTTACTTGTAGGATACTCTGGTGCTGATTAGATTTTGGTATGATTCGAAAAAGAACAACCTACTTTTAAATTTATCAAAAAATCCCATAAATTAAAAAAAAAAATTTAACTGTTAAGAAACATGTTCACTTTTCATAAGTAATATCATGCGATAAATTAGGTGACATCATTCTCGTGGATATAATTCATTCCATTCACGAGAAAAGATACTTTGAGTAATACTTTTGTATTTGAACGCCAATAGTCATTTATCCGCTGTAAGAATAACTTATTTTTCCGTCTATAACGCTTGGCGAGATTTTGGCGAAAAATTTAGAGAAATGTCGTCAACTTGGCGACATATTTAAATGTTGCCAAGTTAACGAAAATCTCGCCAAATGGATAAAAATGGCGCTAAATCAATGAAAATGACGACTAATTGAAGAAAATTCAACATCTTGGAAAGAATATAAGTATCTACTATGAGAATAACATTACTTTTAACTGTAAAAGTAGTAAATCCATTGCATTATATAAGGAAAGTCATGTGTTGTCCACTTCAGATTTTTTATTATGTAAGAAAATACTACTCATAATAATATATAATTCCTCCCAGTCATGAAGGTGTAAGAGAACAATGTATATTAAGATCTTTTCATCTTAACTTTGAATCTTGATTGCATCTATTGAATACATGTCACATTAATAAGCGAAATTTTGTGACCAAAAATGGCGCCTCACACTATTTTTCTCTGTTCATGGAGTTAAAAAGTAGGAGCTGAAACTCCTGTGGATGTAAAGCTTGAAAATGCCATAATGCTTTGAGAATTATATCTAGGTGTCGCTAGTGTTAGTAAAATAGCGCTATTTTTAGTTGATATAACAAAAAGGCGTAGTATTTAGTACATGTGTTTTTGATTATTACTTTCCTTATATACATAACGTATAAGGAAAGTATTGTGACGGGGTCAAAAATTCGAATTCGAGTTTTCGACGAGAGAGCACGTTTCAAGCATCCCTGATTACGAATCAGACGTTTCTGAGGTGATGTCTGTGTGTGTGTATGAAAGTATGTGTGTGTGTCAGTGAGTCTGTTGCAGACGATATCTCACGAACAAATGGGGCGATTCGAATGAAATTTGGTACAAAAATCACAATCCATGAATACTGCAAGCCTATTGTTTTTAAACGCAATCGAATGTTCAGAACCCTCTCCCTAAATTTTCGAGTGAAATTTTGAAAAAATCATAAAAAAATCAAATCCTTTAATAAAGTTACGCAAATAGATATTTCTTATGTAATTTTTCCTTAGAAAACGATTGACATAACTTTAGAACGCTAGCATGCACCGTTCTCGGGATATTGCACATTTTTTAAATAAATTTATCATAAATCCCCATAACTTAAAAAAATATATTAATTTTTGAGATACATGTTCAGTTTTCATATGTAATATCATGCGATACATATGGTGACATCATTGTCGCGGATCTAGCTCGTTCCATTCATGAGAAAAGATACATTAAGTAATACTCTTTTATCTGAACGCCAATAGTCATTTATCTGTTATGAGAATAACTTATCTCTCCGTCCATAACGATTGGCGAGATTTTGGCGACGAATTTAGCGGAATGTTGCCAACTTGGCGACATTTTTAAATGTTGCCAAATTAACGAAAATCTCGCCAAATGAATAAAAATGGCCCTAAATCAATGAAAATGACGACTAATTGACAAAAATTCAGTATCTTGGAAAGAATATAAGTATCCACTATAAGAATAACCTATTACTTTCCTTATATACATAATGTATAAGGAAAGTATTGTGACGGGTCGAAAATTCGAATTCGAGTTTTCGACGGGAGAGCACGTTTCAAGTATCCCTGATCACGAATCAAACATTTTTGAAGTGATGTCTGTGTGTGTGTATGTGTGTGTGTGTGTGTGAAAGTATGTGTGTGTGTGTGTGTGTGTGTCAGTGAGTCTGTGGAGACGATAACTGACGAACGAATGGACCGATTCGAACCAAATTTGGTACAAAAATCACAATCCGTAAACACTGGAAGCCTATTGTTTTTATACGTAATCTCATGTTCAGAACCCCCCTAAATTTTCGAATGAAATTTTGAAAAAATCGTCAAAAAATCAAAACCGCTAATAAAGTTACGCAAATAGACATTTCTTATGTAATTTTTCATTAGAAAACGATTGGCATAAATTTTAGAACGATAATATGAACCGTTCTCGAGATATTGTACATTTTTCAAAAAAATTATGAAAAAGTCGCATAAAAAAAAAAATTCCTATTGAGAAACATGTTCTCTTTTCATATGTAATACCATGCGATAAATAGTGTGACATCATTCTCGTGGATCTAGCTCGTTCCATTCATGAAAAAATATACTTTGAATAATACTTTTGTATTTGAACGCCAATAGTCATTTATCTGTTGTAAGAATAACTTTTTCTTAGTGCATAACGCTTGGCGAGATTTTGGCGACGAATTTGGCGGAATGTCGCCAACTTGGCGACTTTTTTGAAATGTTGCCAAATTAATGAAAATCTCGCCAAATGGATAAAAATGATGCTAAATCAATGAAAATGACGACTAATTGTCGAAAATTCAATATCTTGGAAAGAATATTAGTATCTACTATAAGAAAATCCTATTTTTTTACTGTAAAAGTAGTAAATTCATTACATCATATAAGGAAAGTCATGTGTTGCCCACATCAGATTTTTTTTTTACTGTAAGAGTAGTAATTTCATAGCATTACATAAGGAAAGTCATGTGCTGCTCACATCAGATTTTTTTTTAAATTAAGGGTTCTCTCATGATGAGTATAATGAATCAGTATTTTCTTACAGTTGTAGGATAGAGTACAGAATATAAGAAGATACAAATAAATTGAAAGCTAAAATTACTTTGAATACGTAGGAATATTCTTTATTGTTTCAGTTCTAATGTACATAGTGCTAATAATTTATTTTTACAACATTGACAGTTCAAATAAATATTTTAGACATTTTTTTCTCCATAGAAGTGCATACAGTGCAGGTCTACTTATGTTATCCCAACGCCACCTGAATGGTTGTCTCAAAGGATATTGACGTTTTCTTAGTATGAAATTTTAACTCCTTACTTTTACCTCCATGGTTAGAAGCATGCGATGTCAAATTCATTTTTTCACGAATCAAATATGTGCCGAAAACGGTGTTTTGAATGTGTTTGAATGCGCACAGGTAGCCGCGACATTTCCCGAATGTATGGATCGTTTTGAACGAATCTGGTACGCATTGCAATCGGCGAATATTGCAACCATGGAGTTAAAAGAGTTAGGAGTTAAAATTTTCTATTAGGGAAACGCCAATATCGTTTGAGATAATCATCCAGGTGGCGCTGGGATTCGATAAATAGTCCTGCATTATATATATTTCTATGGTAAAAGGCCCAAATATTTAATTAAACTGTCCATTTTGTAAAAATAAATTATTAGCGCAAAGTAGAATTGCAACAATAAAGAATATTCTTAAAGAGTATTCCAAAATTATTTTACCTTTCAATTAATTATTATCTCTATATTCTGTATTCTATTTTACAAGTATGAAAAATTACTGTTTAATTGTATTCCTAATTAGGAAACCCTTAATTAAAAAATAATTAAGATTACATATTCTAATTACTACACCTTTCTGTTGCGTCAACTAACAATGGCAACTACTTTACTAACACTAGCGACGCCTAGATATAATTCGCAAAGCATTATCACATTTTCAAGCATTTCATCCATAGGAGTTTTATCTCCTTCTTTCTAACTCCTTGATTGCAACGCTATTGATTAGTCGAACATAACAGTCAGATGTCCTAAAATTTTGAAATAATATTTTGAAAAAAAAAAAAAATCTTATATGTGGGTCTGAAAGTTCTTCTGAGAAGTTGGTGGCAGGGAAAGGAGGGTTCGGTTCCTGCAGATGTCGCCCTCACTGGATTCCGATCAAAAATTGGGTGGCACTGTTCCTGCCGTCCAAACACATATTTTACATCTTCGGGTAGGGTGGACGGTCTAGGTTGAAAGAAAGAAAGTATAATTTTATATAGTCAATCATTTCTTTACGTAACTAGTAACAATATATACTTTTGCCATCTATACTTTGACTAAAAAATTTTTTTCACGAAATTTGCTAATAATTTTTTCATGGCCGTACGACGCTTAGATTTCCAGCTACACACGCCACGCACACACACACACACACACACACACACACACACACACACACACACACACACACGCACGCACGCAGACACACACCAACACATTCCAATTTTATTATCTATATAAATAAAATTGAAAATCTGTGTGTTTATTTGTGTGTGTGTGTGTGCGTGTGTTTGTTTCACCATCACGGGAGAATGGCTGAACCTTCTTTGATGAACACTTAAAGCTCCATGTTTCGAGCTCCTAGGAGCAGGGGTTATCGAGATATTAATAATAAGAAAGATCAATCATGCATAAAGCATTGATTATGAAACACTTTCCAACTTCAATACAATTTTATATAAACATCTCTAAAATGCGATACATTCCTCGGTAATATTTTTAAAATTATCACAATACTACATTAATTTATTATATTTGAAAATTTAAAACTTCATCGAAAAAAAATGAACTTCATTCAAGTGACGGCATTGAAATATGAATTGCCTGGTTTAAACATCTCTAAAATGCGATACATTCCTCTGTAATATTTTTAAAATTATCACAATACTACATTAATTTATTATATTTGAAAATTTCATCGAAAACAAATGAACTTTATTCAAACGACGTCATCGAAATATAAATCGCCTCTATATAAAAGCAGCATTTCATTCATACACTTTTTTCCATTCATCACAATACTATAATAATTTATTTTATTTAAAATCTTAAAACCATGGAGGTACAAGTAATTTAGCTCTATGCTTAAAACTTCATCGAAAAAATAGTCTGGTTCTCTGTGTAAAGTCAATGAATGTTTCATTCATATCAGCTATATTGCAGACTCCATGAGCTAAATAATTTTGCGTTAAAAAAAAATGCAGCAATTCTTATATAACTCATTCTACATCATTTGGTGTTTACATTATCCATAAGTGAAAATTAGGCTTCGTTGTAGAAATAATCAAAGTTGGATGATCATTTAAACTCAAATATATTGTAATTGCGTTGTTTCAGTATGTAGATGCACAGAATTTAAGCAAAAATAAAACGGTTTTAGGACGGATACAACACTAAACATGAATTAAAAAGAACTTTAAAAATCACGATTTTGACACAAGATAGATGCCATATTTTATTTTGAAGCGAGTCGCGTGATCTCTTCATATAATGGTCACGTGATCTCTTCATATAATGGTCACGTGATCTCTTCATATAATGGTTATGTGATCTCTTCATATAAGGGGTGTAATTATTATTTTAATTTTTATTTAAAAAACTACTGAATATATTTTGCTGAAATTTTTTTTTTATATATATTATGGGATAATTTTAATATTTCCTAAAACTTTCGAAGCAATTTGTGAAATTTAAATTCGCTTAAAAATGTTTGAAAAATTAGGTTCCATAGGGTTCAGTGTATTTCATTTTTTCAACCCGGATTCAATCCAAAGCCTTATGAAAACGATATTTATTTTACTAAGTTACTTGGAGAAAAAAAATGATATCATGTTGCTAAGTAATGGAATTAAACCCAATGAGTTTATATTTAAAAAAATATATATATATATATGTATATATATATCATGTTGCTAAGCAACGGAAACCCAAGGAGTTAATACAACAGTAAATCTTTTTCGATTTAAATAATAAAGAAATGCATATAAATACAATTTTATTGGAATTGCATTTTTGATTGGATTATCCATAACGACCTTTGGGTTTAAAGATTACGGGGATTATTGATATTTTCAAATTCTTAAATCACCTGTTTTATTTCGGTGATATATATTTTTCAAATACATATATTGTAGTATGGGTATATTTTCTAATACACGGGTATAATTGTTTAATCTACGAAAATATAAGTAGTATGAGTGTATCTTCTAATTCACGAAAATATAAGTAGTGCGTGTATATCTTCAAATTCACGAGAATATAAGTAGAACGATAGTACAATTGTAGTGCTTTTATTTTAGCATATATTGATTCAATTTCATATCTTATCATTCTGTAAATTTGTTTAAAAATGGGATCAGGAAGTTTTATTCCTCAGATCTGCATGTAAGGATAATTTTGTATACCGAGAATAGAGATTCTTAAACTTTTTTTCAAGCGCATAATTTAAATATCTTAATAAAATGTTTTGAATAACAATGTCATTTAGAATATAGGAATTTGCACATGATTGTGAATTTTAAGTTTCTTTATATTGTATATTCTGTAAGAAGAACGGGTATACTGTTAGTGAAAGATAAAGTTACTTTTATAATTTCGCAAAGTTTTAAAATGTGTTCAAGTGATTTTCAAAGTTAAACGGTGGTTTTAAACAATTTTCAGCATTTGAAATGTTTTATTTTCTCCAAAACTAAGAGAAGGTAGCATATTTATCTAGACATCTTTTATCAAAATCCTTCCGTTCATAATTTTATCTTTTAACTAAAAGACTATCGTCGCAATAATACTAGAAATGTTTCAAGGTACTAATTCAATTAATACCGATACTTTTTTTTTTACAATTTTACAAAATAAACATTTGTTGGAATAAAAAAACAAACAAAAAAAACGCGGGGAAGTTCTCATAAAAGCTACCTTTTGAGTCTTTTGGGGACGAGGCTAAAATTTTAAATGTTTCTAAAAGAATATATTTCAGCAATTGTTTTCAAATCTTTTATCCCTTTGAGAAGTAAATTAGAATATTGAATAAGTTTCCATTGCTTCAATTCTTTCATTAAAAGGAAGAAAGCAATGAATTAGATGGATTATTTTAATGAAATTCATAACAAAACGTTTTAAATTTTAAAAATCTGATGTAGGCTGCATATGACTTTTCCCCTGTGTAACACAAATTAATTTACTTCTTTCACAGTGAAAATTAGCTTTTTTTTTTTTTCAAATTTTACAAGAAAAATTTTGAAAAATCTCCAAATGATTACAATTATAGCGTGTTACCCTTCACTTTAACGGGCTGGGGAGTGCAACTTTCCCTCGAGGGGGACTAATGACTTCACGAACAACAACAACAAAAAAAAAAATTGCATCGCGGCATGCTTTTACAACAATTTTTGGAATTATCAAGTATTGTGATCATTATAAGCCACAAATAAACCCTTTCATGCATGATTATATCAAATTTCGTCCTATGCTGCCATGTCAAAATAAATAAATAAATAAATAAATAAATATAAAAAAAAGTATATATATATATATAAAATTTCGAACCAATTTCGAAGTTTTCGCTCGAATTTAAAAAATTCTATCCAGTTCTAGATTTTTAATAACAAAGCGGGATGTGAAGTTTCGTGAAAATCCATTAATACTTGTGGCCGCTATAGTGTGCACAAGAAATAGACTACAGAAATACAGACAGACGGGCGCGACAGCCCAGTGGTTAGCGCCCGGGAATTGCACTCGGTAGGCCCGGGTTCTATTCCCGCCACTGCTAAAACTGTCGCCGTGTTCACGCGACCTACGATCACGTTAAACATGTGGGTCCGTAAGTCCTTCCGAGAGGTTGGTGGTAGGGAAAAGAGGGTACGGTCCCTGTGGATGCCCCCCCCCCTCCACTGGCTTTCGGTCTAAATTGGGTGGTACTTCCCGGCCGTTTAAACAGATACCTTATACCTTTCTGGTAGGTCGGACGGTCTGGGTCGAAGAAGAGGAAGACGGACAGCCCTCCAAAATTGTCAAAACGTGTTCAGGAGGTCTTACAAAATATATTGGCATCAAAATGTCGAATTCGAAAATTTTGGTAAAAACAATTCTTTCTCTATACTATTACATATTAAGCGAAAGTAAAAGTAGTGTATAATAATAACGGTAGAATGTTTTTAACGTTGAATTGTACATTTTACGCTGTTCCGATTGACAACATCTAAAACCATTGCGAAGTACCGGACAAACTTTATTTCGCACAACTATAAATTGACGGCATCCATAATAGGATATATAAACCAATATAAAAAAAAATCTGATGTGGGCAACATATGACTTTCCTTATATAATGCAATGAATTTACTACTTTTACAGTAAAAAAAAATAGGTTTTTCTTATAGTAGATACTTATATTCTTTGCAAGATATTGAATTTTCAACAATGAGTCGTCATTTTCATTGTTTTAGCGCCATTTTTATCCATTTGGAGAGATTTTCGCTAATTTGGCAATATTTAAAAATGTCGCCAAGTTGGCGACATTCCGCTAAATTCGTCTCCAAAATCTCGCCAAGCGTTATGGACAGAGAAATAAGTTATTCTTACAGCAGATAAATGACTATTGGCGTTCAAATGCAAAAGTATTACTCAAAGTATCTTTTCTCGTGAATGGAACGAGTTAGATCCACCAGAATGATGTCACCCAATTTATCGCATGGTGTTACACATGAAAAGTGAACATGTTTCTCAATAGGAAATATTTTTTATTTTATTTTATATGACTTTTTGATAATTTTTTTGGAAAATGTGCAATATCTCGAGAACGGTTCATGTTAGCGTTCTAAAATTTATGTCAATCGTTTTCTAATGAAAAATTACATAAGAAATGTCTATTTGCATAACTTTATTATCGTTTTGATTTTTTGACGATTTCTTCAGAATTTCACTCGAAAATTCAGGGGGGGGGGGGTTCTGAACATTGGATTGCGTATAAAAACAACAGGCTTCCAGTGTTTACGGATTGTGATTTTTGTACCAAATTTCGCTCGAATCGGTCCATTCGTTCGTCAGTTATTGTCTCCACAGGCTCACTGACACACACACACACACACACACACACACACACACACACATATATACTTTCACACACACACACACACATACTTTCACACACACACACACACATACTTTCACACACACACACACACAGACATCACTTTAAAAATGTTTGATTCGTGATCAGGGATGCTTGAAACGTGCTCTCCCGTCGAAAACTCGAATTCGAATTTTCGACCCGGTCACAATACTTTCCTTATACATTATGTATATAAGGAAAGTATTATCTTGATAATTAATTCATCAATTTGATGTCATTTTCGTTAATTCAGCGACATTTTTCGAAATTTCACTATTTTTGTCAATAATTTAGAACGACTTATCGCCAAGTTGACAATATTTCGTTAAATTAGTCGCCAAGTTCGTCAAATGCATGACCAAGCGTTATATACACAGACGAAGAGAAGAGCTTTTCATTATATAAAATGCAATTGGAGAATTGTCGGTCGTAAAATACAAAACTATTACACAAGTATCTCCTCTCGCGAATGAAACGAACTAAACCCACAAGAATGATGTAAACAAATTTGTCGCATAATATTGAAGGAAAGTGAACATATTTCACGATAGTTAATACTTTTTTTAATTTTATGTAATATTTTTGATAAATGTATTAGAAAAACGTGCAATATTTTAAAAACGGTTCATGCTAGACTTCTGAAGTTTGCTTCATTCGTTTTCAGATAAAAAATTCCATACTAAATGATAATTTATGTTACATTATTAAAGGTTCTGAATTTTTAATGTTTTTTCTTTTTTCAAAATTTTATTCAAAAATTTGGGGTGGCTTCCGAACATTCGATTGCGTTTAAAATCAATAGGCACAGTATTCAGCGATTGTAATACTTGTACAAAATTTCGTTCGAAACGATTCATTCGTTCATGAGATGCAATTTCCATAGAATCACACACACAGACATTACCTTAAAAACGTTCGATTCAAGTTGGTGCTTTTCCGTCAAAAACTCAAGATCGAATTTTCTATCCCCCCCCCCCTTCATGATACTTTTCCTATGTACCCTGCTACAGCAGGTGCAATGTTTCTGTCGTCGATTTCCATGGGCGCCAATGCCTGGAAATCAAAGGGGGGGGGGGGGTCGAACTGTTTGGATAGGGTATGTCAAATACATGTATTTTTGGGAGGTTCTTCGTTAGGGATGGACACTGTCCCACTCGTAAGTAAAAGGTTAAATGTGTAAAATAATGTTATATCTTAAAAAAAAAAAAATCTTTTAGTCGATTTTTGCTTATTTATACGTCCACCGTCCCCTTAAGTAACTTCTTTTATGTAAGATTATGTCAAATTTTGTCCTATGCTGCCATGTTAAGAAAATATAGAATCCCTATTAAATTTCCAAATTTTCGCTGGTCGCCTTGTATTTTGACGCCTAACAATTCGCCTGTAGTCATTTATATATATAAAAAAGCTCATCACTCCGTTTGTCTATACAGTTTGACAATAAATTTGGCGAATTAGGTGGCTCATTAGCGAAATATTGCCAACTTGGCGATATTTCACCCCCGATTGATAAAAATATCGCCAGAATTGTTAAAATGAAGTTAAACTAACGAAAATGACGCTGCCGTGGAGCTTATGCATTATTTTTACTTTCCTTATATACATAATGTCTTGAAAGTATTGTGATCGGGTCGAAATATCGAATTCGAGTTTTCGACGGGAGAGCATGTTTCAAGCATCCCTGATCAAGAATCAAACATTTTTGAGATGATGTCTCTCTCTCTCTCTCTCTCTCTCTCTCTCTCTCTCTCTGTGTGTGTGTGTGTGTGTGTGTATGTATGTCAGTGAGTCTGTGGAGACGATATCTCACGAAAGAATGGAGCGATTCGAATAAAATTTGGTACAAAAATCACAATCCGTGAATACTGGAAGCCTATTGTTTTAAAATACAATCGAATGTTCAGACCCCTCTAAATTTTCGAACGAAATTTTGAAAAAAATCATCAAAAAATCAAAATCTTTTATAAAGTTACGCAAATAGACATTTCTTATGTAATTTTTCCTTAGAAAACGATTGACATAAACTTTAGAACGCTAGTATGAACCGTTCTTGAGATATTGCACATTTTTCAAATAAATTTATCAAAAAATCCCATGAATAAAAAAAAGTATATTAACCGTTGAGAAACATGTTCACTTTTCAGATGTAATATCATGCGATAAATTGGGTGACATCATTCTCGTGGATATAGCTCGTTCCATTCATGAGAAAAGATACTTTGAGTAATACTTTTGTATTTGAACGCCAATAGTCATTTATCTTTTATAAGAATAACTTATTTCTCCGTCCATAACGCTTGGCGAGATTTTGGCGACGAATTTTGGTGTAATGTCGCCAACTTGGCGACTTTTTAAAATGTTACCAAATTAACGAAAATCTCACCAAATGGATAAAAATAACACTAAATCAATAAAAATGATGACATATTGACGAAAATTTAGAGTCTTGGAAAGAATATAAGTACCTACTATAAGAATAATCTATTTTTTTTACTGTAAAAATAGTAAATCCATTGCATTATATAAGGAAAGTCATGTGCTGCCCACATCAGATTTTTTTCCACAGTGAAAGAGCTAAATTGATTGCATTATGCAGAGAAATTCATGTGCTGCCGACATCAGATTTTTTATAGTGTGTTCAAGGTATTTTGAAGGCAGTAGGTAAAACGCAGGATAATTATATGTCAAAATATTTTGATCCGTTACACATATGTTCAAGGCCGTAACCAGAAACGTAATTCAAGAGAGGCTGAAGTAAAATTCAAGGGGAGGAGGGGGCCTTGAAGGAGGTGCTCCCTAGTAAAAACGTTTGGGGGTCGAAGGGAAATTCATTAAAATGTTAAATTTTAGTTTTTAATAAATTACTGCATTAAAAATATTTTAATTATAATTAAATACATTATATCACAAAATATTAAATTGACTGTAATTACTTATCCGACGATAATGTATAACGTGATAATGTAGCACTCTATATAACTAATTACTCACCTGTATCACTGCTTATCAGTTGGCAATGTATAACGGTGAAACTCGCAACAATACAAAAGTATCCTAAATACTGTATTCTTAATTTAATTTTTAAAGACTTTATTGAATATTTTAAAATTAAATATATAAATAAATTGATGATCATCAATATAACTAACCACAAATTCAGCGACGAAAAATTATTCATTCTGGGCTACACAAAACGAAGTTTACAAAAAATTCTGAAAAGCTATTTTTTTGTAAAATTTGGATGACATGCTGTATGAAGTTTCATACCACTACAAAAGATTAAATATTCCCATCAGAGGGGGCTAAGTATACCTCTTAGGGGAGGGGGGCTCAGCCCCCAGTGTTTTAGGACTTTTTGGCCAGAGGGTGGATGAAATTTTAGCGGGGCAAATTTTCCATTTGCCGTATATAAATATATATCTAAATACCATGTCACATAAATAGAATCAAGGTTAACATAAAATGTTTTCGGGGGACAAAGCCCCCCCCCCCCTCCCCGGAAGTATGTCTGAAAGAGACACTGATGCTGTCCGACTGGCTACAGCCCTGCATACGTCCCAATTTCCAGCCCCAAAAGACCCTATCATTAGCAGGTTAGACCATTCAGGCTTCGGAGTAGGCAGAATGTGTCTCAAGAGGCTGCTCGGTCAGCAGATCTCTTGTTAATCGATCGCATCTGGAGAGAGATAGATCGATACATTGGCAGCTCGTCTTCTAACAGCTCATGCTTGAAAAACTACAAGACTATTAGCAATGCGTCAGCAGTTGCTATTTCAAGATTTTTTGGAGGGTTCGATTGGTCATCTTGAATAATAGGCCACAAACATGACCCCGTCTTTCTGTTCAAAAATATTTTCAGCAAACACTACACATTTATTGTAAAATGTCTTTTCTTCTAAAATACCATTAATAACGCACACCTATATATATAAAGAAGAAAAGTATGTATGTATGATCCAACATCACGGGAGTACGGCTGAACCGAATTTGATGAAATTTGGTGGGTAGTCTTGAAATAGTCCCACTTAAAATTTAATCCATGTTTCGAGTTTTTTCCACCGGTGGTTGTCGCGATATTAATGAAAAACGAAACTTTCGTTTGTCTCATAATCACGGGAGAACAGCTGCACCGAATTTAATGAAATTCTGTGGATAGCTTGAAATAGCCCCCAAAAATTTATTCCAAGTTTCGGGTTTCTAAGACCAGGGGGGATTGTCGAGATATTAATGGAAAACGAAACTTTTTCCTAGGAGTTCTACTCTCTAACTCCATGATTCCCAACGAAAAAGTTTGGAAATCGTTGGTTTAAAACGTGAAAGTCAATTAAATCTCTGAATTTTGTAGGAGTTTATTGAACGTGTTAGTTACTTTTGAAAATCGCAGGTTTGAAATATGAATTTAAATGAAAACTATCACCATGGTTTATTTTTCACAGGCTTACTCAACAAATTTAATTAATTTGAATCTATATATATAAAGAAGAAAAGTATGTATGTATGTATGATCCAACATCAGAACATCAGAGAACGGCTGAACCGAAAGAGTTTTGCATCGTAAATCCCGGGCAACGTCGGATAATCGCTGCTAGTAAAGTTATAAGAATAACGTACAAGAATGACGTACACGAAGTTATAAGAATGAGATACATGAAGTTCCAAGAATGACGTATGCGAAGTTCCAAGAATGACGTATATACGAAGTTACAAGAATGACGTTCACGCAGTTACAAGAATGACATATATACGAATTTACAAGAATGACGTATATACGAAGTTACAAGAATGATGCACAAGAAGTTACAAGAATGACGTATATACGAAGTTATAAGAATGACGTGCATGAAGTTACAAGAATGACTTATATACGAAGTTACAAGAATGGCGTACACAAAGTTACAAGAATGACGTTACAGGAATGCCAGAGCGTTTTCAGATTAAATAACGTCCTTCATCAGTTACAATTTAAATGAAAAATGCCAGACATGAGTTTTTAAAGTTGCAAAATGACGCACACGAAGTTACAAGAATGACGTACATACGAATGACATACATCAATGACGTACGCCATCAATGACGTTCACTAAGTTACAAGAATGTCAGAGCGCTTTCAGACGCCATAACGTCCTTCGTCAGTTACAGTGTAAATAAAAAATGACAAAAGGATAATTCGTTACCAAAAAATATCGTTAAATTGCAAAATAAGTACATGAATAATTCAAACCAACTAATTAAACGTTTCATTAAAAACAAAGAAAATATGAACTAGAAAATCATAAAGGTTTAGGAGTCGATAATAACATTCCATACTTATTAATGACCCATTTTACCTACACCAGTTCTTATTTACTTCACATTACCCTTCTTTTATTTTCTTTCAAAATACTTTGCCGGGCTCATTTTCTGTTCTTTGAGCACTTGGAGAGCTGAAACTCAGCAAACAATTTTATTTTGCGGAACATTTCATCTATGAAATTTACGTCACTACATTATACGTTAGAGCTCTTAAATGTACATGCTAATTTATCAGGCATGTTGAAGCTCAGTCGGGTTGCTGAAAATACATGGGTTACCATATTTGGCAATGTACAAGCATGCTCCTGTACAGGGTATGATCCACAACTGGTGACAATGATCCACAACTGGTTATTTATAAGTCATTTTTTTTTTATCGCTTAATTTCTGGGAAAGCGAAATCATCTAAAACCCTTTTCTAGAATGATTAGAGCAGTTTGGAGCAGAAAACCCACCTACAATTATTTCAATAATACTTCTTAAAGTTAAAACACAAACAGAGATAACGCTAATGGATTACGCTTCCTGCTTCGGTGGGCTTCAATATGCCTGACGAGTCAGCTCGCATATATAGGGGCCTTACGTTATGTCATTTATGTACACTTATGACTATGTTTTTGATCTTTTCATGCAGTTTCTTTGCGCATCACAGTTCAGTAGTATGGTCTTCATACGATAAGCGAACTTTAATGAAAATCCCCATCCGAACAGTAAATGCACAAAACGTCGAAAATCCGAAAATTGGGAATCCGAAAACTCGATTATCCGACAATCCATATTGTTTTAACATATTCAAACACAAAGAAAAATTAATTACCGTCTTTTTACCTCGTTTTTCTGATATAGAATTTTCGAGATCTTTGTGTATGATATAACAATATTTTCGAGCCCCAAACTATCTTGTCCCAATGGATAATATTTAGTTATACTCTTATAACCATAACTTATTTATATGGTTATTATTAGGTGTTAACTTATTTATATGATTATACGAGTATTATCCCCTGGTTATACTGGTATAAACATAGCTTATTTATATGGTTATTATTAGGTGTTAGCTTATTTATATGATTATACGAGTATTATCCCCTGGTTATACTGGTATAAACATAGCTTATTTATATGGTTATTATTAGGTGTTAGCTTATTTATATGATTATACGAGTATTATCCCCTGGTTACTGGTATAAACATAGCTTATTTATATGGTTATTATTAGGTGTTAGCTTATTTATATGATTATACGAATATTATCCCCTGGTTATACTGGTATAAACATAGCTTATTTATATGGTTATTATTAGGTGTTAGCTTATTTATATGAGTATACGAGTATTATCCCCTGGTTACTGGTATAACCATAGCTTATTTATATGGTTATTATTAGGTGATAGCTTATTTATATGGTTATATACGAGTATTACCCCCTGGTTATACTTGTATAACCATAGCTTATTTATCTAATACGTAAAGTCCATGGTTGTAGCTCAGGCAAGAAAAGGGAAAATTGATGCAAATGCTTTTAGGCTGAGGTCTATTAAGCTGCCCTGAAACCACAAATGCCGAAATCCGAAAAGACCAAAGCAAATATAAAATGTTACAGGGCCTACATTAACACCACCGAATCACACTGTGGGGATACATGATGATTTCAATTGATTCAACTGCGATCCGATAAAAGGTTCGAAACGAAAGTCTTGTGGACACTGATACACAAATGACTAATGATAAAATGCAGAATGATATAACATACGAATAGAACGTTGGATTAGCTATTTATTAAAAAAAAATCTGATGTGGGCAACACATGACTTTCCTTATATAATGCAATGAATTTACTATTTTTACCGCAAAAAAAAATAGGGTTTTCTTATAATAGATACTTATATTCTTTCCAAGATATTGAATTTTCGACAATGAGCCGTCATTTTCATTGATTTAGCGTCATTTTTATCCATTAGGCGATATTTTCGTTAATTTGGCAACATTTCAAAAAGTCGCCAAGTTGGCGACATTCCGCCAAATTCGTCGCCAAAATCTCGCCAAGCGTTATGGACGGAGAAATAAGTTATTCTTATAGTAGATAAATGACTATTGGCGTTCAAATACAAAAGTATTACTCAAAGTACCTTTTCTCATGAATGAAATGAGCTAGATCCACGAGAATGGTGTCACCCAATTTATCGCATGATATTACATATGAAAAGTGAACATGTTTCTCAACAGTTAATTTTCTTTTTAATTTATGGGATTTTTTGATAAATTTATTTGAAAAATGTGCAATATCTCAAGAACGGTTCATACTAGCGTTCTAAAGTTTATGTCAATCGTTTTCTAAGGAAACATTACATAAGAAATGTCTATTTGCGTAACTTTATTAAAGGTTTTGATTTTTTTAAGATTTTTTCAAAATCTCACTCGAAAATTTAGGGGGGGGGGGGTGGCGGGTTCTGAACATTCGATTGTGTTTAAAAATAATAGGCTTCCAGTATTCACGGATTGTGATCTTTGTACCAAATTTCATTCGAATCGCTCCATTCGTTCGTGAGATATCGTCTCCACAGACTCACTGACACACACACGCACACACACACATACTTTCACACACACACACACATACTTTCACACACACACACACACATACTTTCACACACACACACAGACATCACCTCAAAAATGTTTTATTCGTGATCAGGGATGCTTGAAGCGTGCTCTCCCGTCGAAAACTGGATTTCGAATTTTCGACCCCGTTACAATATTTTCCTTATACATTATGTATATAAGGAAAGTAAAAATACCAAAGAGGCCCAATAAAAATAATATACAAAAGTTTGAGGCCCTCAGTAAACATGAGTCCCAAGCGGTGGCTTGGATTGCTTAACTCTCGAGACGCTCATGATCTCATGGTTCCTAACGCGTCAACTCAAGCATAAATGCATAGTTTTGTAAGTCAATTACGTTAAAAAAAGTAAAAGGAAATAATAAAACTCAAATAAATCACAAATTATGAAAATAATAATAATAATAATAATAATAATAATAAATAAATAAATAAATAAATAAATAAATAAATTAATAATAATAATAATAATAATAATAATCTGATGTCGCCAGCACATGTGTTTCCTTATATAATGCAATGGATTTACTAGTTTTACAATAAAAAAGTCTGATGTGGCAACACATGACTTTCCTTATATAATGTAATGAATTTACTACTTTTACAGTAAAAAAATAGGTTTTTCTTATAGTAGATACCGATATTTCTTCCAAGATATTGAATTTTCGACAATTAGTTGTCCTTTTCATTGATTTAGCGTCATTTTTATCCGTTTGGCGAGATTTTCGTTAATTTGGCAACAGTTCAAAACTGGCCAAATTGGCGAAATTCCACCAAATTCGTCACCAAAATTTCGCCAAGCGTTATGGACGAAGAAATAAGTTATTCTTACAGCAGATAAATGACTATTGGTGTTCAAATACAAAAGTATTACTCAAAGTATCTTTTCTCATGAATGGAACGAGCTAGATCCATGAGAATGATTTCACCCAATTTTTCGCATGGTATTACATATGAAAAGTGAACATGTTTCTCAATAGGAAATATTTTTTTTTTATTTTATATAACTTCTTGATAATTTTTTTGAAAATGCGCAATATCTCGAGAACGGTTCATGTTAGCGTTTAATAATTTATGTCAATCGTTTTCTAATAAAAAATTTCATAAGAAATGTCTATTTGCGTAACTTTATTATTGGTTTTGATTGTTTGACGATTTTTTCAAAATTTCATTCGAGAATTTAGGGGAGTTCTGAACATTCGATTGCATATAAAAACAATAGGCTTCCAGTGTTTACGGATTGTGATTTTTGTACCAAATTTGGTTCGAATCGGTCCATTCGTTCGCCAGTTATCGTCTCCACAGTCTCACTGACACACACACACAAACATCACTTCAAAAATGTTTGATTCGTGATCAGGAATGCTTGAAACGTGTTCTCCCGTCGAAAACTCGAATTCGAATTTTCGACCCCGTCATAATACTTTCTTTATACATTATGTATATAAGGAAGGTAATAATAATAATAATAATAATAATAATAATAATATTAGCGGTAGCGCTAAGCTGTTGGAACTTAAATAGTTTTATGTGACTAATATTTTGTAAAACAATAAAGTTCAATAAGATATCGATTTTTTTTCAGATTCATTTGTTACTTTCCTTATATACATAATGTATAAGGAAAGTATTGTGACGGGGTCGAAAATTGGAATTCGAGTTCTCGACGGGGGAGCACGTTTCAAGCATCCCTGATCACGAATCAAACATTTTTGAAGTAATGTCTGTGTGTGTGTGTGTGTGAAAGTATGTGTGTGTGTGTGTGTTTGTGTGTCAGTGAGTCTGTGGAGACGATAACTGACGAACGAATGGATCGATTCGAACAAAATTTGGTACAAAAATCACAATCCTTAAACACTGGAAGTCTACTGTTTTTATACGCAATCGAATGTTCAGAACCAACCTAAATTTTCGAATGAAAATTTGAAAAAATCGTCAAAAAATCAAAACCGCTAATAAAGTTACGCAAATAGACATTTCTTATGTAATTTGTCATTAGAAAACGATTGACATAAATTTTAGAACGCTAACATGAACCGTTCTCGAGATATTGCACAGTTTTAAAAAAAATTATCAAAAAGTCATATAAAATAAAAATAAAAAATATTTCCTATTGAGAAACATGTTCACTTTTCATATGTAATACCATGCGATAAATTGGGTGACATCATTCTCGTGGATCTAGATCGTTCCATTCATGAAAAAAATACTTTAAGTAATACTTTTGTATTTGAACGCCAATAATCATTTATCTGCTGTAAGAATAACTTATTCCTTCGTCCATAACTCTTGGCGAGATTTTGGCGACGAACTTGGCGGAATGTAGCCAACTTGGCGACTTTTTGAAATGTTGCCAAATTAGCGAAAATCTCGGCAAATGGATAAAATTGACGCTAAATCAATGAAAATGGCGACTAATTGTCGAAAATTCAATATCTTGGAAAGAATATTAGTATCTACTATAAGAAAAACCTATTTTTTTTACTGTAAAAGCAGTAAATTCATTACATTATATAAGGAAAGTCATGTGGTGCCCACATCAGATTTTTTCATTTACAAGCTTTGAAAGCGCTACAAATGACTCACTGACTGTTTATAGCTAGCTCACACTTTTAGTTTTCGTCCCGATTTCAACTGGATATTCTGACCGCAGACTTCACCTCAAAGTATCAAATTATTTTGCCAACGTGCTTGATGGTATATAAATTAAACTTATACATCTGACAAAATTTTATATTGAAGTTTATCTATACACTTGCCTGGCAACGCATAAATACGCACTTGAATACTTACATTTTCATTTATTCTGTTCAAGTCTCATCAATCATTAAACATCTTTAGAATCTCCAAGTTCACTTAATTTCCTCATTAAAACAAATATCTTGTGTTTGTGCAGCAATAAATCACTAAGGAGTAAATAGAGCTGCAATACTCGTGACATTTCAAATATTACAACTTTCTCACCCATTTTCCATCCAGGTAAAGGTACTAAAATATCGAAATTAAAACCACTGTAGTTCGAAAACTAAGAACTCTGTCCAAAATCGAATTATATACATTTGCAGGACTTTCAAAGAGCTGAAAATTCTAGTTTATTAGTCATAGTTTTTAGCTTTCGAGATATAAGTATTAAAATTTGAAACCCTGAAAAAATTTATTCTTCTTCAAATTGATGAGACGATTACTCGAAAATTATAAGAGATTTTAAAAACCAAATTATAGATCAAGAACATATATTTCCTAATACATATTTTTGTCCCTTACTATTTATATCTATCTTTAATAGTTTTAAAAATATTTCGAGTGAAAGTAAGCAAATTGAAAAGAGAAACCTCGTTGGAACAGATACTCTGTTTTAGTTTATTCAAGAAAAGGAAATCAAAATTTGGAAATATTGAAATTATTTTTGTATATTCCTAATCTGTACCAAACTTCCGACAAAATAAGGAAAATATCTAATTTTTTTTTATCTATTAAGTTCGGAGATATAAGCGTCCAAAGTGCTTACAATTTTCATAACGCCCCGATTTTGCCATAGTTTTCCCAAGCATAGATGTTATTCACATCAAAATCATGCTTTTCATCGTTCTGCTTGCTCTACACAACAATGGCGCACAGGAGAGTAGAAAATAAATTTTAATCACACACAAAATTGAAACAAATGGTAAAGGAAGAGGCCAGAGAGGGGGTGGGTGGAGGGCTAAGCCCCCCCAAAGAGGTATACTCAACCTCCCCTAGTAAAAATATTAAAATTTTAGTAGTGATATGAAATTTCATATAAAATGTCATTCAAATTTTGCATAAAAAAATTTCTTTGAGATTGTTTTATGCATCACTTTGTTTTAAAGATTATTTAATTTAGCTGAATTTGTGGTTATACTGAATCTATTTATTTACATATTTAATTTAAAAATATTTAACATTTATGACAATAGTATTTATGATACTTTTGTATTATTGCAGGGTTCACTGTTACAGATTATAAAGTCAAAATTAACTGATAAGTGGGTAAGAGTTACTATTAAGTATTAACTTGTATTCCCTTCCACAATATTTCTACAAATTATTAACAGCTTTATCACTAATAATGATTACACTAAAATCAATCATAATTATTATATATTAATATTGATGTAGATTAGCTATATGGATATTAATAATCAGTTCTTTTGTAAATATAAATATGCAATTGTTTGTTAACAATTTATATGAATTGAAATATACAAATACAGTCGAACCTCGATATGTCGAATTTGAAGGGAGTAGAAAAAAAATTCGAGATATCGAAAATTTGGAAATGTTTAAGGAATTCATAAAAGAATATATACATACTAGTCCTATACTTGACACATTTTTTAAAAAATCACTTTATCTTACAGACAGAGAATTGGGTATTACCTAAGAAAATGCCGACAACAAATAAAGCGAAGCTTGAAGTGATTGGATGCACATTTAATGCAATACTATGTACGTACATACATTATTAAAACTTAATCTTGCATTCCTTTACTTGCAAAATAGTCATCTATAACAGTTTGGTTACAGGTACTGAATCCTTCAATATCTATCACATTTTCCAAATGAGCTAGGCGGATCCAAATGAGCTTAATTTTGTGGCGATAGTTCACTTTAAAACTCTGAATAATAATACCTTGGTCCAAAGGCTGTAACGTAGAAGTTGTGTTTGGTGGCATGAAATGAACTTTCACGGATTTTAATTTCGGCACGCTATTATGCGCTGTACAGTTGTCCAAGAAGAGAACAATATCGCGATTTTCACGGGACATTTTTCTGTGAAAATTAGTGAAATTATTCAAAATTAGGAATTAATGAAAATTTCGGCAGCCATCCAAGCCTTATTGTTCGCAAAATAAGTCATTGGAACAGATTTCATTCCTGACAAACATCGGGTTTAGCAGATTTACCTATCATAAGAGGTTTGAACCTTTCTGAACCACCCATATTAGTGCAAAATAGAACAGTTAATCTTTCTTTGCTTCTTTTCCCACCATGACATGCTTCACCTTTAATGGTCATAGTTTTATCAGGCATGCACTTAAAAAATAGTCCTGTTTCATCTGATGCATTAAACACATCTTTTGGATCGTATTTTTCCAAATGAAAAGATGAAAATTGTAAGATGATCCAAATGGTAAGATGAAAAACTTCGAGATATCGAGAGTTTGATTAAAAAATTTCGAGTTAAAGAGTTTGTTTTACATTAGTTTTATACTGTGCGTGAAGGGAGATGAAAATATTTCGAGATATCGAAAATTTCGAGATACCAAGGTTCGACATATCGAGGTTCACCTGTAGTAACTATTATGGTTTATAAATGCTAATGATTAATTGTGTTTCGGGTGAGCCCCTCCTTTAAGACTGTTGAGCACCCCTTGAATTTCCCTCTAGCCCCTCTGCAATTTCGTCTCTAGCGACTGTCCTGGGCAAAAGCGAATTAAATTCAAAACAACACTATATGAATTTTAGCATTATTTAAAATTGGTGTTACGCAAAATCTTAAATTTACTGGAGTGTGACTTAATTGGAGTTCCTCGTACCAGAACCCCCCCCCCCTTTTTTTTTCAAATTTTACAAGAAAAATTTTGAAAAATCGGTATTGTGCGTCCTATGATTCTAACTATAGCGTGTTACCATTTACTTTAAAGAGCTTGAAAATATTTTTCGATTGATAACATGCTTCACAATATATCCACCCCCACTTCTGGGGACTAATGACGTCACGCACAAAAAAAAATCTGATGTGAGCAGCACATGACTTTCCTTATATAATGCAGTGAATTTACTACTTTTACAGTAAAAAAAATCTGATGTGGGCAACACATGACTTTCCTTATATAATGTAATGAATTTACTACTTTTACAGTAAAAAAATAGGTTTTTCTTATAGTAGATACTAATATTCTTTCCAAGATATTGAATTTTCGACAATTAGTCGCCATTTTCATTGATTTAGCATCATTTTTATCCATTTGGCGAGATTTTCATTAATTTGGCAACATTTCAAAAAAGTCGCCAAGTTGGCGACATTCCGCCAAATTCGTCGCCAAAATCTCGCCAAGCGTTATGGACGAAGAAATAAGTTATTCTTACAGCAGATAAATGACTATTGGCGTTCAAATACAACAGTATTATTCAAAGTATATTTTTTCATGAATGGAACGAGCTAGATCCACGAGAATGATGTCACTCAATTTATCGCATGGTATTACATATGAAAAGTGAACATGTTTCTCAATAGGAATTTTTTTTTTATGCGACTTTTTCATAATTTTTTTGAAAAATGCACAATATCTCAAGAACGGTTCATGTTAGCGTTCTAAAATTTATGCCAATCGTTTTCTAATGAAAAATTACATAAGAAATGTCTATTTGCGTAACTTTATTAGCGGTTTTGATTTTTTGACGATTTTTTCAAAATTTCATTCGAAAATTTAGGGGGGTTCTGAACATTCGATTACGTATAAAAACAATAGGCTTCCAGTGTTTACGGATTGTGATTTTTGTACCAAATTTGGTTCGAATCGGTCCATTCGTTCGTCAGTTATCGTCTCCACAGACTCACTGACACACACACACACACATACACACACACAGACATCACCTCAAAAATGTTTGATTCGTGATCAGGGATGCTTGAAATGTGCTCTCCCGTCGAAAACTCGAATTAGAATTTTCGATCCCGTCACAATACTTTCCTTATACATTATGTATATAAGGAAAGTAAAAATAGATTATTTTTATAGTAGATATTTATATTCTCTCCAAGATATTGAATTTGCGTCAATTAGTCGTTATTTTCATTGATTTAGCGTCATTTCTATCCATTCAGCGAGTTCTTCGTTAATTTAGCAACATTTAAAAAGGCGCCAAGTTGGCGACATTCCTCCAAATTCGCCGCCAAAATCTCGCCAAGCGTTATGGACACAGAAATAAGTTATTCTTACAACAGATATATGACCATTGGCGCTCAAATACAAAAGTGTTACTCAAAGTACCTTTTTTATGAATGGAACAAGCTAGATCCACGAGAATGATGTCACCCAATTTATCTCATGGTATTGCATATGAAAAGTGAACATGTTTCTCAATAGGAAGTATTTTTTTTAATTTTATATGACTTTTTGATAATTTTTTTGAAAAATGTGCAATATCTCGAGAACGGTTCATGTTAGCGTTCTAAAATTTATGTCAATCGTTTTCTAAAGAAAAATTACATAAGAAATGTCTATTTGCGTAACTTTATAAAAGCTTTTGATTTTTTGATGATTTTTTCAAAATTTCGTTCGAAAATTTAGAGGGGTTCTGAACATTCGATTGTATTTTAAAACAATAGACTTCGAGTAGTCACGGATTGTGATTTTTGTACCAAATTTTATTTGAATCGCTCCATTCGTTCGTGAGATATCGTTTCCACAGACTTACTGACACACACACACACACACAGAGAGAGAGACATCACCTCAAAAATGTTCGATTCGTGATCAGGGATGCTTGAACCGTGCTCTCCCGTCGAAAACTCGAATTCGAATTTTCGACCCCGTCACAATACTTTCCTTATACATTATTGTACCG
Source organism: Amaurobius ferox (assembly GCA_951213105.1). Classification (NCBI taxonomy): domain Eukaryota; kingdom Metazoa; phylum Arthropoda; class Arachnida; order Araneae; family Amaurobiidae; genus Amaurobius; species Amaurobius ferox. Next base: position 13,647,022 of record OX578155.1, on the reverse strand, counting down.
GGTGGTCAGAATTAAAACACCCCTACTCTGAGTTCACTATACATCGAACTATTCAGTGTAAAGGCTCCAAAATTGTTTAACCTACTATTCAAGACATGGGGAAAGGGATTACGCGAAAAAAAAAAAATTAGTTCCAGAAACACCGATAGGTGGCGCTGTACAACAGAAAAGGTACAAAAACATGCTCGAAATTTTGTTGTACCCCAACTGCAACAGCACCAATTTCTTGATTCAATTACCTTTATGCAAGATGGAGCGCCTTCACACATTGGACTCTGTGTACAGCAGTTTCTTTGGCAACATTTTACTAATGGTAAAGTAATTAGACGTGCGTTTCCGACAACCTGGCTATCTCGTTTTCCAGATCTTAATCCCTGTGATTTTTGGCTGTGGGGATATTTAAAAAGTCTTGTTTATCGAGGACGTCTGGTAACCTTGGCAGATTTGAAAGACAGTATCACTCTGCATGTGAACCTGCAGTTGAACAAGCTGTCCACAGACAGCAGATTTTACATCTTGAAGAAGGGAACCATATTGAGCAGCATTCCCTGCATCGATAAGGTCCTTGTGATATGAATGTTTGGTACGTTCGAATAAAATGTATTACAAATGTGTATTTTGTGTCTTTTCAGCATGTTTTCTGTTGTACAGCGCCACCTATCGGTGTTTCTGGAACTTTTTTTTTTTCGCGTAATCCCTTTCCCCATGTCTTGAATAGTAGGTTCAACAATTTTGGAGCCTTTACACTGAGTAGTTCGATGTATAGAGAGCTCAGAGTAGGGGTGTTTTAATTCTGACCACCCGGTATATAAGGAAAGTAAAAATGTATCGCGGCTGTTAACAATTATTGAGGAATTATTGAAACTATTAAGTCTCGTGATCATTGATGTATAAATAAACCTCTATTTCCATCATTACGTCAAATTTTGTCGTATGCTACCATGTTAAAAAAATCTGATGTGGGCAGCACATAACTTTCCCTGTAGACTCATATTCACATTCCCTTTATTACTTTCCATATATACTATAATGTATAAGGAAAGTATTGTGACGGGGTCGAAAATTCGAATTCGAGTTTTAGACGGGAGAGCACGGTTCAAGCATCCCTGATCACGAATCGAACATTTTTGAAGTTATGTGTGTGTGAAAGTATGTGTGTGTGTTGTGTGTGTGTGTGTGTGTCAGTGAGTCTGTGGAGACGATAACTGACGAACGAATGCACTGATTCGAACGAAATTTGGTACAAAAATTAAAATCCATAAACACTGGAAGCCTATCGTTTTTATACGCAATTAAATGTTCAGAACCCTCCTAAATATTCGAGTGAAATTTTGAAAAAATCGTCAAAAAATCAAAACCTCTAATAAAGTTACGCAAGTAGACATTTCTTATGTTATTTTTCATTAGAAAACGATTGACATAAATTTTAGAACGCTAGCATTAACTGTTCTCGAGATATTGCACATTTTTCAAAAAGTTATCAAAAAGTCCTATAAAATAAAAAAATAAAAATTTCTTATTGAGAAACATGTTCGCTTTTCATATGTAATACCATGCGATAAATTGGGTGACATCATTCTCGTGGATATAGCTCGTTCCATTCATGAAAAAAGATACTTTGAGTAATACTTTTATATTTGAACGCCAATAGTTATTTATCTGCTACAAGAACTTATTTCTCCGTCCATAAGTCTTGGCGAGATTTTGGCGGCGAATTTGTGGAATGTCGCCAACTTGGCGCCTTTTTTAAATGTTGCAAAATTAACGAAAAACTCTCCAAATGGATAAAAATGACGCTACATCAATGAAAATGACGACTCATTGACGAAAATTCAATATCTAGGAAAGAATATAAATATCTACTATAAAAATAATATATTTTTTTTTACTGTAAAAGTAGCAAATTCATTACATTATATAAGGAAAGTCATGTGCTGCCCACATCAGATTTTTTCTTCAATAATTCATTAAATTGAGTTCAATTGCACAAAATAACACTCATAATTCTTTAACATTACACTGAATTTGCTCTTTTAATTCAATTTTCGTTCTCATTTTGGTAACTGGATTTATTATCAAAAGTGGCATAGCGAAAATGCGAAAAAACTAAAATATCTCGAGAACGGCTAGTCTTAGTGCAATGGGGATGATCTTATTCTTTTCACCTTTAAACATTACATATAAAACAAGCATTTAATCGATATATTTGAGCATACGTAGTTTTTTACATTAGATTTTGACGATTTTTAAGGATCATTTCACAGAAAATGGCAGGCTATTTTTTTCTGAATCGTACGAAAATCTAGTCGGCACCAGAGTAACCCACAAGTGACTTATTTATCAAATTTTGTAAAATTTGATCTATTAGATTTTCAACTAGGGTGGATACAGGCAATTTTTGCGGGCCATTTTGCAAAAAAAGGCGGGTTCTGTTATCCCGAATCATACCCAAAACTAATCAGCACCAGAGTCACCCACACGTGATTTACCTACCAAATTTTATGAAGTTTGGTCCATTAGTTTTCGAGTTAGACTGGATAAATATATTGCACAGACGGACACACAGACAGACAGACACACACATACACACACAGACGTCACGCTAAAAATATTTTTTTTCGTATTTTAGAGGTCCCAAAACGTGTATTGTAGGGACAGTAAAAATATAAATTTCGAATAAATTTCGATGTTTTCACTCGAATTAAAATTTTTTTTTATCGAATTCTAGATTTTTTTTATAACAAAGCCGGATATAAAGCGTCGGCAAAATCCATTAGCATTTGTGGCCAATATTGGGTACACAAGAAATCGACCGCAGACATACAGACGGACATCACTCCAAAAATAGTTAAAACGTGTTCAGGAGGCTTTAAAACATATATTGGCATCAAAATCTCGAATTCGAAAATTTTCGTAAAAACAATACTTTTTCTATATACTATATTACATACTATGAGAAAGTAGAAATACGATTACAAAAAATTACATCTGCATCTAAAGGAATTTATATAATATTAGCAGTAATTTAAAATAATTTTTAACTTAGGAGTACTAAATCCTAAATTGTCTGTAAAAAGCGGTAAAAAAACCTATAATCGAAGATTTTATACATTCCATAAAATAAAAGAAATAAAACAAACTGTTTACAAACATAACAGAATTCCGCTAATATTGAATTTTGCGTGCGCTAACGAAATAAATATCCTCTAACACAAAATAACCTTAAACTTCCATAATTGAATAATGGAGTCCAAAAATCAACCAATCATCCAGGTGCTGAATTCGATTAAAGTATTCTTTCCTTTCCTTTAAAATAATTCCAAATCTGATTCATTTGGTTGGGCTCCCATGGCAACGATCGTAACCTTTTTACAACTCCCCCTGCTGGAAATCAGTTGAAGTTTTTCATTGACTTATCGAAAAAGCCGGCAGTGTTTCCTCTTCTCTAAGTAATTTGATCCCTTCCAAATCACATTCCGACTAATTTCAGGACGGTTAAAATCTTTTAATGGAGGTGGAACTCGATTTTGAGCGGGAAACGTAAGTGGGTCTCTGCTGAGTTTTTCACCAAACAGTGAAAAATTTCTTGGAATTATTCTGCCTTATATAGTTTGCTAATATATATTTGTAATTTAACCTTTAAAACAAATATATGTGGTGGTCATTATTACTTTCCTTATATACATAATGTATAAGGAAAGTATTGTGACGGGGTCGAAAATTCGAATTTGAGTTTTCGACGGGAGAGCAAGTTTCAAGCATCCCTGATCACGAATCAAACATTTTTGAGGTGATGTCTGTGTGTGTGTCTGTGCCAGTAAGTCTGTGGAGACGATATCTCACGAACGAATGGAGCGATTGGAACGAAATTTGGTACAAAAATCACAATCCGTAAACACTGGAAGCCTATTGTTTTTATACGCAATCGAATGTTCAGAACCCCCTTAAATTTTCGAGTGAAATTTTGAAAAAATCGCTAAGAAATCAAAACCGCTAATAAAGTTACGCAAATAGACATTTCTTATGTAATTTTTCATTTGAAAACGATTGACCTAAATTTTAGAACGCTAACATGAACCGTTCTCGAGATATTGCACATTTTTCAAAAAAATTATCAAAAAGTCATATAAAATAAAAAAAAAAAATATTTCCTATAGAGAAACATGTTTACTTTTCACATGTAATATCATGCGATAAATTGGGTGACATCATTCTCGTGGATCTAGCTAGTTCCATTCATGAAAAAAATACTTTGAGTAATACTTTTGTATTTGAACGCCAATAGTCATTTATCTGCTGTAAGAATAACTTATTTCTTCATCCATAACGCTTGGCGAGATTTTGGCGACGAATTTGGTGGAATATCGCCAACTTGCCGACGTTTTTAAATGTTGCTAAATTAGTGTAAAACTCGCCAAATGGATAAAAATGACCCTAAATGAATGACGACGACATGGAAAATGAAGACTCATTGATGAAAATTCAATAACTTGGAAAGAATATGAATAACTACTATAAAAATAATCTATTTTTTTTTTACTGTAAAAGTAGTAAATTCATTGCATTATATAAGGAAAGTTATGTGCTGCCCACATCAGATTTTTTATTTTAATCACTGATTATGAGAAGTGTAGAGCCCATTTTGAACGCAAGAGCTGGTAATTCCGTCCCAGTAGCTCAACGGTAGAGCATCGACTAGCTAGTACAAAGATCCATGGTCGTTTTCCGGTTGGGGCAACAAGGTTATTTACAACGAAGAACGAACAAATCAGCTCTTACGTTATTGCAAATATGTGTGAGTTCTGGAAATGTCGATTATCACGCACTTAGTGGACTCTGGTATATTTATTAAGCGTCCATTTCAAATCAGGAGGACAACGACACGTAGAAAGCTAACCTGGAGGATAACAAGTAAGATCAATCATGCATAAAGCATTGATTATGAAACACTTTCCAACTTCAAAGCAATTTTATTTAAACATTTCTAAAATGCGATACATTCCTCGGTAATATTTTTAAAGTTATCACAAGACTGCATTAATTTATTATATATGAAAACTTGAAACTTCATCGAAAAGAATGAACTTTATTCAAATGACGGCATTGAAATATAAATTGCCTGGTTTAAACATCTCTAAAATGCGATACATTCCTCGGTAATATTTTTAAAATTATCATAATACTACAATAATTTATTATATATGAAAACTTCATCGAAAACAAATGAACTTTATTCAAATGACGTCATCGAAATATGAATTGCCTGGTTCTTCATATAAAAGCAATATTTGATTCATAAACTTTATCCATTCCTTTCATTCATCACAATACTATAATAATTTGTTTTTATTAATAACTTAAAACCATAGAGGTACAAGTAATTTAACGCTATGCTTAAAACTTCATCGAAAAAATCGTTTTCTTCTCTGTATAAAATCAATGAATGTTTCATTCATATCAGCTATATTGCAGACTCCATGAGCTAAATAATTTTGCTTTAAAGAAATGCAGCAATTCTTATACAACTCATTCTACATCTTTTGGTGTTTACATTCTCCATAAGTGAAAATTAGCCTTCGTTGGAGAAATAATCGAAGTTGGATGATCATTTAAACTCAAATATATTGTAATTGCTTTGTTTCAGTATGTAGATGCACAGAATTTAAGAAAAAATAAATTGATTTTAGGACGGATACAACGCTCAATATGAATTAAAAAGAATTTTAAAAATCACGATTTTGACACAAGATGGATGCCATATTTTATTTTGAAGTGGGCCACGTGATCTCTTCATATAATGGACACGTGGTTTCTTTATATAATGGTCGCGTGATCTCTTCATATAATGGGTTTAATTATTATTTTAATTTTTATTTAAAAAACTACTGAATATATTTTGCTGACATTTTTTTTATTTATTTTTGGGATAATTTGAATATTTGCTAAAACTTTCGAAGCAATTTGTGAATTTTATATTCGCTTAAAAAATGTTTGAACATTAGGTCCCATAGGGTTCAATGTATTTCATTTTTTCAGCCCGGGTTGAATCCAAAACTAATTGGGTGATATTATTAATTTATATTCCCATAGGTCTCACAGACAGTCTGAACAACATACTAAAATTTCATTTTGATAAAGTCATTTTTACGGCTGTTATCGTGTTAACGGACAGACAGACAGAATGAACAAAGTAATAAGCACTTTTCAACTATGTTGTAAAGTGTTTATGATTGCCACTTATGCTGTCCAGATATATTATGCTGTCCAGATATATTATAATGCTGTCCAGATATATTATAAAGCTGTCCAGTTTATGCTGTCCAGATATTTTATAAAGTGTTATGACTTCCTGCTGCTAAAAATAGCAGCAGGAAGTTAACCTGAGGTAAAAAAATAGCAGCAGGAGGCTTACCTGAAGTAAAATTAGCAAGAGGTGGTTAGTTAGATTGTCATTTGCACGCCAATATGACTCAGGTTGTGGAATATAGAGTCCGCGTTGACGATAAGAGTTTAGAATTCCATCCCAGTAGCTCAACGGTAGAGTGCCGGCTGGCCAGTATGGAGATCCGTGGTTCGATTCCCAGTTGGGACAGGAATGTTTTTTACAGAAGCAGTTACTTATATAAGATTCAGTAGTTGTGCTTTCTTTCAGATTACACAACTAGCAGTCATTACTCATTATTATTCTTTAGACTAACGGATAAATTTCAACTGAAATGAACTCATATTTACTTGAGTTCAAAAAATATTTTTACAGGTAAAACTGGAAAAGATAAATGTGACTAAAACCGTCACACACACACTTAACCATCTGACCTTGAACTGACTGAATCTAACCTATTCTGATCTAACTGATACTGATTGATCTTCGATAGATTTCTGTTTCCTTATTGAGCTCCTTATATGCTCTAGGATGAGTACCCTCAGGAATATTACAATATACGGGGACTTTTCAGAGTATGCAAATTAGCTGTTGCAGGAAAAAAATCTGATGAAAGAACGCCGTGAGTCACTCCCGAGAACGAAGCAAGTTGTTCAAAAAGAGTTTGTGTTTCTGAACTTAGTTCAAGGGAAATTAGAATTACAATGTTTGTTTATGTTCTTCCAACAATATTTTGTTCAAACCATTGTGAAAGGTTTGAACTAAATATTGTTAAATGAATTGTTAACATTGTGAAATGTTCTTCATATATTTGAATAGATCTCGCCGAGAGCTTTAAAACGATAACATATACATAATCGTGTTGCACCCACGGTTGTCGAGATAGACTGAGGCAAATGCGGAGGAACGCCCAGAAATATTGCATCCTTTGCCCGGCGCATGGGAAACGTAGCGTGCCCGATGTACTGCGCAGTGCGCGAATTGGACTTCATGCTGCTTACAAAAATGCTAACACGATTAATGTTCGGCACGCAATTTTAACGATGTAATGATTACAGTTGGGTTCTGTTTTTGTCACAGGCAGTCGGCTGCAAGTCGCCCCATACTATCCGCGAAGTTAAACGTAGCCCAACGTCAATACCACTAAAGAGTGAATATATGCGAGTAAATTTTGATGGAAGCAAAAGGCATTGAAATCTGGTGTTACAGTGCTTGCTTCGGTAGTGGCTGATTAATTGTCAACGATCGATAAACTCGAAATTACAATTGAGCCATCGACAAGTAGTCAAATACGTCAACGAATGCTGAGTCTAGTCCAACTGCCACAAGTATATAATTACTTTCCCTACATAGTTTAATGTGTAGGGAAAGTATTGTGACGAGGTCGAAAATTCGAATTCGAGTTCTCGATGGTAGAGCACGTTTCAAGTATCCCTGATTTGAATTGAAAGTTTATGAAATGTGTGTGTGTGTCTGTGTGCGGGTATTAGTATATATATTAGTGAATGTGTATGTATATTAGTGTGTGTGTGTGTATGTTAGTGTGTGTCTGTGTGTATGTATGTTAGTATGTGTGTGTGTATTTGAATTGAACGCTTTGAAGTGTGTGTGTTAGTTGTTAAAAATAGTGCATTCATAGCTTATTTATCTGATTTGAATTGAACGCTTTTGAAGTGTGTGTGTTTCTGTGTGCGGGTATTAGTATATACGTTAGTGAATGTGTATGTATGTCAGTATGTGTCTGTGTGTATGTATGTTAGTATGTGTGTGTGTATTTGAATTGAACGCTTTGAAGTGTGTGTGTTATTTGTTAAAAATAGTGCATTCATAGTTTATTCATCTGATTTGAATTGAACGCTTTTAAAGTGTGTGTTTCTGTGTGCGGGTATTAGTATATATGTTAGTGAATGTGTATGTATGTTAGTGTGTGTCTGTGTGTATGTATGTTAGTATGTGTTGTTGTTGTTGAAACCCAGAGCGTCCGACCTACCAGAAAGGTGTAAGGTAATGTTAGTATGTGTGTGTGTATTTGAATTGAACGCTTTGAAGTGTGTGTGTTAGTTGTTAAAAATAGTGCATTCATAGTTTATTCATCTGATTTGTAATTGAACGCTTTTGAAGTGTGTGTGTTTCTGTGTGCGGGTATTAGTATATATGTTAGTGAATGTCTATGTATGTTAGTGTGTGTTTGTGTGTATGTATGTTAGTATGTGTGTGTATGCATGTTAGTGTATGTGTCTTTGAATTTGTGGATGTGATATATCACGAAAAACTGCATCGTTTCGAAGGAAATTTGGTGCGATTCAATCAGTGAATATTGGAGCTTTTTTGATTGAAATTGATTTGTTTATTGATTGGTACCTGGTATGGCTTCGTCTAGGTACGGGTAATAAGATTTCTTGCCCCGGTGGTGGTAATTATATTTGTCATCTATGTCATCATCTCAGCTCTATTTATATAGTATATCCTGAGAAATAAAGGTAGGCGGGTTGTTTTGATTAGAAATCCGTTATGTGACGTGTGACAACCAAGACAACCCTTCTACTCAAGACAACCCGACTACCTTAAAAAATTGTTGCAACTGATGTATCAGGAACGACAACAAGTTAATAGTAATTAAAGGATCGGAAAAGTTAAAAGCAGTTAGTTATGTCATATATGATTGTTTTAAAGTTTGAAATATCGAACTTAACATCTAGGAAGTATATTATGTTAATCATTCCAGTTGAAACGTTTGAATGTTTGCAATTATGGGATTGCTGTTTTTGCAATGGCAACAACGGAACGCTTTCTATCATTCCAATAAAAGGTGAATGTCTACCTTTGGTTACTTTTGGTTGGTGTATATATTTTTTAAAAAATTGTCGTGTGGTGTATTCAGTTGTGAGAGTCGTGGTGTTGGTTGTAAGTGTTTTTTGTAATATTTCTTCATTGTAGGTTATTTAGATGCTTCATGCAGGGCTAATGTCTGAATTTATGACGACATTTTGGGCTCATTGCTTATTCATATGCTAGCGTCCGAGAGTGCGCCATGGCTTAGCAGCTAGCTGTAATCGGGAATTAGAAGAGTTCACATTCGCTCTTTCGCTACTTCTTTTGGCACTATGAAGGCAATTTCCTCTTCTCTCTATTAATCCATTACTCGGTTGTTCATTATTTAGTGCTATTTTCGATATTATTAGCTGCTGATAGCGCTATTCTATTAAATACTTTTCAACTTTTATATTTTTAAGTTAATTTTCTTTCTAGATATTATATATATATATATAATATTCAAATAGTAAATTCAATGGTAGAATGGAAGAAGTAACTCATAATACACTATCTTAAAAATAATTTTAAGCCCACAGGATGCAATCAAATAAAATTATTACTCACTTTGGCAACAGTAAATCTCTTCTTTACACTTTATCGAATGGCAACATTGGTCTAGTCATTTTTTGCTCGTCACGTTTGTACATTTGATGTGTATTTTAAGGTATTTATGTTTCCTTTCTGCTTTTTCAATCTTCATGCTTGTCGTCCTAATAATACATGTTTATAGATAAAATCTATCTTGTGTTTCAGAAACAAGCATTTTTGTGTTCATTTCGTTTAAAATATTAGAACTTGATAAAGAATTTTATCGAAATGAACTATTCTTAAGCCTAGAGCTCTTCCACGTGCAAGCTTTAATGCTTGATTATTTTGGTATTCCTTTTTTCGATTCCTCTCCATTGACATTTGTTGATTATCTTTAGCTTTCTGAACTGTAATATGTATTATAATTTCCTCTTTATTGTTGAATTTCATTTTATTTCATTTTATTCTGTAGGCATAAAATTTTTTTAAAATAGTGTATTATGAGTTACTTCTTCCATTCTACCATTGGATTTACGATTTTAATATGTTATATATATATATATATATATATATATATATATATATATATATATATATATATATATATATATATATATATATATATATATATATATATATATATATATATATATATATATATATATATATATATATATATATATATATATATGAGTCGTCTAGCGTTAATCAAACTGTAAACTTTTTAGACCTAAATTTAGATACCCTCAATAATCATGTAATCACCAATTTTTATGATAAAAAAGATTCTTACAACTTCACTATCATAAAGCTGCTACCATATCAATCTCGTAATTCTATTCAATTGTTTAGAAACATCATTTTAAACCAGCTATTTCGAATACATCGACTTTCTGATCCTCGGTTTCACTTTCTCCACATCAATAATCTTAAACGCATTTGTCAAAATTACCAATAACCGGAAGTATTTGTAAATAATATTATTAATAATTTCAAATTTACCACGTAATAATTTTACACAAGCATTATTTATCTTTGATTGGATAACTCAATTTTGAGAATTCACCCATTCTTATCACCTAACTTACCACTTGGCCTGAGTCTAATACTGTTTACTATTTTCGAATGACTATTTTCCACTTGTCCTGAGTCCTATACTGATTACTATTTTTGAAAGTCTGCATACATATTATGTATCGTTCAAATGTATTCATTCCGGTGCTCACTCGCATTGACGAAGTGAGGTGAAATGCTCAGTCGCTTGTTCAACTTATACGTGGTAACAATGCTTGTGAGTTCATATTTCTGTTCGAGGAGGTATTATTTTTCTGATATGTAATTCAATTGATTTATTTTTCTCCTTCCACTAGCCAGTAGACAGTTCCAATGGTGTCTATAGTTAAATACTATCGCCATTGTCAGAAACTGGGTATTCTAGCGGTTTTAATTCGAATTGTATGGCTGTCCTGATGAGAATGCAATTTCGAACTAACCGCCATTTTTTGTGTAGTTTCAATTGATTGTTCTCTATGTCTTAGTCTTTTATCTTGAGCTAATTATTATTGCCTTTTCTCATTTTTGCCGTGTTTTCTTTTTATTTATATTTATATACTTTCAATTGTGAATTTTATATCCTAATATTCTTCTCATCCCCCTTTCCATTGTAGTGATATGTTACCTTCTATCTTTATCCTTAATCTTAGGTCTATAGTTACTCATTTGTAACAGATATGCTAGAGATGGGTTTTTTTTTTTTACATACAGTAGTTTATACATAATTTTCGATTAAAATCTTTCAATTTTTATTTATATATATATATATATATATATATATATATATAGAAAAATTGAAATATAAAAAGTGAAAAAAACATGTAAAAAAGGAAGGATGGCTCGGCAAAAAGCTTACATTATGGCGGTAAGGGGTTGTGACCTTACTCCCCAGTTCAACGAGCTCGTCAAAATCGCCGCGGCATTTTCACTCCTGGTCGCCAGCCCCGGCCCAAGCCAACCTCCGGAGTGACTTTGAAATCATCACGAGACCTGGATAGAGATGTGTACGAGAGCCATATCACCACAAATAAAGCCAACTGAATTGCCGACTCAAATGAAATGTAGCTCCAGCCGCGGTCCTGTGATCACAGTGCGGTCCTGTCATATGGAGGGTTCGATGATTTTGTCTCTAATTGAACTCAAAAAGTACTTAAGTCTTACACCATATGCAAAATTGTTTCTGTATAAATTATCAATATTTTTAATCATAAAGGAAATTGGATATTTATTAAAAAATGCTTGTTTTAAAAATTCTTGATCAAAATTGATACGTAAATGTTCCTCTTTGATAGTTCTTTTTATTCTGATTAAACCTCCCAAGAAAACATTGCGAAACACATTCAAATGTATGTTGGAGTTCCAATGTATAATTCCAATAATAGGTAGTTTAAATTGCTTTCTTTTATCATAGATGGTGAATATGAGAGGGATTTGACTATAGTTGATATTCAAATCCAAAAATTCGACCTCTTTGTTATTTTTAAGAGGGTTTTCCTTCAAGATGAGGTTTGGTGGATAAAAGTCAAAGTTCATTGTGTAGTTTTCATTCTCATATCCTATAATTACGTCATCCACATAACGTAGGTATATGATTTCGTTGTTTATATGAGATCTTCTTTCATAAAAACTAAGATATATATCAGCCAATATGGAAGAACACCCCCCCCCCCCCCATGAGGATGCCCTTAATTTGTTGATAAATAGACATTCCGTTGTAAAGGTAATTTTCTTTAATAACTATTTTGATTATAGACTTGAATTTATTGAATTCCAGACTCCTTTTTAAATCATATTCTTCAAACAAGCTGTACAGCTTGTTTAGAATTACAGCTTGTTTGAAGAATATGATTTAAAAAGGAGTCTGGAATTCAATAAATTCAAGTCTATAATCAAAATAGTTATTAAAGAAAATTACCTTTACAACGGAATGTCTATTTATCAACAAATTAAGGGCATCCCCATGGGGGGGGGGGGATGTTCTTCCATATTGGCTGATATATATCTTAGTTTTTATGAAAGAAGATCTCATATAAACAACGAAATCATATACCTACGTTATGTGGATGACGTAATTATAGGATATGAGAATGAAAACTACACAATGAACTTTGACTTTTATCCACCAAACCTCATCTTGAAGGAAAACCCTCTTAAAAATAACAAAGAGGTCGAATTTTTGGATTTGAATATCAACTATAGTCAAATCCCTCTCATATTCACCATCTATGATAAAAGAAAGCAATTTAAACTACCTATTATTGGAATTATACATTGGAACTCCAACATACATTTGAATGTGTTTCGCAATGTTTTCTTGGGAGGTTTAATCAGAATAAAAAGAACTATCAAAGAGGAACATTTACGTATCAATTTTGATCAAGAATTTTTAAAACAAGCATTTTTTAATAAATATCCAATTTCCTTTATGATTAAAAATATTGATAATTTATACAGAAACAATTTTGCATATGGTGTAAGACTTAAGTACTTTTTGAGTTCAATTAGAGACAAAATCATCGAACCCTCCATATGACAGGACCGCACTGTGATCACAGGACCGCGGCTGGAGCTACATTTCATTTGAGTCGGCAATTCAGTTGGCTTTATTTGTGGTGATATGGCTCTCGTACACATCTCTATCCAGGTCTCGTGATGATTTCAAAGTCACTCCGGAGGTTGGCTTGGGCCGGGGCTGGCGACCAGGAGTGAAAATGCCGCGGCGATTTTGACGAGCTCGTTGAACTGGGGAGTAAGGTCACAACCCCTTACCGCCATAATGTAAGCTTTTTGCCGAGCCATCCTTCCTTTTTTACATGTTTTTTTCACTTTTTATATTTCAATTTTTCTATATATATAGTGTTTGGTACCCTCATGCTGCCTTGCGCAAAAGTTACTAAAACATTTTTATTTCCGATTTTTCAATTTCTATATATTTATATTTTATATATATATATATATATATATATATATATACATATATGTATATATACATGTATGTATATATATACACCACAACTACTGAAGTTTTTATATTTGCTTATTTACTTGGAAATTTCAGCTCTCTATTACGTAAAAATATATGTTAAAAATGCAAACATCCATCGGTAATGAGAAGTTAAATAAAAGCTTTTAGAAAGAAACAAAACAATTTTACTCCGTACCCTTGCTAGGTACGTATCATATTTTTATTCATTGAATAGGCGATATTTATCATTTGAAGCCGCCTACATGGTTAACACAATTCTGACAATGGAGTGATAATTGGGCGGTTAATTCGTTTAGGAACTGGGATGTTTCGAGCTTTGAAATTCGGCGTAATTGTGTTTGCATTCAGAATGGGAAACATTTCAAAAGATATCCATTGATTAAGTCACTAATTAAAGCAAAAATCATATTTCCGCTTCCATTAGAACGGACATGTTCACAACAATAACATTTAAAAACTGCTAAATGCATTAACAATTAACAGTTCAAGTCCTAGGTAATTGCACAACTTCGACTCGTGTCGATTAAATGATACATAAAATAAACTAAGTGTTTGCGTGGCTTAATATGTAGAAAAGAACTTTTCGCGGAATTCAAAGAAGTGATGATGGAATTCAATATATTCTACGACCAGTTTTTATCAAACTCGGCTTGTAAAGCATTAATTTACACCATATAAACAAAATAAAATTAGCTGGAGTGTGGCTTATCTAGATTTCCTCACTCCAAAATCCATTTTTAATAGCTTTTTTTTTTTTTTACACAGAATTTTTTGAAAAATTGGTATTATTGGTCCAATTCTAGCGCGTTACCCTTCACTTTAAACAGCTTGAAAACATCTTTCAATTGATACCATACTTGACAATGAACTCCCCCCCCCCCCAGGGAAAATTGTCCCCCAAGGGGGGCTAATAACGCCACGAACAACAAAAATTTGTATCGCGAAATTTGTATCGCAAAAATTTGTATTGCGAAAATTTATATCGCGAAAATTTGTATCGCATTTTTCCCAACAATGATTGGAAATCCCGTGATCATCAGTGTTTCTTTCAGGCATACCTCCGAGGGGGGGGGGGGGCAATGCGCCTCCAGGAGATGAAGATTCGCTCCCCCCCCCCCCCGGATACATTTTATGTTAACCTAGTTTCTATTTATGTGACAAATTTATATAGGGGAAATAGAAAACTTGCCCCCTTAAAATTTCATTTGCCCCTCCCCCCCTGGCCAAAACGTCTAACCACAAATAAACTATGTATGAATAAGAACAAAGTTTATGAATAAGGTTTATGTGTGATTATGAACAAAGGGGGATAAAGTTTCGTGAAAATCCATTAATATTTGTGGCAGATCGACCACAAACATCACTCCAAAAATAGTCAAAAAGTGTTCAGGAGATTTTAAAACATATACTGGCATCAAAATACGAAATTTTTTATTTATTTTACTTTCTCAATGCAGTCAAACCAGCCTTAAACTTAATTCAGGGGACCGGAAAATTTTTCCGTCGCGAAAAGGTTTCAGTTTAATGCAGGTCATTTCAAGAAAAGCTAAGTTTCAAGTTTTAGGTAGAAATGCTGATTGTAAATATGTAATTACTAACTTATACATCAGACTTTAAAAATTTTGAAGAGTGTATTTAGATACATCTGATTTATACGATATTATACCACAATAGATAATTTAATTATTACTTTCCTTATATACATAATGTATAAGGAATGTATTGTAACGGGGTCGAAAATTCGAATTCGAGTTTTCGACGGAAGAGCACGTTTCAAGCATCCCTGATCACGAATCAAACAATTTTGAGGTGATGTCTGTGTGTGTGTGTGTGTGTGTGTGTGTGTGTCAGTGAGTCTGTGGAGACGATATCTCACGAACGAATGGAGCGATTCGAATGAAATTTGGCACAAAAATCACAATACGTGAATACTGGAAGCCTATTGTTTATAAAGGTAATCGAATGTTCAGATCCCCTCTAAATTTTCGAGTAAAATTTTGAAACAATTATCAAAAAATCAAAACCTTTAATAAAGTTACTCAAATAGACATTTCTTATGTAATTTTTCCTTAGAAAACGATTGACATAAACTTGAGAACGTTCTCGAGATATTGCATATTTTTCAAATAAATTTATCAAAATATCCCATAAATTAAAAAAACGTATTAACTGTGGAGAAACCTGTTCACTTTCCATATGTGTTGTTGTTGTTGCTCATAACCTCCTGTTTCGGTCGAACCACAAACAGCAGCTTCACATTTGGCGAGGACCCAGAAGGCGGAAGACTGACTTCATCCTCAAGAAAACGCCCATGCCTTACTCGGGATTCGAACCCAAGCCCACTAGACAGCAGTCGGAGCTATCCACTTCACCGCCTGGGCGGCACTTTTCATATGTAATATCATGCGATAAATTGGGTGACATCATTCTCGTGGATATAGCTCGTTCCATTCATGAGAAAAGATACTTTGAGTAATACTCCAAAATAAATCGTCTCCACAGACTCACTGACACAAACACACACACACGCACACATACTTTCACACACGCACAGACAGACATCACCTCAAAAATATTCGATTCGTGATCAGGGATGCTTGAAACGTGTTCTCCCTTTGAAAACTTGAATTCGAATTTTTAACGCTTGGCGATATGTTGGCGACGAATTTGACGGAATGTTGCCAACTTTGCGGCATTTTGAAATGTTTCCAAATTAACGAAAATCTCGCCAAATGGATAAAAATGACGCTAAATCAATGAAAATGACGCTAAATCAATGAAAATGACGACTAATTGAAGAAAATTCAATATTTTGGAAAGAATATAAGTATCTTCTATAAGAATAACATTTTTTTTAACTGTAAAAGTGGTAAATTCATTGCATTTTATAAGGAAAGTCATATGCTGCCCACATAAGATTTTTTATTTATTCAATTTACGTGGCAACTGTAGATGAAATTCATGTTACAATAACCACACAAACATAAGAAAAACAGAGCATAAAATGCAAGAATACTAAATAGTATACTTGTGTTACTAGTATACTAAGTTGTATAGTAGTGCACTAGAACAAGCACATAGTTGTAACAAGCACATAGTCCAACATAGTTATAAAGTGTTTATGACTTTGTTCATTCTGTCTGTCTGTTTGTTTACACGATAACAGGCTTAAAAATGATACAGAATGTAAACAAATCAAGGGATTGTAAGATGAGTTGTATAAGAATTGCTAAATATTTTCACGCAAATTTGATTAGCTCTGGAATCTGGAGTATAAGTGATATGAATGAAATATTAATTAATCTTGCATTGAGAAGCCGACGATTTATATTTCGATGACGCATTTGAATAAAGTTCATTTTGTGTAACTATAGATTTGTCTCTTTTGATAAAATTTTAAGTTTACAAGTATAATAAGTTACTGTAGTTAATAATTTTAAATATATAAACGCTGAATGTATCACATTTTAGAGATGTTTAAATAAAATTTCATTCAGTTGGAAAGTGTTTCATAATCAATGCTTTATGCATGACTGATCTTGTTTAAAATGAAGGCGTCAAATTAAAAAAATTAAAAATATCTTCATCAGTGCAATAGTTATTATGGAGATCAATAACTTTGTAGATAGGAAAGGTCTTAATGTAATTGTGTTTAACAGTAGTATTGTGAAATAATGCTTTTTTCCAGTATTATTAACAGGTATATGGAATACCAAGCAAGGAAGTAAAATGGGACAATAAATAGTTCATGGGATAGTCAATTTACAACACATAACGAATTAAACTAACTGAGTGTTGTTGATGTTGAAACCCAGACCGTCCGACCTACCAGAAAGGTGTAAGGTAACTGTTTGGACGGTCGGGAAGTGCCACCCAATTTAGACCAAAACCCAGTGGGGGAGGCATCCACAGGGACCGTACCCTCCTTCCCCTACCACCAACCTCTCGGAAGGACTTTCGGACCCACATGTTTAACGTGATCGTACTCCGCATGAACACGGCGGCAGTTTTGGCAGTGGCTGGAATCGAACCCGGGCTTACCGAGTGCAACTCCAGCGCGCTAACCAATGGGTTACCGCGCCCAAACTAACTGAGTGTAGAAGACCCAGACCGTCCGACTCGTCCTGAGGACTAAGAGCAACTATTTGGACGGCCGGAACTCAACTCTAATTTATCATACTAAAATCCGATTTTTAAGTAATTTGTGATTTTTTTCGCCTGTATCGTTAAAAAACTGTAAAATATGTATCTACTAGTGAGACCCGCGGACATTCTGCCCTATAAATAATAAACAAAAAACACGCAAGAAAGTTTCTTACTTTCGTTGAGTTTGTTTACCGAGTTGAGTTGTCTCAAATAATAATTTATAAAATGATAAGAAATGAAAGAACATCACTGTCTCACTTTTGGTATCTGATGCCATACGCTACATAAAGTTCAATCGTTATATCGCAGTTTTTCGTTGTGAAAGAAAAACAGTTATTGTATTATGTAGCGAACGGACTACCCACATCATGGACTCACTTTCAGTATCTGATTATCATACTCTCATAAAGCTCCAAAGTTCATGAAATGTTTATCCGTGATTGAAACACGTTTGGAAACATTTTGTAGCAGCGCTACCCAGAGATAGATAGACAGATAAATCAAGGTGTTTATATTATTAATAGTTCAAATGATCACAATTTAGCATGTTACCTACCTTTTATTACTTTCCTTATATACTTCATTTATAACGAAAGTATTGTGACGGGGTCGAAAATTTGAATTCGAGTTTTCGACGGAAGAGCACGTTTCAAGCATCCCTGATCACGAATCGAACATTTTTGAGATAATGTATGTGCGTGTGAAATTATGTGTGTGTGTGGAGACGATATCTCACGAACAAATGGAGAGATTCGAATGAAATTTGGTACAAAAATCAAAATCCGTGAATACTGGAAGCCTATTGTTTTAAAACACAATCGAATGTTCAGAACCTCCCTAAATTGTCGAGTGAAATTTTGAAAAAATCATCAAAAAATCACAGCCTTTAATAAAGTTATGCAAATAGGCATTTCTCATGTAATTTTATCTTTGAAAACGATTCATATAAATTTTAGAACGCTAGTATTAACCGCTCTCGGAATATTGCACATTTTTGAAATAAATTTATTAATAAATTCCATAAATTAAAAAAATTATATTAACTGTTATGAAACATGTTCACTTTTTATATGTAATATCATGCGATAAATGTGGTGATATCATTCTCGTGGATCTAACTCGTTCCATTCACGAGAAGAGATACTTTGAGTAATACTTTTGTATTTGAACGCCAATAGTCATTTATCTGATGTAAGAATAACATATTTCTCCGTCCATAACGCTTGGCGGTATTTTGGCGACGAATTTGGCGGAATGTTGCCAACTTGGCGACATTTTTAAATGTTGCCAAATTAACGAAAATCTCGCCAAATAGATAAAAATGACGCTAAATCAATGAAAATGACGACTAATTGAAGAAAATTCAATATCTTGGAAAGAATATAAGTATCTACTATAAGAATAACATTTTTTTAACTATAAAAGTAGTAAATTCATTGCATTATATAAGGAAAGTCATGTGCTGCCCACATCAGATTTTTTTAAAGGACTTGTAATAAACTTTCGACAATTTCCAAGTTTAAAAATGTATCCGTCGGAAACAAACGCAAAAATTGCATCTCGGCTGTTTTTCACTACAATGCTTGAAACTGCTAGGCTCCGTAATTATTGAACCGTAAATAATCTCTTGTATGTACGATTATGTCGAATTTTGTCCTATGTTGTCATATTAAAAAAATGTGAAATTTCAAAGTTTTTGCTCGAATTTAAAAAGAAAATCTTTCTACCTTTAAATTTTGCTTTAACAAAGCCAGATAATATTTTTTGTGAAAATCCATTTGTATTTGTGGCAGGGATCTGTACACAATACATCGAACACAGATAAACAGTCGGACATCACTCTAAAAATAATCAAAACGTGTTCAGGAGGTCCGAAAACATATATCGGCATCAAAATCTGGAAATCGAAATTTTCGTGGAAATAATACTTTTTTTATGCTATATTTTATTGTATAAGGAAGTAAAAATAGATGCTTTAAGGAATATTTTTGAACCGGAACTGAAAAAAAGAAGAAAATAGGAAACAGCCCAGAAGTAGTAATCCATAGTGTGTAAAGAGCTTTGCTGCCCCCAACCGGGAATCGAACCCTGGATCTCCGAATTGACCAGCCGACGCGTTACCGTTGAGTTACTAAGACGAAATTGCAAGCTCTTATCGTTGAAGTGGACTCTACATTCTCCACCCTCTAATGTCAGATTGGCGGGCAACTGACCATTTGACTGACCACCTCCTACTATTTTTACCTCAGGTTCGCCTCCTGCCACTACTACTTTTACCCAAGTTACTATCCTGAATGGTCGTTATCCTCTATCTCCGATGCTTCTCCTTCCAAACTCCATTGAATCCGTACTAGGATCGCTTTTCAGACATCCACCATTTTCGTACTAACCTACAGGGCTGATTTGTTCGTGCGCCAATTTAAAGAACCTTGCTGTCCCAACCGAGAATCGAACCCTGGATCTCCGAACTATCGAGCTCTACGGTTGAGCTAATGGGACGAAATTGCAAGCTCTTATTATCGAAGTGGACTCTGCAAGTGACCCCCCCCCCCCCCCCCCATCCCTCAGAAATTTGATGCTTAATCCACATTAATCATTATCAAAGCTTTATCTATAGTCAATCTTGAGAAATAGATACAGCATGGAAGATGAAAATGTTTTAAATGAAAGTGAAAACTGAAAAAAGAAGAAAAACAGGAAATAAAGCTCAGAAGTAGTAATGCATACTGAACCACCCCCATTTGAATTAGATTTTGAATTCATATCATTCAACTTCTAAGTCTTTTTATAGCCAATCCTGAGAAATAGATGTTTAAAGTAATATGAAACATTTCAAACCGGAAATGGGAAAATAATCGGAAGTGGAAATCCTTAATAAATCCCCCAGCCCCCTCCAAAATTAAATGCTAAATTCATATCAGTCAACATCTAAGCTTTACTATAGCCAATCTTAAATCTAAGAAATAGCCAATCTAAGAAATAGATGCTTAAAGTAAAATGAAATATTTTAAACCGTAAATGGGAAAATAATCATAAGTGGAAATCCTTAATAAATCCCCCAACTTCCTCTAAAATTAAATGCTGAATTCATATCAGTCATCACCAAAGTTCTATCTATAGCAATCCTGAGAAATAAATGTTTTAAATTTTTTTTAGTAAAATTAATAGCATTGCGAAATTTTTGTTACCAATTGTACACTTACTTATAATTTTGAAAATAGTATAAAGAAAGCATTGTTTGCACGAATTCATCAAATTTTTACCAATTAGGTCGAAAGATATTGTGCCCACAGACAGACACAAACATCACTGAAAACATGGTCGAATCATATTCAGGGATGCTCAAGATATACAGATCCATCCAAGTCCAGCAGTCATATATTCGATTCCATCTTAATACTTTCCCTTTATATACGCTATATGTATTGTAGAAAAAGTAGAAGTCAAAGTATAAGGAATATGAAATGTTTTACATTTTCGTTTATAAGTAAAATAACGTACAAATTTATTTTATTTTTAATTCAGTTCAAAACTGTTTTTCTGTATTTTATATAATCTAAGCTTAAAAGACACATTTAAATATAATAGGAAATTTTTATCTTTTCACATTTGCTTATATTGACTTATAAATAAAAGACACATTGCAAATCCAAAATTCTGCTGCATGAAAAGTGTAAAATATTCTAAAATTATTTATGATTCAAGATATCTAAATATTCTAAAATGTATTTCGTCGTTTTCAAGTCATGAGAATATTTTTTACATTCCAAAACTTGCAGTTCACATTTAAAATATTATTCCACAACAAAAACGAAGACCTAATACGAATAAGATAATTTAAGAACAAAATATCTATCGCTTGCAGGTATTCGCGGCTCAAAATGGCCGGTATGTTTTTGGAATAAAAGAAAACAGGGAGAAGAGAAGATGTTTTTAAACAGGTGTTGCCACTGAGAAATCTAATTTGTGAATAAAATGTGAAACAAATACGATTTAGACCCATATAAAATATGTTGCTCGTGTTCCGAGATAGGTTCGGAAGATTATATACGTTAAAATCTTTCTTTAAAATGAGATTGGGTTTAAGATTTAAATCCTCCGAAGATTTCTTTGTTCTCCTCAAGGATGTTAGTTAACAGTTTTACTTTAAACGGATTGGAAATTAAGTTAACGTTATAAATGTAAGTTAAGAATTGTGAAAGTATAAATGTTTAAGCTTTTTGCACGATTTAGGAAATCATTTCTGAAGTAGAATTAAAATATAGTTTTAAAGCAATGTAAAAAAAAATATCTGATGTGGACAACACATGACTTTCCCTGTATAATGCAATGAATATGTATCTTTTACAGTGAAAAAATGTGAAACAAATACGATTCAGACCCACATATAATATTATTCCACAACAAAAACGAAGACATAATACGAATAAAATAATATAAGAACAGAGCATATCGCTTGCAGGTATTCTCATCTCAAAATGGTCGGTATGTTTATGGAATAAGAGAAAACAAGGAGAAGAGAACATATTTCTAAACAGGTGTTGCCACTGAGAAATCTAATTTGTGAATAATAAGTGAAACAAATACGATTTAAACCCACACAAAATATGTTGCTCATGTTCCGAGATAGGTTCGGAAGATTATATACGTTAAAATCTTTCTTTAAAATGAGATTGGGTTTAAGATTTAAATCCTCCGAAGATTTCTTTGTTCTCCTCAAAGATGTTAGTTAACAGAATGGATTGGAAATTAAGTTAACGTTATAAATGTAAGTTAAGAATTGTGAAAGTATAAATGTTTAAGCTTTTTGCATGATTTAGGAAATCATTTCTGAAGTAGAATCAAAGTATAGTTTTAAAGCAAGTTTTAAACAATCTGATGTGGGCAGCACGTAACTTTCTCTATATAATGCAATGAATGTACAACTTTCACAGTGAAAAAATGATGTATTAGATCCATGGCCCATGTTTTTAACGTTGAATTGTAAATTTGGCGTTTCTTCTGTTGACAACATGAAAAACTATTTCAAAGTACCCAATTAACTTATATTTCGCATAACTCTAAATTGATAATTATCAATATGGATAGCAACCACAATAAGCAATAAATTCTATATATTAAAATATTTTAATATTTAATTCATCAATTTGGAGTCATTTTCGTTAATTTAGAGTCATATTTTGTAATTTTGTCAATATTTTCGTCAATCTGGGGCGAAAAATCGCCAAATTTCTCTAAATGAGTAACCAAGTTCGCTAAATTTATCACCAAGCGTTACAAATAAACCCTTTTCCTATACAGGGTGATTAAAGAAAGATGGGCCAAACTTTACGAAGTAGCAGTACACACCAAACCAAGCATTTTTCGTCATAGTTTACTGGATTGGAAATGGAATATAAAGGCGTTACAGGCCAATCCTTGTTGGGAAACAGCCGCCCTGCAAACTTAAAAGCGTCATTCTGGTTGTTATTTTGTGGTTGAAAAAGAAAACCACGTATGCAATTTCATCTGGGGAAGAGAGAAGAACCCTTATGCAAATTTTGGTAACACCAAATGTACGGCTTTATCAGTTTGCAGCAGTTATTCGCAGCTACAACTTTTGATATACGATGGATACCCCCTATATAGCTGTCGTGTCTTGACTCTAGCTGTCGTGTCTTGACTTCCTTTTGTGGAAATATCTCAAGAGTCACGTCTATAACACGCCCCTTGAATCTGAAGAGGAAATTGTAGCCAGAATTTCGGCCGCTGCTGCTGAAGTGCGCGACATGTCTGGTCTATTCGAGAGAGTTCGCCAATCCCTCCATCGCCGCTGTGAGAGGTGCATTCAGGTTGGCGGTCGCTCTTTTGAGCCATTACTGTAATTATTGTTTATTAAGGGTCAGTGAATAGTTAGGTCAGTAAATCTTCTGCCCTATCCGGGCTTTGTTAACTTTCGCGGCACACATTTTTCGCCGAAATTCTGCTTAAACAGTTGCGAAATATTTTCTGAAGGATAAAATGCAATGCTTAGATTATATTAAAACTGAATTTAATACCCAATAAAACATAGAACATATTTTTTATTTTAATTCAAAATATTTTTGGTGCTGCCATCTGTTGTCGTAATTTAATTCATACCGATTATTTTTATTTTTTAATGAACCTTTTTAAATATCTATTCCTTCTAATGCAGTATTAAATACAACAACAGATCATATATAATAATGCCACAATCACGGAAAGGTAATTTCTCATTCTATAAATTTGATAAGGGAATCTGAATGTACATCACTGAGGACTGCAGCTTTGTCTTCAAGATCCTTTGTCTTCAAGTCCTAGTTCAATTACGTCTCCGTTATTGTGGCATTATTATATATGATCTGTTGTTGTATTTAATAGCGTATTAGAAGGAATAGATATTTAAAAATGTTCATTAAAAAATAAAAATTGTCGGTATGAATTAAATTACAACAGATGGCAACACCAAAAATATTTTGAATTAAAATAAAATATATATTCTATGTTTTATTGGGTATTAAATTTAGTTTTAATATAATCTAAGCATTGCATTTTATCTATCAGAAAATATTTCACAACTGTTTGAGTAGAATTTTGGCGAAAAATGTGTGCCGCGAAAGTTAACAAAGCGCGGATAGGGCAGAAGATTGACTAACGCTCATCCTTAAATGTAATTTTATAACTTCTAAGTAATTCTTGTGTTTTCTCTTCACCACATCGGTTTTACCAATAAGCTCTCACTGGCGTCTTTATGTTTAATTTCCGACTCTTGAAACAATGATGAAAAATGCTTGGTTTGGTGTGTACTATCTGGCCCATCTTCTTCGAATCACCCTGTATATAAATGACAATTGGTGAATTGTTGGGCGTCACAAAACTATTCTACAAAATATCTACAAACTACAAAAACACAAACTACAAAACTATTACTTAAAGTATTCTCTTTCGGGAATGGAACAAACTACATCAACGAAAATGATGTTAACAAATTTATCGCATAATATTACATATGAAATTGAACATATTACCCAATAGTTAATGCTTTTAAATTTTATGTCATTTTATATATATATATATATACATAAAATTGTAAATCCAATGGTAGAATGTAAGTAGTAACTCATAATACACTATCTTAAAATTTGCCTACAAAATACAATGAAATAAAGGAAATTCAACCATAAAAAGGAAATTTTAAAACGTAATGCAGGTCATAAAGACAAAGATAATCAACAAATTTTAAAGGTGAGAAATGAAAATAGGAAAACAAAAAAATCAAGCAGAAAAGCTTGCACATGGAAGAGCTCTAGGCTTAAGAATAGTTCATTTCGAAAAAATTCTTTTTCAAGTCCATATATACCTTCGAAATGAACACAAAAATGCTTGTTTCTGAAACACAAGATAGATTTTATCTATAAACTTGTGTTATATGGACGACAAACATAAAGATAGGGAAAAAAAAATCTGATGTGGGCAACACATGACTTTCCTTATATAATGCAATGAATTTACTACTTTTACAGTAAAAAAAATATGTTTTTCTTATAGTAGATAATTGATTATAGTATTTCTTATAGTAGATTCTTTCCAAGATATTGAATTTTCGACAATTAGTATTCATTTTCATTGATTTAGTGTCATTTTAATCCATTTGGCGAGATTTTCGTTAATTTGACAACATTTAAAAAAGTCGCCAAGTTGGCGATATTTCGCCAAATTTGTCGCCAAAATCTCGCCAAGCTTTACTGACGGAGAAATAAGTTATTCTTATAGCAGATAAATGACTATTGGCATTCAAATACAAAAGTATTACTCAAAGTATCTTTTCTCATGAATGGAACGAGCTAGTTCCACGAGAATGATGTCACCAAATTTATCGCATGGTATTACATATGAAAAGTGAACATGTTTCTCAGTAGGAAATATATATTTTTATTTTATATGACGTTTGATAATTTTTTTGAAAAATGTGCAATATCTCGAGAACGGTTTATGTTAGAGTTCTAAAATTTATGTTAATCGTTTTCTAATAAAAAATTACATAAGAAATGTCTATTTGTGTAACTTTATGAGCGGTTTTGATTTTTTGACGATTTTTTCAAAATTTCACTCGAAAATTTAGGGGGGGATTCTGAACATTCGATTACGTTTAAAAACAATAGGCTTCCAGTGTTTATGGATTGTGACTTTTGTATTAAATTTCGTTCAAATCGGTCCATTCGTTCGTCAGTTATCGTTTCCACAGACTCACTGACACACACACACACACGCACACACACACACACACACACACACACACACATACTTTCACACACACACATACACCCGGTCGTCCAAATAGTTACTCAAGTCCTCTGGACGAGTCGGACGGCCTGGGGTTTCCACACACACATACACACACACACATACACACACACACACACACACACACACACACACACACACACACAGACATCACTTCAAAAATGTTTGATTCGTGATCAGGGATGCTTGAAACGTGCTCGCCCGTCGAAAACTCGAATTCGAATTTTTGATCCCGTCACAATACTTTCCTTATACATTATGTATATAAGGAAAGTAATAAAGGAAATATAAATACCTTAAAATACACCTCTAAAGTACAACCATGACGAGCAACATATGACTAGACCAATGTTGCCATACGTAGAAATGAAAAGAAGTGATCTGCTGTTGCCAAAGAGAGTAATAAAAACCGTACTGCGTAAAGGCAGTAAAAAGAGGTATTCTACAGTTAAAGCTACAAAAGTAAAAGATGAAAATATATTATAATATATAAATTCAAGAGAATGTAGTATGGCTAAAATAAGATACTAAGGAGAGAATATGAGAATTTTAGGCTAATCAAAACTTATTAACTATAACATTTATGAAGAGAATTATTAATATGAAGAGAACACGTGACCCACTTCAAAATAAAACTTCTTTTAAATTTAGTGTTACATCTGTCCTAAAACCGCTTTATTTTTGCGTATTTTCTGTGCATCTATACTCTGTGCTAACACAATTACAATATTTTTTAGTTTAAATGATCATCAAACCTTGATTATTTCTACAACGAAGCCTAATTTTAATGGATGCGGAATGTAAACAAGTGATTGTAAGATGAGTTGTATAAGAATTGCTGATTTTTTTTCCGCGCCAAATGATTTAGCCCTGGAATCTGGAATAAAAGTGTATGAATGTAGTATTCACTGCTTTTACATAGAGAGCCAGACAATTTATATTTCGATGACGTCATTTGAATAAAGTTAATTTTTTCGATAACGTTTTAAGTTTTCAAATATAATAAATTATTGTAGTGCTGTGATAATTTAAAGAATATCACCGATGAATGTATCGCATTTTAAAGACGCTTAATTAAAATTGTATTTCAGTTGGAAAATGTTTCATAATCAATGCTTTATGCATGGCTGATCTTTCGTGTTAAATATGCAACATTCACAATGATTATAACTGTCACTTGTGAAAATAAAAATTTTGCTACTTCCTTGAAGCAAACATGTGAAAATTAGGTGACTACAATTGTATCAAGAGCTTTTACGAGGTATTATAAATAATTTATTTCGTTTCGATATCGACTCAAGCTGAAATACTTATAGTCGGGGTATCGATTTCGATTTCAGTTATGCCTGCTACCACCTGGTAGCAAATTGCCTGTTTTGGTGTTCAAACCTGGTTCGTTTGTTTCTTTTTCTGTCACTTCGCAGTCGCATTTATTCCTTCTATCAAAATGCATTTTACTCTGACATCATGAACAGGACATATAATGCTTTTGAAACAAGTATCTGCTTCAAGGGTGTACAGAATTTTGTATTCTCAGATGTTAGTTATACTCATTCTGTATTTTTCCCTTTTCTAGGATAAGGTTCACCAACGCGCTGTTCGTTTTCATTAATAATTACGCCCTGATCTGAAATGATTTCAATTCGATTTCAATTTCTGATATCACACTGTTGGCAATTTCCTCCATTGGGTGTTTTAGTCTGATCATTTGTTTCTTTGCTTGCTACTTTGCAGTTGTATTATGCCTTTCAGTGAGAAAACGCTGTACTTAACCTGATAAAGAGGGTTCAACATTTCCTTATACTGAAAACTCTTCCACAATTGCATATTCACCTAATTTTGCCATGTCTGCTTCAAGACATTATAAAAATTTGTATTGTAGCATTAATATCTGAAAAGCAAATGCAAGTAAAAATTTCTAATCTCAATTTTCTTTCATTTCATCCAGCTATGCCTGGAAGAAAATTAAAAAATTTGATGTGGGCAGCACATAACTGTACCTGCAGACTTATATCCGCGTTCTCTTTATTTCAATTATATTTAATTCACTTTTAATTCAATTTTCGTTCTCATTTGATAACTGGACTTATATTCAAAGGTGGCGTAGAGAAAATACGAAAAAGCTAACATATCTCGAGAACGGCTAGTCCTAGTGTAGTGGGTTTAGTCTTATTCTTTTCTTTGTTTAACATTACGTATTAAACAAGAATTTAATGGATATATTTGATCATACGTAGTTTTTTATTTTAGATTTTGGCGATATTTGTGGGGCTATTTAGCAAAAAAAGGCAAGTTATTTTTTCCGAATCGTACCAAAATCTAATCAGCACCAGGGTGTCCCACAAGTGACTTATCTATCGAATTTTGTGAAATTCGGTCTATTAGTTTTTCAGTTAGAGTGGATAGAAGCTTTTGGGGACCATTTCGCAAAGAAAGGCGGATTCTTTTATCCCGAATCGTACCCAAAACTAATCAGCACCAGATTCGCCCACCAGTGACATACCTATCAAATTTTATGAAATTCGGTCCATTAGTTTTTTAATTAGAATGGATACAAAATCTGCATAGACAGACAGACATACACACAGACACACACATACACAGACGTAACGCTAAAAATAGTTTTTCGTATTCTAGAGGTTTCGAAACGTGTAGATCCGTCGAAAACTCGAGATGCGATTTTCGACATGATTCCAATACTTTCCCTATACATTACCATGAATTGCAGGGAAAGTAAAAATTGAACATATATTTCCTGTAGTTATTTTTGGCAGTAAGTCTTTTATTCTACTTGATGAATTAGTTTATAAGCCTTATTTAATTGAAAATTTTGCACCTGTTTCTGGTGCTACTTTTGTGTATCGTTGCACTAAAAAGTATAGCTACAGTTGTATTGCCTACTAATTTTCGTGCCGCATTGTATCATATTCAGTATATTTTAAGTACTTATTGTAAGTGAGACACTGCTTTTATTTTGGTGTAACTTTGGCTTGAGTTTACTTCCAAAGCTAGAGCAATATTTCTCTTAATGAACCTAATAATCTTAATTCAAGTAGTATATTGCACCACCTCGGTTTATTTGCGAGAAAAATTTTCGCTATATAATAGTGTACAATTTACATGTAAATGCCTTAAAATGTGATGTATTATACCTCTAAATTAAGAGTCATAACTTTACCATTTTTAAGTGAAATAATGCCTACTCTAGTTTTGTATATAACTTTACATCAAAAATTCTTGAAATGTATCACTTAAATTGAGTTTATTCGCTTTCTCAAATCAGTGCTGATGCAATATTTCACCAAAATAAGTATACAATATAACTGTAGCCACTTTTTAGTGCAAAATAGCTCAAAATTTTAAACAGTGCATGTCAATATTATATTTTTTAATATCTTAGTATTTATAATTAATTATTACACATTATTTGTTTTAATAAAATACGATGAATGGCTTTTAAACTATTTATCACTCCACTACTATTAAGGATCATGAAAAAGAAATTATTTTTAATGATACATAATATATAATGAAATATTACTTCTCTCATGAAAATTGTCTGAGTATGCTACTTCTTCACAGGAAGGTAGTGATTGTTTATGGTACAGCGTCATATAATTTATTACTCCATTACTGTTAAGGAGCATGAAAAAGAAATTATTTTTAATGATACATAATATATAATGAAATATTATCCCCTCATGAAAATTGTCTGTGTATAATACTTCTTCACAAGGAGGTAGTGATTGTTTATGGCACAGCGTCATATAATTTATTACTCCATTACTGTTAAGGAACATGAAAAAGAAATTATTTTTAAAGATACATAATATATAATGAAATATTATCCCCTCATGAAAATTGTCTGTGTATACTACTTCTTCACAAGGAGGTACTGTTTATGGCATAGAGTCGTATAATTTATCACTCCATTACTATTAGGAGCATGAAAAATAAATTATGTTTAGTGATATATAATACACGAGTATAATAAAATTTTGCCCTCTCATGAAAATTGTCTGAGCATGCTATTTCTTTCCCAGAGAGGCAATGGCTGTTTACGGAACAGCGTCATATAATTTATCACACCATTACTATTAAAGAGCATGAAAAATAAATTATTTTTAATGATATATAATATTTAATGAAATATTACCCTCTCATGAAAATTGTCTCAGTATGCTACTTCTTTTCCCAGAGAGGCAATAGCTGTTTACGGCACAGCGTCATATAATTTATCACACCATTACTAAAGAACATGAAAAATAAATTATTTTTAAAGGTATATAATATTTAATAAAGTATTATCTTCTCATGAAAATTGTCTGTTTATGCTACTTCTTTTCCCAAGGAACAATGGCAGTTTACGGCACAGCGTCATATAATTTATCACACTATTACTAAAGAACATGAAAAATAAATTATTTTTAAAGGTATATAATATTTAATAAAGTATTATCCTCTCATGAAAATTGTCTGTTTATGCCACTTCTTTTCCCAAGGAACAATGGCAGTTTACGGCACAGCGTCATATAATTTATCACACCATTACTATTAAAGAGCATGAAAAATAAATTATTTTTAATGATATATAATATTTAGTGAAATATTACCCTCTCATGAAAATTGTCTCAGTATGCTACTTCTTTTCCCAAAGAGACAATAGCTGTTTACGGCACAGCGTCATATAATTTATCACACCATTACTATTAAAGAGCATAAAAAATAAATTATTTTTAAAGGTATATAATATTTAATAAAGTATTATCCTCTCATGAAAATTGGCTGTTTATGCTACTTCTTTTCCCAAGGAGGCAATGGCTGTTTACGGCACAGCGTCATATAATTTATCACACCATTACTATTAAAAAGCATGAAAAATAAATTATTTTTAAAGGTATATAATATTTAATAAAATATTACCCTCTCATGAAAATTGTCTGAGTATGCTATTTCTTCACAAGGAGGTAGTGATTGTTTATGGCACAGCGTCATATAATTTATTACTCCATTACTGTTAAGGAGCATGAAAAAGAAATTATTTTTAATGATACATAATATATAATGAAATATTACCCTCTCATGAAAATTGTCTGAGTATGCTATTTCTTCACAAGGAGGTATTGACTGTTTATGGCATCGAGTCGTATAATTTATCATCCCATTACTATTAAGGAGCATGAAAAAGAAATTATATTTAATGATATATAATATAGGAGTATAATAAAATTTTGCCCTCTCATGAAAATTGTCTGAGTATGCTACTTCTTTTCCCAGTGAGGCAATGGCTGTTTGCGGAACAGCGTCATATAATTTATCATACCATTACTATTAAAGAGCATGAAAAATAAATTATTTTTAAAGGTATACAATATTTAATGAAATATTATCCTCTCATGAAAATTGTCTGTTTATGCTACTTCTTTTCCCAAGGAGGCAATGGCTGTTTACGGGACAGCGTCATATAATTTATCGCACCATTACTATTAAAGAGCGTGAAAAATAAATTATTTTTAAAGGTATATAATATTTAGTGAAATATTACCCTCTCATGAAAATTGTCTGAGTATGCTATTTCTTCACAAGGAGGTAGTGATTGTTTATGGCACAGCGTCATATAATTTATTACTCCATTACTGTTAAGGAGCATGAAAAAGAAATTATATTTAATGATATATAATATACGAGTATAATAAAATTTTGCTCTCTCATGAAAATTGTCTGAGTATGCTACTTCTTTTCCCAGAGAGGCAATGGCTGTTTACGGAACAGCGTCATATAATTTATCATACCATTACTATTAAAGAGCATGAAAAATAAATTATTTTTAATGATATATAATATTAATTGAAATATTACCCTTTCATGAAAATTGTCTGAGTATGCTATTTCTTCACAAGGAGGTATTGACTGTTTATGGCATCGAGTCGTATAATTTATCACCCCATTACTATTAAGGAGCATGAAAAAGAAATTATATTTAATGATATATAATATAGGAGTATAATAAAATTTTGCCCTCTCATGAAAATTGTCTGAGTATGCTACTTCTTTTCCCAGTGAGGCAATGGCTGTTTACGGAACAGCGTCATATAATTTATCATACCATTACTATTAAAGAGCATGAAAAATAAATTATTTTTAAAGGTATACAATATTTAATGAAATATTATCCTCTCATGAAAATTGTCTGTTTATGCTACTTCTTTTCCCAAGGAGGCAATGGCTGTTTACGGGACAGCGTCATATAATTTATCGCACCATTACTATTAAAGAGCGTGAAAAATAAATTATTTTTAAAGGTATATAATATTTAGTGAAATATTACCCTCTCATGAAAATTGTCTGAGTATGCTATTTCTTCACAAGGAGGTAGTGATTGTTTATGGCACAGCGTCATATAATTTATTACTCCATTACTGTTAAGGAGCATGAAAAAGAAATTATATTTAATGATATATAATATACGAGTATAATAAAATTTTGCTCTCTCATGAAAATTGTCTGAGTATGCTACTTCTTTTCCCAGAGAGGCAATGGCTGTTTACGGAACAGCGTCATATAATTTATCATACCATTACTATTAAAGAGCATGAAAAATAAATTATTTTTAATGATATATAATATTTAATGAAATATTACCCTCTCATGAAAATTGTCTCAGTATGCTACTTCTTTTCCCAGAGAGGCAATAGCTGTTTACGGCACAGCGTCATATAATTTATCACACCATTACTATTAAAGAGCATGAAAAATAAATTATTTTTAAAGGTATATAACATTTAATAAAGTATTATCCTCTCATGAAAATTGTCTGTTTATGCTACTTCTTTTCTCAGGGAGGCAATGGCTGTTTACGGCACAGCGTCATATAATTTATCACACCATTACTAAAGAGCATGAAAAATAAATTATTTTTAAAGGTATATAATATTTAATAAAGTATTGTCCTCTCATGAAAATTGTCTGTTTATGCTACTTCTTTTCCCAAGGAGGCAATGACTGTTTACGGCACAGCGTCATACAATTTATCACACCATTACTCTTAAAGAGCATGAAAAATAAATTATTTTTAAAGGTATATAATATTTAATAAAGTATTATCCTTTCATGAAAATTGTCTGTTTATGCTACTTCTTTTCCCAGGGAGGCAATGGCTGTTTACGGCACAGCGTCATATAATTTATCACACCATTACTATTAAAGAGCGTGAAAAATAAATTATTTTTAAAGGTATATAATATTTAATGAAATATTACCCTCTCATGAAAATTGTCTAAGTATGCTACTTCTTCACAAGGAGGTAGCGACTATTTATGGCACAGCTTCATACATTTTAGAACCTGAAAACGAATATTTCTACCCAATAGCGGATGGAAATCGAACGAATACACGCGAATCAAAGGACGCAAGGTTCCTATTTTCCCTCCGCTCGGGTTCCGCAACGCCTTTAGACGGCGAAAAATTCATCCCGTTACCGGCGAAAAATGCATCAGGGGAGTTTTCCAAAGTTTCGCCGCTGCCCTTGGGGATTGATAGTCAATCGTACCAGGGCCGTAGATAGAGACGATATTCAAAAGGAGCTGAAATAAAATTCAAAGGGGGCTCAACAGTCTTGATGGAGGGGCTAACCCAAAACACAGTCACAGTTAATAGTTAGCATTTATGAACCATAATAGTTACTATTATATATTTTAATCCATATAAATTATTTACAAATAATTGCATATTTATATTTGTAAGCGAAGAGTTGATTAGAAAGATCCATATAACTACTCTACATCAGTATTAATATATAATAATTACAATGGGTTTTAACATAAGTACTAACTAGTAGCAAGGCTGTTAATTAATAGAAAAAAAAATTCTGAAAGTTAATACAAGTTAGCCTTTAATATCAACTCTTAACTACCTGTCAGTTGATTTTAGCACAATAATGTAAAACAATGAACCCAATAATACAAAAATCTGATGTGGGCAGCATATGACTTTCCCTGCAGACTTACATCCACGTTCTTTTTATTTTAATTAAATTTAATTCGCTTTTAATTCAATTTTCGTTCTCATTTGATAACTAGACTCATTTTCAAAGGTGGCGTAAAGGATAAACTAAAATATCTCGAGAACAACTAGTCCTAGTGTAATGGGGTTAGTCTTATTCTTTTCTTCGTTAAAAGTTACGTATAAAACAAGCATTTAATGGATATATTTGAGCATATGTAGTTTATTAATTTTGATTTTGACGATTTTTGAGGGGCATTTCACAAAAAAAAAAAAAAAGCAGGTTGTTCTTTTACGAATCGTACCAACATCTAATCAGCACCAGAGTATCCTACAAGTAACTTATCTACTAAATTTTGTGAAATTTGGTCAATTAGTATTTTATCTAGAGTCGATACACGGAATTTTTAAGCAACATTTCGCAAAAAAAGAGCGGGTTCTGTTATTACGAATCATACCAAAAACTAATCAGCACCAGGGTCTCACCCAAGTGACTTACCTACCAAATTTTGAGAAATTCGGTTCATCAGTTTTTCAGTTAGAGTGGATACATACATTTCACAGACAGACAGACACACACACAGACGTCACGTCAAAAATAGCTTTTTCGTATTCCAGAGGTCTCGAAACGTGTAGATCCGTCGAAAATTCGAGTTGCGATTTTCGGCATGATTCCAATACTTTACCTATACATTACCATATATTGCAGGGAAAGTAAAAGCATCCAAATACTATTGTCTTAATTTTTAAAATGTTTAAATATTTTTAAATTAAATATGTAAATAAATGGATCATCATTATAACCATAATTTCGACTAAATTAAAAAATCTCTAAAATAAAGTAATTTATAAAAAAAATATATAAATAATTTTTTTATGCAAAATTTGGATGACATGTTGGTTGAAATTTCTTATTACTACTGAAAGTTTAACATTTTTATCAGGGGGGGGGGGCTGAGTATACCTCTTGGTGGGGGGGGGGCTCAGCCCCCTCTGACTCCTGCCTGGATACGGCTTTAAATGGTACTGTTGAGAGTCTTGCATTAATAGAATAAATGTTATCTTTCTTAAATACTTTTTGCAGGCGCATAGAAAGAGTTTCATTCAATACAATATTACAATAAGTAGGACAGATACACATCAATTTTAATAAACTTTTAAATTAAAGACAACCAAAATAGGTTTAAAAAGTCATTTAATAATACTCCTTACGCTACGTACATAAATTTACAAAGCCAAAACGCTTTCAGACATCACCATGCCCTTCATTAGCAGCGAAGTGAAAAATACAGTGCCAACAAATGCTGACTTATAGGCCAAATCGGCAAGCAAAAATTTAATGTTATCCATTTATGATTTTACGATAGTTACATTATTACTTTCCTTATATACATAATGTATAAGGAAAGTATTGTGACGGGGTCGAAAATTCGAATTCGAGATTTCGACGGGAGAGCACGTTTCAAGCATCCCTGACCACGAATCGAGCATTTTTGATATGATGTCTGTGTATGTGTGTGTAAAAGTATGTGTGTGCGTGTCAGCGAGTCTGTGGAGACGATATCTCACGAACGAATGGAGCGATTCGAATAAAATTTGGTACAAAAATCACAATCCGCGAATACTGGAAGCCTATTGTTTTTAAACGTAATAGAATGTTCAGACCCCCCACTAAATTTTCGAGTGAAATTTTGAAAAAATCATCAAAAAATCAAAACCTTTAATAAAGTTACGCAATTAGACATTTCTTATGTAATTTTTCCTTAGAAAACGATTGACATAAACTTTAGAATGCTAGCATGAGCCGTTCTCGAGATATTGCACATTTTTCAAATAAATTTATAAAAATCCCATAAATTAAAAAAAAAATTTAACTGTTAAGAAACATGTTCACTTTTCATAAGCAATATCATGCGATAAATTAGGTGACAGCATTCTCGTGGATTAATCTCTCATTCCATTCACGAGAAAAGATACTTTGAGTAATACTTTTGTATTTGAACGCCAATAGTCATCTATCTGCTATAAGAATAACTTATTTCTCCGTCCATAACACTTGGCGAGATTTTGACTACAAATTTGGCGGAATGTCGCCAACTTGGCGACTTTTTTAAATGTTGTCAAATTAACGAAAATTTCGCCAAATGGTTAAAAATGACGCTAAATTAAGGAAAATGACGACTCGTTGCGAAAATTCAATATCTTGAAAAGAATATAAGTATCTACTATAAGAATAACTCATTTTTTTTTAACTGTAAAAGTAGTAAATTCATTGCATTATATAAGGAAAGTCATGTGCTGCCCACATCAGATTTTTTTATTTTATAATAAAGGCATTTAAAATTTAAATAATTATTAAATACAAATTACAATAAGGTAGAAGGTCCATGACCAAAATGTACGTTGTCACAAATTACATCAAGTAGTATTCACTCACAGAAAGTTATGTAAAAGTTTGACCTTCATGGAGTCGAGAACGAGTCGTCATACATAACTCAGGGTCTGAACAGAAATTGCACTTCAGGACCACGCTGTTAGAACTCTATTTCAAACAAATCATGGACATGATTATCGCAGAACGCTAAAAAGTGTCTCAGATAAGATAAGATTTTTCAAATATTTTTACAAGAAATTTATGTGGATTTGTACATTAACAAAATGCATAAATGTTATGTATTACAGTTTCTCCGGAATTATTTTTAATTATTTCAGAAAACGATATGAGGAATTTGTAATTCACGAAGTATATGAAGATTCAAATAATTATAATTATTTATTATTGAATGCGCATTTAAAATAATTAGTAGAAATAATAAAAATCTGATGTGGGCAGCACATAACTTTTCCTGCAGACTTATATCTACGTTCTTTTTATTTTAATTAAATTTAATTCATTTTTAATTCAATTTTCGTTCTCATTTGGTAACTGGACTTATTTTCAAAGATGGCGTAGAGAAAATACGAAAAAACTACAATATCTCGAGAACGGCTAGTCCTAGTGTAATGGGGTAGATCTTATTCATTTCATCGTTAAACATTACGTATAAAACAAGCATTTAATGGATATATTTGAGCATACGTAGTTTTTATTTTAGATTTTGGCGAGTTTTGCTGGCCATTTTGCAAAAAGAGGTAGGTTATTTTTTCCGAATCATACCAAAATCTAATCAGCACCAGGGTGACCCACAAGCTACTTATCTCCCGAATTTTGTGAAATTTGGTCCATTAGTTTTTCAGCTAGAGTGGATGCAGGCTTTCGTGTGCCATTTCGCTAAAAAAGGCGGGTTCTTTTTATCCTGAATTTTACCCAAAACTAATCAGCACCAGATTCGCTGACAAGTGACTTACCTACCAAATTTTATCAAATTCGGTCAATTAGTTTCTAGTTAGAATGGATACAAAATCTGCACAGACAGACACACAGACACAGACGTCACGCTAAAAATAGTTATTTTGTATTCTAAAGGTCTCGAAACGCGTAGATCCGTCGAAAACTCGAGTTGCGATTTTCGGCATGATTCCAATACTTTCCCTATACAATACCATGTATTGCAGGGAAAGTAAAAATAAATGTAGAAATAAGTTTAGACTGAGCGCTGAACAGGTTCATATTCGTGCTTATTTAATATTTTAAAATTTAAATAATTTAAAATATATAATAATTACATAAATATATAATAATATAAGTAATTTAAAGTTAAATAATTTGAAACTTTTAGCCGTTTGTTATTTCTAAATTGAATGTACAGTGTTTTTATTCATAAGAGCCTCTTATCTGGATCTTTCATCTGTTGTGTATACTCTTATACGTAAATAAATAAATAAATAAATGAATAAATATATGGTGTAAGGGAATTTGATGATATTTTCAAATAATGTACTTTTGCTGTGAATTGAAATGTTTGACAAAGATGAAGCTGCAAAAAAATATGAATATTTATATGAATATATGAACATATAAAAGTGATGTTCAATGTAAGGCTTCTTCACAATATTTTGATTTGAGGGTATGCAAAAGATTTAACATCTGAAAAATTTGAATGTTTAAAAAGCATAGAAGGATAGGTAATTTTGTTATATATAAATACGTATATTGGTGATTGTCAAGAAAAAAGGTATTTAGCGACAAACTGCTAAAACATTATCGGTTACCGTTGCAATTAACCGCTTGTGTCGTTTTCCCATATGCAACAATCGTTTTTCATGTGTTTTCCCCTGTGACCAAGAAGATTGATAGCCCATTGGTTAGCGCGCTGGAGTTGCACTCGGTAGGCCCGGGTTCGATTCCAGCCACTGCCAAAACTGCCGCCGTGTTCATGCGGAGTACGATCACGTTAAACATGTGGGTCCGAAAGTCCTTCCGAGAGGTTGGTGGTAAGGGAAGGAGGGTACGGTCCCTGTGGAAGCCTCCCCCACTGGGTTCCGGTCTAAATTGGGTGGCACTTCCCGACCGTCCAAACAGTTACCTTACACCTTTCTGGTAGGTCGGACGGTCTGGGTTTCAACAACAACACCTGTTATATCCGATTCCAGCCACTGCCAAAACTGCCGCCGTGTTCACGCGGAGTACGATCACGTTAAACATGTGGGTCCGTAAGTCCTTCCGTGAGGTTGGTGATAGGGGAAGGAGGGTACGGTCCCTGTGGATGCCTCCCCCACGGGGTTCCGGTCTAAATTGGGTGGCACTTCCCGGCCGTCCAAACAGTTACCTGACACCTTTCTGGTAGGTCGGACGGTCTGGGTCTCAACAACAACACCTGTTATATCAACGGCACGGGGCAGAACCTAACAGAACGGGGTTTCTGGTTCTTTAATCAGGGGTAAAAGCATTGAAGTCGAAAAGTCTTTTCTGACTCTTCAGATGTCTCGGTGATCTCGATGGCTAAAGTTTAGCGCACTTAAGATCACGGGAACATAACCTAACTGAGCCTATTTTCAACTAATATGATTATTTTTCACGCTAAACGCCATCAAATCTGAATAAAATTTGCTAAAAAATCTAATGTGGGCTGCACAGGATCTTCTCTACATAAGCCAATGACTTTACTTGTTCACAGCAAACATATATTGATGCACATATATCCGAAAAAAACAAAAACAAAAAAAACCCATTCCATCCCTTGTTATTCAAGCATTTTTTATCGTTGAGCAAATGTAAAGATATCATTCGATTAGGTATAACGTTCTCAATAGATTTATGGACATAGAATTTGCATAAGGGACAGACTCCATATCTAAATGTGCTCAAACTTCGAAATTTTTAATGACAACACACGATTATATGACGTCCTAAACAAGTTTTAGCCCCCAAATTAGTCCAAAATATAAATTTTCGAGCCCTTCCTATCTTTAGAACCGAAGTTATTCAATATCCCGAAATCTTCAATTATCAGGGGTCAGCTCCATATTGAAAACCGCAATTTGCAGGGCGAGATTCAGTTGATTGACCACAACTGTTCTAATTAAGTGGCTATTTGCAACTTTGCTGAAAGATGTTACAGGTTTAATCTGACATATCATCTGATGTTTGAGAATAAAAGTTACATCTAATAATAATTAGTAATACTTGCATTTTCAATAATGATCTTTGTTTTTATAATGGTCTGATAATTGAACGAATTACACAAATGATATGGATTTAGCGCATTCACTTTTAATTCACTTTTAATTCAATTTTCGTTCTCATTTAATAACTAAACTTATTTTCAAAGGTGGCGTAGAGAACATACGAAAACAAACTAAAATATCTCGAGAACGGCTAGTCACAGTGTAATGGGGTTAGTCTTATTCTTTTCTTCGTTAAAATTACGTATTAAACAAGCATTTAATGGATATATTTGAGCATACGTAGTTTTTTATTTTAGATTTTGACAATTTTTGCAGGTCATTTTGCAAACAAAGGGAGGTTATTTTTTCCGAATCGTACCAAAATCTAATCAGCACCAGGGTGACTCATCTACCGAATTTTGTAAAATTCGGTCTATTAGTTTTTCAGCTATAGAGTGGATACAAGCTTTTGCGGGCCATTTCACAAAAGAAAGCAGGTTCATTTATTCCGAATTGTACCCAAAACTAATCAACAACAACCTCGCCCACAAATGACTTACCTACCAAATTTAATGAAATTCGGTCAATTAGTTTTTGAGTTAGAGTGGATACAAAATCTGCACAGACAGACAGACACACAGACGTCACGTTAAAAATGGTTTTTTCGTGTTCTAGAGGTCTTGAAACGTGTAGGTCCATCGAAAACTCGAGTTGCGATTTTCGACATGATTCCAATACTTTCCCTATACATTACCATGTATTGCAGGGAAAGTAAAATGTAGACCGCAAAATGTGAATTAAATTTCTTTACACTATATATGTTCCAAGTAAAGAGCGTGCATACGCTGCTAGTAGTACATTATAAAGAAAATCAAATTACAGAATTATCATTCATTTGAAGTATATTAATGTTATGATTAAGGAGATTGGTTTCATATCTCCTTAAATGACGGAACTGGCATACGCAGCTGTACCTTATACAGAGAAACCAATTACAGAATTATCATTTAATGTCATTATTGGGGAGACTGACTTTCATATCTCCTTAATAATGACTGATCTTTAATATGCAGCTAGTAGTACGTACATTATAAAGAAATACCAATTATAGAATTATCATTTATTTGAAGTATATTTATGCCATTATTTAGGAGACTGAATTTCATATCTCCTTAATGACTGAGCTTTAATATGCAGCTAGTAGTACGTACATTATAAAGAAATACCAATTACAGAATTATCATTTAACTGAAGTATATTTATGTCATTATTTAGAAGACTGAATTTCATATCTCCTTAATGACTGAGCTTTAATATGCAGCTAGTAGTACGTACATTATAAAGAAATACCAATTATAAAATTATCATTTATTTGAAGTATATTTATACCATTATTTAGGAGACTGAATTTCATATCTCCTTAATGACTGAGCGGGTATATGCAGCTAGTAGTACGTACATTATAAAGAAATACCAATTATAGAATTATCATTTATCTGAAGTATATTTATGTCATTATTTAGGAGACTGAATTTCATATCTCCTTAATGACTGAGCGGGTATATGCAGCTAGTAGTACGTACATTATAAAGAAATACCAATTATAGAATTATCATTTATTTGAAATATATTTATGCCATTATTTAGGAGACTGACTTTCATAAATTAAGTGAAAAATTAATCACTGAAAAGTTAATACTATTAAATTTAAAACTTCACTTTTATTGAAACGTTAACTTTTTCATTTATTTAAAAATAATTATAAAGTAAACGCTATAATAGAGATCTATAATTATAAATCTATTACAGAATAATGATGATATAATTAGAAAATACGTAAATATTTCCTTGAGTGTAAAATTCTTTTTGACGAAATTGTAACGTTTTAGTAGACAAACGGCTAAGATTCAGTAGACAATCGAAAAAAAAATATTAGTATATAATTGACTTAAGATTTATTAAACAATCGACTAAAATTTAGTAGACAATTTAGTATACAGTCGACTTAATATTCAGTAGACAATCACCTAAGGTTTTGTAGACAATCGACTAAGACTTTGTAGACAATCGACGAAGATTTTGCAGACAATCGACTAAAAATGTGTAGACAATTGACTATTCAAAGCAAGATGAATTGAATTAGGATGAAAATTTGCCAAAATAGCAATAGAGAAAATTTGAGGTTTCTTTGAACAATGCCAAATGTCCACCATTATTCCTTGGGTGATGGTTAACCGGGAAATTTCTATCCAAAGTCAATTATTCCTTGCTGTGGATGGCCCGTTTGCAAATTTATCCTTGCACATTTGGTTGGTTATATAAAAATTATCGTAGGCGGTAATATAAAAGACATAATATACAAAGGAGTGTAATGTAATATGATAGTAATATGAAAAAAACAAATTTAATGTATACAGTAAAACAGAGCACCTAATGATTTCATAGTTTGTAACAATGAATTAAAGAATAAGAATTGAGTAAAGTGAAACAATTTACATAATAAATTATCAATATAATTTAATTATAAGGAAGACGTATATAAATGTATTAATTAATTTATAGTATCAATATAATTGGAACACAAGACACGCAGAGGTTGAAGTTAAAACGAAATTAAAAATAACGTTATCAAAGGTACGAAAGATAATGTTATTATAGAAGAGACAGATATAAGTGAATTAGCTAATTAGTATCATCGGTATGGTGAGCGATAATATTACAACCTACCTTTATGCTACCGGTTGAGCAAACCACAGATTGCTCTAAAAATAGTTCCACTAACGAAATAAAAATTTACGGAATTCATTCAGCGAAGACTGACTTCGTTAAAGAAATGAAGTGAAAAAATTAATCACAGAAAAAAAAAAGTTTAAAGACTTCCTTCTAGAAGTAAGCGCTGCTTAAAAAAGGCGTCTTGCGGATCT
This sequence comes from Amaurobius ferox, assembly GCA_951213105.1. NCBI lineage: Eukaryota > Metazoa > Arthropoda > Arachnida > Araneae > Amaurobiidae > Amaurobius > Amaurobius ferox. Next base: position 13,604,337 of record OX578155.1, on the reverse strand, counting down.
CAGGTGCGTTTCAAGACGAAAGCGCAGACTGGAAGCAAAAAGTGCCACCTCCAATAATTCTGTTGGATTAAGCGAACAAATGGGCGACAACGCTGTAATACAATTTCCAATTTAATAAAGCTCCGCTCCTCTCATATTAGAAACTGAAAATGAAGATTTTCGGTACCACTATTCAATTACCGGCGCTTCGTGCATTATAATTCGGCTTGATTTATTGAATTTATTAGGGGGAGAACTTACCCGAGTGGTCTGGCAGCGCCCTCGCGGCGGCGGCCCCCTCCAAACCGTAGAGCGCCGCGAATTCGTCGCATTTCCTCTTGTCCGATCGCTCCTCGGACAGCAGACCTCGCTGGTCATCGGCCATCTTTTGCAAAAGCTGTTGTCGCTCCTGGTACAACGGGGAAAGACGCGCACAACACACTGACGACCTAACCAAAAGTGACTAACGAAATTACCAGCACGAATACGGCCTTATAAGGGATCACCTGTCGCCTTCGACTCCTCCAATACAATCCGCAAGCGAGGCTCGGGTTGCGGGGGGAACGCCCTGCTCGCGAGTGATTGGGCGGATCCTCGGAGAGCAGGGCGGGGTCTCGATCAAACCCCGCCCTTTCCGAGGAGAAGCACCAAATTGATGCAATAACTCGGTTTGGTCAGCAATACCGGGTGCACACTCATTGCGGATAATTGCGTAGATATAAACAAACTCGTAAAAAAAAAAGAACCAAAGTAAGTAAAATGAAAAAGGGGGAAGCACTGAGAGGCTGTGAAAAAAATTCCAAATAGAATGAAGCTCCGGCGAATGACATGCGAAATAAGGAGGGGGGGAGATAAGAAGGGGCAGAAAGGAAGGGGGAAGGGAAAAAGTGATAAATAAATAAAGGTTGATGGCCAGTAATGCGCAACGTCGTGGCAAACAAAAGAAGACGGGCCCGCTAAAATGATTATAACGTAAATTTAGCGTCTAAATTGCGTTCGCGGATTGCGAAATTCAATCAGTACACGCGGAGGATGTAGAATCAGGCAGAGACACCAGAACATTGGTAGGGACGGCAAACAGCGGACACATTTCTACTCACTCTCCCTCTTTTCTTGACTCCAGGACGTTCCGTGCAGGACGTTGCTCTATCTCCTTTTCGAACAACCTGTTGGTACAGTGGACCGCACTCGGACGGTATGGGGTTTTATCAATTGGTACATTTTCCAGAAGTATATTCCTACTAATGAAAGGAGATTGTCTGCAGGGATCTATACTGGTAAGTTACAATCGAACTTCACTGCTCTTTACCATCTCTGATTTTTAGTTCCATGGCATGGGTATTAACATAAGGGGTAAAAGGAGATTATAAAATGTCAGATATCCGAATAGGGAGGTTTCGAATCATGTCTGACCACCCGGAATGAGTTGCAACAACCGCGAAACTAATGAAGGGTTTCTGATGCGGTCCTGCATGTAGTTCTTTGCATGAACAATGCAACTAGAATTAATTAATATGGAAGAAACTCAACGTCGACAACGATTCATATATCGTCGATTAATTGCGAAATATTTTCAAAAAAACTATACAGTTTGACAAATAAAAAGAGCTTTATCTTTATTAGACCCGTTAATGTCATTCATGATACCTAGCGTTGAATACATTTTATATAGAGAAGACTACTCCCGAAAGAATATGTGATTAATTGTAAACAATTTGACTCACACACATTGATTATTCTGGAACAACAAGGTCCGGTCACTTGATGCCGGCTAGTTGAGCTATTTCGATATCTTGGCAATATTGCAATTATACTCTTGCAAATTGCTGTCGATGCTCTGTAAGCTTTAACAAATAAAAAAATCTGATGTGGGCAGCAGATGACTTTCCCTGCCGACTCATATTCATGTTCTTTTCATTTCTTTTATAATTCATCAAATTGAGTTTAATTGCACAAAATAACACTAAATTTTCATTTTTAATTCAATTTTTGTTTTTATTTGGTAATTGAACATTTTCCCGATAGCGGCGTAACAAAAATGCAAGAAATCTCTATCTTGAGAACGGTTAGTCCTAAAGTATAATGGAGCGTGTTATATTATTTTCCTCGTCAAAAATTGCGTATAAAACAAGAATTTAATTGATACATTTCAGCATATGTAGTCTTTTTTTTTAGATTTTAACAATTTTTGGGGGCCATTTCGTAAAAAAAAAGGCAGGTTGTTCTTTTCCGAATCGCACCAAAATCTAATCAGCACCAGAGCATCCTACAAGTAACTATCTACCAAATTTTGTGAAATTTGGTCAATTAGTATTTTAGCTAGCGTGGATACATGAAATTTTTCCGGGCCATTTCGCAAAAAAAGGCGGGTTCTGTACGAATCCTACCAAAAACTAATCAGCGCCAGGGTCTCACCCAAGTAACTTACATACCAAATTTTATGAAAATCGGTCCGATAGTTTTTTAGTTAGAGTAGATACAGACATTGCACAGACAGACACACATACAGACGTCACGCTAAAAATAGTTTTTTCGTATTCTAGAGGTCTCGAAACGTGTAGATCCGTCGAAAACTCAAGTTGTGATTTTCGGTATGATTCCAATACTTTCCCTATACATTACCATGCATTGCAGGGAAAGTAAAAAGTCATTTTCAGTCAGGAAATATTATTCATGCAGTGAAACGACATTTACAGTCGATTTTGTTGATCAAATGAGAGAGTCTATATCCTTGTCATATGGACGGCAGCCTCAACTGTAAAATATTGAATCAATTTGCATTCAATTTTCAAAAACTACAGAATGTGTTTTCAAATGAAGCAAGTAAAGTATTGTGTGTTTAAGTACTCATCAATATTTTGATTAACCTTTCCCATCCTCCACCGCTTCTGTTTCGTTTTAACTTTGTATTGCTTTGTAAGTTTGAAGTTAACTGCTTTATTTTTTTTTCTGTTCTTCTTTGCTCTCTATGTAATTCCCTATCTCTATACATTAATTTGTTATTATTATCAGTAACATTATTATTATTCTTATTACTTTCCCTGCAATACACGGTAATGTATAGGGAAAATATCGGTAACATTTTATTGTTCTTATTACTTTCTCTGTAATACAAGGTAATGCATAGGGAAAATATTGAAATCACGTCAAAAATCTCAACTCGAGTTTTCGACGGATCCACACGTTTTGGTTCTTCTAGAACACACACAAAAGAAAAATCTGATGTGGGCAGCACATGACTTTCGCTGCAGACTTATATTCACGTTCTCTTTATTTTAATTAAATTTAATTCACTTTTAATTAAATTTTCGTTCTCATTTGATGACTGGACTTATTTTCAAAGGTGGCGTAGAGAAAATACGAAAAAAAAAAGCTAAAATATCTCGAGAACGGCTAGTTCTAGTGTAATGGGGTTGGTTTTATTTCTTTCTTCGTTAAGAATTACGTATTAAACAAGCATTTAATGGATATATTTGATCATACGTTGTTTTTTATTTTAGATTTTGGCGATTTTTGAGGCCCATTTTGCAAAAAAAGACAGGTTATTTCTTTCCGAATCGTATCAAAATCTAATCAGCACCAGGATGTCCCACAAGTGATATATCTACCGAATTTTGTGAAATTCGGTCTATTAGTTTTTCAGCTAGAGTGGATACTAGCTTCTGCGGGCCATTTCACAAAAAAAAGGTGGGTTCTTTTATTCTGAATCGTACCCAAAACGAATCAGCACCAGATTCGCCCACAAGTGACTTACCTACCAAATTTTATGAAATTCGGTCCATTAGTTTTTTAGTTAGAGTGAATACAAAATCTGCAGAGACAGACACACACACAGACGTCACGCTAAAAATAGTATTTTCGTATTCTAGAGGTCTCGAAACGTGTAGTTCCATCGAAAACTCGAGTTGCGATTTTCGGCATGATTCCAATATTTTCCCTATACATTACAATGTATTGCAGGGAAAGTAAAAACGGATTTCCAACGTGTGTCTGCGTATGTGCCTGTCTGCGCAATGTATGTGGGCCAAATTTCGCAAAATTTAGTAGGTGAGTCACTTATGAGTGACCCTGGTGCTGGATAGATTTCGGTACGATTCGGGATAAAAGAACCTGCTCTTTTTGGCGAAATGGCCCAAAAAAATCCCATGTATCTACTCTAACTAAAAATAGTATTTACTAGTTTTCACAAAACTTGGTAGATAAGTCACTTGTACGTTACGTATGTGCTAATTAAATTTTGGTACGATTAGGGAAAACAGAACCTGCTTTCTTTTGCAAAATGGCCTGTAAAGATCAATAAAATCTAAAATAAAAGGCTGTGTATGCTCAATTAAATGCTTGTTTTGTACATACATTTTGACAAAACAAAAAGAATAAGACCAACCCCATTACTTTAGGATTAACCGTTCTCGAGATATTTTAGTTTTTTATCATTTTTTCTACGCCGCCTTTTGAAAATACGCGTAGTTACCAAATGAAAACGGAAATTGAAATAAAAGTGCATGTTTAGTGTAATTTCAGATAAGTATGAGTGTTATTTTGTGCAATAAAACTTAAATAAATGAATTATTAAAGAAATAAAAAGAAAATGAATTTAAGTCTGTAGGGAAAGTTATGTACTGCTTACTTCATATTTTTAGTATGACTATTATTGTCATTATTTTTATTTTTATCAGTGTATTAGAGCATGGAGATATATATTCCGCATGTGAGGCTATCCCAGTAAATCACTTTTACAACTACATAAATAGTAGCTTTTCTGTACTTTAAAAGTTTCGCTTTCCAACCTCGGCTGAACAATGTTTGTCATCTTCTTGTTTGCATGTCTACATTATCACAGTTGAATCTGTGAGATATTCTGTGAAATATCTGTTAGATATTTTTCAATAATGGACGTAGGGCTAGACGCCTGCCAGCATCGTTGTCCAGCTAATTGTATATTTTAAAATATGTTCTGTAATGAGGAAATAATCTCTCGAAGGTCGAAGGGAATGACTTATCATTTCGAGAGGCGGGGATGATCTGCGCTCTGCCTGCTGGTGCAGTATGCCCATTTTCCTTCTACTTGTATACATTTTAAATTCGCCTTTAAATATATTATTTTTCATCGCAGTTAGTAAAAAAAAATTTTTTCTTTTATTTTGCATTTAAAAGTATTTTTTTGGCACTGATAATAATCGTTTAGTAAAACCAATTAATCATTATTATGTATAGATAAATTTCTCCTAAAAAAACTCCTTTTTATCACTTGTATCTTCGCAAAAGTAAAACAATTATCACTTTTTTGCATTCACTTTTCATTTTGCTTTTAAAGTGTTTTCCTTGCATTGATTCTATGAATTCATCAGAAAACAATTAGAACGTTTTTTATACACATTTCAAGTTTGTATTTAAAAGTACTTTTCTACCACAAGTTACTCTCAGTCATGGAAAAATAATTATCAATCTCATTATTATTATTTTTTTTTTCATTTTTCCTGTAAAAGTGTTTTTCTTGCATTGATATGAAGAGTTCAACAAAAACAATTAGCAAGTGTTACATATACATTTTAACTTTGCCTTTAAAACTATTTATTTATCATAATTTCCTTTGGCAAGAAAAAAATATCAATTTTATTAGATTTCTTCATTGTGCTTATGAAAAGGTTTTCCTTGCATTGATAGTAAGATTTAAGGAAAAACAATTAGCAAACATTATATATGCATTTTAAATTAACCTTTATAACTGTTTTTCTATCACATTTACTCTTGGTCAAAGGAAAAATTTTATCACTTTTATGAGAATTTTTTATTTTTTTTTTTGTAAAAATTAAAAATGTTTTCCTTGCATCCTAAAGTTCAGCAAAACAATAAACGTTTGTTATGAAAATATTTTATATTAGCCTTTATAAAAGTTTATCTATCATATTTACTCACGATAAAAGAAAAATAATCATTACTTTTGTTCGATTTTTTTTTTCATTTTGCCTTGAATACTTTTGTTGAATTGCTAAAATAAGTGTAATAAAACTGCTATTAGCAAGTTTTATATATACATTTGAAATATACCTTTGAAAACATTTTTCTATCTTAATTATACTTGTTAGAAGAAAAACAGTTATCACTTTTATTAGATTTTTTTATTTTGGCAGTTAAATTGTTATGTTTATATTGATATAAGTTCAGAAAACAATAAGAAATTGCTATATATACATTTTAACTTGCCTTTAACTCAAAAGTATTGTTCTATAGTTCTTGCAGTTTATTTTCTATAGCAGTTATTTTTCTATAGCTTACTTTTGACTTGCTTTTAACTTAAAATTATTTTTCTATAGCAGTTTCTTGTGGCAGAAGAAAACAATTATCTTTTCAAATTGGATTATTTTTCTTTTAGCATTTATATGTGTTTTCCTGGTATTTATACTAATTGCTTAGCAAAAACAATTAGCCAATTGTTATGCGATAAATTTAAATTTAAAAGCATTTTCTATCACTTTTTATTTTTGTGAAAGAAAATCAATCACTGGCACTTTTAATTCGTGAACTTTTCATTTGAATTTTTTACTTGAACTTTTCATTTGAACTTTTCACTTGAACTTTTCATGGTGCTTTCAAAAGTGTTTCCCAGCATTCACACAAAGATTTCAGCAAAAACAATTAGCAAGTGTTATATATGCATTATAAATTTGTCTTTAAAAATATATTCCATCTCATTTACTCTTGCTTAAAGAAAAACAACTAGCATTTTTATTTGTTATTTTAATTTTGCCTTTAAAAGTATTTTTCTTGTATTGATACTATGAGTACAGTGAAAGAAAATTAGATAGTGTTTTATGTAAATTTCAAATTTACCTTTTAGCCAAAACTAAAAGAAATATATAATTAAGAAAAAAAATAGAATTTTATTATATTTCTTCATTTTATCTGAAGAAGTGTTTCCTTTCAATAACTACGAAAAATTCAGCAAAAACAATTTGCAAGTGCTCTGTATACATTTTAACTTTGCTTTTAAATGTATTTTCTGTCGCAGTTACTCTTAGTTAAAGGAATACAATTATCAATTTTATTAGATTTTTTTTTCTTCCTTCTGCCAGCGTTTACCTTTTCTTTAATACCAAGAGTTCAGCAAAATAATTAAAAAGTGTTATGTATACATTTTAAATTTTCCTTTGAAAGTATTTTTCTATCAGATTTACATTATTAGAAGAAAAACAATGAAAATTCTTATTAGATTTTTATTTCATTTTACCTGCAAAAGTGTTTTCTTTCAATTGATACAAGAAAAGACTCAATGTTTTAGCTCATTACAATTACAGATTGGAAAGTATTTGGTTCTGTTACATCTGAAATTTTTATTTTTATTTTTATTATTTAAAACCTTATTAGAAGGAAAATAATTACAATTTTGATTAGATTTTTTTTTCATTTTACCTGCAAAAATGTTTTCCTCCAATTGATGCAAGAAAAGATGATTTAGATCATTGCAATTACATATTAAAAGTATTTGGTTTTATTACGTCTGAAAAAATAAAAAAAAAAATATTTAAAAGTCACAAGGATTGGAACACGTGTTTAATCCATCTAACGTTAAAAGCTCAACTTAAAACAAGATATTTAGATTTTGAAAAAATAAAATGTTTAAATCATATAGCGACTTGCAATTTCCAGAATAGAATGCCAGAACAATAAGCACGGTTGCATGTCTTTTCATCCAAATACAAATCAACAATTTTATATAATTTTTTCTTTAATTTGAACCTATATTTTTATAAAAACCTATAACTATATTATTGTTTAAAAATTGAGGGAATAAGATTGTTGATTACAGAGACGTAGTCAGAGATGAAATTGAAGAGGGGCTAGAGAGAAGGGGGGGGGGTGAAGGGGATATGAACAGTCTTGAAGGAGGCTCAACAGTTTTGAAGGGGGGTTAATAATCTTGAAGGGGGCTCAATAGTCTTGAAGGAGGGACTCACCAAAAACAAAATAAATCATTAATATTTAGAAACCATAATAATTACCATTATATATTTCAATCCACATAAAGGATTAACAAATAATTGCATATTACTTTCCTTATATACATAATGTATAAGGAAAGTATTGTGACGGGGTCGAAAATTCGAATTCGAGTTTTCGACGGGAGAGCACGTTTCAAGCATCCCTGATCACGAATCAAACATTTTTGAAGCGATGTCTGTGTGTGTGTATGTGTGTGTGTGTGTGTGTGTGTGTGTGTGTGTGTGTGTGTGTGTGTGTGTGTGTGTGTGTGTGTAAAAGTATGTGTGTGTGTGTGTGTGTCAGTGAGTCTGTGGAGACGATAACTGGAGAACGAATGGACTGATTCGAACCAAATTTGGTATAAAAATCACAATCCGTAAACACTGGAAGCCTATTGTTTTTATACATAATCGAATGTTCAGAACCCCCCTAAATTTTCGAATGAAATTTTGAAAAAATCGTCAAAAAATCAAAACCGCTAATAAAGTTACGCAAATAGACATTTCTTATGTAATTTTTCATTAGAAAACGATTGGCATAAATTTTAGAACGCTAACATGAACCGTTCTCGAGATATTGTGCATTTTTCAAAAAAATTATGAAAAAGTCCCATAAAAAAAAAATTGCAATTGAGAAACATGTTCACTTTTCATATGTAATACCATGCGATAAATTGAGTGACATCATTCTCGTGGATCTAGCCGTCACCTCCGAAAGCAGAGGCCGGAGCACTAATTTTTGACGTCTTGGCTTGTAGGCCCACTGCGAGTAGGTCTTCCAGATCGCGATCGAAGCTTTTGCTATTTGTTTCCCTTTTAATTCTCTGTTCGATGTAAAGGAATCATAATTTATCAGTAAATCAAATAATACTCATGAAATTTGGAAGTATTTTCGATAATGTTCATTAAAATGGGTGATTTAAAATATTAATATTGCTGTACATTTCCTTAAAATAAAATATTTATAATGACTCATTCACTGTAGGAGCAAAGATGAAAGGATTCCATTCAGTTAGTGCTTTAATAAAAGTTTGAAAAAGAACCCTGTGTATTTATTGCTTAATCAGGCATTTTATTTGAATAATTCTTCAGTACATTCAGCTGAAGTATGCGTGCTTACAGATAAAGTATGCAGAAACTAAAATGATTACTGAATACTATATCTTTAAATATCATAAGATAATCATTAAAAAGAAACTCAGAATTTAACTTTTAATATGCTTACGTGTTTATTTATTTTTATTTCATTTTATTTTATTCATTTTTTGTTGTTGTTATAAATTGTAAAATTATTTAGAATTAAGATAAAATACTAGTTGAATGTCATTCATTAACCTATGCACTATAAATTGTAGAAGTTCAGGTTTTCTAATATAGCACATCTTATATTCCCTTTTTTACTACCAGACATTAACAAATTGTAAACAATTACAATTTTGCTTAATTATAGAGTTTGAAATACCTCAGGGGCTTTGAAAATTTAATAAAGCTGTATAATAAAACTTTTTGGTATTAATATTTCATTTACAATTCCATTGAAGTGAAAATGTAAGAAAGATTAAATTAGCTTTGTATTATTAAAATAACATTAACTATAATATAATGAAATATACAATGGTAACTTGAAATTGTAAGTTAGTTACTTTGCTTTTTTCCAAGTTATTTTAACAATTTTCAATAACATAATAACTCGCTACATAAAAAATAAAATGTGCCCAACCTAAACACAAATGACTTCCTAACCTATTCTTCTAAAATTTCAGCATGCCATAACAAATAATAAAAAATATACGTGCAATATATTAAGATACTATATCTTTTATATGCAATTACTTACTTATCAAACAGTTAAAATATGTTATTTGATGTGTGAAATATTCCATTTTACATTATTTTACTTTCATAACTTTAGTGTAGCATTTTTATTGCTACGATTTCTTACTATTGACAATATCTTAAAAAGAGAATGACATTTTTTTATCTATATAAATAAAATTGAAAATACATGTATCTGTCTGTGTGTTTATCTATCTCATCATCACGGTAGAACTGCTGCATCGAATTTCATGAACATTCTGTGGGTAGCTTTGAAATAGCCCTACTTAAAATTTAGTCCATGTTTCGAGTTTCTAGGACCAGGGATTGTCGAGATATGAATAAAAATCCCACAATTAAACCTTCCATAAAAATAGAATTATGCAGATGATATATTTTCCACAAATTTATTAAGAAAATTATATCATGATGCTTAGCAACGCAATTAAATCAAATGTGTTTATTAGGCAGACGATTATTAAATTTTTTAAGATTTAAATAATAAAGAAATCAATATAAAACAAAATTTTATAACCATTTTTATACAATTTTAGCGCTTTTATTTTAGTTTATATTGATCCAATTTCATATATATTTTATAATTTGTTTTCAAACAAAAATGTTTTATTCAGATCTGCTTGAAGATAATTTTGTATAGAAAACACAAAAAGGAGAATTAAATGAAATATTTTAATAGAATGTTTTGAGTAAGAATGTCATTTAGAATACTGCAGGAATTTGCACATATATTAAATCATGGGCAATGTCGGGTATATCTGCTATTAACAGTATACATAAAATTGTATGTTGTACATCTATCTGTCTGTTTATTATCTCAGCACGGTAAAGATCACCTATTTTCATTTCATTAGAATTATTATAAAATTTCAAAAATTGAGACTCTAAATATTAAAACTTCACATCAAATTCTGAATTTTAGGTTTCTTGTATTATATGGTCAGTATGAAGAACGGACATGCTGCTAGTCTATTATAAAATATTACACAACTAACAACATTATTAAAGTAATTTTAAAATATTTGCAGGAGACTGTATAATTTATGTATAATGACACATGTATAATAGCTGTATAATGACACAAGCTAACTTGATAAAATATACATTTTAAACATTGAATGATTTTAAATACTTTACAATTACTTAGCAAAGCTTAATTTTACAAGTACCTGGGCAGTTCTTAATTAATATGACAACAATAAAATTTTAAAACAAACTAAGAAAACTCTAAAAGGTTTGTTGACGTTATAATTAGCAACAAAACAATTTAGAATCCAGTTAGCGTTAATTGAATAGCAATAATTTGATTGCCATATATTTAAAATTCTATATAATTTTAAATGACATGATAATAAGCAAAAAATGGTAAGCACTTACTTCTAAATAGCATTTTTCGTTTTTCACATTACAGAAATAAGGTAATTAGTAATCCAATGTTATAAGGTATGTAGTCGAAGGTATGCTGGTCAAAATGTTTATTAAATGATGAACTAACATATAAGACATTCAAAAATACGATAAAAAGACCGTTATGCATCCACACGCGCGAGCCCACGTACTGCACTGCACATACGATACTTCTTTGTGTGGGCTACTCTACTAGGGGAGAACTTTCCAGAAAAGTTGAGACGGAGGAATTCGAATTCGAAGGCCAGAATTGGGCCTACAGCTAATACGTCACGAGGTACAGGGGGGGAAAGTAGTTCGGCCTTTTCTACCGGGGGTGACGATCTAGCTCGTTCCATTCATGAAAAAATATACTTTGAATAATACTTTTGTATTTGAACGCCAATAGTCATTTATCTGCTGTAAGAAAAACTTTTTTCTTAGTGCATAACGCTTGGCGAGATTTTGGCGACGAATTTGGCGAAATGTCGCCAACTTGGCGACTTTTTTGAAATGTTGCCAAATTAATGAAAATCTCGCCAAATGGATAAAAATGATGCTAAATCAATGAAAATGACGACTAATTGTCGAAAATTCAATATCTTGGAAGAATATTAGAAATCTACTATAAGAAAAACCTATTTTTTTACTGTAAAAGTAGTAAATTCATTACATTATATAAGGAAAGTCATGTGCTGCCCACATCAGATTTTTTATATTTATAAACGAAGAGTTGATTAGGAAAAATCCTATAGCTACTATACATCAATATGAATATACAGGGTTGATAAAATTGCAATTGATTTTAATACAAGCATTAACTAGTAGTAAAGCTGTAGAAATTTTTGAAAGTTAATACAAGTTAATGCTTAATAACTCTTAACTACTTCTCAGTTAATTTCGACTCTTTAATGTATGACAGTGAAGTCCGCAATAACACAAAAGTATCCTAAATACTATTGTTTTAATTTTAAAATATTTTAAATACTTTTGAATTAAATATGTAAATAATTTGATCATCAATATAACCACATATTCAGCTAGATTAAAACATTTTTAAAACGAAATAATTTATAAAAAAAATTGCAAGAAAATTTTTTTATACAAAATTTGGATGACATTTTAGATGAAATTTCATGTCACTACTAAAAATTAAATATTTTTATCGGCGGGGAGGCTTAGCCCTCTCCGGTCCCTGCCTGGTTACGGCGCTGATCCCATATGGGTATCAATTGCAAGGTTTCTCAAAAGATCAATGTATTCTTTTTGATAATTTTTATTCGTAAAAGTTGATTAAACAAAATATTTTTGAATTATATATTGAATTTATGTAGAAATGAGCTGTAATGTTGAATTTGACATATAGTAAACGAGAAATTTCTTGTCAAATAAATCGAGAATGTTTTTTTTTTTTTTTATCTTTGTCAATTTTAATATTAATGTCCAGAAAATTTACAGCCACCATTTGAATCGTCACATATTATATCCAAATGAATAGGATAGAAATCCATAACGAAAGTGATGATTCAGGGTCATTAGTATGAATGATTTTTCATAAAAAATAAGTACAGATTGGCTAAAATATAAGAGGATTTTCCTCTCCTTGTGGAATACCTACTTACTGAAGATTGGTAAAAGAGCCTTGATGAATAAAAATATTAAATAAGATATAAACTAAATGAGATTTTTTAGAGTGGAATGAAAACTTCTGATACTGTTCAGAGTAATAGTAAATCAATAGTAGATCAATAATAACTCGAAACAAGCCTTGTAAATCAATATGGTTAAAAATATCTTTAAGTCAAACGTATATACTTTGGGAAATTTTATGCTTTTTCCTAGTAATCATATTATAGCTATTTTTACTTTCCCTGCAATACATGGGAATGTATAGGGAAAGTATTGGAATCATGTCGAAAATCGCAACTCGGGTTTTCGACGGATCTACACGTTTCGAGACATCTAGAATACGAAAGAACTATTTTTAGCGTGACGTCTGTGTGTGTGTCTGTGTGTATGCGTGTCTGTCTGTGCAGATTTTGTATCCACTCTAACTGAAAAACTAATTGACCGAATTTCATAAAATTTGGTAGACAAGTCACTTGTCATATATCTGAATCCATCGTTCTGTCGACTTAATCCATCTGTGATTGTTGATATAGAGATTTATATTCATGACTGCGTAACTATTATCCTGATATTTCTCTGCGCATGAGCAACTTTACTTATATAAAGAGACGTTCCATCGGGTTGGACTAGCGGATGTTTCTTCTTCATGGCTTCGTTTACTTCTTTGGTTCTGAGTCTGTTCTGGTGCTTTTATTTTCGCACATTTGGGAGGCTGACCATGGAATTATGTTGGTTCCGTGAGCGTTACCCGGGTTGTAAAAGCTGCTTTAAGCGGGAAAGGGGTGTCGCAATCCACCCCTACCATTCTTATGTAATTCATATGGTCACTCCCGTTCTTTTCTACTTTCATACATATATATATATATATATATATATATATATATATTTATATATATATATATATATATATATATATATATATATCTATATGCATATATATATACATATATATATATATATATATATATATATATATATATGTATATGTATATATATATATATATTTATATATATGTATATATATATATATATATATATAAATAAAAATTGAAGGATTTTAATCGAAAATTATGCATAAACTACTGTATGTACAAAAAAACCCATCTCTAGCATATCTGTTACAAATATATATATATATATATATATATATATATATATATATATATTTATATATATATATATATATATATCTATATGCATATATATATACATATATATATATATATATATATGTATATGTATATATATATATATATTTATATATATGTATATATATATATATATATATATATATATATATTTATATATATATATATATATATATATATATATATCTATATGCATATTATATACATATATATATATATATATATATATATATATATATATATATATATATATAAATTAAAATAACTAATACAAAAGTGCAGGAGTGTGAATCAGTAACCACAGTATCAAACCGCGTGCAATATAAAAGCGTGTATTGAATAGCAAAAAGCAACGAGGAAGGGCCGGAAAAGCAGAGCACGGAGAGGCCATGACTAGGAAAATATATTAAAGAATAGTATATCTGCCAGAAACGTCTTCAGGGGCACATTCTAGACAGATATACTAAAATCCGTTGCTTCTATGATTGCATAAAATCACGTGGTTAAAATATTATGCAATCTGTGCCCAACAACGGAATAACGAGAATAACAGAAAAAACCAAATAGAATAAAATTCAACTATAAAGCATAAAATACCACATAAACATGAAATATAAAAAATACCACATAAACATGAACATAAAAAATATAGCGCACAAATATAGAAACTTGCAAAAAAGAGCAACTCACAAGTCGAAAGGTTGCCACCGTGAATAATCTTCAAATGAGTCCACCACATGCTACAGCCTGAACGCTCACCTCGCTTAATACCGCGTGGAAATAAACCAGACCAAAGGAAGTGGAAGTAGCAGTACATACTTTCGGTGAGATAAACCCAAGAGTTCAGAAACTGACCGGGAAGAGACCACGATTATCGAAATCAATTAAAGTATGGATAACACTGTTTTTTGGAGCCGTAGCCTGTTTTTTGTTTTATTTGCTTTTTAGATATCCGCCTTAACGGTTTTATGAGTGTTTTAAACTTTTTTCTTTACCCGCCGAGGCGGTGTTTTTAAAAAAAATTTCACGTTTTTAGTGTAATCGAAATTACTGTTTTTTAATATTTTTACATTTTTATTTTTGCCCGCCGCGGCGGTGTTTATTTTATGGTGTTTCTACTACTATAGAATACCGTACTTATACTGCGATCTACAAATAAGGTGGGGGAATTGTGCATATAGCAAAGATTTTTGAGACGATTAATGTGTGATAGTGTACACTTATGACTATCCAGGCGTTTAATGCGGAGC
This sequence comes from Amaurobius ferox, assembly GCA_951213105.1. Taxonomy (NCBI): domain Eukaryota; kingdom Metazoa; phylum Arthropoda; class Arachnida; order Araneae; family Amaurobiidae; genus Amaurobius; species Amaurobius ferox. Next base: position 13,589,133 of record OX578155.1, on the reverse strand, counting down.
AAATAGCTAATGATTACATTTCTAAAAACTTGGTTACTAAGGCAAGAAGAAAAATGAGGGAAGAATTTCACATTAAATTTAAATTGATGTCTCTTATCATAAATAGTAGTATTGAAAGAGTTACAATGTATATCAATGGTGATGTCAAGATAATTTACAGATTTGGAAGGGTGGGATTCATTCGGTATTAATTCAAGATTGGAAGGATATATATTAAGGGTGGGTAAAGAATCGTGTGCAGTATGAAAACAAAGAAAAACATCATCAATGTATCGAAAAATAGAAATGTTACGAGTGAACAGAGTGAAAGTAAAGATGCATATTGGCGAGCATAAAGCTACTAGTGGATCCTTGCGGTACTCCAATCGTTTGGAAGTATACAGCATTACCATGTACAAGATAGTTGTGAAAAACACAAAATGCAATAAATTATTAAAGGTAGACGAGTCATATTTACTAAGAGTATTTAATTTGAATTGATCGAAAAGTTGTTTAATGACTATATATATATATTTATACATAGTAAACATATAAAATAAAAATAATTCCACAGTTATCCAATTATTCTCCAGAAGTTGGCGCAAAGCAGCACACTCTCCTAAAGTAACATACAAGATTCATATGAAAAAATAAGGGAAATGACCAAATGCAAGGCATAAAATGGTAGAGGGGGATGGCGACCCCTCTTTCCCGTTTAAAAGACTGCTTTTATGCCCGGGCAACACTCACGGTACCAATGCCATGCAGAAGTCATACTTCCGTATATGTGTCAAGTCAAAAACACTCGAAAAAGTGCAGAGTAAACAAATAGGAATCAACCAGGATTGCAAGGGACGGAAAAGAATGGAAATGCAGCAAATGCCAGAGTGCCTTATATATAAAAGCAGTTTACGCATGCGTAATACGTTATTTTTACTTTCATCGTTCTATACCTCTGCCATATCCTTTAAGTAAGCATTTTCTCCCTTTTTGTATTAAATAGGGAATTATAATAACATGTCAGGAAGCCAATTGGATAATTCCGTTTTATTGCCTCCTTCATAATATTCCTATTGTGCATGATGCAATCTGACTTGAAAGTATTAATGCGTTGATTTCGTTTGAGGTGACCTATGACGACATTTCTGAAGATGTTTTTGGTCAAATTGGAACTCCTATCTATAATATGATTGATTTCCATATTGAAATTGTTTCTCTTGTCATATAAGACGGTATAAGTACCATATCTACTGTCATGTTTTAGTGTGACATCTAGAAAATCAACACTATCATCCTCCTTACTTTTATTCTCAATCAATTCCAGTTCTTTTGGATAAAAAGTAAAATCAAATTGGGGTGTATTCTTATATTGCCCAACAAGGACATCGTCAACATAACGAAATTATGGCATTTCATGTAGTATATGAGTGCCATTTTCAAATTTACTCAAGTATAGATCGGCGAGCAGGGATGAACAACCCCCTCCCATGGGAATACCCTTAACCTGTTGAAAATAGCTGGTGCCATCAAATAAGATATTTTCAAATAACACAATGCGAATCAAGTCCTTGTATTTTCTGAAGGTAATATGCTCTTTTAAGTCATATATTTCATGTAGTTCCTTCAAAATTTCATATAGATTTTCCAGATTGATGTTGTTGAATAAATCACGGAAATCGTAACTTTTGAAACGTATATCCTTGTTATAAAATAGAAGTCGGTTGATGACATCGTAACTATTATTTATCATTACTGTTCCTTGTTTCTTGAGTATAATCAGAACATTTTAAGTATAGTTAAAAGTTTTTCATTTGCAATTGTCAAATTGGATCCACATCCCACGGAATTTGACTGGATTTTTATGAAGTTTTGGTATTAATACCAGATATGGAAAGTTAACTACTTTAAGTTCGATATCAATTAGTTTATACAGAGCTTTGATGTTACTTGTCAAACAATTTCCATTTTGTTGTAAAGGGGAGTACATTTGTTTGTCAAGATAACTATTTTTTAAAGTATCAACGTAGTATTTTCTGCATGTGAAAGCGTAATTTGATACTACTTTATCAGTATAAGATATAACATATTTATCTTCATATTTATTGACTGCATTTTGAAGAGAAGGATAATACGTTTTTTTACACACTGTTTTGTAGTGGAGATTGAACATTTTGGTAAGGTTGTATTGCCATTCTTTGAAAGCTTGTGTTGGCATGCTGTATTTTACGGCGAGTTTATATGTAAATTTCTTTAAATCTTGTTCAAAGTCCTTTTTAATATTTGTGAAATCTTGTATTCGAAATTTCGTACCAAGTTGAAGCATAGATTTTAACTTCCGATTATCCAATAGATCCAGGTTTCCAGTGACAATGTGCCCATGATGGGTATCTATGTAAGGGCTGTTTTGACAATTACACACTTCACTTTGATATACATGGATGTTTCTGCTTATACGATTATAATTAAATATTTTTCTTCCATTGGTTTGCACAAATTTATAAATCAGCTTTACCTCGATGCCAGGTATTGGCAAGAGATGTGCCAAGTTTTTTATATATGTCTTGATTGGTATTCCTTCATAATTTTTATTTTTGTAGGTTGTAACAAAATGCTCTGCTGTAGTAGTTTTCTTCCGGGTAGAGGGTTTTAATACTATGTTTAATGTACTGGCTTTTAGTTTAAGTAAATCCATCATTATAGCGTAGTTTGTACATGCATTTTCATTATTGTTAACAATTAGATGTTCTTCGAGTTGATACTCTTTCAAATAACACCAGATGCGTTGAATATAACGTTTTTTTATACTAAATATAAGATTTTTAATCCATCCAGGTTTTATTATTATTCCTGTACACACATTTTTTATGAACGTTTCGATCTTTTCAAGAGTTGCATTATAACTGATTTTATTATGTTTTCTTTTTCCCCTTTGCCATCTCTTTTTTATAGCACAATGGATATCTTGTAAAACAGGGTTACGTTTTTCATTTTTACAAGATTCCAAATTATAATTGTCATTAAATATTACCTTCAGAAAATACAAGGACTTGATTCGCATTGTGTTATTTGAAAATATCTTATTTGATGGCACCAGCTATTTTCAACAGGTTAAGGGTATTCCCATGGGAGGGGGTTGTTCATCCCTGCTCGCCGATCTATACTTGAGTAAATTTGAAAATGGCACTCATATACTACATGAAATGCCATACTTTCGTTATGTTGACGATGTCCTTGTTGGGAATATAAGAATACACCCCAATTTGATTTTACTTTTTATCCAAAAGAACTGGAATTGATTGAGAATAAAAGTAAGGAGGATGATAGTGTTGATTTTCTAGATGTCACACTAAAACATGACAGTAGATATGGTACTTATACCGTCTTATATGACAAGAGAAACAATTTCAATATGGAAATCAATCATATTATAGATAGGAGTTCCAATTTGACCAAAAACATCTTCAGAAATGTCGTCATAGGTCACCTCAAACGAAATCAACGCATTAATACTTTCAAGTCAGATTGCATCATGCACAATAGGAATATTATGAAGGAGGCAATAAAACGGAATTATCCAATTGGCTTCCTGACATGTTATTATAATTCCCTATTTAATACAAAAAGGGAGAAAATGCTTACTTAAAGGATATGGCAGAGGTATAGAACGATGAAAGTAAAAATAACGTATTACGCATGCGTAAACTGCTTTTATATATAAGGCACTCTGGCATTTGCTGCATTTCCATTCTTTTCCGTCCCTTGCAATCCTGGTTGATTCCTATTTGTTTACTCTGCACTTTTTCGAGTGTTTTTGACTTGACACATATACGGAAGTATGACTTCTGCATGGCATTGGTACCGTGAGTGTTGCCCGGGCATAAAAGCAGTCTTTTAAACGGGAAAGAGGGGTCGCCATCCCCCTCTACCATTTTATGCCTTGAATTTGGTCATTTCCCTTATTTTTTCATATGAATCTTATATATATACATATATACATATATATACATATATACATAAATATATATATACATACCTTGCACCAGCCAGTTCCATGGAAATTTAAAACCAATTGCGTCATAGTATACTCTATACATCAACAATGGCAAGCTGGTTTCGCTGTTATGTTTACATAAAGTCGACAGAACGATGGATTCAGATATATTTTAACCTGTATCGACATTTAATCTAAGTATGCATGGGCATACTTAGATACCTTTGAAGATTACCTTTGAAGCAGAAACTTGTAGGGGATATTGTGAATGTCTTTTCGATAATATTTGAAGAAAGCATTCCAAAATCTTTACAGACGGATCAAGGTACATAATTTAAGAAAAAAAATAATTCTAAAATTTCTAAAAGAGAATCATGTTAAGTTTGTTACAACGTTTAACAGCAGGACAGCTTCTATCGTAGAGAGATTTAATAGAACTTTGAAAACGTAAAGTGTGGAAATACTTTACTAATCAAAATACCTATCGTTATTTGGATGTCTCATTGATGGATAGTTATAATCATACGTATCATTCAAGTATTAAAAGCTCTCCTGATGTAAATTTAGAAAATGAACAGGAAGTGTGGTTCACTTTATATGGTGACTCATATAAGCGTGTCTCGAAATGTATTTTAAATGTGGGACTGGGAGACGTGCGAATATCCAAGGTAAATATGACCTTTGAGAAAGGATGAAACAAACTGGTCGGAAGAATTGTTTTAAGTGACAGTATGTATGAAACGAAAGACAGCTGTGTATAGAATCGAGGATTTACTAGGAAAGTCTATACAAGAAGATTTCTACTTACAAGAACTTTAGAAAGTTTGAATGAAAGAAAAATTTCCAATTAAAAAAGTGTTATAGAAAAACTGTAAGAAAAAAAAATGAATATTTTGTAAGATATCGGGGTTATCCTCAAGTTTAACCAGTAGATGCCTGCATCTTATTTATTTATTCTATAAAAGAAAGGATCGAATCCTTCAGAAATCAATTGACGAGATGAGTTTCTACGTGACACTACCTAGTGATAGCTTGATGAGTTACTTTTCTAAAAATGAAATTTCTCATTTTATTACGAGATTACTCACTTCTATGGAGTTAACGGGCGGTTGAGAAGTTGGAATAACGAAGTTTTTATATCCCACACATCGATGAACATTACTACTCTGAACAATTTTATTGGATCGGATCTAGGTGATGGTAAAGTGATAAGACTCCGGATCCCAACTGGATATTACGAAACGGTTCCAGACATTTTAAAAGTTATTTTCATCAAAGATAATCAAAACAAGATATCATTTCAATATAATCCTATTACAAGACGGATACACATTAAAGTAAAAGAACAAAGAGAGAGTGATTTTACAAGATGGATTAAGAATTGGGTTTTGACCCCATGGTGATCGAATCAGAATCGCATTCGGAAGCCCAGTGTGAAAGACCCAGGCCACCCGACTCACCCTAAGGTATGAGCAGCTGGTCATCAAGCATTTTATGTAAGCATAAATTTAAAGTAAGGTATAATTTTTTAATGATTGTTTAAAATTTTTTCTATTAACATATAGCATAGTAAACCCCCCATTAAGGAGATTCAGATTATTCTAAATTCCAGGTGTAAAATCGGCATATTCTTTAATTTAAAGATCGTAATAGTTTTTGTTATAACGACTTATATGCAGCATATGTTGCATCACATTTTAGCTAAAAAATATTTTAAATTTTACTCACGGAGCAGTGTTTGTTTGCTCTTAGGATGTTACATTAAATTTAGCTCCTTGAAAGTTCTTGGAAATTGTTTTCTCGTTTTGCTCAATTTTTATATTTCTTTTTCTGTATGCGTTTTTCCTATACTTAATACTGTATTTATTTTTTCTTAAAATAAAAGTATGTAATAATATTAATTACGCTATTTACGGGCAATTTCTTCTTTTCGATTTATTCAAATTTTTGGTTATGAGGATTTCAGCTAAAGTTTCGTTTAATTTGAAAAGTAACTACTGTAATTTGACTGAGGTAATTTTTAAAACGAAGACAATATTCAGCAGATTCATACCTCGTTACAACCCCTGTTATCTTATAAACGCGAATTAATTTCACGAATTATATCGGATCATAAAAAATATCATTATTACATATATTATATTCTGCGTTTACATTATGGAGTAAGAATTCGATAGAACATAACATTCTTTGGCATTTGAGTATTTACAACGAAAATTACTAGGAAAGAATTTAGTTTTTAAAATTAATTGGAAATCAATCAAAATTTATTTTCTAAACCAACTGTTTCACAAGTAGAACTCCAAACTTTCTAATTTTTACTTTCCTTATATACATAATGTATAAGGAAAGTATTGTGACGAGATTGAAAATTCGAATTCGAGTTTTTGACGGGAGAGCACGTTTCAAGCATACTTGATCACGAATTGAAAATTTTTGAGGTGATGTCTGTGTGTGTGTATGTGTGTGTATGTGTGTGTGTGTGTCAGTGAGTCTGTGGAGACGATATATCACGAACGAATGGAGCGATTCGAATGAAATTTGGTACAAAAATCACAATCCGTGAATACTGGAAGCCTATTGCTTAAAAACATAATCGAATGTTCAGAACTCCCCTAAAGTTTCGAGTGAAATTTTGAAACAATCATCAAAAAATTATAACCTTTAATAAGGACATTTCTTATGTAATTTTTCCTTAGAAAACGATTGACATAAACTTTAGAACGCTAGCATGAACCGTTATCGAGATATTGCACATTTTTCAAATAAATTTATCGTAAAATCCCATAAATTAAAAAAAATATATTAACTGTTGAGAAACATGTTCATTCATGTGTAATATCATGCGATAAATTTGGTGACATCATTCTCGTGAATCTAACTCGTTCCATTCACGAGAAAAGATACTTTGAGTAATACTTTTGTATTTCAACGCCAATAGTCATTTATCTGCTGTCAGAATAACTTATTTTTCCGTCCATAACGCTTGGCGAGATTTTGACGACGAATTTAGCGGAATATCGCCAACTTGGCGACATTTTTAAATGTTGCCAAATTAAAAAAAATTTCGCCAAATGGATAAAAATGGCGCTAAATCAATGAAAATGACGAATAATTAAGAAAATTCTATATCTCGGAAAGAATATGAGTATCTACTATAAGAATAACATTTTTTTTAACTATGAAAGTAGTAAATTCATTGCATTATATAAGGAAAGTCATGTGCTGCCTACATCCGATTTTCATTTTTACAT